>CM075342.1:55140236-55797086 GCA_037788925.1 Mytilus galloprovincialis
GAAGGATATCTGTTATCCGAAATATCTAATATTTGTATATTTTATAGTTATTTAATGGTGATGTTGTACCCTTTTTGACTTGTTATATATTATATTTTGTAGTGTACAGAATCATATTACATGATCCATCGCCCTGTAAGATTGATCGTTGACTATTTATTCAGTCATTTTATATATATATATATATATATATATATATATATATATATATATATATATATATATATATATATATATATATATATATATATATATATATATATATACAACTCGTCTAAACATTAACCCAACAATGTTAAATCTGTAAATTTGCTTTCGCAAATGTTTTGTTCTTCCCTCGCCGGGATTCGAACCCATGCTACTGAGATATCGTGACACCAAATCGCCTGCACCGTAGCCGTCCTGCTAGACCACACGACAACCTGGGTTTAATAAAACTGAAGCTTTCGGTGGCCAGGTGTTAATAATACCTTTCCACGTCAGTTTTAATCTAGCGTCGTACTACAGTACATGATATATAAGGTATGGAGATGTTATTTTTACAGATCAGCTAAATTATCTATAGTAAAGGATCCTACAAATTAATGTAAGATACAGTCACAGAAAATAATTATATTTATAAGTACGTCTGAGCCAGTGACAACTCTGCAACAGATTTATCCATCGGATTACCAGCAGTGATGGTGATACATGGCTTTATTTCTTATGGAGCAAAAATACTGCAATCTGATTGGTTAATTACCCCGGTGTAAATAACACCCCACCCTTGTTCACCCCGGGAGAAATAAAATTTTGCCAAATTTGAAAAAAAAAAAAAAAAAAAAAATTGGCCAAAATCAAGAAACCACACGACCACCTGGCCTTGAAGGCATAACACTTTGCTCAGTGCTCGGAGCAGAAAAATCATGCTCGAAACATGAAATCTAGCAATTTGATTGGTTGATTTTCGAGTCTGAGTACAAAAATCATGCTCGAAAGTTTTATGACCGTGAGGCCTGGGCTTCATAAAAATGAAGCTTTCGGTCTCCGGGTGTTACCTTTCCACGTCAGTTTTAATCTAGCGTCGTACTACAGTACATGACATATTTATATAGGCATGGAGATGTTATTGTTATTAATAATTTTAGCCCAGTTCCTCTATTCACTTTCATTTTGGCAATCATTCTGTATGTTTTGCCCATCTCTTCTGTAAGCCCCATCCGGACACTCATGTTTGGTAAGAAAGAAAAGGTAAGCGCAACGAACAAAGGTCAGTGTACGACCTTCAGCAATAGTCCTATTGATATAAAGATATTGGATTAAAGTGTAGATACGTGTAAACATATTTTATTAAAGAATTCATAAGTATCACTCATATAGTATATACACATCAAATACATGAACAATCATGCCACATCTTATTATTTAAAAGTCAATAAAACGGAATTGAATTGAGAAACAAATGCATTACTAATATAATCGAAGGGAACATAATTATCGAACAGTAAACGAGATTGATATAAAACCAGAAGATATTGTTTGAAAACCAAATGAGACATATATCCAATATAGTCGAAAAATGATGCACTTTTATGCACTTATAGATAACCGTATGACCTTCAACAAAGAGCAAAACCCATGACCGCGTAGCAACATAAAAGGCCTTACTATGACAGAAAGTTTGGGGATTGTACCAAGTTTCTTTCATAGAGATGTCCACTGCAGTTTATTCTTAGCATCGCATAAAATATTTGATCAAATCAGGATCAACAACATACATATCAAACTTAAACTTTCGAAGTACATGTATGTGTACTCGGGTATAATCTTGTTTTGCTATCGTATCGATTTGTTTATGCCAATTACAGATCCGCCAATTATATAATAGTCAGTTAAAGATATTTCTAGACATTTTTACATTTGAAACCACACACTTTACAAACATGTCAAATAGTTCATGTCATAAGAATGAAAATTTCGTTCCCACCAGATTTGCACTGTGAAAGGCATTATATATCTGCTATGCAACCGAGTCTTTGGTACAACTTCTGCCCATATGCATACAAAAATAAGAATATATGATATGCTTGCCAATGGGACACAACCCATACAAGTATACCAACAAAACCCTTTGTTTTCGAATCTAATTAAGATAAAGGTCTCGGATTTATTTACCCATGTATGTACGAGCACGCGAGTTGTAATAAGTCGGAATTTTAATCAGATTGGTTTGAATTATATATTAAACAAACATCCGTATAGTGTACAATCATAACCCAAAGTGGGTGAATAGCGGACATTACTAAGGTTCATGTAAAGGTCTCCATTATATAAGTATATAGCCGAATAATAGCTTACAAAATCTGAAGCTTTTCCTGATAGCATCTAATCAAAACTATTCGTGTAACAATGGTGGTTGTCACTAAGTGTTTTTCGACTGTGTTAAGTGTATTGAAGTAATCACACATTTTTATATTGTTTTGACAACAATAGTTTAAGTGAAGTCTACATAAAACTAATTTTGGATGGGGGAATAAAAGCTCTTGAATATCTAATCGACTTAGAAATAAACACTAGTGCGTATTTATTCACCAGGTGCTGCTAAAACGTTGCGACATAAAAAATTAGTTTTTCACAATAAGAAAACATGAAGATGTCCTTTGGTATCAAGTATATAAATATAAATCTGTCTCTGATATCCCCATTTCCAAATACTACCAGAATGTTAATGACATGAAGTTTAGGATAGTGCAAACTGTTTTTAATTCTTCATGGGAAGCATCTGCTTAAATTCTGCCATTTTGCCAAAAGCAGAAATACAATGGCGCATATAAATTGTCAAATGAACATTCAAGAATTTTGAAGATTTAAAAATAAGAAATGTAGCGAAACAAAAAAAAGGCATAAAAGAAGGATCAGGATTTAAACAAATTCCAGTTACGTTATTGCCTTCAATAATGAACAATCTACATTTGTTTTGGCTTTTAGTCCCGTATTGTCTTCAATTATGAACTACTAGTATGTCTATCTCGCAGAACCTTTTCAAAAGATAGCTTGTTTTGTTTTGTTTTGTTTTGGCTTTTAGTCCCCGTATTGCCTTCAATTATGAACTATATCTATTTCGGAAAACATTTCAAATCCGATCTTGTTTTGTTTTGACTGTTTTGTCTTGCAAATTGTTCCATTTCAGTCGTATGGATCAATATCCCTAATACGCCATAAATTTAGAAACTAAAAACTAGTGCGTTAACAAAAAAATATATCAGAAGTGATTCCATTGTGTGTTGATTGTCAAAGCCGAATATCATAGAATAATTGTGTTCAAACTATGATTTTATTAAATGTATGCAAATAACATTTCATAGAAATTTGTGTGTGAAAAAAGGAACTTTATCATCTCTAGAAAAGTTTTTTCGGAGTTTTAAATTACGTGAAAAAGCATCTCAATTCGTACCCCGAAAATATAACCACACATATGAATTTGTCTCAGCTTCAAAAACGAGCTATCATACACATACGATATGGGCAGAGAAATTGAGGAAAAGGCTATCATTACATTACTGTCTAACTGAAAATAATTGCGCATCTTCATCCTTATTAAAGCAATCGAAGTCTATTTGTCTTAAATCATTTCACGCATACAAAGTTGTAATCCTCTCATAGCATGGCTCAATCATTTGGTACATGCAATTAATTTATACCCATACAATTTCAGACAATTGTTTTTTAAATGTCCATTTGAAGGGGAAAAGAATTCATGATAAAACTTTAAAAACATCAATTGTTCCCACGGATATTGTATATATTTCACAAAATGCAATACGAAATGTATCAAAATGACCATGAAACCACCCAGCTTTGATGATTTATAAAGAAATTACTAAGTAATTTGGACGAGAGAAAGTTGGTCATGCTTAACATCCGGGTGTTTATTTTACATGATTATCATCTACTATGAAATAGCATTTAATGAATATAAAAGAGAAATCTCGAAGGACCTTTGAAACAAGGCTAAAAAGAAAAAGGGACTAATTGGATTTTGTTCCATGATAGATATATGATAAGCTATCTACGTGTATATCACAATGAAAATAAAACCGAAATTAAATATTTTTTTTTTAAAAATGTATATAATTCCTATTTCTAATTGAAATGTGTTAGAAGATAGCATGTCATGATATTTGCTTTAGATATGAGTTCTACAAATATAAACCCCTCATTGTTTTATAGTCACGAACTTGAATATCAACAACTTGATCAATTTCTTATTATATAATTAAAAACTATCTGCAAATATTTAAGTAGCGAATACATATATACTAAACGTAGAATAATGAAGAAAGTACTATAGCTATTCATTTAATACACCTGGATCTTCCCCTTGGCAGGTAACATTATCTTGTAGTTAGTGATTTTTGTCGTGATTTAAGATATTATCAGTGTTGCCTTTTAATTTCTTTTAATCACCACGGTGATCAAGCATATATAAAATAAATGACGGTATTGGTCACTCCGTCATAGTTCACTTAGATGTTGTAAGGAAATCATCAAGTTTAAAGATGGTTTTTGAAATAAGTTTTGCACTTAGTATAAGTTGTCTCCTTATTGGTGTGTTCGGACATGGTCGTATGATAGACCCACCACAGAGATCGAGTCTTTGGCGAGTTTATCCAGGACAGGGTTTCGAACCGAACTACAATGACAATGAATTGTTTTGTGGAGGATTTGCTGTAAGTTTTTATATTATCAGTAATTTTCCTCTTACACGTTTAAAAAAATATTATTACTGGAATAAACAAGCACAAATATGGACGTTTCACTAAGTACACCTTCTATCGTGCTCTCGACTTTTATTAGTGAATCGGCACTTCAAAATTTGTTTATGACTTTCTGAAAACAATAATCGCAAGCACAAAAAGGACACACAATTATGTGATCTACGTTAACAATTTGATAACGAAAATCTCTGTAGGCCTAATTATGTCTGTGAAATTTATGTAAAAATGTTGGCCTGATATGCTGCAAAATCTGTAATGAAACAAAAAAAAAGTATCATCTTATTAGTAGTATATGTACAGAACGACAAATCTCTCTACATTTGCTGTTTTTGGAGGTGTTGCATTTTAAAAATTTCATAATGTACACTGGCCTACAGAAGAAGTCACAAATCTTGATAAATATACGGTAATAATAAAATCAACGCAGTGGACGAAATCATTGGATTTTCTTGCTTTTGTAGTTTAACAAATGGATTAAGCTGTTTCTTTATTTTTCTTATACTAGTATAGAAATAGAGAAAAAAAGAAATTCCAAATATGACGGATATTATTTGTGTACTGCATTTCAGTGATCATGGCAACTTACATTAACCCTACGCTACTCGCAGATCGAGAGCGGGGCGAACTGTTGCGTCGCATGGTTCTCTTCACTTTTCTCTACACTTTTTTCTTGGTAATAATTAACCTTTTATAAAACATGATCATAGAACTTTTTGACCGATGCAAATAGAAAAGGGTACTTATTAACAAATAGTTTCTAAACAATGAAAAATATCAAAAGCAGATTAAATCAAATGTAAATTGATATTATTCACACTATTTAAAGTTTGTGTGTTGACAAATGAATTAAATTAATGACCATTGTTTTCTAAAAGTATTATCACGGCATCTTAATCCATAAATATTTCAAGGCCTAGTAACGTTAAATCGACTTATGGATGTCTCTTCTAAAATTATTTGAAAAATGGATTACAATCTTGTTTCCCTATTAACAAAATGCATGTGTTGCATTATAAAAATAGTGAAACTTAATTACTCATAAGAAATAATGACTTTTGATACCAAACACGCCATAAAAAGAAGAAAATGGTAGTCAAATTCACAATTTTACGAATTTTTACAACATGGCAACCTGCATGGTTATAAATTTTCCAAAGAACATTCATGCATTTTGAAGATGTAGAAATAAGACATGTAATCTATTCTAACTAGCTGTCAGTTAACTGCGAGTACTCTCATATCTGTTCCTAGTGTCTGTTTGTTGTTGGGATGTACAAGTACCCGGCCACGTCCAGTTGTATTTTTGTCCATCTGATGAGTAAAGCCTTTTTCAACTGATTTTTATAGTTCGTTCTTATGTTGTACTGTTATACCACTGTCCCAGGTTAGGGTAGGGTTGGGATCCCGCTAACATGTTAAACCCAGCCACATTATGTATGTATGTGCCTGTCCCAAGTCAGGAGCCTGTAATTCAGTGGTTGTCGTTTGTTTATGTGTTACATATTTGTTTTTCGTATTTTTTTAATATAAATAAGGCCGTTAGTTTTCTCGTTTGAATTGTTTTATATTGTCATTTCGGGCCTTTTATAGCTGACTATGCGGTATGGGCTTTGTTCATTGTTGAAGGCCGTACGGTGAATAGTTATTAAAGGTACCAAGTTTATAATTTGATACGCCAGACGCTCGTTTCGTCTTCAAAAGACTCATCATTGCCGCTCAGATCAAAATAATTAGAAAGCCAAAACAAATACAAACTTTTAAGTTGAAGAGATTGAGGACACAAAATTCTCAAAAAGTTATGCCAAATACAGCTAAGGTTAAATCTGTGCCTTGGATAAGAAAATCCGTAGTATTTCAAATAATTCATACTTTTGCAAACAATAAACTTATATATAAAAAAATGACCTCATAATTGATATTCATGTCAACACCGAAGTGCTGACTACTTGGCTGGTGATACCCTCGGGGACGATACGTCCACCAGCAGTGGCATCGACCCAGTGGTGTAAATAGTTATCAAAGGTACCAGGCTTATAGTTCGATGTGAAAACAAACGAACGACGTGTTGCGTATATAGTGAATATACTTTTTCCGCAGATGAATATGCTTATTTATTCAAAATCTCATTCATATAGAAAAAAACTACTAAGTTTTATCAATATGGTGAGCCTTGGTGTATTGGTTACCGCATCGGACTGTTAATACAAGGTTCCTGGTTCGATTCCCGTTCTGGGACTGAATTTTCGGCTCTCCTTTAACAGCATTTCCGAGTATTGTCTTGAGAAACGATGAGAGTCCCTTGGAAGGGAAGATAAATGGCTGATCCGTGTTAAGAGAAAGCCATATCTCTTGCACGTAAAAGACACCCTTGTAGTTTCGAAAAAGAGCAGGTTTATGCCGCTAAAAGACAGCACTCGCACACACAAAGTGGAAAGGGATTAATATAAGTTACAATAACTTGTTTCCCAATCCACTATAAATAAATAAGTGTAAATTTCTATGGAACAAACAATGACTAGGACCAAGTCACTAGCCTGGGAATACTGGCTTTAACTCCACTGGTAGAATAAACCACACAACTCATTTGCAGTAGTTACTAATTCAATGATTTTAGGATGGAATACATGTAGTATTTGCTTTAGATATGAGTCCTAGTACAAATATTAAACCCGTCATAGTTTTTTTAGTTACGAACTTGAGTATCAACAACTTGATTAATTTCTATTATACAATTAAAAGCTATCTGTAAATATTTAAGTAGCGAATTAATATATACTAAACGTAGAATAATGAAAAAGTACTATAGCTATTCATAAAACACACCTGATTGATCTCCCTGACAGGTAACATTATCTAATTAGTTAGTGATTTTTGTCGTATTTTAAGATACTGTCAATGTTTGTTTTTAATTTCTTTAAAGTCAAACCGCATTCAAAATCACCACGGTGATCTATTACATGCAGCATATAAATTAAATGACAGTATTGGTCATTCCGTCAGAATTCACTTAGATGTTGTAAGGAATTCGTCAAGTTAAGATATGGTTTTTGAAATAAGTTTTGCATTTGGTATTAGTTGTCTCCTTATTTGAGTGTCAAGGCCAAGCTTATTTAACATAAAGTTATCTCCTTAGAAAAAAATAATCGACTCAGTGGACGAAATAATTGGATTTTTTTATTTTTGTATGTATAGCTCAAGAGATCCCTCCTTAGTATAACAAACATATGTAGATGGTTCTGTATTATGACTGGTATAAAAATAGAGAAACATACAAATTCCAAATATCACGTATTTATTCGTGTACTGCAATTCAGTGTTAACAGATTATTGTTCGTTGTAAAACTTTAAGTAGAAGTTCTTCTTTTCCCTTCTGAATGACAACTGGGACTATTATACTAATATATAATCTATACTATTAAACGAGAAGACCTCATTTTGTGTGTCGCTTCTCTTCCTTCCACAATAAATCAATCATCATGCCTCTGTGTCCTATAGGTAACATGCATAGTCGCATTTGTCATCCATTCTTATGATTATTCAGATTGAGTTATTTTGGGAGAAAAACGACAAAAAATAAGTCCGGATATGATTCCGTCATCAGACTGAATTTTAGTCACAGATAAGACTTCCGGATTGAAACATGCACAAATACAACCAATCGTATGATAGATAACAAAAATGAAAAATAAATAAGCCAACCAGAGCGTTCTCAATATCATGGTGTTTAGATCGCAGGAACCACAACTATTATACCTCCTTAAAGAGGATAATTATTTTTCGCGTTTATCTACATGTAAACTACGATTATACTACTTCAATATATAGAGACTCTCTGTATTCTGTCTACTGTTTCCTTGAAATGTTAACGTTTACTATCTAAGGGGAGTCTCATTGGGGGTTCCGATCCCGGATCCCGCTTACTGTTTTTTTTTCTTCAGATTCCCGTATCCCGCTTACACTATGTACGTAAGCAATTCTCATTTTTTTGTCATTTCCCGGGTCCCGCAAGACATCATTTCCCGTTTTCCCGACACAATAATTTGACTTTCACGTGTCACGATTACATGTTTAAAGCTTTATGTTTTAGAAGCTGAAAGCTTCGTACTTCGTATGCGGGTTCCTTATGTAGACAATCCCGCGTCACGCTTAGACCCCAATGAGACCCACTCTGAGGGGTCATACCAGTTGCATATATGTTAAAATAAGTTATACATGTGACACAAGTACAACCAATCGTATGATAGATAACAAAAATGAAGAATAAATAAGCCATTCAGAGCGTTCTCCATGTCATGGTGTTTAGATCACAAGAATCACAACTATTATACTCCTTAGAGAGGACAATTATTTTTCGCGTTTCATATCATGGTGTTTAGATCGCAAGAACCACAATTATTATACCTCCTTAGAGAGGAGAATTATTTTCGGCGTTTATCTACATGTAAACTACGATTATACTACTTTAATAGATAGAGACTCTCTGTATTCTATCAGGAACTTTCTATGTAAGTATAGAAAGTCCCTGATTCTGTCTACTGTTTTCTTTGAAATGTTTACTATTTAAGGGGTCATACCACTTGCATATATATTAATAAGTAAAACATGCTCAACTTCATCTAAAACTACTTCGACCAAAAACTTTAACCTGAAGCGGGACAGACGGACGGACGGACTGACGACCGATCGAACGAACGAACGCACGGATGCACAGACTAGAAAACATAATGCCCATAAATGGGGCATAAAAATTTATGGTTGAAAGGGAAAATAGTGATTTGGCAAAAATGAAAGTAAGGTAGAGATTAGAGGGAGGCAGGATCTTTTTCGGGGCGTCTATATATAAACAGTTACATTTATTTCATGTTTGAAACGGTGCAAATTTTTAATTTGATTTGACTTTTACCAAAAGAAGCATTGTAGCAAAGGAGAACAATAATTGTGGTCTGAGGCCAGAAACACGAAAATAATTGAATTTAACAGAAAGGAAACAAATATCGGACTTTGGAAAAAGGGAGAGGGCTTTTGATACCTTTTATGAAATTCTCCATACATAATATCTTTTACAAAAAATCATCCTACAACAGTTCACAAGCTGTATATGCCCGCGATTTCGCGGGTGTGTTCTAGTATAGTATAATAGTCCCAGATAACTATTTGCATTTTCCCTCCTGCCAGTTTGTTTTTATAGTAACACATGTACCATAGATTTTCGTTTAGCGTTTCACATAAACATTTCAATTGCTTTTGTCCTTTTCAACGGTAACCATAAACCCGAGAATTAAAAAAATAAGTTATGATTTTATTCAAAGCATTGTTAGAGGTTTCTGCAAACTAACCGTTCAAAATAAATATTTTAGAATAAAATGTAATTGTATCTATAAAAAAACGGAATGTATAGTTTGACGCATGAAATATTGTAGATTTAGAAAATATTTGAACTGGCAATACAAAATACACAATAACTGAACAAGCTATAGGTATAAAACAATTTTATGGTAATATTAAACCACTTTTTTTCACTGTGGTCCATTCTTTTGAGAAAATCGTCAGTTCTGCACGCAATGCAAATATCAGGTTAATGTCACCTGTTTTTTATGAGTCTAAAATACTTGAAAAATGCGAGGTCTGTCGAGCCCTTCCTTAACTGTTTCGTGCCGAATACAACATTCTTTACATGTTAGGACATTGACCTAATATATATTCTTTTTATTTGTTGCTAAAATGGCTTCACAAATAGTCGAGAGAATGTGGCATGACATCGATATTGTAAGAAATATCACTTTGTTAGGGACGACATAAAAAGTTCAATGTAGGATTAAAAAAAAGTGAATTCATATGGTTTTTTCACTGACCCCCGACCCCCCTCCCTCATAACTTAATTTGGGAAAAATTGATTGACAAATAAGGATATACATAAAAATCGATGTCAATTATAAACAAAACATGTAGCAATTTTGTGGTAAATAATATAAAACTGAAAAAAGTCATGTTTAAGTAAGACGAAAACCAACAGACAGCTATATAGTTCAACAGAAAAGCAAAAAAGACAAACACGGGTCTATAAATGTGAACAATAAACAATAGGAACCCCAACAAAAACCAAGAATAAACGAAGCATTTCAACTGATGACATATAACTATATATACAGTATTGGTTTTGCTAATAATTAAAGGGCGTACTGTACAATGTCTTATAGCTTGTTTAACCTCGTTGGAAAGTTATTCAAATGACAATTATGTAGAATCTATCTTATATGTATTATATAACTTGCAATTAAGGTCTCGTTTCAGTATAGACTCCGACCGCCATGTCAAAGTTGTATTCGGTGATTTGTGGCTACAACAAGTGCATTGCTACTGTGGACACAGATTTAAAACTGCGCCACAATCTACCAGCCTCCCGTAAAAAAAAGTGTGAAAAATTCAAAGAAAAAACTGAACAACATATAAAATAAGAAACTTTTTAAATTGAAATATTTTTAATTTCATTTGAAATTGTTTCCAGATTATTCTTTCATTTGAAATAGTTTCTAGATTATTCTTTCATTTTAAATAGTTTCATGATTATTCTTTCATTAGAATTTTTTTTATAGATTATTCTTTTAAGGAATTACACTACAAGGATTTCTGAAATTTGGTTACAGGATTTATATAAGTCAGTTATACCGTGTGATGCGTTTCAGATTCATCACCCAATAACTTCCTATTTACCAAAACACTTGATGTATCATTTGACACATGATTGCCAAGTGGAAAACTTTCGTCACATCTTCCTTAGGAATTCTGAAATTTGGTTTCATGATTTATATAAGTCAGCTATACCGCGTGATGCGTTTTCAGATTCATCGCTTAACAATTTCCTGTTTACCGAAATATTTCGGCGGGGGTATCATTAGTGAGTAGTAGCTTGTTTTTTTTCAACGGTAACTCCTGTTCTGCTTTTTTTATACGCCCGTCAAAATTTTTACGGGACGTATTATGGTATACAAATGTCGTCTATCCGTCTGTCTGTCCGGCGTAAACATGTTGCACCGCAACTTGAGAACGACTTATCCTAATTTCATGAAAATTAATAAAGTTGTTTCTTATGATAGTCAAACGATCTGTATAATTTTTGTTGAATATAAGATTAAAACTTTTTGAGTTACGGGACTTTGTAACTAAAACCGGGGTGTGGTTTTTTTTTTTACATGTTGCGCCGCATCTCAAAAACGATTTATGATTATTGCTTAAAACTTGACACACTTCTTTGTTATATTAATCTAAAAATTTGTATACTTTTTGATTTTGATTCAAAACTTTATTTAAGAGATATTGATTTTTTGTAAAAATAAAAAAATGGGGGTGTCACATGTCGCGCTGTATCTCAGAAACTATTTATGATTATTGCCGGCATAAACCTTACACACAAGATGATTGGCATCTCATGCACTCATGGCGCAGCTGTTTATTTTCAATTCCACCCTGACCCCCTTCCCCATAAAAATCAAATGGAAGCTTCCTTATTTACAATAGTTGCAAATTTCCAGATTATTCTTATATTTGAAATATAGGTTCCAGATTCTTTTATTTGCAAGTTTCCAGATTCTTCAACCATTTCAAGTACTCGTGAATTAATAAGATTGAAATTATATTTTCAGACACAATATTATCAAAACGACGGTAAATGTGGCACATGTGGCGATCCATATGACGGAGAGCGTAAAAATGAGGCCGGTGGAATATACGCTAAAGGTTTTATTGCCAGAAGATACGAGAAAGGTCAAGACATCGAAGTCGAGATTCAGCTGACAGCCAACCATCTTGGATCTTTCGTGTTTAAAATTTGTCCCAATAACGATGTTACCACTCAAGTCTCACAGGAATGTTTAGACCAAAATGTCTTAGAGCTAGCAGGACAACCTGGTGTAACTCGGTACGAACCTGGCAGTGTTGTAGGATCACATTACGTCAAACTGGCACTTCCGGCGGATATGACATGTGAACAGTGCGTACTGCAATGGCATTATACTGCAGGTACAAATAAGTCAAACTAGAAATATAAGTAACAAAATATAATTTCCAATTATAATTTTATGGTGAAACAATCTTTCGTTTTTTAATGTCCCTTTTATGTGTTTTCATCAGCATATACATGTCCTTTGGTGGTTTTTTGAAGACATGATCCTAGTTTCTTAATACATGTTCGTAATACTCAAGCATGGTCCACAACCAAATGAAATTAAACAAAACCGTTATTCTGTTAAATCTTAGGACAAAAGATAATATAGCAATAGTATATATACCAGTCCTTTTAAGATTTTGTTTTTTCCTGATATTTTGTTTTTTTTATCTTGTGTGCCTTTTATCAAAAGCTCATTACTAAATATACAAGCTATGTCAATTATGATTGAAGTTTTGCAAATCACAAATCATTTACTTGAATTGAACAGTAGGTTTTTTTTATTATCCGCTGAACCCTTACGATAGTGTCTTTACCAAGAATGCAGTCAAAATTTTTGTTATTTCACTTACTTAACATTGTAACATCGTTATACAACAAATGTTAGTGATGTTTTCTTTCAGTTGCATCAAAATGAAGATACCAATATTGTATTTTAAGATATATATGCAGTCTTCAATTTTGTTTTGATGGTTGAAAATCTTCAATTACCTTCATAGCATGGTTCTAAATCTAATAACATACCTGCAATTTATTTTTTCCCGTTTAATTTTTAAGAGTTAAAACCGATTTTACATGTGATATAACAAATGGCGTTTTTTGTCAAATAAATATTGTCCATAAAGTTAGATTTCCTAGTAATGGGATACCATTTGATCATGAGTATTAAAAAGCACTTGTATGTTTGTCCATCTGATGAGTTAAGCCTTTTTCAACTGATTTTTATAGTTCGTTCTTATGTTGTACTGTTATACCACTGTCCCAGGTTAGGGGGAGGGTTGGGATCCCGCTAAAATGTTTAATCCCGCCACATTATTTATGTATTTGCCTGTCCCAATTCAGGAGCCTGTAATTCAGTGGTTGTCGTTTGTTTATGTGTTACATACTTGTTTTTCGTTCAATTTTTTTTTACATAAATAAGGCCGTTAGTTTTCTCGTTTGAATTGTTTTACATTGTCTTATCGGGGCCTTTTATAGCTGACTATGCGGTATGGGCTTTGCTCATTGTTGAAGGCCGTACGGTGACCTATAGTTGTTAATGTCTGTTTCATTTTGGTCTTTTGTGGATAGTTGTCTCATTGGCAATCATACCACATCTTCTTTTTTATCCTCTCTGAAATAGACCATAATTAACCGTTAAACCAAATAAAATAGATTATTTATTAAAAGTACTATACTTATATGTGTCCATAGCTTCAATTAACTGACATTGTTTCTTTTTAAAAGTAATCACGGAAATGGACTCGTGTTGTGGTTTTAAAAGAAATATTTATTTTGCAGGAAATAATCACAATGGACCACAGGAAACTTTTATCAACTGTGCTGATGTAGCCATTGACGATGATGATGATCCTATCAATCCACCACCAGTTACGTCTAGGCCACCAACGACCACCACAAAATCAACAACCCAGAGACCACTAACAACCACAAAAAGAACAACAACGACTAAACCAACATCGGCACCATCTACAAGCAAACCGACAACTAAAGCGCCATCTACAACAACAACTTCCTCTACCGGTCATGTGACTTCCTGTGAAGCAGGCGAAGTAATTGATTGTATTGGAGTTGGTGTTTATGCTGGTAAAGGCTATGAACGGTGGTGTAATACCTACTGTGGCGATCAACATGCTGCATGTTCTCCCGATCTATGCCAGTGTAGCTGTATACCGAAGACCAAGTGTAGAGCAATTGGTGGGTATGAGACCATACCTGGTATGGACAAGTATTGTGAAGATGCATGTCAATATGGTTGTCATAATCATCTTAGTGATATGTGTTCCTGTGACTAGCTTCAAATCATGAATAAAACATTATCATTATGATGATCCTTTTTCTGAAAGGTGAAATAATCAATAAACAGGAAATTTAAATATTGCAATTTCAAAGGTAGTGGTGAAGTACTCACTCTATCACTTGAATCTATGTATCGCCTTTTTACTTACAAAATATAAATTCATTTTGAAAGAACAGCTTTATCTTAATATTTGGGTCAATTGCTACACAATCTGTATCATCAACGTTATCAACATTCAAAAAGAGCTTCAGGGTAATAGTGACACTAACTTCTCTAGAAGTGGTTTGAAGCCGAGGTAGGTTTTAAAATCTCCAATCTGTTTGAGTGATTAGAATTGAGGTTCATTCTAAATACACTATTTTAGCACCCATCATGCAAGTACGGATATTTTCCATTCCAATCATGTAGATAGATTTAGATTAGTTTACTTTGCTTTATGTTGAAAAGAAAACTAAGCGAGTCTATGGCTTAGAGGCTGGTTGAGACAATAAAATGAAGCTGAAGTATAATTATAGACAAGGAGATATGGTATGATTGCCCATGAGTAAACTGAATTGCGGTATCGACATTGCTCATTTTTAAAGGCCATGCTGTGACCTATAGTTGATAAATTCTGAGTCATTTGGTCTGTTCTGGAGAGCTGTTTCATTGGCAATCATGCCACATCTTCTAATTTTTATATATGAGATAACTATCTACCAATGACCAACATAAATGGATGCCCGGAAAGCAACTAGCTTAAGAGGCGAACATACAACCAACATTCAACAATGAACATGGCATATATATTATATAGCTAGAATATTTATTTCATAATTCACAAATCAATTGTTGATCACTTATTAATCATAATTATGTTAAATCCTGAAAATGAGGACCATCTGCCTTCTAAGAATACACCATAAGTGGAATATGTGCGTACCCATGCTGTGTTGCCTTTGAATTATATAAAATGTTGTTCTGGAAAGAAAACCAGGTGTTTATTCCTAAAAAAAATATGGTGCTCATATTATTCTAGCTGATAAGCAAAAAACAAGATTAAATGTCCTCATCATATAAGGATGAATATACCTTTTGGTTTACATTGACATTTTATGGTGTTAGACTGTTATGTCTACCATTAGAAATCTCCGTCTGCCATTTTGAATATTTCATGAGATCAGACTCTGCTTCTAAACATTTGTTCTTCTCAGCAGCAAGTACATTGGCCACCACGAAGATAATGAGGGAGGAACAGAGCGAGGGGATATTCATTCTAAAATTATCGATATTGAGTTTATTGAGTAGCATTATAAAATAAACCATGTGTATACATAACAAATCAAAATGGAAGTGCAATGTAAATCATTCAGCTATGCTTGTAAAACTTTATGAATAATAGAAACGTATGCTAAGCAGGAAACAAAAAAACAAACAAAAAAGAAAGAAAGCAAAACCAAGTAACATCTTTTGTATACATTTGTATATGTTAGCAGCAATAAGTGAAATTAGGCATTAAGCTTCAATCCTAGGCAATAAGCTAACGTCTAGGCATTAAGCTATTGCCTGAAATTTCCAGATCTGAAATCTGATGATGATTGTTCATCCTATTGCCGAACATAATCTTCGGCAATAAGTAAACTCTGGAATGTATGCATATTTGATGATTTATTATTGATATAAAGTCGTTTCTTAATTATATTTCTAATATTACATGTATGAATATACATTCATTGACAGATCTTCAAATTAAGTAAGTTAATTTAGTAATTTTAGCAGTTAAAAAACAGAATTAACTCATACTTTTTTCGTGTTTTTGTGGTATTATAAAATATTAAAAAAGAATTAAAAAAGTGATTGTATCCAATTAAAAAAGGAGGAAGATTCAATAGAATAATTATAATATTTATTTGAAAAGTTGTAGACTTCACTAGTCGGGCTGGTTTGAACTGGTCAAAAGTAAAAATATTAAGATATGATTTTTTGCTCACACCATTTTCCAATTTTTGTTATTGGATAGGTAAATTTTCTTTGTTAACGGTTCCACAATTTGTTGTAACAAAATTATTTTAACACAAATACCTATCAAGTTTTCATATTTTGATGATGCCCCACCTACGATAGTGAAGGGGCATTATGTTTTCTGGTGTGTGCGTCCGTTCGTTCGTCCGTCCATTTGTCCATTCGTCCGTCTGTACCGCTTCAGGTTAAAGTTTTGGTCAAGGTAGGTTTAGATGATGTTGAAGTCCAATCAACTTGAAACTAAGTACGCATGTTCCCCATGATATGATCTTTCTGATTTTAATGCCAAATAAATATTATGCTATAATTTCACGGTCCACTGAACATGGAAAATGATAGGGCGAGTGGAACATCCGTGTACTATAGAAACATTTTTGTTAAATTATTATTTTATGCGTTTGAATATAAATAATATATTTTGTTAGTGATTTTATGCGTTTGAATATAAATAATATATTTTGTTAGTGATTTTATTTCCGGTCTCTTGTGGACAGTTGTCTCTTTGGCAATTATACCAAATCTTCTTTTTTATATTTAGGATGAAACTGGGCTCTGTAGTTTAGCATCGGTAAATTATGTTTTTTCTTTTGCTCATATTCAAACGTATGTTAATTGCAGTAATAAAATAAAACAGTTGAAGTACTCAGTATTTATATGAAAGATGCACGAGATTACAATTAGCTTGTTCAATTCTCATATATAAATCGTCGTTATATTTTTTTACTGATGCTTTGTTTCAAAGAGTTTAAATGAACAATTATAATATCAAAACTATTTATTACACTTAATTAAAAAATAATAATTATTTTTTAATAATTTGTCGGTTTTTAAATTAAAGTTGTTGGTTTAATTTGATACAATATTTCAATATTTCATTTGATATTTTCTTTTACGCCAATACTAAGTTAGGACAGCGGTTGGGACATCCTAGCAAAGACAATCCTCAGACAGCTTCGATGTGCATGCTAATGCATGTCGTAAGTCGGTCCTAACTTTATCATAATTTCGGAATTCTGTCCTAAGAATATCTTAAAGGACCTGCAAAGGCCTAGGCGTTAGCTTATTGCCTTGGATTTAAGCTTAATGATTAATGCCTATTTTCACTTATTGCCGCTAACATATACATACTGTCGTCCTTGAAAGATAGTGTCATTTTAATAAGACAAGCTCTGAGATATATAAAATTATCGAAAAGTGATATTAATGTCTATGTGTTATAAAATTATCCATAAAAATCAAATGACAAAAAATATCAACAATTTTTTTTTTTATCAAGTATACAAGAATATGAATTATAAAAACATCCACCATCTAAACCTAGATCCCATAGCCATAGCAAGTCAGACCTTAAATGGCGGTCATGTGACATATGTATCAATATCATACTACTAATAGGGGACGTCTGTCAGTTTCAAGTTTCTGAAAGTAAAGTCACAAAAATACCAAACTCCGAGGAAAATTCAAAACGGAAAGTCTCTTATTAAATGGCAAAATCAAAAGCTCAAACACATAAAACAAATGGATAACAACTGCCATATTCTTGGTACAGGCATTTCCCTATGTAGAAAATGGTGGATTATATCTGGTTTTATAGCTAGCTAAACCTTTCCATTGTACGGCAGTCGCATACAATTCCATTATATTGACAACGATGTGTGAACAAAAGAAACTGACATAATAGGTAACAATGTCAAAATAAGGATACAAAAGCCAACAATGTGTTATTATTTTAATTACTATAAAACAAAAACAAAACAAAAATATGTAATAAAGACATATAGGCAAATCCCATAAGCAAAAATGAAAAACAAAAATACAAAAATTTACCATAGCACAATGACACAATGAGGGGATGTTTAAGTACCGAGTCACGTCAAATGGATATCACAAAAATACACTCAAAAGTCAAAGTAATATTTAAACAAACATTGTGTTAAATACAAGAACAATATAACACGTTATTATGATGATAAGCAACGTCAGTACCCAGAATCTATACTACAAGACCATCGTGTATTATTTGTGAAGTTGATAAGGACTATTCATTAACAAGGTTTTTGGTATCTTCTGATAAACGTTTAGAAAACGGATAATATGTTCTTTGACATATTCCTGGTTCATCAACTTTCTGTTGAGACACTGGTGACGTTTTACAAAGTATTAGAAGCAGCTGCAAGCTCTTGAATACCGAAATTAGTTGGGAAAAGTATATCAAATATGCAGGTGAAGTTGGTATATTGCTACTAATGTAGTGGAAAATGATAATTTCAAAATTAAAATCGTCTCTTTTGTCATTGATTCTGGTACAGAGATGACCGTGTATTTCAAATTCGAGGTAAATATAAGTCTTTAATATCTAGTTCTTGGAGGATGTATTAATGGAAACCAATCGGAAAAGTTTGGATTTTTAATGGAAAGAACATCATCAATATATCTGTATGTGAAATAAAATGACCTGGCTACTTTAATCCTTTTGTTTTTGACAGGTGTCTGAAGGAACTCAGACTCATATGAAAATAAAAAGAGGTCGACAAGAGGGACACAGTTCGTTCCAATAAGTATGCCGACAATTTTTTAAACGGTTAACCTCCAAATTCAACAACACACACTCGTGTGCTTACTTATTACGAAATGCTTAATGACATGAAATATAAAGTCATGAGAATATATAAAGACACATGGGAAAAGTCGCACTTTTAAAACTACGATTTTTACTCTGATTAAGTAGACAGAGTTGCCTTTCATAAATTTTTGACACTTCATCCCACAATGCCATCTGAAAAGTTAAAATTTAAAGAAATGATGATACACATCACTAACATTAAGAGGACATCTTTATATATAGATTTGTTTTTCTTACTACGAAAGGGTGTGCTTTATGACCAAGGATTGCAAAATGTCAATAGAGTAACGTCCCTGCTAAACTGAAGTCTGCATGTTTCATCTCTGGGGTTCCCAGTGAAGACATATTTTTTAGTTTTTTTTGGCATGCACACATACTAAATAAAACAAAAGTTGAAATCTGTAGTACATCATAACACAAACTCGTGTGCTTACCTTTATGAAATGCTTTATGACAGGAAATATAAAGTCATGAGAATATATAAAGACACATGGGAAAAGTCGCACTTTTAAAACTACGATTTGTATATACGCTGATTAAGTAGACAGAGTTGCCTTTCATACATTTTTGACACTTCATCCCACAATGCCATCTCAAAAAGTTAAAATTTAAAGAAATGATGATACACATCACTATCAAACAAATAACATATCTAATAATTTTGAGCTATACATTTTTGCCTAAAAGACACAGTACGTATAGTTTACATTTATAAAACTGACAGAAACTTTATTTATAGACAACCAATATACGAGTGACCAAAGAGGTCGTTTTTGAAAGAAAAAAATATATATAATTTCTTCTGGGTTCTATAAAGTCCTCTGATCCTGTCTTCTGCATTTTCTCACTTCGAACTAACATCTTTAACTGCATGTTTGAAAATATATAGTCTGCAACAAACAGACTATGGGATAAACGTCAATGAGACAGCAACCTAGCGACAAAAATATGCAAACGACATGTGCGCGCTGAACGGAGAAAAGGGGAGATGCAAGTTTCCCTCAATGAGACAGCATCCCAACGACTATAGAATATATTGCTGATGCTACCATTTGTTTGATTTTTTTGTTGTTGTTTTTTTTTAGTGATAAAAAAACCTGCCCGCTATGAAAAAGCCAGTTGTGATGAAAGTGGCGTTTAACACCAATAAAGCAATAACACAAATCAGGGTTTAATAAAGACGTTTCCTATCCCGTGTTTTGGTTTGGTAAACATGAATCCGTTGAAAGGGTTTTAAATTGACTAAAGCAATGTTTTGTACAAAACACTTACATGTTACTATCTTCTTGTATTATGACTGATATATTTGTCGCTGGACATGCAGCAGATTCATCCATGATTTAAATTTCTTCTTGATTGCTTTGTAGGATCTGTTCACTGTAGTTTTAAATTAACTAAATCAATGTTTTGCAACACATACATGTTACTATCGTTTTGAAATCTGTAGTACATCATAACACAAACTCGTGTGCTTACTTATTATGAAATGCTTTATGACAAAAAATATAGTCATGAGAATATATAAAGACACATGGGAAAAGTCGCACTTTTAAAACTACGATTTGTATATACGCTGATTAAGTAGACAGAGTTGCCTTTCATACATTTTTGACACTTCATCCCACAATGCCATCTGAAAAAGTTAAAATTTAAAGAAATGATGATACACATCACTAACATTAAGAGGACATCTTTATATATAGATTTGTTTTTCTTACTACGAAAGGGTGTGGTTTATGACCAAGGATTGCAAAATGTCAATAGAGTAACGTCCCTGCTAAACTGAAGTCTGCATGTTTCATCTCTGGGGTTCCCAGTAAAGACATATTTTTTAGTTTTTTTTTTGGCATGCACACATACTAAATAAAACAAAAGTTGAAATCTGTAGTACATCATAACACAAACTCGTGTGCTTACCTTTATGAAATGCTTTATGACAGGAAATATAAAGTCATGAGAATATATAAAGACACATGGGAAAAGTCGCACTTTTAAAACTACGATTTGTATATACGCTGATTAAGTAGACAGAGTTGCCTTTCATACATTTTTGACACTTCCTCCCACAATGACATCTCAAAAAGTTAAAATTTAAAGAAATGATGATACACATCACTATCAAACAAATAACATAACTAATAATTTTGAGCTATACATTTTTGCCTAAAAGACACAGTTCGTATAGTTTACATTTATAAAACTGACAGAAACTTTATTTATAGACAACCAATATACGAGTGACCAAAGAGGTCGTTTTTGAAAGAAAAAAATATATATAATTTCTTCTTGGTTCTATAAAGTCCTCTGATCCTGTCTTCTACATTTTCTCACTTCGAACTAACATCTTTAACTGCATGTTTGAAAATATATAGTCTGCAACAAACAGACTATGGGATAAACGTCAATGAGACAGCAACCTAGCGACAAAAATATGCAAACGACATGTGCGCGCTGAACGGAGAAAAGGGGAGATGCAAGTTTCCCTCAATGAGACAGCATCCCAACGACTATAGAATATATTGCTGATGCTACCATTTGTTTGATTTTTTTGTTGTTGTTTTTTTTTTAGTGATAAAAAAAACCTGCCCGCTATGAAAAAGCCAGTTGTGATGAAAGTGGCGTTTAACACCAATAAAGCAATAACACAAATCAGGGTTTAATAAAAACGTTTCCTATCCCGTGTTTTGGTTTGGTAAACATGAATCCGTTGAAAGGGTTTTAAATTGACTAAAGCAATGTTTTGTACAAAACACTTACATGTTACTATCTTCTTGTATTATGACTGATATATTTGTCTCTGGACATGCAGCAGATTCATCCATGATTTAAATTTCTTCTTGATTGCTTTGTAGGATCTGTTCACTGTAGTTTTAAATTAACTAAATCAATGTTTTGCAATACATACAATCATGTTACTATCGTTTTGAAATCTGTAGTACATCATAACACAAACTCGTGTGCTTACTTATTATGAAATGCTTTATGACAAAAAATATAAAGTCATGAGAATATATAAAGACACATGGGAAAAGTCGCACTTTTAAAACTACGATTTGTATATACGCTGATTAAGTAGACAGAGTTGCCTTTCATACATTTTTGACACTTCATCCCACAATGCCATCTGAAAAAGTTAAAATTTAAAGAAATGATGATACATATCACCATCAAACAAATAACATAACCTATTATTTTGAGCTATACATTTTCGCCTAAAAGACACAGTACGTATAGTTTACATTTATAAAACTGACAGGAACTATATTTATAGACAACCAATATACGAGTGACCAAAGAGGTCGTTTTTGAAAACAATATATATATATATATATATAATTTCTTCTGGGTTCTATTAAGTCCTCTGATCTTGTCTCCTACATTTTCTCACTTTGAAATAACATCTTTAACTGCATGTTTGAAAATTTATAGTCTGCAACAAACAGACTATGGGATAAACGTCAATGAGACAGCAACCTAGCGACAAAAATATGCAAACGACATGTGAAACTTTTCCCATGTGTCTTTATATATTCTCATGACTTTATATTTCCTGTCATAAAGCATTTCATAATAAATAAGCACACGAGTTTGTGTTATGATGTACTACAGATTTCAACTTTTGTTTTATTTAGTAATTGTAAACCTAAAATGTGTGTTTGCCAAAAAAAATAAAAAAAATGTCTTCACTGGGAACTCCAGATATGAAACCTACAGACTTCAGTTTAGCAGGCACGTAACTCTATTGACATTTTGCGCATAGAATCTTTACAGACACAGTCAGTTGTGCATAGTTGTGGTTCCCAACGACATGTCTACTTAGCTACCGAATGATACATCCAAATAATGACTGCGCGTTACATTCTCCGAAATTTTGCAATCCTGAGTTTATTTCCAAACTAAAAGACAAATTGAAAGAGTTGGTATTGCTTTGCTTCGTAAAAAAGAATG
The DNA here is from genome assembly GCA_037788925.1 of Mytilus galloprovincialis. NCBI lineage: Eukaryota > Metazoa > Mollusca > Bivalvia > Mytilida > Mytilidae > Mytilus > Mytilus galloprovincialis. Next base: position 55,163,528 of record CM075342.1, read on the forward strand.
GCCAACGCAGATACAAGTATCTTGTCTTAGGGAGGGATAAATCCTACTTTGTAAAGGATCACTCTGATTCGAACAAAAAATTGTCTGAAACTGATATTATCAAGATGCTTGATTTCTTGATTGACAACATATTTGTTACGTTCGGAGGACGTGTTTTTCAACAGACTGTCGGCATTCCAATGGGAACAAACTGTGCCCCTCTACTTGCCGACTTGTTTCTTTATTATTATGAGGCTGACTTCTTGCAGGAACTTCTTAGGAAGAAAGATAAGAAGTTAGCAATATCCTTTAACTCTACTTTTCGCTACATAGATGATGTTCTTTCACTAAATAATTCAAAATTTGGTGACTATGTGGAACGCATCTATCCAATCGAGCTAGAGATAAAGGATACTACAGATACAGTTAAGTCGGCCTCATATCTTGACTTACATCTAGAAATTGACAATGAGGGTCGGTTGAAAACAAAACTTTACGACAAAAGAGATGATTTCAGCTTTCCAAATGTGAACTGTCCATTTCTAAGTAGCAACATTCCAGCAGCACCTGCATACGGGGTATATATCCATTTCTAAGTAGCAACATTCCAGCAGCACCTGCATACGGGGTATATATCTCCCAACTGATACGATATTCCCGTGCTTGCATTTTCTATCATGATTTTCTTGATAGAGGGTTGCTGCTCACAAGGAAGCTATTAAACCAAGAGTTCCAAGTGGTGAAATTGAAATCATCCCTTCGTAAATTTTACGGACGCCATCACGAGTTGGTTGACCGTTATGGAATAACCGTTTCACAAATGATATCGGATATGTTCCTTACGTCGTAACTACAATCCCCTTCCCTTTCATGAATGTGACCTACCGAATTAGACTATTTACCGGATTTGTTATCACATAAGCAACACGACGGGTGCCACATGTGGAGCAGGATCTGCTTACCCTTCCGGAGCACCTGAGATCACCCCTAGTTTTTTGGTGGGGTTCGTGTTGTTTTTTCTTTAGTTTTCTATGTTGTGTCGTGTGTGCTGTTGTTTGTTTGTCCTTTTCATTTTTAGCGATGGCGTTGTCAGTTTGTTTTAGATTTATGAGTTTGACTGTCCCTTTGTTATCTTTCGTCCCTTTTTTATAAACCACACCCTTTCGTAGTAAGAAAAAAAATCTATATACGAAGGTGTCCTCATAAAGTTATACAACGAGCTGACTAGTGTAACTTAAAATATAAAGTTTAAACTCAAAGGTTACCACACTAAAATTGTGATGGACACAAATACCTTTAAACGCAGGCCCTCTAACTGATGCTGTACCCTTCCTACTTTTCTTTTAAATCATCTTGCACTTTTTAGTCATATACTTGTTTTTATCAAATACAAACTGGCATTAGTAATTTGTTTCTCAATAAATCAATCAATACTACAAGGCATTGATCACCATTTTTTATCACATGATGCTGCTTCGTGTCCAGCGACAAATATATCAGTCACATTTCAAAACGATAGCAACACGTATGTTGTTCTGTCCGATGCCGGGGGTGACAGTTAGTTTAACCGGTTGAATCCAAATATGCATAAAAAAAAGCACAAAGTTCTTCAATCACATCTTTATTGGATGTCAAAAGGTAAAAACTACAAAAGATAAAATAAAAACAACCTTAAGTAATTTTACAAACACATACGTAGTCAAAAATACGATTTTCAATACAATGTCAAAAAATTGTTTACAAATATTTATGACACAAATGGCGTTCCATACAAAAATTCAATCGAAAAAGGGGACACTTTACAAAGCAAAAAATACAAATTTTAGAGGGCGATTCAGGCCAAATACTTACACAAAAAGGGGATTGGACTACTATAAAATGTATTTAACTTTCTTAAATGCCCGAAAAATGATACAATGTATGATAATCAAAATCTGATGTTTGCAAAGGCTTTTACTTGAAATTACTTCAAATCGTCATAGAAATAATTATGGAACTAGCGGTACATATAAAAATATACATAATAATACAAAAATAGTATAACTTACAGTGTGGTGGACAATAATACGCCAAAAATTGATACAAAGTTCTGAAGCGAGCATACACGAGTTGTGTTGATAAAGGGAGATAATCACATAAAAAGTATCTATGGAAAGCATGTAGAAATGTTACAGAACACGCCTCACCTGATATTAATATATAATATCACTATATTAAACATATACTAATCAAAAAGTTGTGAACTATGAATGAACAACAAATCTTATCCCTAGCAAATGGACAACAGAATAATGTTTGATAAAGTCATTGTTCAAAGTCTACACTCTCAGCAACAGCACCATTTCGGAAATAGGTCTGGTTTTAGTTGAACCATTTCATGCGACTCGAACCTCTGCCTTTCTAACTCGTCCATCATGACCTGGTACAGGATTAACGATAATGCCTGTTGGCCACTCATTTCTCGAAACGTTTTTGTCCTTAATTAACACTATATCTCCTTGTTTCACATTCGGAGAAGAATCTGTCCATTTACGACGTGTTTGTAGAGTTTGAAGATACTCTTTGTTCCATCGTTGCCAGAAAATATCTGCCAAATTTTGCACTCGTTTCCACTGTGCTTTATACAGATCCTTTGTATCAAATGTTCCAATAGGTGCAGGGTAACAACCGGCTTTCTGAGTGAGTAACATCGCCGGACTAAGTATTAAAGGCGATTCCGGGTCAGATGATACCGGAACGATCGGTCTACCATTTACTATGGCGCACACCTCTGCCATAAACGTAATTACACTTCATGTGTTAGATTTTTCGATTGTACTTCCAAAATCATAGAATCCAGAATTTTTCGGGTTATGCCAATCATGCGTTCCCACACTCCTCCCATATGTGAGGAATGTGGGGGTTGAAAATCCATACTGTCTGTTTATCTTCAAGAAATTTATGAACTGGCCCTTCTTCTACATCAATCGAAGCAATGTTCAAATTGACTACTGAACCCACAAAATTGGTTCCTCGGTCTGAGCGAATTTCCTTAATACTTCCTCGTAAGGCAATGAATCTACGTAGAGCATTAATGAATGATGACGAACTTAGTTCTTCGATAACTTCGATGTGTATAGCCCTTGTTGACAAACACGTGAATAATAAAGCCCAACGTTTACTGTTGGCTTGACCACCTCTTGTTTTTCTTGTCACTATCGACCACGGTCCGAATGTATCTATTCCCACTGATGAGAACGGTGGACTCGGAGATAACCGATCTGCAGGTAAATCAGACATAAGTTGTTGTTCCTGTTTGCCAGGTAACTTACGGCAAATAACGCACTTGTGTAGCAATGACGAGATTAATCTTTTCTCACCAACTATCCAGAAACCAGCATCTCTGAGCGCTACTGCCGTAAAGTGCCGGCCTTGATGCTTAACCTCACTGTGATAATGACGGATCAATAGAATAGCGATATGGTTATTTCCTGGAATAATAAGAGGATGTTTTAGTTTGAAATCATTGTCTGCTCTACTAATTCGACCACCCAAACGCAACATTCCAATATCATCGATGAACGGATTTAAGTTTCGAATACGGCTAGTCTTCGGTAAAGGTAACTTGTTCCTAATGCAATTAATTTCTGTCGAAAACACTTCGCTCTGGATATTACTTATTATAAAGTTTTCGGTAGCATTGTATGATGTTGATAAATCATCGGTTTTGTCTTTCTGAAATGTCTTAGCAAAGATTTTCAAACGTCTGAATGTATTAACTAGAATTTTCCAAACAGAAAATCTCTCAATACGATGAGTAAGTGCAAGCGTACTCTCCTGTTGACCTGTTTTCATAACTTGTACGTTCGGTCGAATTTCTTTGTCTTGCTCTGTGTTCAATAACGGAAAGACGGTATCAACTAAATCCTTTGATGATTCATTTAGCGTCGGTGGACCATTTAACCACATACTGTCTTGTAGTTTGTCTGACGGAACGGATCTGGTAGCTGCATCAGCAGGATTTAATTCAGTAGGTATGTATGACCACTGGTTGGGTTGTGACAACTTCCTTATTCTTGACACACGGTTCGTAACATACATATAGAACCTCCTTGTAGTATTGTGAATGTAACCAAGCACCACTTTGCTATCACTGAAGAAACGAAACAAATTTCTATCGATATCGAGCTCAGTAGACACGGTTTCAGATATCTGAACTGCCAACACGGCGGCACAAAGTTCCAATCTGGGAATACTATGTCCGTGCAATGGTGCAACCTTAGCTTTGCCCATGATATATCCAACGTGAACCTCACCTTCTGAGTCTGTAGCTTTAAGAAAGGCAACAGCAGCGATTGCTTTCTCCGATGCATCACAATACACGTATACTTCTCTTTGACTCAAGTCTCTCCATGAAAGTTGCATATTGTGGAATTGACAACTGATGTAGTCCTTGTAAAGAATCTTTCCAGCGTTCCCATTTATCACGCATAAGTTCCGGAAGAGGCTCGTCCCAATTCTTTGTACTTGTCATTAATTCACGAAGGAGTAACTTTCCCAAAATCACAACTGGAGCAATGAAACCTAGCGGATCATAGAGGCTGTTAACGACGGATAAGATTCCTCGCTTGCTGAACGGCTTCTCCTCTAAAGACACACGGTAGGTAAATGAGTCATTTTGCAAGTTCCAGTACAGCCCTAGACTACGCTGCATAGGAGCCTCAGAAACACCAAGATCAATGTCCTGTAAATGGCTTGCTATGTCATCCTGAGAAAAGGTATCCATGACGTTAGATGCTATTTTATGTAATCGCAAGTTTCCTTCTTTCATCAATGTTTCCTGTGTTCTTTTCATGAGATCGATAGCTTCAGAAGCTGTCGGTAGTGACATAAGTCCATCATCAACATAGAAATTTCTGTTAACGAAATCTAAAACATCGGATCCATAAGTTTCTTCACCAGATTGTGCGGTTTTCCTTAGTCCGTATGCAGCTACTGCTGGGGATGGACTGTTCCCAAAGACGTGCACTCGCATACGATATTCGATAAGTTCAGTTTGCGGGTCGTTATCTTTATACCAAAAGAAACGCAAGAAATTCCTGTGTTTTTCACTCACAACAAAGCAATAGAACATCTGCTGGATATCAGCGGTGATAGCGACAAGATCTTTGCGGAAACGTAACAGAACACCCACAAGACTGTTAACTAAATCTGGACCAGTAATGAGAACTTCGTGCAATGAAGTATTGTCATATTTGGCCGATGAATCAAAAACTACTCTGATTTGTGTGTGTTTCTTGGGATGATATACCCCGAAAATAGGTAAGTACCAGCTTTCTTCTCCATCTGACAAAGCAGGCGCGATTTCAGCATGGTTGTTGTCGAAGATCTTTTGCATGAATGCTAAAAAGTGTTCTCTTTTAACATCATTCTTTCGAAGTGTGAAGTCTAGGGACTTTGCTCGTCGCAGTACTTGAAGTCGATTATTTGGAAGCTTCGGCTTCGATGATCGAAAAGGTAGGGGTGCTTCCCAATAACTTTGTGCATCTTTAGAAACGGTTTGATCCATAATTTGTAGAAATTCCTTGTCTTCGATTGACATTCCAATGGTATCATCATCATTCGTCCTTGCGAATATTTCTGACTCTGACTCGGAGAGGTAACAATTTGTGTCAAATGAATCTGCTGATAAGTTCTCCTTAATTTCAAAATTATTTGGACACGGTTTACAAATTGAAGATCTACCGTTGCGTAACAGGTAAGTTTTATTGACGGTAACTGTATCAGGACGATGAAACTGGTTAAGCCATGTTTCACCAACTATCACCCAACCTAAACGTAGTTTCTGTGCGTATGGAGAGTAAGTAGGACCTGTAAGCTGCTCTATCACATGATGTGCTTCTGGTAAGTCCCGACCAATCAATAGTAAGATAGGAGCGGTGTCATTAATTTCAGGTATGTAATCGGCGATCTCCCGGAGGTGATCGTGGTGCCGTGCTACAGCTGGAGATGGGATCTCCTCTCTGATGTTCGTTATGTCGCATTCAATCAAAGTTGGAAGCTGAAGGCTTGTGCTCCCATCTAATGATTCTATAACTAGGCCAGTTGCCCGTCTACCAAACGTATTCATAGTTCCTGCACAAGATGTAAGTTTATATTCTGACGAGTTTCCTTTCAAGTGTAACAATGAGAATAGTTCAGGTCCTGCCAATGACCTATTACTTTGATCATCAAGAATAATGTAGGCCATAATCGCCTTGTCGGGTTGATTCTGTTTATACACCTTATCAAGAATGGTCTTTGAACATGACTTGCCGTTGAAGTCCCCTCCACATACTTTAGTACAAATACTTGAAACTTCAGGTGTATGGTTCTCCTCGCCGTTATTTGTCGGGTTACCTTGTTTTACTAAATGCAACGCAGACGGTTGAGAATCACTTCCACATTCACCACACACAATTTTCTCCTTACAGTTTCTTATCTTGTGATCAGTTGAAGAGCAACAACGGAAGCATAGTGCATTATCTCGGATAAATTTTCTACGTTCGTCTAGCGGTTTTAATCTGAAAACTCTGCAGTTGTTCAAGCTATGGTTAGTTTTGTGCAAAGGACAATGGTGATCTTGCGATGCTTTCGAGTCCTTGTTCTGTTTAAACTCAGTTTTCTTAGCTGAAATTCCAGGTTTATTCCAGTTATCACGGCTACCAAAATTCTTTGAGAATGGCTTTGATGATGTATTCACTGACGGTGTCTCGTACAGGATGCTCGGGTCGTTCTTGACACGACTGACTTCACGAATGAAATCAACGAAACAGCTGAAAGGAGGAAATGCAACATCGTGTTGTTTCTTGTACTTCACGGCATGATTTGTCCATTTCTCCTGAATACCATGTGGTAGTTTCTTAACAATTGGTAGTATGCCGGATGATGAATCGTAGAATGATAGAAGTTGTCGAAATTGCTGATCTTCTTTTACTGCCTCGATTTCATATAGAATGTCACATAACTCATAGAGTTTCTTATTGTCTTTCACTGTCAGTTTAGGAAAGTTTTCAATTTTATTCCGAAGTGCTGCGTCTATCATTTCTGGACAACCGTACCTCTCAAACAATCTTTCCCACAGTCTAGAGAGTCCCTTAGTAGGAGTATGTGCGTTTGCTGATCTTATACTGTTTGCATACGAACATGATTCCGGACCTAAGTATTTCACTAAGAGATCAAGTTCCTCGGACGGATTAACTTCGAGCTCTGACATTATGCTTTTGAAACAAGCCTTCCAGCTGCAGAAAGACTCCGGTTTATCGTTGAATATGGTAAGTCTTGAAAGAAGCAAATCTTTCCTCAACAAAAAACGGGTTAAGTCAAAAGCAAAGGTTTGCGACGGTTGATTTTCTGGTTTGTTTATTTTACTAGGATAAAATGGCTCTGAGGTAGGATTTAACGTGTGCACATTCATGTTAATCTGAGGTTTTACAGGGCGCTGCTGTTTCACCTCCTCTATGTAACTTGTATCCTTCAATTGCGATTGTTGATTTACGAATTTTGCCGTTCTTTCCGCAGGATCTATTTTTCCATTTAGTTTTAATTTCTCTGGGGTAAGATCTGACTCATCAGATTCAGTGTCTATTTCACTTTCTAAAACTCTATATTCTGCCTCAGCCACTTCCGCCTCTTTCTGGTGTTGTAAAAGTTTGATGTTTGCTTCTGTTTCAACCTTTTTACGTTCTATCGAAGCGTTTGCTTTAGCATTAACGAGCTTTTGTTCTTCTTCCAATAGAGCATTTTGTTTGCGCAACTCTGACACTTTTTGTGCAAATTCCATGCAAATTCCATTCATTATCACTGAACTAGTATATATTTGTTTAGGGGCCAGCTGAAGGACGCCTCCGGGTGCGGGAATGTCTCGCTACATTGAAGACCTGTTAGTGACCTTCTGCTGTTGTTTTTTCTATGGTCGGGTTGTTGTCTCTTTGACACATTCCCCATTTCCATTCTCAATTTTAAACTCTAGCTGCTGCAGCTTTTGTTTTTAATTTCAAAACTTCAGATGATATAGAATCATAACTAGAACGAGTTCGCACTGTTCTTTTAGAAGACGAAGATCCGGTAGTACTGTGAGATTTAGACTTTTTCTTAATTTTAGCACTTTGATGAGAAGCAGATGCTAGTAGTGACTGTTCAATGGCATCAATATTTGCTAATGTGTCGTTTACCGCTTTGACCCGTTGGTCAACAGTAAGCACAAGCTTATCAAAGTCTTCTTTACTTTGTGCGGTGTTTGTTCTTACAATGAAGTCTTTCACTTCCTCTGAAATTTTACAAAATATCTCATATTGTCTAGAAAGTTCTTTTCTTACATTAGAAATGTCCTTTTGTTCACTTTTCTGTAAAGTGGTATTCATACTGTTGTCTACACGCTTCCATGAATCTTCGAGAGAAATGATGTACTTATCTCGTGTTGTTTCGTACATTTCTGCTCCCTGTTCTGTATGAGTCCGGAGACGTTTTTCTGAATCAGCCATGTCGATGTATTTTATCGTCACACTTTTTTACGGTTCTGTCCGATCCCGGGGGTGACAGTTAGTTTAACCGGTTGAATCCAAATATGCATAAAAAAAAGCACAAAGTTCTTCAATCACATCTTTATTGGATGTCAAAAGGTAAAAACTAAAAACAACCTTGAGTAATTTTACAAACACATACGTAGTCAAAAATACGATTTTCAATACAATGTCAAAAAATTGTTTACAAATATTTATGACACAAATGGCGTTCCATACAAAAATTTAATCGAAAAAGGGGACACTTTACAAAGCAAAAAATACAAATTTTAGAGGGCGATTCAGGCCAAATACTTACACAAAAAGGGGATTAGACTACTATAAAATGTATTTAACTTTCTTAAATGCCCGTAAAATGATACAATGTATGATAATCAAACTCTGATCTTTGCAAAGGCTTTTACGTGAAATTACTTCAAATCGTCATAGAAATCATTATGGAACTAGCGGTACATATAAAAATATACATAATAATACAAAAATAGCATAACTTACAGTGTGGTGGACAATAATACGCCAAAAATTGATCCAAAGTTCTAAAGCAAGCATACACGAGTTGTGTTGATAAAGGGAGATAATCACATAAAAAGTATCTATGGAAAGCATGTAGAAATGTTACAGAACATATGTGTTGCAAAATATTGCTTTAGTTAATTTAAAACTACAGTGAATAGATCCTACAAAGCAATCAAGAAGAACTTTTAATCATGGATGAATCTGCTGCATGTCCAGGGACAAATTTATCAGTCATAATACAAGAAGATAGTACCATGTATGTGTTTGTTACAAAACATTGCTTTAGTCAATTTAATATCCTTTCAACGGATTCATGTATACCAAACCAAAACACGGGATAGGAAATGTCTTTATTAAACCCTGATTTGTGTTATTGCTTTTTTGTGTTAAATGCCACTTTCATCACAACTGGCATTTTCATTGCGGACAGTTTTTTTTATCAGTAAAAAAAAAAAAAATCAAACAAATGGTAGCATCAGCAATATATCTGTAGTCGTTGGGATGCTGTCTCATTGACTGAAACTCGCATCTCCCTTTCTCCGTTCAGCGTGCACATGTCGTTTGCATATTTTTGTCGCTAGGTTGCTGTTTCATTGACATTTATCCCATAGTCTGTTTGTTGCACACTATATATTTTTCAAACATGCAGTTAAAGATGTTATTTCAAAGTGAGAAAATGTAGAAGACATGATCAGAGGACTTTATAGAACCTAGAAGAAATTATATATATTTTTTTCTTTCAAAAACGACCTCTTTGGTCACTCGTATATTGGTTGTCTATCAATATAGTTCCTGTCAGTTTTATACATGTAAACTATACGTACTGTGTCTTTTAGGCGAAAATGTATAGCTCAAAATTATTAGTTATGTTATTTGTTTGATAGTGATGTGTATCATCATTTCTTTAAATTTTAACTTTTTGAGATGGCATTGTGGGAGGAAGTGTCAAAAAAGTATGAAAGGCAACTCTTTCTACTTAATCAGCGTAAAAATCGTAGTTTTAAAAATGCAACTTTTCCCATGTGTCTTTCCATGACTTTATATTTCATGTCATTTAGCATTTCATAATAAGTAAGCAAACTAGTTTGTGTTGTTGAATTTGGAGGTTAACCGTTTAAAAAAAATTGTCGGCATACTTTTTTTGGAACGAACTGTGCCCCTCTTGTCGACCTCTTTTTATTTTCATATGAGTCTGAGTTCCTTCAGACACCTGTCAAAAACAAAAGGATTAAAGTAGTCAGGTCATTTTATTTCACCTTCAGATATATTGATGATGTTTTTTCCATTAACAATCCAAACTTTTCCGATTGGTTTCCATTAATACATCCTCCAAGAACTAGATATTAAAGACTTATTTTTACCTCGAATTTGAAATACACGGTCATCTCTGTACCAGAATCAATGACAAAAGAGACGATTTTAATTTTGAAATTATCATTTTCCACTACATTAGTAGCAATATACCAACTTCACCTGCATATTTGATATACTTTTCCCAACTAATTTCGGTATTCAAGAGCTTGCAGCTGCTTCCAATACTTTGTAAAACGTCACCAGTGTCTCAACAGAAAGTTGATGAACCAGGAATATGTCAAAGAACATCTTATCCCTCTTCTAAACGTTTATCAGAAGATACCAAAAATCTTGTTAATGAATAGTCCTTATTAACTTCACAAATAGTACACGATGGTCTTGTAGTATAGATTCTGGGTTCTGACGTTGCTTATCATTATAATAACGTGTTATATTGTTCTTGTATTTAATACAATGTTTGTTTAAATATTACTTTTACTGTTGAGTGTATTTTTGTGATATTCATTTTTCGTGACTCGGTACTTATACATCCCGTCATTGTGTTATTGTGCTATGGTAAATTTGTGTGTATTTTTGTTTTTCGTTTTTGCTTATGGGCTTTGCCTATATGTCTTTATTACATGCATATTTGTTTTTTGTTTTATTTTATAGTAATTAAGATAATAACACATTGTTGACTGTTGTATCCTTTATTTGACATTGTTATCTATTATGTCAGTTTCTTTTGTTTACACATCATTGTCAATATAATGCAATTGTATGCGACTGTCGTACAATGGAAAGGTTTAGCTAGCTATAAAACCAGATTTAATCCACCATTTTCTACATAGGGAAATGCCTGTACCAAGAATATGGCATTTGTTATCCATTTGTTTTATGTGTTTGAGCTTTTGAGTTTGCCATTTGATAAGAGACTTTCCGTTTTGAATTTTCCTCGGAGTTTGATTTTACTTTCAGAAACTTGAAACTGACAGACGTCCCCTATTAGTAGTCTGAGATTGATACATATGTCACATGACCGCCACTTAAGGTCTGACTTGCTATGGCTATATGGGATCTAGGTTTAGATGGTGGATGTTTTTAAAATTCATATTCTTGTATACTTGATAAAAAAAAATTGTTTATATTTTTGTCATTTGATTTTTATTTGAAGATCTGTCAATGAATGTATATTCATACATGTAATATTAGAAATATAATTAAGAAACGACTTTATATCAAGAATAAATTCCAAATATGCATACATCCCAGAGTTTACTTATTGCCGAAGATTATGTTAGGCAATAGGATGAATAATTTGTTTTTTTGTTTCCTGCTTAGCATACGTTTCTATTATTCATAAAGTTTTACAAGCATAGCTGAATGATTTACATTGCACTTCCATTTTGATTTGTCATATATATACACATGGTTTATTTTATAATGCTACTCAATAAACTCAATATCGATAATTTTAGAATGAATATCCTCTCGCTCTGTTCCTCCCTCATTATCTTCGTGTTGGCCAATGTACTTGCTGCTGAGAAGAACAAATGTTTAGAAGCAGAGTCTGATCTCATGAAATATTCAAAATGGCAGACGGAGATTTCTAATGGTAGACATAACAGTCTAACACCATAAAATGTCAATGTAAACCAAAAGGTATAGTCATCCTTATTTGATGAGGACATTTAATCTTGTTTTTTGCTTATCAGCTAGAATAATATGGGCACCATATTTTTTTAGGAATAAACACCTGGTTTTCTTTCCAGAACAACATTTTATATAATTTAAAGGCAACACAGCATGGGTACGCACATATTCCACTCATGGTGTATTCTTAGAAGGCAGATGGTCCTCATTTTCAGGATTTAACATGTGATTGATAAGATCAACAATTGATTTGTGAATTATGAAATAAATATTGTAGCTGTATAATATATATGCCATGTTCATTGTTGAATGTTGGTTGTATGTTCGCCTCTTAAGCTAGTTGCTTTCCGGGCATCCATTTATGTTGGTCATTGGTGGATAGTTATCTCATATATAAAAATAAGAAGATGTGGTATGATTGCCAATGAAACAGCTCTCCAGAACAGACCAAATGACTCAGAATTTAACAACTATAGGTCACAGCCTTTAACAATGAGCAATGTCGATACCGCAATTCAGTTAACTCATGGGCAATCATACTATATCTCCTTGTCTATAATTAAACTTCAGTTTCATTTTATTGTCTCAACCAGCCTTTAAGCCATAGACTCGCCTAGTTTCCTTTTCAACATAAAGCAAAGTAAACTATCTATCTACATGATTGGAATGGAAAATATCCGTACTTGCATGATGGGTGTTAAAATAGTGTATTTAGAATGAACCTCAATTCTTATCTCTCAAACAGATTGGAGATTTTAAAACCTACCTCGGCTTCAAACCACTTCTAGAGAAGTTAGTGTCACTATTACCCTGAAGCTCTTTTTGATTGCCAATATAATAGATGTTGATAACGTTGATGATACAGATTGTGTAGCAATTGACCCAAATATTAAGATAAAGCTGTTCTTTCAAAATGAATTTATATTTTGTAAGTAAAAAAGGCGATACATAGATTCAAGTGATGGATTGAGTACTTCACCACTACCTTTGAAATTGCAATATTTAAATTTCCTGTTTATTGATTATTTCACCTTTCAGAAAAAGGATTATCATAATGATAATGTTTTATTCATGATTTGAAGCTAGTCACAGGAACACATATTACTAAGATGATTACAACCATATTGACATGCATCTTCACAATACTTGTCCATACCAGGTATGGTCTCATACCCACCAATTGCTCTACACTTGGCCTTCGGTATACAGCTACACTGGCATAGATCGGGAGAACATGCAGCATGTTGATCGTCACAGTAGGTATTACACCACCGTTCATAGCCTATACCAGCAAAAACACCAACTCCAATACAATCAATTATTTCGTCTGCTTCACATGAAGTCACATGACCGGAAGAGGGAGTTGTTGTTTTAGACGGCACTTTAGTCGTCGGTTTGCTTGTAGACGGAGCCGATGTGGTTGTTGGTTTAGTCGTTGTTTGTTTTTTTGTGGTTGTAAGTGGTCTCTGGGTTGTTGATTTTGTGGTGGTGGTTGGTGGCCTGGAAGTAGCTGGTGTTGGATTGATAGGATTAGAATCATCGTCAATGGCTACATCAGCACAGTTGATAAAAGTTTCCTGTGGTCCATTGTAATTATTTCCTGCAAATTAAATATTTCGTTTAAAACCACCACACGAGTCCATTTCCTTAATTACTTTGAAAAAGAAACAATGACAGTTAATTGAAGCTATGGACACATGTAAGTATAGTACTTTTAATAAATAATCTATTTTATTTAGTTAATCGGTCAATTATGGTCTATTTCAGAAAGGTTTATTTTTGAATACTCATGATCAAATGGTATCCCATTGGTAGGAAATCTAACTTTATGGACAATAATTCTTTGACAAAATGCAAACTGAAATTTGTAATATCACATGTAAAATCGGTTTTGAATCTTAAATATCAAACGATTTGCGTATTGCAGATATATGTTATTAGATTTAGAACTTTGCTATGAGGGAAATTGAAGATAAACGACCATCAAAACAAAATTGAGGCCTGTAAATATTAATCAAAAACAATAAATTGGTATTTTCATTTTGATGCAACTGAAAGAAAACATCACTAACATTTGTTTTATAACGATGTTACAATGTTAAGTAAGTGAAATAACAAAATTTTTGACTGCATTCTTGGTAAAGACACTATCGTAAGGGTTCAGCGGTTAATAAAAAAAACCTACTGTTCAATTCAAGGAAATGATTTGTGATTTGCAAAACTTCAATCATAATTGACATAGCTTTTATATTTAGTAGTGAGCTTTTGATAAAAGGCACACAAGATAAAAAAATATCAGGAAAAAACAAAATCTTAAAAGGACTTGTATATATACTATTACTATATTATCTTTTGTCCTTAGATTTAACAGAATTATTCAATAACGGGTTTTGTTTAATTTCATTTGGTTGTGGACCATGCTTGAGTATTACGAACATGCAATCTAATTAAAAACCAATCTCTCACCGCTCCCGTTTTCTGATATGTCGCGTGGGAGATCTAACGAAACCGACTTTGAGGTCACATGTGAGTAAACTAGAAGTTATGAATTTATAATGATATGCAAATGAGTTGACGACCTATCAATTAGCCAATCAAAAAAGTTTATGAATTCTTTTGACTGACGATTTCTTCGTAAATAAAATGAGTTACATCCCTTTACCTTACGATAAACTTTCAAGATCGTCGAAGACTCATTTTCATTCGTCGAAAAAGACACACCTACGAGGTCACTCACATGTGACCTCAAAGCGGGTTTCATTAGATCTCCCATGCGACATATCAGAAAATGGGAGCGATGAGAGATAGGTTTTTAATTAGATTGAAGAACATGTAAATTAAGAAACTAGGATCATGTCTTAAAAAAACCACCAAAGGATATGCATGTATGCTCTTGAAAGCACATTAAAAGGACATGTATATGCTGATGAAAACACATAAAAAGGACATTAAAAAACGAAAGATTGTTTCCCCATAAAATTATAAATTAAGAATTATATTTTGTTACTTATATTTCTATTTTGACTTATTTGTACCTGCAGTATAATGCCATTGCAGTACGCACTGTTCACATGTCATATCCGCCGGAAGCGCCAGTTTGACGTAATGTGATCCTATATTACTGCCAGGTTCGTACCGAGTTACACCAGGTTGTCCTGCTAGCTCTAAGACATTTTGGTCTAAACATTCCTGTGAGACTTGAGTGGTAACATCGTTATTAGGACAAATTTTAAACACGAAAGATCCAAGATGGTTGGCTGTCAGCTGAATCTCGACTTCGATGTCTTGACCTTTCTCGTATCTTCTGGCAATAAAACCTGTAGCGTATATTCCACCGGCCTCATTTTTACGCTCGCCGTCATATGGATCGCCACATGTGCCACATTTACCGTCGTTTTGATAATATTGTCTCTGAAAATATAAATTCAATCTTATTAATTCACGAGTACTTGAAATGGTTGAAGAATCTGGAAACTTGCAAATAAAAGAATAATCTGGAACCTATATTTCACCTAAAAGAATAATCTGGAACCTATATTTCAAATAAAAGAATAATCTGGAACCAATATTTCAAATAAAAGAATAATCTGGAACCTATATTTCAAATAAAAGAATAATCTGGAAATTTACAACTATTGTAAATAAGGAAGCTTCCATTTGATTTTTATGGGGGAGGGAGCAGGGTGGAATTGAAAATAAACAGCTGCGTCATTTGTGCATGATACGCCAATCATCTTGTGTGTAAGTTTTATGCCGGCAATAATCATAAATGGTTTCTGAGATACAGCGCGACATCTGAATCCCCCCTTTTTTTTTACAAAAAAATCAATATCTCTTAAATAAAGTTTTGAATCAAAATAAAAAAGTATACAAATTTTTAGATTAATATAACAAAGAAATGTGTCAAGTTTTAAGCAATAATCATAAAACGTTTTTGAGATACGGCGCGACATGTAAAAAAAAACACACTCCTGTTTAGTACCAAAGTCCCGTAACTCGAAAAGTTTTAATCTTATTTTCACCAAAACATGTACAGATCGTTTGACCATTATAAGAAACAACTATATTAAGTTTCATGAAATTAGGATAAGCCGTTCTCAAGTTGCGGTGCAACATGTTTACGCCGGACAGACAAACGGACAGACGACATTTGTATACCATAATACATCCTGTCAAATTTTTTACGGGCGAATAAAAGAGCAGGACCAGGAGTAACAGTTGAAACAAAACAAGTCCAACTGCGAGCTACTGCTCACTAATGATACCCCCGCCGAAATATTTCGGTAAACAGGAAGTTGTTGAGTGATGAATCTGAAAACGCACCACACGGTATAGCTGACTTATAAATCCTGAAACCCAATTTCCGAAATCCTTGAATACTAGTTCCCAAGGAAGATGTGACGAAAGTTTTCCACGTGGCTATCATGTGTAAAATGATATATCAAATGTTTTGGTAAATAGGAAATTGTTGAGTCAGTGATGAATCTGAAAACGCATCACACGGTATAACTGACTTATATAAACCCTGAAACTAAATTTCAGAAATCCTGGTAGTGTAATTCCCTAAAAGAATAATCTATAAACTTTTCCTAATGAAAGAATAATCTGGAAACAATTTCAAATGAAATTTTAAATATTTCAATTCAAAACGTTTCTTATTTTGTATGTTGTTCAGTTTTTCCCTAGAATTCTTCACATTTTTTTACGGAAGGCTGGTTGATTGTGGCACAGTTTTAAATCTGTGTTACTGATGTCCACAGTAGCAATGCACTTGTTGTAACCACAAATCACCAAATGCAATGGTTTCTATACTGAAACGAGACCTTCAGTGCAAACTGTACATTAAGATAGATACGACATAATTGCCATTCAAACAACTTTCCAAAGGAATTAAACAAGCTATAAGACATTGTTCAGTACGGCCTTTAATTATGAGCAAAACCAATACTGTAAATATAGTTATATGTCATCAGTTGAACACGATTCGTTTAATCTTGGTTTATGTTGGGGTTCCTATTGTTCATTGTTCACATTTTATAGACCCATGTTTGTCTTTTTTGCTTTTATGTTAAGCTATAGAGCTGTCTGTTGGTTTTTATTTGACTTAAACATGAATTTTTATTTTAGTTTGATTTAAATTACATTTTTTGTCTTTTTTTTGTCTGGAAAGTGTTTGGAAAAGCGTAAGTGTTTATGATATAAGTTACGCCAAAAATCTAATGCAAATTATACTGCAGCTATAAATTTTTTGTATATATACATTCGACAATCCTCGGTAAAATCCGCTACTCTCCTACGTTAGATGAGGGTACGGAATCGAGCAAGTTGAGACGAATGTGAAATATAGTAACAAAGTGATATTTCGTACAATGTCAATTTCATGCCACATTCTCTCAACTATTGTGTAGCCATTTCAGAAAAAAAAAATCCAAAACGAGTATTTATATATAAGGTCAGTGTCCGAAACTATTAATAATGTTGTATTCGGCACGAAACAGTTAAGGAAGGGCTCGACAGGCCTCGCTTTTTCCAAGTATTTTAGACCCATAAAAACAGGTGACATTAACCTGATATTCACATTGCGTGCAGTACTGATGATTTTCTTAAAAGTATGGACCACAGTGAATAGTAATAACAAGGGTCGTTTAATATTACGATATAATTGTTTTATACCTATAGCATGTCAGTTTAAACATATTTATTTATAGTGGATTGGGAAACAAGTTTTGCAACTTATATTAATCCCTTTCCACTTTGTGGGTGCGAGTGCTGCCTTGAAATCTACAAGGGTGTCTTTAACGTGCAATAGATATGGCTTTCTCTTAACACGGGTCAGCAATTTATCTTCCCTTCCTACGGACTAGCATGTTGAATGTGCTTTATTAAGTTTTTTGTGTTATCAATTCAAATATTTTCTAACACTACAATATTTCATGCGTCAAACTATACATTCCGTCTTTTTTATAGATACAATTACCTATTATTCAAAAAATATTTATTTACAACGGTTAGTTTGCAGAAACCACAAACAATGCTTTGAATAAAATCATCACTTTTTGTTTAATTCTAGGGTTTGTGGTTACCGTTGAAAAGGACAAAAGCAATTGAAATGTTTATGTGAAACGCTTCACGAAAAGTTATGGTTCATGTGTTGCTATGAAAACAAACTGGCAGGAGGGAAAATGCAAATTGTCATTCAGAAAAAAAAGAAACATGATAAATAAAGGCAACAGTAGTATACCGCTGTTCGAAACTCATAAACCGATTGAGAAAAAAACAAATCCGGGTTACAAACTGAAACTGAGGGAAACGCATCAAATATAAGAGGAGAACAACGACATAACACACACAGAAACGAAATCTTATATAACAATGGCCATTTTCCTGACTTGGTACAAGACGTTTTAAGAAAAGAAAAAAAATGGTGGGTTGAACATGTTTTTTTTTGGCATGCCAAACCTCCCGCTTTTATGGCAATGTTACATATAACATTAAAATGACAACATTACATGACAGGACTTACATACAAATAAATTGGAGAAGACTACAATACAAATAAATAGGAGAACATATAGGATAGAGAAGCATACGAATAATAGCTAACAAAAGGTACCAGGTTTAAAATTTAATACTCAAGACGTTCGTTTCGTCCACACAAGACTAACCAGTGACGCTCAGATGAAAAAAGTCGAAAGCCAAAACACGTACAAGTTGAAAAGCACTGAGGACCAAAAGTTCCAAAAAGTTGTGCCCAATACGGCTAGGGTTTACTGCCTGGGATAAGAAAATCCTCATTATTTAGAATAATTCATACTTTTGCAAACAGTAAATTTTATAATGACTATAATTGGATAGAGAGTTGTCTCATTGGCACTCACACCACATCTTCCTATATCTATATAATAGATATACATGATAAAACTGAAGTGGTGACTAACAACAGAACAAAAACGGATACATTACATAAAACAACCTAATCCAGCAAAAATCAACTTCTACTTAAATATAAAAAAGAAGATGTGGTACGATTGCCAATGAGACAACTATCCACAAAAGACCAAAATGACACAGACATTAACAACTATAGGTCACCGTACGGCCTTCAACAATGAGCAAAGCCCATACCGCATAGTCAGTTATAATAGGCCCCGATAAGCCAATGTGACACAATTCAAACGAGAAAACTAACGGCCTTATTTATGTAAAAAAAATGAACGAAAAACAAATATGTAACACATAAACAAACGACAACCACTGAATTACAGGCTCCTGACTTGGGACAGGCAAATACATACATAATGTGGCTGGGTTTAACATGTTAGCGGGATCCCAACCCTCCCCTAACCTGGGACAGTGGTATAACAGTACAACATAAGAACGAACTATAAAAATCAGTTGAAAAAGGCTTAACTCATTAGATGGACAAAAATACAAGTAGACGTGGCCGGGTACTTATACATCCCGACACAAAAAGACGTAATGAACAGATCTGAGAGTACTTGCAGTTATCTGACAGCTAGTTCAAAGCCACTAACAACTAATAAAAAAATCATGCATCTAAGACTAAACAATCAATCCGTACACATCCAACATCCAATGGATTTAGTGTAAAGACGTCATAAACAGCCAGAGAAAAACATTACCTTGTGCAATGCCAAGTTACAGGTATCGACAGATTGTAGATCCATGAATATGTATATGTATATAACATACTAGTAATATTTAGTTAGCTTTTAATTTACTGATAACAAAATCAATATTTATACCAATAAAAACAATATTCAATGATCTTATTACAGTGTTGAATAGGTAACCTTTTAGAATAAGTTTATTTAAAGGAGCGACAAGTTAACATGGATCATTTCTAAATTTCCAGGCACGGTTAACAACATTTCCGTAAAAATGAGGATGTGCTATCCCGTTTGAAATAAGTTTTCTACAGATACAACCAAACTTCAAAACCAAATCTTTATATCTATGGAAAAATTTAGTAAAGGTTTTAAGTAATTTATGGTAACGATATCCCTGGTTTAATAATTTACCAGTAATACATAGTTTGCGTTTGTTAAAATCAAAAACGTCACAACAGACACGGGCATAGCGAACAAGTTGTGAAATATAAACACTGTAAGATGGTGCCAAAGGAACATCACAATCTAAAAATGGAAAATTAACAATAGGGAACGAAAAATCGTCTCTTTTGTCGTAAATTTTAGTGTAGAGTTTCCCGTTTAAAACCGAAATATCTAAATCCAGGAAAGGCCAGTTATTACTGAATAAATTTGATTTATTTAAAGTAAGTTCCTTGGGGTAAATTTCAGCAGTATATTGAGAAAATTCTTGAGTATTTAACGAAAAAATATCATCAAGATAACGGTAAGTGTTGTTGAATTTATCAATTAAATGCAATTTCGACGGGTCTTTACTGAGTTTAGTCATAAACTGTGATTCGTAACAGTACAAAAACAAGTCTGCTATTAAAGGGGCACAATTAGTTCCCATGGGGATACATACAACCTGTCGATAAACTTTGTTGCCGAAACGTACATAAATATTATCAAGGAGAAAATTAACAGCTTCAATCATCTCATCACACCTCCAATAAGTATATCTAGCATATTTACCTTTCTCATTTGAGAAGAAGGCTTTAAATGAGTTGCAGCAAATATAGCTACATTCAGCTTTACCAAACGACCATTTAATTAAATAGGAAAACTTTTGTTTAATAAGATAGTGTGGAAGTGTAGTGTAAAGAGTAGAAAAATCAAAACTATTAACAAAATCAAAAGGACCATCAAAAGCACGTAATTTATCTAAAACATCCAAAGAATGTTTTACACTCCAAAAATGGTTTATACCACTATGTTCATATATTGTATTACAATAGTTTATGATAAGCTCTTTAATAGTATTTAATGAACTAGTTAAGAGCACTGAAAGATTAGTTGTAGAACACTTACTAGAGGCCGAGATGAAACGATATTTAAATGGTTTTTTGTGTAGTTTAGGTAGCCAATACATAGTAGGGACCTTCAAATGTTCAGAAGAAGCCTTAAGCTTTGATGTGTTTGTGATATGCTTGTTTACTATATGACTCTCTGTGGAGCGGATGGACTTGAATGTAGATGAATTTAAAATTTCATTCTTAAGAACGTCCATGTAGAATTTACGGCATACCACCACCACATTGTTGGCTGCTTTGTCGGCCGGTACAAACACAAACCGCTTTGAAAGTATTTGAAGTTTATTTCTTATTCTGGAAATAGGTGTATCAGTACTCTATTATTTACTTCTAAATTATTTTCAAAATGTGATATTCTCTTATCTACTATTCATTTATTTAAATAAGAATCAAGAGATTTTTTATCAGATTTTTCCCGTTTACACCATTTTTTACAAAATGAGGAAAGAGCATCTTTGGTGACTTGACGACACTCTTTCCAATCTATTTTAGATGGAGGACGCTATTTTGGTCCTTTTTTCAAAAAGTTTTTAACCTCTCTGTCCTGGACGATATTGAGGACCCCTGTAATAACATGGCCATAGGGAACATATCTAAACTTCGACGATTCACAGTTTTAAAGTTTTACAACGAACAATCATGTGTTAACACTGAAATGCAGTACACGAATAAATACGTGATATTTGGAATTTATATTTTCCTCTATTTTTTATACCAGTCATAATACAGAACCATCTACATATGTTTGTTATACCACGGAGGAATGTCTTGAGTTATATATATAAATATAAGAAAATCCAATTATTTGGTACACTGAGTCGATTTTTGTAAGGAGATAACTGTATTGTTAAATAAGCTTGGCCTTCGTAAAACGTAGACTTTACTGTCGGGAAATTATTAATAAAAACACTTACAGATAATCCACCACAAAACAGTCCATGATCACTATAGTTGGGTTCAAAACCCTGTCCTGGATACACTCGCCAAAGACTCGATCTCTGCGGTGGTTCTATCATACGACCATGTCCTGACACACCAATAAGGAGATAACTAATACTAAGTGTAAAACTTATTTCAAAAAACATTTCTTAACTTGACGAATTCCTTACAACATCTAAGTGAATTCTGACGGAGTGACCAATACTGTCATTTAATTTATATGCTGTATGTTAATCACCGTGGTGAGTTTGAATGCGTTTTGACTTTAAAGAAATTAAAAACAAGCATTGACAGTATCTTAAAATACGACAAAAATCACTAACTAATTAGATAATGTTACATGTCAGGGAGATCAATCAGGTGTGTTTTATGAATAGCTATAGTACTTTTTCATTATTCTACGTTTAGTATATATTAATTCGCTACTTAAATATTTACAGATAGCTTTTAATTGTATAATAGAAATTAATCAAGTTGTTGATACTCAAGTTCGTGACTAAAAAAACTATGACGGGTTTAATATTTGTAGGACCCATATCTAAAGCAAATATTACATATATTAATTCCATCCTAAAATCATTGAATTGGTAACTACTGTAAATATGAGTTGTGTGTCTTGTTTTACCAGTGGAGTTAAAGCCAGTATTCCCAGGCTAGTGACTTGGTCCTAGTCATTGTTTGTTCCATAGAAATTTACACATATTTATTTATAGTGGATTGGGAAACAAGTTATTGCAACTTATTTTAATCCCTTTCCACTTTGTGTGTGCGAGCGCTGTCTTTTAGCGGCATAAACCTGCTCTTTTTCGAAACTACAAGGGTGTCTTTTACGTGCAAGAGATATGGCTTTCTCTTAACCCGGATCAGCCATTTATCTTCCCTTCCGACGGACTCTCATCGTTTCTCAAGACAATACTCGGAAATGCTGTTAAAGGAGAGCCGAAAATTCAGTCCCGGAACGGGAATCGAACAAGGAACATTGTATTAGCAGTCCGATGCGGTAACCAATACACCAAGGCTCACCATATTGATAAAACTTAGTAGTTTTTTTCTATATGAATGAGATTTTGAATAAATAAGCATATTCATCAGCGGAAAAAAGTATATTCACTATATACGCAACACGTCGTTCGTTTGCTTCCACATCGAACTATAAGCCTGGTACCTTTGATAACTATTTACACTACTGGGTCGATGCCACTGCTGGTGGACGTTTCGTCCCCGAGGGCATCACCAGCCAAGTAGTCAGCACTTCGGTGTTGACATGAATATCAATTATGAGGTCATTTTTTTTATATAAGTTTACTGTTTGCAAAAGTATGAATTATTTGAAATACTACGGATTTTCTTATCCAAGGCACAGATTTAACCTTAGCCGTATTTGGCACAACTTTTTGAGAATTTTGTGTCCTCAATCTTTTTAACTTAAAAGTTTGTATATATATGTTTTGGCTTTCTCATTATTTTGATCTGAGCGTCACTGATGAGTCTTATGAAGACGAAACGAGCGTCTGGCGTATCAAAATTATGAACTTGGAACCTTTAATAACTATTCACTGTACGGCCTTCAACAATAAACAAAGCCCATACCGCATAGTCAGCTATAAAAAGCCCGAAATGACAATATAAAACAATTCAAACGAGAAAACTAACGGCCTTATTTATATTAAAAAAAAACGAAAAACAAATATGTAACACATAAACAAACGACAACCACTGAATTACAGGCTCCTGACTTGGGACAGGCACATACATACATAATGTGTGGCTGGGTTTAACATGTTAGCGGGATCCCAACCCTCCCCTAACCTGGGACAGTGGTATAACAGTACAACATAAGAACGAACTATAAAAATCAGTTGAAAAAGGCTTTACTCATCAGATGGACAAAAATACAAGTGGACGTTGCCGGGTACTTGTACATCCCAACAACAAACAGACACTATAGGAACAGATCTGAGAGTACTCGCAGTTAACTGAAAGCTAGTTAGAATAGATTACATTTCTTATTTCTACATCTTCAAAATGCATGAATGTTCTTTGGAAAATTTATAACCATGCAGGTTGCCATGTTGTAAAAAATGGTCATCAATTTAATTTATTTGTCAACACACAAACTTTATATAGTGTGAATAATATCAATTTACACTTGATTTAATCTGCTTTTGATATTTTTCATTGTGTAGAAACTATTTGTTAATAAGTACCCTTTTTCTATTTGCATTGGTCAAAATGTTCTATGATCTTGTTTTATAAAAGGTTAATTATTGCCAAGAAAAAAGTGTAGAGAAAGAGAGAGAACTATGCGACGCTACCGTTCGCCCTGCTCTCGATCTGCGAGTAGGTAGCGTAGGGTTAATGTATGTTGCCATGATCACGGAAATTCAGTACACAAATAATATCCGTCATATTTGGAATTTCTTTTTTTTTCTCTATTTCTATACTAGTATAAGAAAAATATAGAAACAGCTTAATCTATTTGTTAAATGATTTTGTCAACTGCGTTGATTTTATTATTACCGTATATTTATCAAGATTTGTGAGTTCTTCTATCGGTAGGTCAGTGTACATTATGAAAATTTTAAAATGCAACACCTCCATGTGCGCGCTGAACGGAGAAAAGGAGATGCGAGTTTCAGTCAATGAGACAGCATCCCAACGACTACAGATATATTGCTGATGCTACCATTTGTTTGATTGTTTGATTGTTGGTTTTCTTACTGATAAAAATACTGTCCGCAATGAAAAAGCCAGTAGTGATGAAACTGGCATTTAACACCAAAAAAAACCAATAAAATAAATCATGGTTTATTAAAGACGTTTCCTTTATCGTATTTTGGTTTGGTAAACAAGAATCCATTGAAAGGATTTTAAATTGAAAACAATGTTTTGCAACAAACACATACATGTTACTATATCTTCTTATATTATGACTGATATATTTGCTGCTGGACATGCAGCAGATTCATCCATGATTAAAAGTTCTTCTTGATTACTTTGTAGGATCTATTAACTGGAGTTTTAAATTAACTAAAGCAAATGTTTTGCAACACATACATGTTCATACCTGTCAACCTGTGACGATGAAAATGCAGGTCATGACCTGCATTGAAGAATCAAATCTCAGGCCATAACGCGTACGAACTTTTTCGAGCTGAATTTCAGTATTTATGGTACATTTTCTTATAATGTATATCAAAGATACCAAAACATCAATGCATGTTCACTTTGTTAAGTCATTTTAAATCTTATTAAATATTATTTCATTGCACTTTTAAAGATTTTTATAAATTTGTGTAACTCAGTCTGTTGTGCTTTACTTTTTGAGAAAAAATACTACAATCATCAAACACTAGAATTTAATGTAATTCTTAAATAATTGAGACTATTGACTATGTAGCCTTTAACTTTATTATTTTTCATTTAACAAGGAAATTAGACTATGATAAAATATAGTAATACAGTTAAAGGAAGTATAAATGTAAAAAATAATTTTCAACTTTTTAAAAAAAATTGTATAAAGGTATAAAAATAATAAAAAGTTATTTTTCAATATGTATTTGAATTTTATATTTTTATGATTTAATCTTTTTCACCCATAAAACGTAAATATAAGGAATAATTTTAAATGGTGACAAATAAGGGGAAGTAACTCTAGTTCAGTTTGTAAACCATTTGGTGCAATTTATTTACGACCTAAAGCTAAGGTAATTGGTGTTAATTAACCACAGGGCTTGTTACAATTGCCGGGTTTACTATCCATACGAACCCCTAAAAAAACACAAGGGAGGAAGCTCATTTGCGACAATGCTTCAAATTATTGTTGTAAATTTTTAAGACTTTCACTTACTTTGTGACCTAAATAAATCTGTTCCCACTTGAATTATCTCTTCAATGATATATATATTTATTGCCTTAAGTAACCTCTATAACTATTGTAATCCTTAAAACAAATTTGAAATTTCTGAAATAGAACGAATCGAGGCCCTACATTTGAAAATGAAAGTACTAAGGCGACACCTACCGGAAAATATATTTTCGGGACTCTCGGGTGTTTACCATAAATGTTATGTTTTCGGAAGTCTACTGTATTTTAGATTTTAATTATGTAAAAATTGGCGGGAGTTATTAGGTACACACTGTCTTTCGTCCTCGTATTGTGGTAAACTCCCGAGAGTGCCGAAAATATATTTTCCGGTAGGTGTCGCTTTAGTATTTTCATTTTCAAATGTAGGGCCTCGATTCGTTCTATTTCAGAAATTTCAAATTTGTTTTAAGGATTACAATAGTTATAGAGGTTACTTAAGGCAATAAATATATATCATTGAAGAGATAATTCACTCTGTTCGGTCTTGCCTTTTTTTTTTTTTAGTTTATCCTGACTTTTTTTTACCTAAATTGTCGTCCTGACTTTTTTTTTTTGCAAGTGTCTCATCCTGCCTTTTTTTTTTAACTCAAAACTCCTGTCCTGCCTATTTTTTTCAAATTTCATCCTAGCCCCCCCCCCCCCCCCCCCATAAAAATCAAATGGTAGCTCCCTAAGGCAATAAATATATATCATTGAAGAGATAATTCAACTGGGAACAGATTTATTTAGATCACAAAGTAAGTGAAAGTCTTATAAAAAATTTACAACAATAATTTGAAGCATTGTCGCAAATGAGCTTCCTCCCTTGTGTTTTTTTCGGGGTTCGTATGGATAGTAAACCCGGCAATTGTAACAAGCCCCTGTGAATTAACAGTGTGTTTGACACCAAAGCTGTCAAGTGAAGCCATGCACTTAATGGGTCACTTAATTTGACAGTTTACATAGCTAGATGAACTTCTGTTCATGGAAGAATTACGAATTTGCTGGTATTTCAAAGGAATATTACTTATGAAATCAATCTCAAGGCTAAGAAATACGGGTGAAATCGGGTCATTTTCGGAATTCCCGGGTTATTTCAATGACCCGGCGGGTGTTCCGGGTGATCCCTCAGAATAGTGAAAATCTCGGGTCACACCCGCAGAATACGGGTCAGTTGACAGGTATGCATGTTACTATCTTTTTGAAATGTGAGTGCTATATTTGTCGCTGCATGGACATAAGCAGCTACATCTGATAAAAATGGTGGATCAATGCCTTGTAGTATTGATTGCTTTATTGAGAAATATCTTACTAATTTCAGTTTGTACTTGATAAAAACAAGTATATGACTAAGAAGTGTAAAATGACTTAAAAGAACAGTAGGAAGGGTACAGCATCAGTTAGAGGGCCTGCGTTTAAATGTCTTTGCGTACATCACAATTTTAGTGTGGTGACCTTTAAGTTTGAACTTTAAATTTTAAGTTACACTAGTCAGCTCTTAACTTTAGGACGACACCTTTATATATAGATTTTTGTTTCTTACTACGAAAGGATGTGGTTTATGACCAAGGTTTGCGACATTTCGGAGAATGTATCGCGCAGTCGTTATTTGGATGCATCCTTCGGTAGCTAAGTAGACATGTCGTTGGGCAGCACATCTGTGCTACAATGAGTGACTGTGTCTATAAAGATTTTATGCGCAAAATGTCAATAGAGTGACGTCCCTGCTAAACTGATTCATTTGGTAGAAGGTTCAATCAAGCATAGTGAAACCAGTACAAACAAATGCATCATTCCACTGCATTGTTGTTGCAGTATGTGTTGCAATAAGGACATATTGCGAAGGGGTCATTATCCTGCGTTCCAGCAGAGTCTGTTGGTGTATTGATTACAGTAGATATGCCATTAACGATGATTTTGTCCAATGTCGTATAGGCGCGGATCCAGAAGGTTGGGGTCCGGGGGTTGGAACCCCCTTTTTTGGTCGATCAATGCATTTGAATGGGGACATGTAGTTGGACCCCCCCCCCCCTGACGTATTGCGAAGGGGTCATTATCCTGCGTTCCAGCAGAGTCTGTTGGTGTATTGATTACAGTAGATATGCCATTAACGATGATTTTGTCCAATGTCGTATAGGCGCGGATCCAGAAGGTTGGGGTCCGGGGGTTGGAACCCCCTTTTTTGGACGATCAATGCATTTGAATGGGGGCATGTAGTTGGACACACCCCCCCCCCCCCCCCCCCTGACGTTGAATTTTGCAGAAAATTACATGTCATGAATGAGTATGTCAGCAACCTCGGGTAAGATGTTTACCATAAAAAGTTCCAGTGCATTTCCATTTACAAGAACTCTTACTACTGCTTGTAATGTAACAGTTTATTCTATACTGTTGTCTTTTATTAGTGTATTTGATTGACAATTGTTCCTCAACGACCAAGCCATTTCGATCAGTTTTGTTGAATGTGTCGAAATTTATGTGATTTGAGACTAAACATCCTTTGATTATTGATTTAAATTCTTCATAGCAAGCAGCTGTGAGCTCGAGTGCCGAATTTGTTTCATGTTTTAATTCAACTTTGATTTGATTTTCCCTACTTGCTGCCTCCATTTTGCCCTACATGGCTTTATTAAGGTGTATATGGGACGGACGTATCATTTATCGATTCGTACTGTTTGCAACTAAATCATTACGTTAAACGACTCTGTTCATTAGATCTACGCCTTGTTTTTGGGTTGGCAATTTCGTTCCCTGGTCTTGTAGGGGTATAAGTTATTGGAGCATTTCGTGTTCAGGCTGTAACTATGTCTAGTATGTGACATGATGTTGATTGAGTGAATTGAAACCAAGCAGGGACAAAACCACTATGTTTAGCAATTTTAAAATATATATAGATGGATTAAAATTCAGCTAAAAAACTGGGTAAAAGTTCTCAATAAATTAAATACATTACTAAAAGTTCTTGATAAAAAATCACTGGATAAAAGTTCTATTTACACTATGTAAATTTTTTCCAAAAGATGGCGTCGGTTTGCCGGTGATAAAACGTGACAATTCAAGTGTCTATTAAATAACGAAAACTTGGCTAAAATTTTTAATTTACAGGATTAAATGGACAGCAGGTGCATATCTGTACACTATATTAAACTTGTGCTGTGATAAAACTGTACATCCACCATCGAGTCTCGTTCTCATCTTGTATCTCAGTGAAAAGCGGTGAAAGGTTTTTTGCACAGTATTGAAGGCATCATTATGACTTTGAAATGAAGAACAACAATACAAGCGCTGATCCTTTGCTTTTTATGTTTTTTTGCTGTTTATGTTCTGATTTTTTGTCAAGGATGGATACCCCATATATTTTGTTTATAACGTGAAAGCTATCAGAAAGTTCTAATCATCACCTCTTTTCTGTCATGTACATGTAAGCACTATTGGATATTTTGTCATGCTCAGATTGAACTTACAGTGTCCTAAAATGGACTGCCAAAAATACGAGAACACCATATTTCTTTTGCTGTTTAATGCTACTTTCAGAACCTTTGGTTCTATTCTGGTGCAAAATAAATGCAACATTAGTATACCACTGTTCAAAAGACATTAATTACTTGAGAGAAAACAAATCCAGGTTATTAACTAAAACGGCGAGGGAAATACATTAACTATAAGAGGAAAACAACGAACTAACTGAAACACTGAAGTGCAACAATAGCCAAACAACATTGCATACATACATAGAAACGACATATAAGATAATAATTGCCATATTCATAAATACATAGAAACGACATATAAGATAACAATTGCCATATTCATAAATACATAGAAACGACATATAAGATAACAATTGCCTTATTCATAAATACATAGAAACGACATATAGGATAACAATTGCCATATTCATAAATACATAGAAACGACATATAAGATAACAATTGCCATATTCATAAATACATAGAATCGACATATAAGATAACAATTGCCATATTCATAAATACATAGAAACGACATATAAGATAACAATTGCCATATTCATAAATACATAGAATCGACATATAAGATAACAATTGCCATATTCATAAATACATAGAATCGACATATAAGATAACAATTGCCATATTCATAAATACATAGAAACGACATATAAGATAACAATTGCCATATTCATAAATACATAGAAACAACATATTAGATAACAATTGCCATATTCACGAATTAGTACAGGACATTTTAAGACTAGAGTGCAAACGCTGAAATGTCTCGCCTTCTTTACTAACCATTGATATTATGTTGGTTGTCCTAAATATAAAGCTTACAACTAACACATAAACTTAATATGATCCAAGAAAATGAGGTCAAGATCATTTAAACCTAACAAGAAATACATGTACACCTTTCAATCATTCTATACACTAAATATGGTTGATCTATTGCTTCTCATGTTTATTGTTTCTGAGAACCAGACTTTATAAAACAAATAAACCATTGACCAATGAATCATGAAAATGAAGTCGAGACAAATGAACCATGCCAGGTAGACATGCCCAGTTTGCAATCCTTCCATACTATATAGTTGACCTAGTACTTATAGTATCTGAGATAAAGACTTGACCACCAAAACCTAACCTTGTTCACTGATCTATGTAATGAGGTCGAGGTCAAGTGAAAACTGTCTGAACGGCATGAGGACCATGCAAGGTATGCACAACCAAATATAGGTACAATGTATCCTATTACTCATAATAACAGAGAAGTTAACATTACAAAAAATCTGAACTTTTTTTCAAGTAGTCACTGAACCATGAATATAAGGTCAAAGAAATGAACATGTGACTGACAGATGGAAACTTTATAACATCAGGCATCGATATACAAAGTATGAAGCATCCAGGTCTTCTACCTTCTAAAATATAGCTTTGAAGAAGTAAGTTATCCCTGGCGCTGGATCACTATCCCTATTTTAAAACTTTCTGCGACAAAAGTCGAAGGCTCAACAAAAAATGATGGCTTGAACTTGGTTTTGTGGCTAGCCAAACCTTGTACTTTACAGCAATGTTAAATATACTCTGAATGGTAAATGGTGGCAGAGTGCATGGAGGCAGAGACAATGGCAAGATATTACTGCACCCTTAAATTATTTTTTTCTTTTTTTGGCAGCGCTAACAAGGATGTGCAATGTAAAGATTAGAGCTATTGGTCAAAACTGTAAAAATTTCTGTAAAGATATTTTAACCATGGTAAAGTTCCGATAAAAAATTAGTATTTCAAATCAACTTTACTCAGTTAATTAGGACAGGTTGATAATTTAGTTTGCTATAATTTATAAATACATTGATTGATTGATAGATGTTAATGCTACTTTCTGTACAATTGGTTCTATTGTGGTGTCGAGCTCTTAATGGTGAAAGTAGTTAAAGTGCATGGCAGGAGCCATTGACCCATGGCAAGAAACAATGGCAGATATATCTGCACCCTGAAAATGGATTACAGAAGTCCAGATGACCATATTGTTATTGCTGTTAAATGCTATTTTCAGCACGTTTGGTTTTATTGTCATCCCCAGCTCTGATGGTGGATTGATCTAAAGTGCCTAGAGGGAACCAACAACCTTTCGACAAGAAGCAATGGTAGATATTACTGTACCTTAAAATGGACTGGCTATATCCAGATTACCATATTTGTACATTTTGTATTGCTGTTTAGTGTTACTTTAAGGTTCGATTGTCATGCCAATCTCTGAATTGGGATTGCAGCTAGGGTGCATGACGGGAACCACTGATCTTTAGGAAAACAAGAGCAGATATGACCGCATATAAAATAGACTTTAAAGTCCTGCTTACCAAATTTCTATTTCTATTTCTATTTCTGTTAAATACAATTTATAGCACTATTGGTTCTTTTGTTATGCTTAGCTCTGAAAGGTAGATGCCACATGTTCTCATCCTAAATATGCATGTAACATTTGCTGCTGGACTTTAGGCAGCAATCAAAGCATCGATCTATTCATCATGTTCATAAGGAAATGAAATATAATCCTAAGATCTAAATGTACCCTATTGGAAGAGATTTTTATTCTTGCTATCAAACAGCTCTTACAAATAACAGATTATAATGTAATGAAATGACAAAGTGATGTATTAATCTATAGAAAACAAGTCTAAATTGAAAACAAGGCTCAAATCAATGATTGCGTTGGAATCTTTAGAATATATATACTTGTTTACATTTGCAAAAAGAGGTAAGCACAAAAAATGGCAATAGTTTTTTTTAGTTTTTTAAAATTCTTTATCGACTCCATGAATTCCTTTTTCAATTGAGGAATCATAGTTAACTGACATCAACAAGACTTCCATTCACACAAACATGTTCTAGATTCCCTGTCAACATTGTCAGATACTTTTAATAAGTGTCACTATACATGCTATATGTTGTTTAATCTGATGAAACTTTCTATAAGTGTACATCTATCTTTCTCCATCAATATGTCTAATGGTCTAGAGTAAGTAATTGTAGCCAGGTCTTTCTCATTATCCAGGTCTTCACTATATCTCAGCTTTCTGTGATGGGATCTGTTCATTTCTAGTAATGTGAATAAAACCTGCAAATGAATAAAAGTAGTAGTTCATGAATGGTGATCAATTCTCTTGAATGTTTCCTTTAACAAAATTAACTGCAATAATACAATACATGTATAATATATTTAACAGGTAGCCTATCTACAGTTGATTCATTATTATTCATAAGAAACTAATTTTCGTTGATTTTATTATTGGTACATTCTTAAATCATTAATATAAATGTTCAATGTGTCTTGAACATGCCTCTGATAAATCAGTAGGGTTGTGATAATAACATCAAATATCATCTCTATCCGGGTCTATGGATCCAACAACACCCCCTATGACACCCCCTATGTATTAAATTATCCTTTTCAGATCTACAGGAGGTTAGAAGAAAACCATCTAACTCATATCTGGCAAACTTTCTTTAAACGATGTAATCAAATATTCATGAAAATACAATGTTTCCTCCACCCACTAAATCTACAATACTAAATGATTTACAGGAGGGTTGGTGGGTAAGTAGTTTGAAGAAATGTCATGTCCATCAGACTACAACTCTTCAGAAGGGTCCATAGTTATTAGAATCAAAGCGCTGTAAGCGCTGAAGGCAGTTAACCAAAAACCAAAGCAACCGTAATTATGAAAACTGTGGCAATGTTGCCTCAACATTAAACATTCATATATAGTACATTCATGTTTATCTAATGATAAATTTTATTTATTAAGGCAAATAATTTAAAATGTATATGTTATCAAGGTTTCAAAAGCAATGCATATATCAATGTATATTTTTTTTATGGTGAGTCTGCAGTGTTACAAGTTCCCAATGATTGCAGTTGTTCTACTTGGTAGTTAACCTTGGTTTTATTTGACTGCTAGAAGTTCAATTTGACTTAGTATGAACATGTAATAGTATGAATGGACTGGTTTCCCTGGTAAGAAAACTGAGTTTGTGTTCTATAGTACAAAAGTTATGAGACACGAATCAGACAAATGTTCACTACAACAGGGATCAAAGGTGAGGTCTGACTGACCTGCCCATAGTAAATGTAAATGATTTGTTATTTTGTCCCATACATATGAATATATATAATTTAGGGGTGGGGATCTCAACGGTTTTCAAGTTCTCAAACAGGTAGGGGTAGGCAGAGGATTTAGGGGGGCAGGGCCCCCCCCCCCTTTTTGGGAAAAAATTGGTTGCTTATATAGGGAATCACTGAAGCGTGACTGGAGCGGGCCCCACTTAGGTCGGTCAGTGGGCCCCACTTATGAAAATTTCTGGATCCGCCACTGGGGGTAGGGACTTCCCCTACATTTCATTTTATTTGTTATATTGTCCCATACATGAATATATATGGTTTGGGGGTGGGGATCTCATTGGTTTCCAAGTTTTCAAACAGGAGGGGTAGGGTGACCCCAGGGACTCCCCCTATATTTCATTTAATTAGTTAAATTGGCCCATACATGAATATATATTGTTTTGGTGTGGGGATCTCGACCGTTTCCAAGTTCTCAAACAAGATGGTTGGGGTGACCACAGGAACTTCCCCTATATTTGATTTGATTTGTTATATTGTCCCATACATGAGTATATATGGTTTAGTGGTAAGGATCTTGACCATTTCCAAGTTCTCAAACAGGAGGGTGAACAGTGACCTCAGGGACTCCCCCTATCTTTCATTTGAATTGTTATATTGTCCCGTACATGAATATTTATGGTTAAGGGGTGGCGATCTCAATGGGTTTCAAATTCTCAAACAGGAGGGGGTGGTGACCCAAGGGACTCCCCTATATTTCACCTGATTTGATATATTGTCCAATACATGAATATATATGGTTTAGGAGTGAGGATCTCAACCATTTTTAAATTCTAAAACAGGAGGGGTGGGGTGACCCCCAGCGACTCTTCCTATATTTCATTTGATTTTTCATATTGTCACAAACATGAATATATATGGTTAAGGGGTGTGGATCTCGACCGTTTCCAAGTTCTCAAACAGGAGGGGGTGGGGTAACTCCAGGGACTCCCCCTATATTTCATTTTTAATTTATCATATTATCCTATACTTGAATATATGCAGGGGCTGATTCAGACAGGGGGAGGGTTGCGGGCTTGCACACCCCTTAAATTTGCAAAGCATGTGTTTTTCTCAGCTTTAATAAAGAATATTCCGATAATTTTACCTCAAATTTTTTTTAGCCTCGCTCTGCTCGGCAAAAATTTAAATTTGCCCCTCCTAACCTAAAATCCTGGATCTGCCCCTCATATGGTTTAGGGGTGAGGAGCTTGACCGTTTCCAAGTTATCAAACAGGAGGGGGTAGAGTGGCCCAAAGAATGCCACCTATATATCATATGATTTACTTACATTAAGGTATATATAATATAGTTGCATTTTTGGGAAAATAAAGAAACTTTCAGCTACTTTAATTGACCCTTCAAAATTGAGAAAAACAAATAACCCTTCGAAATTGCAGTAATATGTTTACACTTTAAAAGCATCTCACATGCATTATCATCATTTATTATTTATAAAGAAAATTAAGACTGTGACCATGAACATGTATATTGTTAGATATACTGTTCCCAGCTGTCACTTTGTATTGGATTTTATAAATTAAAATTTGTCAAAAAGTAATTTTGAGTTTCTGAATAAAACATTTTTCTGCTTTTTCTTTCTTTTACATATATCTTTTGGTTTACAATTCTAGAGTTTATATTCATTTACCATGCATAGATGTATTTTTTCACCTGCTTGGATTTATTTTGTAAATGATCGCCAAACCCGGAATTACCCTTATCCGCTTTCTGAATCGGATCCGATATTGTAAAATTTTGTCTTCACGGCCGCCATTGTTATGTGTTTACAATGTTGTTTTTGTCAATCAGATACGATTTTACTCGAATTTATGCAATATTTGTCGGCGATTTTCTGTATAAAGCTAGCGGTTGAACAAAATGAACAAGGCTGTCGTGACTAATAATGATAAAAATAAGTTTTTAGCTCGTTTAATTGGAGACTTTGGTGAACATGGTGAAAAGGTTTGCAAAGTAATTTCTTATTTTCTTTCAAGTTGAAGGTGACTACGTCGGGCGTAGCTAGAAACCAACTATCCTATTCAAAATTCCGCTTGCAAAAGTGGAAGGTCGCGGACCTCGGACCACCGCTAATTTGCACACCTGCCTCCAAATTGAAAAGCTACGAAAATTTCTTTTTCTTTAATTTGAAATTGCCGCCAACAGCATGAACAGTTGAACTTATTATATAATAGACTACTGACGTAGTTGTACTACGTATTGATGACAAACAATATTCCTACGACTTTTGTCATTTGGGAAATCTAAACAACTTGTCTTAAGAGATTTTCGGCGATTAAACATTTCATACAATTGTTCTTTGACACCTTAGCTAAAAGCACAAGTCATAATGAGTGAGTTCGTGGTCTAGTGGTTAAGACCGATGGCTACAGTGCTGAAGGTCCCGAGTTCGATTCTCACTCGGGGTGCTAAAAATATCAGCACATCAGAAGGGTAATTTTCACCCTCTCACACACATCTCTGGTACCCAGACCGGAGTTAAAACTAGAATGGGTACTTTGGGGGCCTCGGTTGGTCAAAGTTGTCCCCTGCTTTGACCTGGAGATCAATCTTCTGATATCTCTCTGGTTTGTCTGTTTCCACCGAGTGGCCCGGTGGTTCCCTCCGAGTTCATCGGCTTCCTCCACCATAATAACAGACTTCCCTGTGTCTCCTAACACTCCCTCTGTGTTGGGTTGGGGATTGTCCTGGTGGTGGGTTGTATATAAGTTAGTGACACATCTCCATTAATCCTGATAGGGAGTGTACATGGATTCCACTGTACCCTCGCAGCAATCGAGGGGTGCTCCGTTCACGGAGGGATCTTCGTACATACATACAATGAACTACACAAGGATTCTTAATAAGCACTACTTCCTATGTGTAACTTTAAAACTTTTGGATAAATCGACGATCATTTAAGGTTTTTCTGGTCATATTTTTTGTAATCCAGAATAAAAAGTATTAAAAAAGTGTTCAATTAGTTATATATAACATAGTAGCGAGCTAGATAATAACAATGGCAAGTATTTCAGCATTTATTGGGTAGAACACAAATCTAGGGTGCTCGCATAATGCAGCTTAACTGCATAAAAATGTTTTATCACAAACAGCATAGTACCATCAGTTTCCCTGTGGTTGAAAATTTCATACCTGATTATGTTCCCCAAATTTTTCAAAACATAATTCATGTATTGCAAAATCAATAAAATCAGTTTGTGCACTTACAAACATGTATTTGCATTTAGCATTTAACAAATATATTTTTCAAGTCCAAGAACTAACCATTGTGGACAATTAAATTTGCAAATAAACCATTCATCTATGACTTTGGGCATGTAGGACTTATTTATTCATTTCATAAATTTCACAATGAAACAAAATGTAAAACAGTTTACAATTTCATTTTTTTCCTAGTTAAATGGGAGATAACTCTGTAAAAATTCTGAAGCAAACACCAACCTCAATAATTTGAACTGCAAAAGTTGAAAACCCATCCTGTAAAAAGACAGCATCCTAGTACCATCTAACAAGATGCCAACAAGAATATATAGTCACTAATATAATGAAAACAAGCTGGGGGTGAATCGGTCATTAATTGTCCTATGGATATAACTAGGAAGACACTACAGTGGACCCCAGAACTATTGGCCAGAAAGTAAAAGAAAGAAAGCAAGACTTAGAATGACAATAAGACAAACAGCAGTGGCAGAAATTTGGTTTGGTCAACAGTAACAGTCATTGGGCATTTTTTTTTTATATAAATAAGGTCGTTAGTTTTCTTGTTTGAATTGTTTTACATTATCATTTCAAGGCCTTTTATAGCTGACTATGCAGTATGGACTTTTGTTCATTGTTGAAGGCCGTACAGTGACCTACAGTTGTTAATTTCTGTGTGATTTTGGTCTCTTGTGGACGGTTGTTTCATTGGTAATCATACCACATCTTCTTTTTTATATTCTATAAAAAAAAAAATTCTACCCAACAAAAGCCTTCGTTGCTGGCTTTCACGTCAATGGTGTTCAAGGAAGAAAGTAATAATCCAGAAAAGTAATTATTTATTGTGTGGACTCCACTAGCTTGTACTACCAGAAAGTGTTAATTCATTTAATTCATTTCCTTATACAAAAATAAAAATGCTTTATTTCTGAAGTCATTTTGTTTTTAAGAAAACCTACAATAGATTGACATACAGTGGACAATGTAAAGCTAATCTACAATCCACTTTAGATTTATCAGTTCAATTACCTGTGTTCCTTTAAACATGATCCCTGGCATTCTCATCACATAATCGTCATCAATATACACTGTTTTCTTCAAGCAATATCTATCTAGATCTAACAAAAGTGTGCCTGCATGTTGACCTAGGATATCTTCATTAAAGTCCAACCCTATTTGAGATTTCACCTTGTCATCTGTACATGCTGGGTCCAAGGATGAATTCATTTCTTTTGATCTCATTTGTAATGGCTCAGGACTTAATTTCACCTGTTAAGGTATAATAGAAAGAAAAAAAAATTGCTTTTCAATCTAAAACTTAAATCCACCTTCTTAAACACTAGAGTTCATAATTGGAGCTTTTTTGAGGAAACAAGTTTTCTGAAACTAAAAATAACTAGATGCTCCGCAGGGCACAGCTTTATACGACTGTAGAGGTCGAACCCTGAACAGTTTGAGCAAGTATGGACACACCATTTAAGCTTGATACAGCTCTGAATTTGGATTGTGATTGAATAGTTGACACAACATAGGTTTCTGACACAGAATGAATGTGGTCTAAGAACTTAAACTTGAAAACTTTTAAATTGGACATTTACCTATCATGGTCCAATATCCAAAATCTAAATACATGGTTAGATAAAGCATAGCATAGAACCCCAAGAATTCAATTTTTGATGAAATCAAATAACGTTCAATTTTAGACCCTTTAGACCTCAATGTGGCCCAATTTGATAACCAGGCCCAAATATTACAAATCTAAATACATCGTTAGATTCGGCATATTGAAGAACCCCATATATTCAATTTTTGTTGAAATCAAACAAAGTTTAATTTTGACCCTTTGGACCTTAATGTAGACCAATTTGAAAACGGGACAATACTGTGCAATTGAATATTTCTTGCTATTGCGCAAAACTGTGAAATTGAAAATTTCTTGCTATTGCGCAATATTGTGCAATTAGATATTTCTTGCTATTGCACAATACTGTGTAATTGAAGATTTCTTGCTATTGCGGAATACTGTGCAATTGAAAATTTCTTGCTATTGCACAATACTTAATATAATAATTTTGGACCTTGATTTGGACCAAATTGAAAACTGGGCCAATAATCAAAAATCTAAGTACATGTTTAGATTCAGCATATCAAAGAACCCCAAGAATACAATTTTTGTTAAAATCAAGCTAAGTTTTATTTTGGACCCTTTGGACCTTAATGTAGACCAATTTGAAAACGGGACCAAAAATTAAGAATCTGAATACACGGTTAGATTTGGCATATCCCAATAATTCATTTTTTGATGAAATCAAACAAAGTTTAATTTTGGCCCCTTTTGGCCCCTAATTGGTTGGGACCAAAACTCCCAAAATCAATCCAAACCTTCCTTTTGTGGTCATAAACCTTGTGTTAAAATTTCATAGATTTCTATTAACTTATACTAAAGTTATTGTGCAAAAACCAAGAAAAATGCTTTTTTTGGACCTGTTTTTGGCTCCTAATTCCTAAACTTTTGGGACTAAAACTCCCAAAATCAATCCCAACCTTTCTTTTGTGGTCATGGACCTTATGTGAAAATTTCATATATTTCTATTTACTTATACTAAAGTTATAGTGCGAAAACCAAGAAAAATGCTTATTTGGGCCCTTTTTGGCCAATAATTCCTAAACTGTTGGGACCAAAACACCCAAAATTAATCCTAATCTTCCTTTTATGGTCATAAAGCTTGTGTTTAAATTTCATAGATTTCTATTAACTTTTACTAAAGTTAGAGTGCAAAAACAAAATGTCTTTGGACGACGACGCCAACATGATACCAAAATACGACCAAAAAATTTTCAATTTTTGCGATCGTATAAAACTCTGCAGGTTGAATAGGGACATACAATATCAAGAATCATGGGGTAAAGAAAAGCATTATACTTCAATAAATTTGCATAGAAAACTAAATATTGTGTCCTGATCATAAAGCAATAATGCAACCCCTTGTGTTTTCTTATGGCAAGAAAAATCATTTAAGTAGTAATTGATGACATAAATTACATTGTGTTAATAATGAAAAGCAAAATCTGATAGGTCTTTACCAGGGTGTTCTTGACAAAAATAACATTGTGTTGCCAAAATTCCTTTCTCCCTAATGAACCTTCCAGTTTTACTTGTTGACACTTTACCTCAGTAACATCCTGTAATATGAAATCTTCTAGTCCTGATTTGTCCCTCCCCCAATCTTCAGACCCCTCAAGTTTAACTTTACTTCTAATGAGGTGTTGACTGGACACATTTTCCCCTCTATTTCTACCATCAAACATGTATCCTAATGTTTGATGGTATAAAATTTGAGTAAAGTATCAGTCTGTCAGTTGTCTTTGGTAGCCTAATGCAGTTCTTCATGCGGTAAATATGAAACGACAAAAAATGATGTACATGTAACAAAGTATTTACCTGGGGGCTTCAGTCATCGGGCCCCAAAACCCTGCCTGGTCTGTTACCAATCCCTAGTTACAGCCCTGCCCCTCCAGTTTAATTGTTTTATTTACCTCAGTAACAGGTACTACCAATTCCTCTTCAAGTAATACAAAGTCTTCTAGTCCTGATTTATACAAACAAAGGTCTGGTTTTGATACTACTGCCTTGGTTCCTTGTAAATTTCTCCAAACAGACTGAGAGGTATCTGAGCATTCCCTAAAAATACAACCTTTGTTCTAAATTTGCGTCCTCACACATAAAATTTGTATATCTTACATCTAATGATTACTCAGATTAGGCCACTGCAAAAATCTTTTGCTGAGTGTTGCCAATGTAACTTGCATGATTGGTCTAAGACAAAGAGTCAACATTTCAACAGTTAAGATGTATCAATGTTTATGTAGATGTAATTGCCAATTATATATCATGTATATCATGTATATGTTAATGAAACCTTAAATGAAGAATGAACATATGGCATCACATAAATGTGTCATAGAATAAAGAGCAAAAGACTGTATTACTTTAATTTATATGCAAGAAATAAATCTTTTTTTTATTTTGGTATGCAATCTATCATGTCTATCTGCTCATATTTTTTCTAAAATAATTTTTCAAGGGAGATAATAAAACTGTGTGGACTTTTTAAATGTTACTAAATAAAATTGAGAATGAATACTAAAATCTATTTAATATATATTCATTTTTCACATATAAAGATGTTTCTTACACTCAGAGGCAGTATTGCTTATTTCTATTTATTATTATTTTACTCATTCACAGAATGCCTCTGCCATATCTGCCAAGTCAGGAATATGACAGTTGTCCATTCGTTTGATGTGTTTTGTCATTTGATTTTGCCATGTGATTAGGGACTTTCCAATTGAATTTTCCTCAGAGTTCAGTATTTTTGTGATTTTACTTTTTATACATAGAAATAAAAATGGTAATGATTTCAAATTACTAATTTCCTATTAATAGTTATTTTTATTGACTTGTCATGATCATAGCCCTATGTACATGATGTATAAAAAAGAATATTATTAAATGAATATGAAAATAACACTTTATATACATGTATTTTCATTCTGACTGATGTATTTTTCTGGATTTATCTCTTCTTCAGGAATGCTCATGATCAAAGCCAAAAAGTTTGAAAGCCTATGATGTAAAAGACCTGAAGCAGGTGAAGACTTTTATAACCATCATAACTAAAAGGGATCTAAATATAACAGTCAAATACATCTTAAGTCAACCTCTCTAATCTAAGTTTGAACTTACAAAACTTCCATACAACACATTTCCACAAAACTAACAAGAAGATGTTTAAAGTTTCCTTTGTACTCCTCATAATTCTTCCGTAGAGATTCTATATTGACCATAAATCTGTGTAGACATTTCAAAAATCTAGACACCTTGAATTTGATGAATCTGAAAATGTAAAGTATATAGATAAGCATGATAAGTGGAAAATATCAGTTTTTTATACTTAAAAAATTGCACACATTTTGACGGTTAAAGCCTATAATGACGACATGAATGATTCTAAAGTTGAGCATTGTTGAGTATATCTGCTTTTCACACATTGTCACAAAAAAATTAAAATAAACACTCAGGTTCTTACATTTGGTAATTGTCAAAAGTATGTAATATATTTTTTTTTCAGAGATAAAGAAGTACCATAGCCTAAGCTTACACATAGACATTAAGTAAACATATTATTTACATGTTTTATCATGTTTTTTATATGTATTAGCTATGTTACAATCGGAACTGCACATGTCATGCATGTACAACAAACTCCAAAAAGTTAAGAACCGTATGAAGAGATGACAATTATAATTATATATATCAAGCACAATTTAGTGGCTGATCTAGAAATTTTCATAAGGGGACCACAGACTGCTCTTAAAGGGGGCCCACTCGAGTCATGTTTTAGTGTGATTGCCTATATCATATATATGATCAATGAAATTTGTCCTACAAAGAGGAGGGGGGGGGGGGGTCTGAGCACACTGGATCCCACTTTAATCCGTCTCTACAATTTGAGATACAACATACTCCAGTGTGTATCATGTGTATCTCAGGAAAGAAAAAATATTATCCCTTTTTAACACATGTTTAAGATGTATTATACAAGTGATTATCATTTTGCAAGTGCTATTGGCGATTACCTATCATGTTCAGGATTTTTGTTCACTTTACAAATGGTATCCTCCAACTCTTTCTTCATTCCGTTTTCTATTGCAGTGTAAAAATTATGGGTTTCGTCAAATGTTTTATATGATGCATTAAACTGCAAGGATGACTTTAAACTGTCTGTAAAATGATGTTGCTCTCTACTGAATGGCTGTAATGTTGATATTCTTTCTAGAACATCTAATGGGTCATTAATATATTCTTTTTCATAATAGATATTAAGCAATTCTGCATGATTTGTTGTCCAATTATTGACACTTGTTGGTAGATTTCCGCTATGTATTGAACGACTTAGTTCATTTGACAACTGTAAACTTGGGGTATCGATATCATTTCCCACTGAACTGTATTCCTCGTCTAAGAGATCAAGTTCAAGTGACATGGTTAAGAATTATAAAATAGTATGAATGGTGTATCACTGTCCACTGCAAAATCACAAACGATACCACACGGCAAGGACGTATAACTAACAATATACGTCCTTGCACACGGTAAAGGGAGGGAAATGATAAAACTAATATTAATATTTAATTTTCCTAATCAGAGATTATCATAAGGGCTCATTACAAGCACACCAATCATTAAATCATACAATATAATTATGATTATTGATAATCACTAGCTGTTCAAGTGTAAAAGGGCTAAAAGAGGGTAACATTTTGTACAGAAACTTAAATCCGCAATCGTAACTACTCGGCCATTCTCGCTACGCAGTACAATGTTATTTCTTCGCAAACTCCGGACAGTGATCGTTTCCGTTCCGGAACTGTTTTCCTTTACTCCATCAGTGTAGAGTAGTATTCGGGCCCGTATGCGGATCGGAACTGGAACTGCCGGGGAGTTTGATTTCTTCGTGCAACCAGAAAGGCCGAGTTGTTCCGATTGTTAAATCCGGAAATAACACCGTCTTTGAC
The DNA here is from genome assembly GCA_037788925.1 of Mytilus galloprovincialis. Classification (NCBI taxonomy): domain Eukaryota; kingdom Metazoa; phylum Mollusca; class Bivalvia; order Mytilida; family Mytilidae; genus Mytilus; species Mytilus galloprovincialis. The sequence goes on from CM075342.1 coordinate 55,206,691, forward strand.
GGGTTACACTAAAGACCTGAAAGTGGACCTGAAAAGACCTGAAAAGACCTGAAAATATACGACTAAAATTATTCAAATTGCAATAACTTTTGTATTATTGGATGGAATTTCTTCAAGTTGGAATTTTTTTAATTGTAAATATTCAGATTTCATTAAAATTTAAAAAAAAATAAATAAAAAACAATTTTTTGATGCCAAAAGTTGGACCTGAACGGAGAAATGAAAAGACCTGAAGGGACCTGAAAATCTATGTCGGACTAATTCTAACTACAATAACTTTTTTAATATTCAATGGATATCTTTCAACTTTTGATTTTGTGACACAAAAAGTGCAATATAATGATAAAATTAAAAAAATATATATGAAAAATACCATTTGGGTGTGAAAACTCGGAACTGAACGGAAAATTAAGTAACATAAATTTGCTTGAAAAGACTGCGGTCAGATTTATTCAATATCTTTAACTGTTTTCAATCATTCTCCTTGAAATATGAATTTTGTTATAGGAAAGGTATAATATATCATTGAAATTATAAAGAATTTTATCGAAAATATAATTATTTAGTTACAAAATTCGGACCTTGTCGGTGAAATAAAAGACATGAATGGATTATAGGGGTAGTTGTATTTAAACTCGCAAAACATTGTTTTCTTATTTGTTTCTATTTTAGACAAAAGTCTATTGAAGAGAACGAATGACTTTATATTTATACAGGAACATATTTGAAAACAAAGTACATTGTTATTGATGAATCATGCATGAACTTAAGGGGGAAAAAAAGGAAGATTGTCCGTTGAAATTATTCAAACTAATACAACTTGCTTAAACTACATTAATATATATTTTATTCTTATTCTATATCAAAGCTGGTCGTAAACTGCTTTATTTATAAAATGAAAGTATTAGCATTGCTACCCCATAAACCATATGTAATTTAAAGAGTTCGTCGATTGGAATGTTTTAATTACATGAACGTGTGCCGGTTGTAATTCACACCTTGTATTGATATTAGGTGATAATTGGATCATTAGTCTAAATAAACATTTTACTTTAATATTTTAATTGGATTATCACTATATCTTGTTACACGAACTAAATATTGCTCGGTCACCAATTGAAGTATAAACTTTACAAATTAAAAATATAAGCATTTCATTTGAGATCATCCAGTGAACAAGGCTATGAAGAAAGAAAAAAGTTATTACTCCATGAGCAAGTGGTCACAAGGTGTATATTCGTACTTCATGAAAGTTGAAACAGACATATTAAAACATTGTGGCAAATGGATTATTGAGAAATATCCGAATTTGTATGATCCTTTTTCCGGATTAACAAATAATCCTTGTGAAAGCATGAACGCTGTGATCAAACCCTTAAATAAGTTTAAAGAGTTACCGGTAGATTGTTTTGTTTTGAGTATGTTCTACTTACAGACCTATTATACAACAGAAATTCAGCGTGGATTAGCTGGGGTTGGAAACTATTCACTTCGGGTTCATTGTTATTTATAATGTGATTTAATTGTGTATAATCATGTAATTATGTGTAACTGATAAAAAATCATTTTAAGCTAATAAATATTTTTATCACAAGTTGCTTGAATGAAAATGCAAATGTTTTATAAGCTATGTTGAATTAACTATATATTCAGGACTTCATTTTTCATTCAGGACAACAGGTCCAACGTTTGTCACAAAGTGCAGGTTCCAGACTTGGGACACCACAAAAATTGTGACGGGGTTATTGTAGTTTAAAGACACCAAACCTTTTTCTCAATTATTTATTTCTATATATCTCTTTGACTTATAAGTTTTGACATCCGAGTTTTGATTATTCTTTGGTATCTTCAATCTTTATCATATTAGTATCTTCTGTCAATAAAAATTAGAGAGATGTGGTGTGATACCAATGAGACAGATCTCTACAAGAGACCAAATCACATCGGACATGAAAAGTTATCAATCATATTTTTCTTCTATGTTTATTATTTTCGTTTTAAAATAATGTGGAATTTTAGGCTCATTCAGATTTTGAATTTTCCGTTCAGGTCCGAGTTTTGACACCCCAACAATATTTTTCACATATTTTTTTTCATATTATCATTATATTGAACTTTTTGTGTCACAAAATCAAAAGTTGAAAGATATCCATTGAATATTAAAAAAGTTATTGTAGTTAGAATTAGTCCGACATAGATTTTCAGGTCCCTTCAGGTCTTTTCATTTCTCCGTTCAGGTCCAACTTTTGGCATCAAAAAATTGTTTTTTATTTTTTTTTTTTAAATTTTAATGAAATCTGAATATTTACAATTAATAAAATTCCAACTTGAATAAATTCCATCCAATAATAAAAAAGTTATTGCAATTTGAATAATTTTAGTCGTATATTTTCAGGTCTTTTCAGGTCTTTTCAGGTCCACTTTCAGGTCTTTAGTGTAACCCGTCTTTGACAAATATTTAGAAATAATTCTACTTTCATTTTCGATTCTGGAAATAAAATGTGCCAAGCCTAAATTTACAAGTAGGTATGAAGATGAATACATTGTCAATATAAATATGTTTTCCCAGCAATTTTTCATATCATAAAACACCCAAATGGATAACAGTCACACAGTATATATTTATTGTAAACAAAAGGAAAGAGAAACAAGTGATGACACATAAACAATTATTTTTATTTCTCATTCCAGGACTCAGTGCTGTGTTTAAGTACAGCACACATGAATACAAACCAACATAAATAATATGCACACTTTATTCAAGCATAGTGACATTCAAAGAAGTATTCAAACCGATTAATAAATGATTGAGAATTATTTATAGGCACCTAATTTATATGGGGAGGAAAGAACCAGCACAAAGAGGGATAACTCTATGATAACGTTTATCTCATCCTGATTTTCTCAGAAACAAACTTATGACACTTATGATAAGTTAAATTTTACTCTGTAGTCTGACTGACTTGTCCCCAGCTTGTCTTGCAAAACAGCTAGCCTTTGGACGGTTGGACATCAGAGTAATCTCAGAATAACTAATGATATATTAAACATGTTAAAATATTCTACACTTGTTATGATTCAGATACATAATTTTGAAATTTACATATATCTTTATTTTTATCAAATTTGAAATAGTTTTAAATCTTCTGCTCTTGAGTGACAGAGTGTTGCATTTTGGTATTTACAACATGAATTGATTTCATCTATTAATCAGTTGCTATTTTTTTTTTTACTTGTAGATTTACTAAACATGCCAAAAAATAAATATAAAAAATGTGCTGAATTTTTCAATAGACAAAATTATAGATGTACACTGTAAATATTCATATCTAGCATGTCTTAATATTTTCTGGGACATTTTGTTAGTATATTGTATTTTAAGTTTACTTTAACTATAGTCTGAGTTCAGTGCAGATATAAGTATAAGTTATATCAGGTACAAACATATCAATTAGTTCCAGCAAGGATTTGTATTATAGTCCAAGGTAAAAAAACAGTCAGTGTGAAAAGTATGAGTACTATAAATTAAAAGACTGGTTGGTTAGTCTCCTTCAGGAATGCTATACATGATTTTGTTTTTTCAAGTCAATACAACATACAATATAACCAGATTTTTTTTCTTCATTGCAGTGAGAATAAAACAGTTAATGTACATGATGTACAAATGTACATGTATGTAGACCAAATGTAATAATGAGTTGACAAGACTTTGACATTGGTTAATCAGAGATCAAATAGATTTACATTCCATTAGAAAACTATTATCACAAAGGTAGCTGTACAGAACATGGCTTACTTCATACCCTCTAGTCAGTTAAACAGGGGACCAGTCATACCAGATAACCCAGATGTTCAAATCATTAAACAATGTGTTCGATATTTGTCAGCGTCCAATGGAAACACGGAATCTGAACAAAATTTACAGGCGGCAATAGAACAATGTCTTGGGAGAAAATTCTCTGCATCTTTGATTCCATTTTTAAAAAGTTATCCAAAGAATTTTGAAATTGAAACAGATGGAAGAAACAGTTTTATCAGTGCTTTGACCAAGTTAGAACTTTGTCCCACACATTGCTCAGGTCGTGGGACATGTAGAGGATCTCCTATTTGTGACAAACTCCACATTTGTAAATTCTATTTATTGTCCAATTCCTGTCATGTAGCTAAATCAGGAAAAGTTTGTGCTTTTGGACATGATCTAACCACAGCACATAACAAGGCATTGCTCAGGGAAAATTATATTGATGAACTGAGATTGGAAGATTTACGAAACCTTTTTAAAAGTGTTAAGAGTAGATGTCCGATGACAACGCCACAGATTTGTAAATTCTATAATGTAGGAAAAGGATGTACTAAAGATATAAGAGGTCAGCCATGTCCCTTTCTACACCTCTGTAGATTCTATATCAGTGGGACATGTAAATTTGGAAAGGGATGTAGAAGGAGTCATGACCTTCTGAACCAACAGGTCAAAGGTAAAGGGACATGATTTATATTAAAAGCTATATTGTAAAGTTGCATTTTCCTTTTCACATGTTCTACAAGATTACAAAGTTTTTTTAAAACTGATGACAGATTGCTTTAGCAATTTATAAAGATGACTTATAACATGTATAAAACATTTTGTAATTCAGTGTTCGTCTATGGTCTTTTATTACTGAAATTTGTTTTCTTGCACAAGTATATCATGTATACTTTATATAATTAATTATCATTTGAATTGCAGACATCAGAGACATGTAATGGCATTATATATTTCTCTGCAGACACTTTAATAAACATTTAATTTACCATAAATTTTATAACGAGATGATTGATATCAATTAAAGTGAAGCACCATCAGATTAATAACAGTACCTTTATTTAATGAACAAATGATTCTTTATTACAGCTCTTCTAGAAAAGTATGGCATTAGCACACGTAGGAGTCCAAAGGAAGTTTTAGCTGACCTTCAAGAGATTGGAGTATCACAGTTTGGAGATGACAGTGATTCTGGTAGTGTGCAGTCATCTACTGGAAGACAAACAACATCAAGATTTCAGAACATGAAAAGGTTTGTGTGCTTTTTATAATTCTCCAGTATAGATATTAAAATAAATCTGGATGTTTTGTAAATGACATTGAAACAGCATCCAAACATAAGCAGAATGGATATCTAGTTTTTTTCAGTGTTTTTCCAAAAATGTTTATACCCCATCCTTTTGAATCTAAGTTCTTTATTTTTCTCTAAATAAGTTATCTTTCAAAAAATGATTACCATTAATAATTGGGTTAAAAATCCTTTTAGTCACTCTTTACTTCGTGTGTACCTGCACCTTGTGATTGAACTCAATTTCTTAATTCAAATGATATAAACACATGATATAGGAGGTGGCATGTTCAGTGGGATGATATAAACACATGATATAGGAGGTGGCAACAGTGGGATGATATAAACACATGATATAGGAGGTGGCAACAGTAAGATGATATAAACACATGATATAGGAGGTGGCAACAGTGGGATAATATAAACACACAAGTACACACCCGTGATATCGCGGGTCCGTGACTGAATTAAAGTATATAACTATGCCTAAGCCTTATTTTAGTAATTAGTATTGTCATCTGATAAACTCATGTCGATTATAAGATACAAAGTTTTCTCTGCTTTCAAATCTTTCTGTTTGAACCCGTCGACCTGGAACAATATTAATTATTTGGAAAACAAAAAGTCCTGGCTATCCAGGAATGGAGTATTTTTTAATCAACAGCATTGTCCTATATTAGTTATCTTAGAAAGTCTTGCTGATTGCTGAATAAAACTACAATAGGGAACAATTTGACAATGATTGAATTTAGTAGTGTCAGCCCTTTGATTATGACCCGTGTATATAGCAAAAGCCTAAATACACTGTTTGGTGGTGCCCCTGTTAAATGCGGAACGTACAAATAAGGTAATAGCTAACAGGTGAATATACTATTGGTATCGGTATCGGATTCGACCCGGAACTTGTTAATTATTGGCAATATTAATTATGTGGAAAACAAAAGGGTCTGGAGTGGTGTAATTTTTAATCTACACCATTGTCCTATATTAGTTAAATATAGAGTTGAATTCTTTGATTTGTCGTTTTGACCCGATGACGGCTGACAAATTGGACCTCGTAATTTTAGTATTATAGATGATATAGGAGGTGGCAACAGTGGGTACCAAAAAATGTTTCAATCTCTTCTTTGAAGGTCAAATTCAATGCAACTTAGTTGTAATCTACTTAATAAGTAGTTCTTTTTTTTTCTCCAAAAACTATGTCTGTTTCTGAGTTCTGCTCTGATTTTATTTGTCCGTATTTTGTATGGTAAGTTTTAGCTGCCATCATTAGTGATCATTACATAGTCTTATGAAAAAAGGATGCCAGTCATGAAAAGTCAATTTATTAACTTTTAAAAGTACAGGTACTAACATTTAAAAAAAGATTTGAAAATTTTGTACCAGAATATATTTTCTATTTCTTTTCATTGAAGGTTCAATTCCAATCCCAACCTTTTAGGTGGTATGACCAATCTATCATTAGCCAGTGAAATAGATACTGCAGATCCTTCTACACAGTCAATGTCAATGGAAATATGTATTTACCATCTTCGGGGGAAATGTGGATTTGGTAAAAATTGTCGTAGACACCATAAAGATTCCATGTACCAGTGGCAATTTAGACAGCAAGGTGACAATTCAGATGAATCATGGACTGACTTTAGACCATCAGCAAGCTTTGACCTTGAACTGAACTTCAGTGATGTTGAAAAAGAAAAATGTTACATTGAATTTAGGTATGAATATGTCTACGACTTTATTAATGATAATGAGTTAGACGATAAATTTTAAAAGCAAGGAATATAAATATAATTGTATTATATTTTAAAATCATTTTGGCTGTATTAAATTGAAACGGCAATTCAAAAATTATGAAATATGTATAAAAAAACAATTCTTTATAAAAGGATAATACATCAGGTAAGTGTACATTTATTTTTCAATCCTTTATGAAATAACTACCGGTATATTATATACCATAATATGATGATAAAGGCAAAACATTGTGCAAAACAGAGTTGTGAATTTGTAAAGCAATAAAAAAGTATGTCATGTATGGTCCTATAAAATTAATTGCAAAATATAAAATTTAGATTTTTAGTAAATTTGTTATTTAGTTAAGATTACTAGAACTTAAATGAACTTAACATTAAGTTTAATGTTGATTTATTGAAGCAAAACCTTAACAACTAATTTTGCTTTGATTTCAAGTCTTGTAAAAGTTTATAATATATTCTACAACCCAATGTCTTGCAGTAAGCAGCATGTATTACAAGTTGACTTTGGGAAGATGATTGGTGAGATGAAAGGTTCACCCACACTTGATGTTAGACGTCTCACGACAGAATCTTCAGCTGTACAGAAGTTCCAACCATTGGCTACTCAGTGGAAATGGTATTGGAAAGACCAGACAAATAAATGGATCATTTATGGAGGACAGGTTAGTTTTTGCTTGGTATTAAATGCAGTACATTCATAATAATTGCAAGGCTTTTAATTATGTAGAAGGACAAAACTGGACTCCATAAAATTGATTAACCTTTTTAAATATGTAACCTTCTATCTCCTTTAAGATAAACAAATGTAAGTTGTTGAAGAGCGAACCAAAAAAAAAACTGATCATGTTGCATTGTTAAAGGGGTAAAAATCTTATCAATGTTAACCAATATTAGCATTATCATTGGTATCTTTAGGTGGTATGAAGGTATTCAATCTTTATATCAGATACACCTGATTTTTTCAGATTTTAAATTTTTAGGTAAGGATATCAAAATACAAAGGGACTATTCTTCATCTAAGTGTAACAATAGTATGTGTAAGGTTTTATTTTTTAAACGTTATAAACTGGAGGTGTTGACAATACATGACATATTCAAATTAAGATATAGAAAAATAGGCTGAAACAAAGCATGATATAATAACCATAACCCCTTAAAACTGTAGGATACTGATGAGTAAAGAAAACAGTTCACTTCTATTTGTATGCAAATAAGGGGAGATAATTTATGTCTTACAAAATTGAGAATGGAAATGGGGAATATGTCAAAGAGACAACAACCTGACCAAAGAGAAGATAGCAGCCAAAAACCATAAATTGGTCTTCAACACAGCAATAAAATACAGCACTAGGAGGTGGTCTTCAGCTGGCCCCTTATTAAAATTGAGTACACTTAACTCCAAAACATAAATGAACTAAAATTCAAAAACATAAATGAACTAAAATTCAAAAACATTTACATTTACAATTTGTTGAAAATATCTTGTATTTGTTTTTATTAGAATAATACAGGTTATAAAGCCATGATTGACAGTGAAAGTCTGGAGCAACACTACCAAGAAAACCCAATAGGTCAGATGAAATTTGCAACAATGGGCCATGAGTATATCATGGACTACCAAAAAATGGTACAGAAAAATGTAGTCCATAAGACAGAGAGAAGTGTGAGAAGACGGCCAACACTAGTCCAGGCAGTTGAAATAGAAAAAAGGAAAAAGAAGTATGACATTTTACTATCTGCCCCTCTAGTCCAAAACCTAGTTTCTAATGAAAAAATCACTATTCCTTATCCTAGTTTCTAATGAAAATTTCACTATTCCTTATCCTAGTTTCTAATGAAAAATTCACTATTCCTTATCCTAGTTTCTAGTGGCCTACTGAAATGTTTAAAAGATTGGTCTGATTATTTTCTTGAATGAGCTTTTGTTCTATTAAGTATCATAGTTTTGGCACAGTCGGATCTTTTGCAGTTTTCAATCCACTTCACTTAATTATAGAAGGTTAAAATTTAACTAATATCTGTCTTTTATAAATGCTTCTTTTTGTTATTGTATAGAGGTGTAAAAGTGTTGACTGAAGAATGGTCTGGATAAAGTGCTGAAAAACTTCATGCTAAAATTATATACATATTCTTGTACAACACTTTAGAATTACAAAAAGAGAAACATTTTAAAAATCTTTCAATATTATATCATCTTTTTAAGCGATAACCATAAAATTACATGTTAAATCAAGTTTTTCATTTATTTTTGTTTGCATTGTTGAATGTTGTCATGGATAGCATACACAGTCATATTTTGTTGCTTTTCATTACTTGGCAGAGGAGGGGGTGGGGGGGGGGGTCCTGATCCTGAAATCTTGGGCTTAAAAACTTGAAATCCTGAGGTTCCCAATTTAAATAAAATGAAATCCTGACATCTCAGCATTTCAAAAAAGAAATCCTGAATCCCAAAAGGGTCAATCCCGAAATCCTAAGGTTAAAAACACCTGATCCTGACGTCCTGAAAGAGGTGCTGCTTCCCATCTTGGCATGTTGTTTTAATTCCTAATCACTAGGAATGGAAACATAATGCCAATGTAAGTTACAGAAACTGATGACTCACCTTTGTATTAATATTATGTAATATTTTAAAGATGATTGATTGTAGTTGTTTAACTTCACTTTCTACTTACTTTTGTTGAACTTATCAAGGACCATTTTTCTGAAAGTATGTGAAGACAAATTCAACAGATTATATTGATCCTGTTTTAAAGTCACAGATTTCTTATTTTGTATTATAGATCAGCTGATACAGGGAATACCAAGACCACAGCTACTTCATTAGTTGTTCATGCACCACTGGACAACAACCCTCTGTCCTATATACCACTCCATTGGTCATTTGATAGACAAAAAAGTCCAGCAGAAATCAGCGATCATTTTCACATGGTATGTAAAGTTTTAGTACTCTTTTGCCATCAACTATAAATAAAAGCCAGAAACCAATGTCTTAAAAATTGATTTTAATATAACCTTAGACAAGTTGTCAATTTGTATAAAGAATCTTAATTGTTATATTTTTTTGTTAAAATCTTCTTTCCTTTTAAAAAATAAGTTGAAAATGTCAATAAATGAATTGAAACACATAACATGTGTTTAAACAAGTCAAAATTACAAAAAAAAAAAATCAAATTCAGAAGTTGTATTTGTTATTAACAGGAAATAATTAAAAAAAAAAAAAGAATTAAGACACCTTCTACTCTATAAAAAAGGAAAAAGAAAGCATGGCAGCAAACACAAACAAATATTGTGGAATGAATCTTTTATTTTATTTCTTGCTAGTAACTCTATATTATACAAACATTTGTAGCAATTATATTTTTTTTTGTAAAAATACACCATCTTTTAGGGTAAGCAGAATAGACCTAGCTTCACTACCAATATCTATATAAAAATACAAAAAGTGGTTCCTAAATTGCTTAAGAAGACATAATTAAGAAGTGAGTTAATTTTCATTATAATTGTAGGTAACATGTTCTAAAACAAGTGATGAGTATAAGAAGATGAAGAAGTTTTTCTATGCCACCATGCCATCATCAGCTGAAATTGAACAAATAAAGAGAATAGAAAATGGTGAACTCTGGATTAACTTTGTTAGGTTTGTTAGCAGACTAATATATAAGTTTATGATGAAATACTCTATTTCTTACATTAGTTATGGTACCTGAAGAAAGGGTTAGGTATGTGGGCACATACAATTGGTTAAACAAAAACTCATGTACAGAAGGAGGCAATCTGGACTTGTTGTGCCAAGTTGTTGCTCAGTGTAATGTTTTTGGTTTATTTTTGGAGGTAACAGATCTTAAAGGTTTTCAGTGTCTGTTGTATTACCAATGCTTTGGCAATACCTGTTATGGTATGTTTGATCTATATTTTATCTAACCACTTTGATTTTGAACCTAAGTAAACCCTTGATGACCATGAAGGCAGTTTTATTCAATAATGTTTTGTAAACAAAACCAGTACAATCAGTTTAAGGCTTAAAAATGAAACATTGATTGATAATAGATGGGTAATATCCAGCAGGAAGTATTACATGTATATTTAGAATAATGACATTATATTGTACAATATGTCCTGCTGTGTAGTTGATTGACCTGCTGGTCAAATCTTCACGGTGGTTACTTTATCTCACTAGGTCACCATCTGTTGGAAAACCAAATTATAATGTGCTTGAATGGGGGAGTTTCAAATACCTATTTTAAAGACTCACAAATATATCAGAATTCAGATTTTATAACCATTTCTTCAGCTTTTTGGTGTAATATAGGCCAGCATGTCATCAATGTAACATAAGTTCTCCAGACTTTGAATCAGTTCAATAGCAGTTATTTAGTTAGATATCCATCTATAAATTCAGAGAAAAATTATGTTTATTTATCTAATATCAAAGAGAAGATGTGGTATGATTGCCAAGGAAACAACTCTCCACAAGAGACCAAATGACACAGAAATTAACAACTATAGGTCAATGTACTGCCTTCAACTATGAGCAAAACCTATACCCCATAGTCAGCTATAAAAGTTCCAAATAATATCTTGTTTAAGACCAAAGATTTAAGGCAAACAACATCAATTAACAGTGGCCTGCTCCAGTCATGCTTCAGTGATTCCCTATATACTCAACTGATTTTTTCCAACAAATGGGGGGGGGGGGGAGGGGGCAGGGTCCCCTGGATCCGCCTATGATCAAGCAACACACATAGTCTTACTTGGTACAGCCACAAAATAGGTTGTAGTTAAACCAGTTTTACATGTGCACAAACCCTCCTCTTTGCAAATCTAAACAAAAAGTTCTAAAAGATGAAATGTGCAATAAAAGCCTGACAGGTCAAAACATAACAGTCTCAAATGTGCTCTCTAGTAAGATATTTAAAAAAAAAACACTAGGAGCTGAGGCTATATTGCATTCACCTGTCAATCACTCTCTCTAATCATCTGTTTGTCCACCAAATATTTTTGTCATACTTTTTCTCTGAACTACAGATGACTTTATATTTGGTCAACAGCCTTAATGATGAGCTCTTTCGGATTTGTCTAATAATAACCAATGAGAAGATGATTTTTTTAAGGAGGCTCGAGGGTATAAAAATTTCAGAAAAAAATTAACATTTATTTCTCATTACAAATTCTATTTATTACCTTTAGTAGTTGTTACTTTAGTATATGTAGCAACTTTACCTGACCATATAGGGAAATAGGTATATTTAGTCGGATCTTAACACATACTTGTGATTTGGTTAAAACCGGTTTTGTTCAAAGTATACGGAGAAATGTCGAAATGTTCAGGACTTAATTAAATCCGTATTTCGGTAGGATGGTGCAAGCATACGATTTTTATTGCGTCTTACACTTTGAGAAGCGAATAATCTTCAACTACTTTATTCAAATATTGTGTAAAAACGTTAATTTTGAGCTATGAAAGTCAAGTGGCTCGAGTATTTTTCTGAGGAAGTTTTAAAAAATTGCAAAGAAATATTTTTACATTGGGTTAGCTTTCATTAGTCTTAACTATCTATAGATTAACAACTTTTGGTTATATTTATAATTTAGAATCATCATTGAAGGTGGGGGACGATTTCACAGATAATTAATTATATTGATGTGCCATTTGTATGCAAGAGTGACATTTCGTTGTATTATGTGCCAATTCGAAAAAGTTATGCGAGTATTCTCTCCCCTTAACAGGTTCATTATTTTATAATTAAGTTTAGGTTTCTGATATAATTTTGAATAATTACAAAATGTATCAATTCAATATATTTCAGTTTTTGTTATTGGTGTATCAAAAACATTGATGTACGCATATAATTTCATAAATTTGAAACGTTTAAAATGATTACATACCAATATAAAGAACCGTTCATCATTTTTGAAAAAGACTATGAACGAATATTGATTTATTTATCTTCCCTTGGTGACAGATTGATTGGGAAATGAACCAGCGTAATATAATGGTAATCACAGAGAGGGACCAGCAAGCAATTTTTAATTGTAGCTTATTCAACGTTAAAACAATTTTCCACTATAAACGAATGTTACTTTATACAAATATAAGGACTTTGTTAGCTAAATCTACAAATTTTATTAGATATTATGATTTTTTATTGCAATAGATTAATATGCTAGTATATGGTACAAAAATAATTTTAAAAAATTAATTCGTGTTGGCCCCAGATGAATTTTAAAATGTAGATATCATTGAAAAAGCTCCAAATTATCTCCCTTTGGTACAAAAATGCCATTTTTTGGCATTAGGATTGAAATATCTTTTTTAACTCATCGGTGACCTATATTTTTTATCATTATTTTCAATAAAGCTGTACGTAAACTGTTCTTTTTTTATTTCGATATTACCTATATTTCTCCTATTAGTTCAACAGAAAAAAGGTACCTTTACAAAAATGTATGCTTCTTTCGAAGGCAGGTTGTGAGCGTAAATGAACGGTGACCCCATTTTTTTATTTTATTTTTCTATTAAGTATAAGATAAAGTTCATTTATAGAAAAATATAGCGATATCCTATATAAAATAAAAAAATTGATTTTGACCCGCGAGCCCCCTTAAGTGGAAAATTTGTGAACATAAACTATTTAAAGACAAATTGTGAAATAATTAATTTTATACTTGTAGCAAAAGGGAGAAAATGAAAAGAAAGAAGAAAGAAGAAGACATAGCTGAGTTAGAGTTATTCCACGGAACAAATGAAAAGTTTATTAACGCTATCAGTAAGCAAGGATTTGATTTTAGATTTAGTGGTAGCAAGACAGGAAATAAATATGGTAAAGGAAGCTACTTTGCCAAGTATGCCAAAACAGCTGATAGCTATACTGATTTCGGTGTTAAGAAACATATGTTTGTAGTACGTGTATTACCCGGTGATTATGCTCCTGGAAGTTCATCATTTGTACGACCTCCACCAAGAAACCCCAGTGACCCTTTTGAGTTATATGACTCGTGTGTTGATAATTTACAGAATCCTATTATACATGTGATATTTACTTTTGATCAGGTTTATCCTGAGTACATTATAGAATATAGAAAATTAGGAATTTAATTCAAAGCATAGTTTGAGTGTAATATAACTACAGTTTGATTTGAATGTGCAAGGACCAGTTAGTTTAAAGATGTTGTCACAAAGTTGAATTTTTATAGATATGCATCTGATTTGCTGTTGACAAACTGATAAATCTTCCCTAAATCAGGTTTTGTCAAGATCTATTTTCTAAGTTTTTATTTGTCAAGAAGTTTGTTAAGTTATTGATTGTAATTTGTTTTGTTTTGTTTTGTTTTAGCATGTTTATAAAAATTCTATTTTTATATTAAAAAAGAATAGTGGCTTAATGAACAGTGCCACAAAAAAAAAAATCAGTTTTTGAGAACTATGGAAAACTTGCACATAATATTTAGAAATGCATAAAATCAAAAATTATAAACATAATAAATGAAATATGTTACATAGTCACAATTACATTTTAATGCATAAATTTCATGAAATGATTAAAAGCTGCATAATTTAGGCGGTTTTCCATTGCAATTTCCTATGTTTAGGCATTGTTGGCACCTAAAATTATCTATATTAATAATAATCGCTATTTTACGAAATTTTCCTTTGATCTTACTGACTGATAATTTCCTTTCTCAACACAGTAGAGTGATATGAAAACTTAGTGCTAGAAACTAAGGGTGCACATGCCAGTTGTTAATGAAATTAACAACGTTGTCATAGGTAAAATAGCAATACACAGATTATCATTGGTTATCTCAACTTGATGGCAGCAGTCCTTTTGCGCCAATTACTGTTTTTCAGGGGTATCATTTGCGCCAAATTTTATTTTCAAAATATTTCAATTGCGCTAATATTCGGAACTCATTTGCGCCAATTTACCTGTACATATATCTATCATAAATATTAATTATTAATTTATCTTTATTCTTATTTTTGCCTCAAAAGATATCACATGTTAGGAGATATTTCACCATAAAGACGAGTTTCTGAAGAGAATTAAATGACTTAAGCAGCACTAGATAGTCAATGTACAGAGAGAGAATAAAACGTATTGCTTTGCTTAACAAAGATATGCCAATATAGAAAATAGAAGTGTTTGCTCTTTATGTTTTAGCCACATATGTTGATGACACAAAGCTTTGTTCCCACCATGCGTATGGACTTTTTTATTATTATGAACTAATATGAACTATTTTATGGATTTCATCCTTTAATGTTTGTGTTTTTGGACAATAAAAAGAAGTTAAAAGCTACTACATACATTAAATTGGGAAGTACCCATGCAGCAGCAGTAAGAAAAACATATGTTTCAGAAAAGGAAACATGTGCCGTGTTACACTGCCGGTTCCAAGTCTGAATAAAAGAGTAAGGAAGTATTTTTTCTTTTAACTGGCGCAATCGTATGTTTTATTTTTGGCGCAAATGATACCATCTAATTTTAAAACATGTGGCGCAAACGTAACATTTGAGAAAAAAAGTTGTGGCGCAAAAGGACGCATTTTTGGCGCAAACGGATCTCTCCCAACTTGATTGCTTCTCTCACTTTCGCTGTACCAGCTCAAGCGTTAAAATAAATCTCGTTGAGATGATCAACAATAATCTATAATTATCTCTCCAAATATTAAGTTGTTTGTTTGGTGCCCACATACATCACGGCTGGTATTTTTTCAATCTAGCATTAAAAGGAAAATTATGAAATTTTGCAAAAAATATAAATTTGCCATGGTTACTTTAAAATCTAAGTGTGGCAAGTGGCAATGTGTCATATTTTTTCATATATTTTGTGCCAGAGGAAGGGACTGAATAGACTTTCAGCGTGTTTGAGAAAACTTTTTATATGTCAGTAAAAAAATTATTTCAGAAGCAGAAATAGGAGATCTAAAACAACATTATAAAAATGTTTAACACTAGCCAAGGCACTTTCGAATAATTGATTTGTTTAGAATTTTAGAAAGGCCATGTGACAGAAAACATGCAGAACTTGCCAAGTGATGAACTAGTGAAATAAATAATATCTCAAGGTAGCAGAAATGAGGGTCTGGATGTGTGTCTTTCAGATCTGTATTCTATAAATATTCATGTCATTTTTCACTTTTCTTTATTTTTTGCCCATCATCCTCTAGTCTTGATCTTTTTCATCTATTTTTGTCTTTTTTTTATCCTGTATTCTCCACTGTTTGTGTATGTATTATTTTCTATTCTGCAAACCACATTCAGACCCTCATCAATACAGAGTTGAATTTCATGTAATGAAATTGATTCTTTTGATCAGCACATATTATTTGAATTTTAGATTTTCTCAGGATGATGCAGTTTTTCACTAATACAACTTTTCCTAAACCTTTGAGGGACCTTTTTCTAATTGCTTCATAGTTTTTATGTAATTTGTTTCCACTTAAATCATGCAATATGATGCAGTTACTTTTAACTTAAAGATGGTTAACACATGCACACAAGGTTTTACACAGAAAATTATTTGAAAGATTTTTTTTATAAGATAGATTTTACATATTCTTATAAAAAAAAATCAATTAAACATTTTTTTAAATGATTTACAAAATCTTCCATCTGCCCCATTGAGCCAAAGGGAATTTTGGCTCTACCAATTAACATAATTATGTTTAGCTTTAATGCTAATAAGTCAAAACCACATACGTAGTTGAAACTGTTAAATCGTAGTTAAGATACATGCACACAAAGTAAATTTATATGAGAATGTAATGGATTGTAATTTTTGCAATGTGATGTTTAAGTTTTCAATTTTAGCTTATATGGTGCAGAAAAACTGGTACCGTTAATGTGATTGAAACATGTTATATCTTTTAATTGTTTTCACTAATTTCAGCAGGTTTAATTATTCAGTTGTTTAATTGATTATAGTTGTTGTAATTGAAGGAATTTGGTGTTGGTGGCAGAGTTAATAAAGTGGTTTTTGTCAAGCCTTCAACTCTTGTCGAAAAAGTGAGACATATAGTGATCCTACATTCCGTCATCTGCGTCGTTTTCCACAAATATTCACTCTGTGGTTAAAGTTTTTGAAATTTTGATCACTTTCTAAACTATCCTGGATTTCTACCAAACTTGGACAAAAGCTTATTTATGATCACAAGATAGTATCCAGAAGTAAATTTTGTAAAAAGAAAAATACTATTTATCTGTATTTTACTTATAAATGAACTTAGTTTTTCTGCAAGTTAATATTACATTAACTCTGTGGTAAGAGTTTTTTAAAAATTTTGATAACTTCCTTAAACTATTCTGGATTTCTACCAAACTTCCACAAAATCTTGTTTATGATCAAGCTCTAGTATCTAGAAGGAAATTTTGTAAAAATATATTTCCTGTATTACCATATGTTACTTATATATGGACATAGTTTTTCTTCCATTTAGCATTATAATTGCATAACCATCTGCAGTTAAAATTCCTAAAACTGTTATTAGCTTCATAAAGTAGGTGAGACGATCGGTTCTACAAACCCTTACCATTTTTTTTCTCGAAATTTACTATTGATGGGCCCATACCACAGCTGTTGAATTGTAATTCCCAGAAGGTATTTCAGTGTGTCATGATTGACATGATTATTTAAACAAACTTTTCTGAAATTCTTAGTTGATAGATTAAAAAAATTATTGACAAAATCTGGTTCCAACTACCACCAGATAAAATTAATACATGTATAAAAGTGCTATTTCATTTTCTGACTGGTTTTATATTTTGAAGTAAAATAGAGGCATTGAAGTTTAGCCCTCTTATTTCTATTCATGGCAATTCAATTGTATTTCAAGTTGCTAGATTATTTTCATTGAAATTCATTTAGAATCATTGTAATTTAATTTTTTCAATGAAAATCACTTTTGTATTATTGGTCATTTAATTAAATTCATTGTAGTTTTATTCAATTATTTTAATAAATTCATTTAATTTGATTGTTTGATTGTAATTTGATTGTTTTATTGTAATTCAATTGTTTTCATTATAATTTAATTGTTTTTGGAAAGATTTGAACTTGTTCTAAATCTTTCCTTAGGCACTGGCCTCCCTAACAACACGACAGTTAGCTACTATTACTAAATGTATTCACACTGAAATATAGTTCTCCATAGTTCACATGTATGTGCACATAATATACATATACACTGAAAAAAATGGGTATATTTTTAGAGCAGTTCATTCAAGAATTATGTCATTAAGGTGTGTTGAATGGAAGGTTTTTTTTTAAAAACATTTTGATCAGGAAATTGAGTATTGATACAATGCTATATGATTGACAACTGTCATTATCATTAAACAATCAGGGACAAGGTGGACCTTTAATTACAATGCCCCACCTCCTAAACTGTCAATCATAACTTATCAACCTCAGTCTTACATAATTATACAATCTTACAATATACATCCTAATATACAAATATCAGTGAATATTTGACCTCATAATTGAATACACAAATGAATATAATTTAGATGTTTGATGTATAAGGAAGATATATTTATTTATTATTACTTTTGATCAACGTTACATAAAGTGATTCTGTAAATTATGTCTGAAAGATAAATGATAAATTAAGGATTAACAAGATCTTCAAAAAATAAAATATAATAAAATAGAAATGTGAATATGCTTGAAACAGTTTTAAAATTTTAAAACTTTTAATTATAACAAACTGTTTTTTATTAGTTTATTCCCCATCAATCATTATGACTGTTTTAGTCATTTGAATTTTTGTAAGAAGTGAATATATACTTTTGCAATCAAGAAAAAATCCACATTTCAATAAAATAAGTTTTTTAATTTGTTAACATTGAAAAATACTTTACAAATTGATCAAAAGGCACTCTACAACTTTTAATCTTCAATGACATATAACCTATGTTTCAACTTACAAAATGCCCCAAAACAAAATTTTTAGATTATTTTTGTTGACACTTTAAAGTTCTTAGCTGTTGCTCTAGATCTTATGTCTTACAAGGATAGTTGGTAACATTAACTAGAAGAATTATCAATAATAGTGCTTTATTGTTTTTATGTCCCCACCATACCTTAATATGAAATTATTCAAACTACGCTTCCAATCTTTCCGCGAGTGATTTCCATCACTTTGATTTATATAATTCAGTTGTAATTCAACTTTCATCAAATTAATTTAATTACATTTATTGTCTTATTGTGATTATTTGTAATATGCAAAGTATATTTAGGAATATATATATTATGCAGCATTGATATATATCGTTGGTGGATCCAGAAATTTTCATAAGGGGAGGGCAACGACTGCCTGAGAGGGGTACTGCCCCAGTCATGCTTCAGTGAATTCCTAGACAAACAACATTTTTTTTACATTTTTTTAAGGGGAGGGTCCTGGACTAAAATTGTCACTGACTGTGCAAGGGCTTTACTAAGCAGTCAATGTCGTTCAAAACTTCCATATACATAAAATTGTCAGTGGTTCTGTGCAGACACTACAGGTTCCCCTATCGATAAAAACTGACCACCATGAAATAGCACAATAGAGCTAAAGGTGATGTTAAACACCAATCAATCAATCAACTTGGGAGAGAAGATATGAATTTATATATAAGCTCTGCTGTTTCAATCTCAGACTAATTTTCATAAATTTCATGCATACCTTAAATTTTATATTAAATTATCTACAAGGTTTTATTAAACACCATTTTTGAGTTCTAAAATTTTTGATGACTGTAAAATTTGCCCAATGATGTTGATATTCCAATCAATGGTGGTCTTTGCAGTTAAAGGTTTTCTGTTGTACTATTTGAAAAGTATAAAAGACCTTTTATTTTCTCTAAAGTTAACAAGACTTGTTAGTGGTAAACAATGAATAAATCAATATACAGTGAAACCTGGCTAAAACAAATCCTGCTTAAACCGAAAACCTGTATAAACCAAACATTTTTTAAGCACTGTAATATCAAATTATATGCATAGTTTACCTGATAAAACCGAACATCGGTCAAAACCGAACAAAATCTTAAGTCCTGAAGAGGTTTCGGTTTTAACAGGTTTCACTATACATCAATAAATATACAAAGCTAAGTATCATTTAAAAATGACTTTGTCTCAAATGGTACATTTTAGCTTCAAAGCATCACAAATATAGAGCATATAGTTAATATTTATGTATGTACTCATGACAATCTTAACCCTGATACTTGTAAGTGCAATATGGTTTTGTAAGGTGGCACATGACATTTGATGGGTCTCCAAGGGTTGATTTAGTAAAACTTGTTGTTTTCTCAATTTACTACATCATTTTTAGCTCACCTGGCCCGAAGGGCCATGTGAGCTTTTCCCATCACTTGGCGTCCGTCGTCCGTCGTCTCCGTCGTCTGTCGTCCGTCGTCCGTCGTCGTTAACTTTTACAAAAATCTTCTCCTCTGAAACTACTGGGCCAAATTAAACCAAACTTGGCCACAATCATCATTGGGGTATCTAGTTTAAAAAATGTGTGGCGTGACCCGGCCAACCAACCAAGATGGCCACCATAGCTAAAAATAGAACATAGGGGTAAAATGCAGTTTTTGGCTTATAACTCAAAAACCAAAGCATTTAGAGCAAATCTGACAAGGGGTAAAATAATCTATTAGGTCAAGATCTATCTGCCCTGAAATTTTCAGATGAATCAGACAACCCGTTGTTGGGTTGCTGCCCCTAAATTGGTAATTTTAAGGAAATTTTACTGTTTTTGGTTATTATCTTGAATATTATTATAGATAGAGATAAACTGTAAACAGCAAAAATGTTTAACAAGTAAGATCTACAAATAAGTCAACATGACCAAAATGGTCAATTGACCCCCTAGGGAGTTATTGCACTTTATAGTCAATTTTTTAACAATTTTCATAAAATTTGTAAATTTTCACTAACATTTTCCACTAAATCTATTGGGCCAAGTTCATTTTAGATAGAGATAATTGTAAGCAGCAAGAATGTTTAGAAAAGTAAGATCTACAAACACATCCCCATCACCAAAACACAATTTTGTCATAAATCCATCTGTGTTCTTTGTTTAATATTCACATATACCAAGGGGAGCAACACAGGCTCTTTGGAGCCTCTAGTTATATTTTAAGAAAATATGTGCTTGTTGCAAATTTTTATCTGACAATAAAATACAATATGCAATTCAAACAAGTTGAGATTATCTTTAAAGCAAATTATCTATTTTTATTTTACACCTTAACAGAGTAAAAAAAAAAACAGACTTAGGTAATCTGTTTCAGACATCAGTGTCATCAACTATTTTTTACAGTTTTGATCATGTCAGATAAAGGGGTACCATTTATGGTAAATCAATAATGTTTGGTAGGCAGTACGTTGTATATATAGCATTCACGCTTTCATATCCATTTAGAATTTTTAAGCCCTGCCCCACAGCCATGGTCTATTGATATTTTATACGACCTCAAAAACAATTTTGGGATCATATAATGGTATGATGTCGTCTGCGTCGTCTTCGTCGACTGCATCGTTGTCCGAGGACACCTTGGTTTCCGGACAATAACTTTAGTTTTAGTGAATGGATCTCTTTGAAATTTTTTCTGAAGCTTCAATACCACAAAAGGAATGTTGGGAACGATTTTGGGGATTTTTTTTTCAGGAATTAGCATTTATCTAGTTTCAGGACAATAACTTCTGTAAAAGTATTTCAATTGCTCTGAAATTGTACCACAATGTTTAATACATACCACAAGAAGGGAATTATTTTAAGGGTTATAGGGGAAATAGTTTGAAAATTAAGTTCAAACAGGGCCCAAAAACAAGCATTTTTCTAGTTTCTGGACAATAACTTGTGTGTAAGTGTATGGATCTCTCTAAAATTATACTACAAGGTTCCATACTACAAAGGAAAGGCTGGGATTGAGTTTTGAGTTTTGAGGTTATTTCTCCAAAGGGGGGGGTTCAATAAGTTGGGGGGGATTTTTTGTTTACAATTTTGTTGAATGTTGAATGTTGAAAAGTTTCAAGAAAAAATCTTCAATTGCACAGTATTGGGCGATAGCACTAGTAGCACGATTTCAGTCTGAAACGGTTATATCTTTTCCCAGAACACACGAATACAACAGAAAAAAATGAGATTTACAACTACAAACGTGAAGACATTTGACAAAATTCGATGACAATAACAAATATAACATCAAACCTAAATACATGAATTTGGGATGGAAAAGAAAAATAGTCACAATCGGGAATAAGTCACGTTCGGTAATTAAAAGATAAGACGACGTAATGACAAACCACAATCAAAGTCTCAAGTTGTCATATATTTACATTTACAAGACAGCAACTATGTAGAAGTGCGTCGATACTGGCAAGGTTGTCTGTCAATAGAATGGAATTTTATGCTGCTGTCATACAAGTGAGAGGTTTAGCTGACTAAGAAACTAGGTTAAATTAATCATTTTTTTTTACATAAGAGAGTGTATTCACGAGTCAGGAGTTTGGTAGGTGATGTCCATTCGTTTGGTGTGTTTGGGCTTTTGGTTTTGTAATTTTATTTACAGACTTCCCGTTTGGAGGTTTCCTCGGATTTCGGTATTTTTTTTTTTTTATTTTACTTTTGTCGAGCAATTCAAATATATATCTGTTGATACATTTACAAATTATAAAGAAATTGAGGTCCCAACTTCATACCTGCCAACTTTTCAAAATGCCCATGGGGGTTTTGCGTGCAAGACGGCTTTTATAGTCCTAAAAAACCTTCAAGGGGACCTTCAAATACATTTTAATGTTGTTTTTTTGGCTTCTTCATACTTTTATTACCAAAAAGTCATTGTAAAATTAATTGCTTTGTTTAAAATTGTGGACAAAATTGCTCTATCAAAATTTCAATTTTGAAGCCTCCATGGGGGAAATCCCCCGCAAATAGTGACAGTTGGCAGGTATGCAACTTCCTCTGGCATAGTTCTCCCTATATGGATTAAGCTATTTTATCAACTCCATTGGGTTATATTGCTGTTCACATGTTAGGTCTTATACAACCTTGACATTGAAATACTTTAATTTGAGCATTCTGGTATAGGTAAATTCAGAAAAGAGCTTCGGATGTATTCAATTATTCAAGTCATTTGTTGTGATACTTGCATAAATATTCTAGTGCTTGCGTATACATTTTTAAATCAGTTTCGTTACGTACGATGTGTGAATTTCTGGAATTACTTTATAGATATCTCATGCCCGAGATCAAGAGTTAGGGAGACAAACATCCACATAACACGCGTAATTGTATCAGGGAGTGGCAGGTTTAGTTTATGGACAATTTCAGAATTCTTAAAGAGGAAGTATATCATTAAAAAAAGGAAAAAAAAAAACACATTATAAATGACATGCGTCCGAAGCGCTTTCTTGGTTTACCTTCACCAGGAACGCTAAAAGTGAAATATTTGAAAGCTAAGGATGTGTGCACACTGAAATATTCAAAGAGCTATATTGCCAAATACTGGGCAAACTGATTTTTCTATCAAGTGGTGATGTATCTAGGATTGATTAAAAAACAAACATCAAGAGTGCACACGTTGAAATGTCCAGCCTGCTGCAAATGATGTTTATATTAATGTATGAGCTAATGTTAATGAGGCCCACAATATATTCAGTGAAAAGATATATAAAGAAGTCTCGTTAACATTGTTAAAAGTAAATACACAATATATTCATCACGGTCACGTGATTTATTGTTGGTTCAGTCACATATCATATACTAACCTAAATCCAGCTCTTTTTGTTTTTTTGGTAAAATTTTCAAAATGTTTTTTTCTGACTAACAAAGGAAATTTACGATCAATCATTTATATCATATTTCAACTTGCTTATATAGTATAAGCCAGTTGAAATATAATATGAAACAGCATGTGTTGTTGTGTTTCAGTATTGACGTGTCCGACTATATTAGATTATCGGAGAATTGTCTAGGGGGCCCTCCAAAGGTGTTCTGGATGACAATTATAGATGGTGATTGATATTTCTATGTCATCGCAGTTCAAGGTGCATCTAATCTACCTGTGTTATCTTTCGTGTCAATATTTGCAGAAAAAAAGTATTTTGTTTCAATATTTGGTTTGTAGTAAAGCAGTAAAAGCATGAAAAAGTACATTTATATTTACGCATTTGAATATGTTTTGTAATTTACCTTGAAAGGGTAAGTTTGTTTTTCTTTATATATATGCTAATGTCAATACGCAAAATATTGTACATCTGTACTGCATATTTAGATTTAATCTATTACTTCCGCTTACATTCTGATTGTCTGCCACGTTAACAAGGCCAGACAAACAAATGATAAAGTACGCCTATACTTTGATTGTCCATATAACAAGTTATGGTCCATTTTTTTACCTCTTCGAAAACACATTTATTATAATTGTGTGTTTTTTCCTTTCAAATAGATTTCATCTGAGTGGTTTAGGAATCTATCCCTGATCGAGCTAAACCAACATTTGGTTCGATGTTAGCCTTATAATTTTTATTTGTTATTTTGGTAAATATTTTTATTACATTAGTTTTAATTGCAGTTTTCTAATTTACTCACTATACAAACGACGTTCCAGGAATATCAGAAATAGACAAATCTGAGAATTCTAAAACCAAAAAAGTTTGAATGATGGGACAACCCTCAATATTAACGCTATTTATTTTTAGGAATTTTTGAACTGTAATAAAACTCTTCAACTGTTTTATACATCAGTTTCTTTCACATATTCGGCTTTGAGCGTTCTTGATGGAGGTAAATCCAGAAAAGCGCATCGGACGCATTAAATGTAAAACTTATTGTTTCAAATTTTTGTACAAAGGAGGTTTGAACTGCTTTTTAAAATAAGCATTATGAATTAGAGATTTCCCGTTGGATTTGCCTACCCTACTGGAACAACTGAGATCACCCCAGTATTTGATGGGTTTGGTGTTGCTCAGTCTTAAGGTTTTTTGTGGTTTGTTTCCTATTGTTTGTGTTTTTGTTCTGTTTCTTTTTTAAGACATGGCGTTGACAGTTTATTTTTGACTTAGGGGTTTGAATGTGCATCTGGTATCTTTAATATCTCTTTTATTTAAGGGTACACCAGCCCAGTAGCAATTAAGCACTTCGGTGTTGACATGAATATCAATTATATGGTCATTTTTATAAATTTCCTGTTTACAAAACTTTGAAGTTTTGTAGAACTAAGGATTTTCATATCCCCGGAGAAGATTACCTTAGCCGTATTTGGCACAACTATTTGGAATTTTGGGTCCTCAATGCTCTTCAACTTTGTTCTTGTTTGGCTTTTTAACTGTTTTGATATGAGCGTCACTAGTGAATCTTATGTAGACGAAAGGCGCGTCTGGCGTATTAAAATATAATCATGGTACCTTTCATAACTATTATCCGTCACCCATAGTTTATTTAAGGTTACTCACAACGAATTAATAATAGTCCATCGGCTACAAGCATATTTCAGATGAATTGTGCACATCCTGCTTCAAGCATGAAATTTGGCATAGACCTTCCTCAACTATTACTCTTTTATTTCAGATAGGTAGGCATTTGAAAAAAATGTCTCACTTCCGGTAAAATCAAAATGGCGGACATCATACTTAAATCGGCCCAATATCAAAGGCTAGTATGTGAAAAGGTATCATTAGCATGCTGCTATAATAATATTTGGTACAAACCTTTGTTTTGTACTACTTTTGGATTTATTATATAGATTAGGTTGCAATAAACAGTTAGGAAAAAATATAAAAATTAGCCCTCATAAATTTTACCATCCCCTTTTCATTGCTTTCTTGCAATATTAAGCTTATTATTTGTGTCATATATGTGCATATGCATGGCATCAGAATCTTCCATAGATTTTATATCCAGTATATAAAAAGGTAAAATATAGTTTCTTTTGGGTGTATCCATGGTATCAAACTGCATTCATTTGCTATAAAATATTGTAAAAAGGTGAGAAAAGATGTCACATATTTCCCCAAAAATTTAGCTAAAAGTAGAATTTCAATCGCCTGAAATAATACCTTTTTCTGAAGCTGTTTACATATATCTTTCAGTTAATCCAATGAAAATCGTATGTCTTTCGTCTCATTTTTTTGTAAACTTGCGTCAAAAAATTCGTGTAGAAAAAAAAGTGTTTGTAAACATTACATTAAATTCTGGACCGATGACAGGTCTAACTATGAAAATGTTGAGAGTCAAACAGAAAATAGCACATAAAACATGTTAAGAATAATCTTGAGGTTCTTATAAACCATCTTTGAAGGCTAACTTAGTACTGAGCTGTCTAAATATGAATTTTTTTATACAATAACTTTCATCATGTTCATATTTAAAATATCCACCGGGGCCAAAATGCGAAACTAAACACCTAACTGTGTATTGCTACCTTAGATGTCTTTAAAAACCCTATTTCCGATAAATCCAACATGGCGGACATTGTACTAAAATAAGCTTATTTTTTAGAGGAAATTGATTGAAATGTGTTTTAACGTATTACTATTATCACTAAATTAGGCAGGAACTTTTCTTTGATACTTCTAAGGGATACAATGTAGAAGACATATGTCTAAAAACTATAAAAAAAAACCTTACTTCCGGTAATACTCAAAATGGCGAATATAGATATATCATTTTTTTATTTGATATTCAACTTTTTTTCAAAATGTGAAGAAAGTGTTTTTTTTGTGGTGGTCATTGGATTTTTGTCTTTAAGTTATCCTCTAAACCACAATTCATATTCTGTAGTTGATATTTACATACAGGGTTAACACTTCAGGTAAAAAAAAAAATATGGCGTAAATGTCAAAGATGAGTCCTCAATCCATATCTTCGATGTAGAGTTTTGGATAGATTGATACAAAATAAAATCACTTAAGTTCTACAACATTTTACAAATTACCACTATTTGGCTAAAAAAAACATGTTAACTTCCAGTCACCACCACATGCACACAATGAAGGGCACGGGAGACTTCATTTGTCACATTAACAACAACCGCGGCAACCTTTCTTACATCCACAATGTGCAAGCTTCTGACAAAACAATGAGGCCTCAGAAAGAGTTTTTTTAAAGTGATCCTCTTTGTCCCTTCGTCATCCATTAGCGCCTGGACTGGGTAGCATATGAGTCAATTTCAAGAATGTCCCCTGAACACGTGACTTAGTATATGTTACGCTTTGCATGCTGGAAAAGATTAGACTAAGTTGAGGAAATAGCCTCAATTAGCCTTCCCTTTTGCGTAAATAATTATTTCTTTCTTTGTTAACCACGCTAACTCAATCTGATAAGTTTGTGCGATCTTACAGTAAAAACCGGTGATTTAGGCGGATCAATTATCATTCTTTATGTTAAAGTCACATCTTCAAATGCCATCAATGTCTCCCACGCAGTCTTTTTTTTCCCTTTTTCTCCTTTTCAAGAAGACACAGAGCCGTATCACAACCGGTAAATACATGGATCACAATGTGTGTGTGTGATCACTCATCGCTAGTGCATTTGATAGGTCATGGATAGATATTTATCCAAAGCTTACCCCCTCCTAAACATAATCCATAGTTCGTCTACCCCTACGTCACGGAATAACGAAACAGTACTGACAGGATCATCAGTAACGACTGTTCGAATCATGACTGAATAAAGTTCGTGTGTTACTGCATCAGACACATGCACTATGATTCTAGTGTCAGCCTTTTAATATGAATATGGAACTTAACTTGAAATACATCACATGGTGGATAAGATAGAATACAAGTATCCTGAACATGTGTTGCTACAACTACCATATGCATCCAAGACTTCATCCACTCTTGTAACAGTTTCACGTTTTCTTTTAAGGTAAAGGCATAATACCCTATCAGCATACTCGTTATGAAACACCTTTAAACTGTAACAACACTGGATGTAGTCTCGGATGCGTACATAGACAATACCTGTAGTTTGAAGACTGATACAAGAAGAAAAAGCTACATTTAGGGAAAAGGGAATACATAGACGAATCCAGGGTCAAAACAAATTTCTCAAAATTTGCAAAGTTTTTTGAGAGATGACGACATTAAGAAAGAACTTTTTAGTTTTCATTCACAGGAGCGTACTTAATAGTTTTGAGGAAAAGGTAGTTGTAGCAACACATGCTCAGGATGTTTTGTGTTATCCACCACATGATGGTGTTCCAAGTTTAGCCCCAGGTTAACATGAAGAGGCTTCTAATAGAATCAAGATACATGTGTCTGATGCAGTGATACACAGACTTAACTGAGTCATGACTCGAACAGTCGATACTGATGTTGCTGTCATTGCTGTTTCGTTATTCCGTGACATAAGAGCAGACGAACTTTGGATTGCATTTGGAAGTGGGAAAAGCTTTAAATATCTATCTATCCATGACCTTTCAAATGCACGTTTACTTGAAAGGGAACTTCATTGTTGACATGGATGGCGTTTGAAGGTGTGACTTTATGATTAAGAATGATGATTGATCAGCCAACATCACCAGATATGGATTTGATAATGTCATTGATAAAAAGATACGTGGTTTTGTAGTAAGATCGAACAAACTTATCAGATAGAGTTTACGAACCAAGAAAACATATTTTTTGGAAGAGGAAAGACTTATTGGTACTGTTTGAACGACTCGGTCTAGTGTTTTTCAGCATGTAAAACGTGCAATATACCATGGCGGGTGTGGATGAGTAACAAGCTTGGAATTGGTTCCTATGCTTACTAGTCTAGACGCTTATGAATGGCGAAGGGGAAAACCCTTTTTGACAACTCTTTGTGAGGCCTCTTCACCTTATCAGGAGCTTGTACATTATTGATGTACGAAACAATACCACGGTCTTTGTAAATGAGGATTGTGAATAAATATGTATTTGCGGTCATAAATCAGTAATTTTAAAGATGTTTTAGTACTTAAGTGATTTTATTCGGGTGTCACCAGCCCAGTAGTCAACACTTCGGTGTTGACATGAATATCAATAATGTGGTCATTTTTATAAATTTCCTGTTTACAAAACTTTGAATTTTTCGAAAAACTATGGATTTTCTTATGCCAGGAATAGATTACCTTAGCCGTATTTGGCACAACTTTTTGGAATTTTGGATCCTCAATGCTCTTCAACTTTGTACTTGTTTGGATTTAAAAATATTTTGATATGATCGTCACTGATGAGTCTTATGTAGACGAAACGCGCGTCTGGCGTACTAAATTATAATCCTGGTATGTTTGATAACTATTTACACCACTGGGTCGATGCCACTGCTGGTGGACGTTTCGTCCCCGAGGGTATCACCAGCCCAGTAGTCAACACTTCGGTGTTGACATGAATATCAATAATGTGGTTATTTTTTTTTAAATTTCCTGTTTACAATACTTTGAATTTTTCGAAAAACTAAGGATTTTATTATGCCAGGAATAGATTACCTTAGCCGTATTTGGCACAACTTTTTGGAATTTTGGATCCTCAATGCTCTTCAACTTTGTACTTGTTTGGATTTAAAAATATTTTGATATGATCGTCACTGATGAGTCTTATGTAGAGGAAACGCGCGTCTGGCGTACTAAATTATAATCCTGGTACGTTTGATAACTATTTACACCACTGGGTCGATGCCACTGCTGGTGGACGTTTTGTCCCCGAGGGTATCACCAGCCCAGTAGTCAAAACTTCGGTGTTGACATGAATATCAATAATGTGGTCATTTTTTTTTAAATTTCCTGTTTACAATACTTTGAATTTTTCGAAAAACTAAGGATTTTATTATGCCAGGAATAGATTACCTTAGCCGTATTTGGCACAACTTTTTGGAATTTTGGATCCTCAATGCTCTTCAACTTTGTACTTGTTTGGATTTAAAAATATTTTGATATGATCGTCACTGATGAGTCTTATGTAGAGGAAACGCGCGTCTGGCGTACTAAATTATAATCCTGGTACGTTTGATAACTATTTACACCACTGGGTCGATGCCACTGCTGGTGGACGTTTCGTCCCCGAGGGTATCACCAGCCCAGTAGTCAACACTTCGGTGTTGACATGAATATCAATAATGTGGTCATTTTTTTTAAATTTCCTGTTTACAATACTTTGAATTTTTCGAAAAACTAAGGATTTTATTATGCCAGGAATAGATTACCTTAGTCGTATTTGGCACAACTTTTTGGAATTTTGGATCCTCAATGCTCTTCAACTTTGTACTTGTTTGGATTTACAAATATTTTGATATGATCGTCACTGATGAGTCTTATGTAGACGAAACGCGCGTCTGGCGTACTAAATTATAATCCTGGTACCTTTGATAACTAATTATTTCATTTTAATCACTCTATCCAAAACTCTACATCGAAGATATGGACTGAGGACTCATCTTTGAAATTTACGCCAAATTCGTTTTATATACCGGAATTGTTAACTTTGTTTTTAAACATTAACTGTAGAATATAATAAGTGGTTAAGAGGATATCTTAATAAATTCAAAAGTTATATGACCAGCACAAAAAAAAAAAACATTTTCTTTACATTTTGAAAAAAAGTTGGATATCAAAATAAAATAATGATATTTTTATGTCCGCCATTTTGAATATTGCCGGAAGTAAGGGTTTTAAAGACATATGTCTTATACATTGTATCCATTAGCAGCATCAAAGAAAGGTTCCTGCACAATTTAATGATAGCATCAATACGTCAAAACACATTTCAATCAATTTCCCTAAAAAATAAGCTTATTTTAGTACAATATCCGCCATGTTGGATTTTACCGGAAGTATGGTTTTTAAAAACATCTAATCTATAAAATGTATCAAAAAGTAGTACATAACAAAGGTTTGTACCAAATATTACTAGTTTTATGGTAGCATAATAAAAACACCTTTTCACACACTAGCCTCTGATATTTGGCTGATTTAAGTATGATGTCCGTCATTTTGGATTTTACCGGAAGTGAGACATTTTTTTGAAATGCCTCCCCTTCTGAAATAAAAGAGTAATAGTTGAGGAAGGTCTAGGCCAAATTTCATGCTTGAAGCAGGATGTGCACAATTTTTCACAAAGCTGCCGTACTATAACAAATTTATTGAGGTTTAGTCTGAATAAACGTTTGACTGTTAACATGCATTATTTGTGATTGAATTGTGAAGTTCTTATCTTGTTTGAACACTTTTCTTTTTGTGATATGATATGTATATTGTTTAATTGTAAACAATCAAAGATGTTGACTTCTTAAAAGCAGTTTTATAATTTTCCATTAGAATCTCTCTACGGACAATCATTTCCTCATACAGCGATCCATCGCACCTATTGATTAGAAATGTTCTAGCATGTGCAAAATAATTAAGACATCCGAAGTTTCAAACTGGCTTACAATTTAATTGCAAATACTTCCATGTAGACGAAACGCTCGTCTGGCGTATACAATTTTAATCCTGGTCTCTGTGATGAGTTCTTTTTGTTCGGTCAAAAATACATCAGCCTCTAACGATAATATAGATTTTGTAATTTCGTCATTGTGATCAATAAAAACCCTAATCTTAGTTCTGAATTTTAATAAGATTGGGAGTACAGCAAGCCACCTACTTGAATCCTTCTATATCCCATTAATTCGTTCCATTTTTATAAATTATCTCTTTGTGAAAATAACGTCAAAAAATAAATCACGTTTTGTGGCGTTGATACATTCGTGTGACGTACAGTTCATGATTCTGGTGTACTGTTATACATCGCTGGCAGGTGTTCGTTGTTATTCTGTGGTTTGCATGTTGTTATGTACTATTCTATTACGTATTTGTGTATTTCTCTCTCCTTAGTTTATTTGTACTTTATTCTTGTCACTTTTTGTTGACATTTAACTGTTATTTTTAACATTGCCATTGAGCGGGAGGTTTGGCTAGTCATACAACCAGATTCAACCTACTATATATTCTTAAATAACCTAGTCAGGAATATGGCAGTTGTTATTTAATAGTTCGATGCTATGTTGGCGTTTATTTTTGCAGCAGTTCAGTTTTGTTGTTGTTCCACTGTTCTTATAGTTAATATGTTTATTTTAGTTTTGGTTTGTGATCCAGATTTTCTTTCGCTTAATCGATTAATGATTATTTAACAGCCGTTTACTACTGTAGCCTTTATTCATCCAGTCGGTCCAGGTTTTTTTAAATGATCTTTGTTTAACAGAAAATAATCGTCACAATGGAATGATTTTTCTGAAATGCATGTTTTGTGTGTGTTATTTTAGGTAAAACCTGTGTATTGATGTTTTGCTCATACACATAGGATTTATTCATGCACGCAGTCGTCATTCTAACAAGCCATGGCAAGCTTAAGAGAACCTCCATCAAAACCAGAACGAAATTTGAAGAGGTTTGATCTGCAGATAGTCAAAAATGCTATACACCAACTCTGCATAGAAGTAAATGATAGTTTAACTATCGAAGAACTAAAAGAGAAAGTAGAAGAAAGTCTTAGAAGAAAGTTTCGATTTTCCTTTCTTCCTCTGCTTCACAAATTCGATAACAACTTTTTCGTGGAAGACTATTGTAATTCAAAATTGATCAGAGCGAAAACAACATTAGAACTGTGTCCATCGCATAACGGAATACGGAGAAAATGCGACAAAAATTGCAATAAATTACATATCTGCAAATTTTATCTTTTATCAAATTCTTGCACCTTCAAAGGAAATAGGTGTCGTTTTGGTCATAATTTAGAATCCGACTATAACAAGGCACTTTTAGAATATCACGATTTGGAGGAACTCGATGTCGACGAGCTACGAATTCTGTTCAAAAGCCCTCTAAATAGATGTCAGGTGACACAGCCACCAATATGCAAATTTTACAACTTAGAAAAAGGTTGTTCAAAGGAAGATGGATGTAAATTTTTGCATATCTGTAAACCTTATCTTACCGGATCATGTCGTTTTGGAAGGAGATGCAGACGAAATCATAACATTTTCCAGCCTCAATTGAAAGGTAGAATTATAATCTAATTTCAATTACCAACTAATTTTCGCGAATACTTTATTTGCGTTTAGCCCTTCCTAGCCAATTACGCGGCGATTTAAGTTCGCGATTCTCAAATTTACTTGATATAGTTGAGTAAGGAAAATTTCAAGTTCTAGGTGTTCGGGACGATTTCGCAAAGTTTGTCTACTCGCAAAAAATAAATCGTTGCGTTTATAGTAGGTTTTTTTTCGTTTTATCTCCTGGGGCCTTTAACTACTGGAAATGAGTATTTTGTAATTAGATATTGAATATGAATGTGAAACTATCAAAATAGATTATACTGAATGTATCATCGTGTATATGTAATCATTCACAACAAAATGCACAATGTGACAAAATCATGATTGAATAAAGAAAGAAAAACAAGAAGATATGATAGCCAAAGAAACAACTCTTCAACGGACACTAAATTGCAAAGAAGTCTTCTAAAGGAAAGTTTCTAAAATAAAGGTGTTTACATTCTTAACATATATTAAGCATTTCTTCAAACAGATAGTTGCATTGTTTATTATAACAGATGACGAGTAAACAGTATCAAAACGTAACGAGTTAACATTCTTTACACGTGCATTTACTATTTACGATCTTTAGTTACGTTTTTTGTCATCATATTCATTTTCATATCTTCATTTTCACATATTCATTTTCATATCTTCATTTTCACATATTCATTTTTATAGAACTTCTAGTGAAATATGGCATCAATACAAAACAGAGTGCAATAGACATTCTAGTAGATTTGGAAGAGTGTTTTGCAGCTGACACGGACGACGATGTCAGTGATTCGGACGACGACGACAGTGATTCGGACGACGACGACAGCGATTCGGACGACGACGACGACAGTGATTCGGACGATGAAGCACCAGTGCCAGGGGCAAGTTTAAAATACAGGAATCGTGACTTGACCAGGTAATTATGATGTTATCATTGATACTGACGATGAAGTTCCAGTATCTATGGCACGACTACAACCAAGGAATCGAAGCATGGTCAGGTAATTAGAATGTCATCAGTGATAAAGACACTGATTTTCCAGTAACTGTGCCATGATCACAAACAAGGAATAGAGGAATAATCAGGTAATTAGAACGATCAGGTAATGAAGATGTCATCAGTGATGCATACAATCAGCTACCACTATCTGTGGCACGATCACAAACCATGAATCGTGGAATAATCAGATAAGGCAAATGTAGTCAATGATATAGGCGATGAGTTACTAGTAACAGTTGCACGATGTTAACACAAGAATTATGGCATGAGTAGGTATTAATAGAATATCATATCATCAGTGATACTGACCATGAAATACCAGTAGCTGCGCATGCTGCACGATCACAATCGTGGCATGATAACGTAAAGAAGATTTATTCAATAAAAAGGCGATGAGGTTCCAGTAATTGTGGAACGACCACAACTAAGGAATCGTGGAATAAGCAGGTAAGGAAGATATAGTCAATGATATAGGCGATGAAGTACCAATATATGTGGCACGATCAACAAACCAGGAATAATGGCATGAGCAGGTAAGAAAATTGTAGTCAGTCAAACAGACAATGAGCTACATGTAACTGTGGCACGATCACAACCAGGAATCGTGACACGAACAAGTAATTAGAATATCATAAGTTATACTGACGATGTGAAGTACCAGTAACTGTGGCACATTCACAACCCAGGAATACTCAGGTTATTAGAATATCATTAGTTATGCAGACAATGAGCTACATGTAACTGTGCTACATCCACAACCCAGGAATCGTAACATTAACAGGTAATAAAGATGTATAGTCAGTGTTACACCCAAGGAATTGTGGCATTATTTAGTTGAGTATTAACTACGTGCCACATGAAGTACATTTTAACAGCTACAATGCATATATGATACATCGAAGTACTTGAAACTGAAATTGTTTGCATAAACATGGAACAAACAAAAAACTGATAGTGTATTGCACTGAAAGAATTGTATTATCATATTAAATCTCAAAAGTATATATTTGTTTTTCGGTGGTAGCACAATATTGGTATTAGTGCAAACACATCACTTAACAATTCTGATTAATTAGTCATTATCACGTTTTTACAGATCAAAATCAAACCCTAGCTTCTTTACCATGTTTACGGGAAAGCCAAGTTTATCGTTAGCATGCAGTTGTGATATTGATGAACCACGTGTACGCCAGGCAGAATCTAACGAAATATGCATCTATTATTTGAGAGGAAATTGTCGATATGGAGCTAGATGTAACATGCAGCATAAAGATAGTATGTATCAATGGCAGTTTAAAGACACGAGAGGAAAATGGACTGATTACAGACCAGCGGCAAACGTGGAGATAGAACAAAAATATTGTGATGTGTACAATGTTGACTGCTGTATACAATTTGGGTATGTACTGTGTAGAGGTTATGTATATTTTGTGAAGAAAACTGAAATTTTTCAACAGACGAATAAAGTGATGAAGAACGATTGAAATAAATTCATAAAACAAGAGCTTACAAGTTGTTATTGTCGGCTTTTGTGTTAAACTGTATAGACCACTGGTATTAAAGAGATAATCGTAACTGCAATTACGATTATCCCAATATGGCGACGGTAGATATAGGTAAAATCTTTACATTCATTTTTCTTAAATGTAGCATGCTTTTGTCAATAGTTACTCAGCTGCAAGGTTTATCTATACCATTACATCATATTTGAATCGAAACGGTGCACTGGAATTGTCTAAGCGCTTTGAAAATTGCCGTCGAAAAATTCGGGATGATAATCGTAACTCTGAAAAAAGATAATCGTAATTATGGTATTAAAAAATTAAATGGAAAGTGTTTTATTGATATTGACACTAAAAACATATAATCTGATAGCAAATAATGAAATTATGGCGATGAATTATTTACGAAACGTTCCAACATCTTATGACATTTCTATTTATGCATATATTATTAACAGTTCTTATGAAAACATATGTATATTTGATTGTCCTGGGAGACCTGTCGAAAATTAAATAAATAAGTATTTCACTCAATTCTTAAGGCACAATTTTAGACATGTCCCACTGTTCATGCTGATTATATATATTTTTTTAAATGTCGTCATGATCTCTTCATGTTTAGAATTATAAACAAATATCGTGTGTTATTCTATTAATTCAGGATTTTGAAACAAAGGCCGTCAATTTTGATAGTGTTAAATGTTGTTTAGCCCATACATACTATACAATGCTTTCGTTCAATATTTTTTTTAATAAATAATGACGTTAGTTTTCTCGTCTAAAGTGTTTTACATTGTCATTTCGGAGCCTTTTATAGCTGACTATGCGGTATGGGCTTTGCTCATTGTTGAGGGCCTTACGGTGACCTATTTTTGTTAATGATCTGAGTCATGTTGGTCTCTTGTGGAAAGTTGTCTCGTTGTCAATCATACCATATCTTCTTTTTCATATTACTACTTCATGACTGTCACTGAAATTTCGATATCTCAGAATATAACTATAAACAACACAAATTTAATTTTGAATTATAACAATATGACATCCTTTAAACAGTTAATGCTATATAAGAATAGAGAAAGGTTGGGATTTTTTGTGTATTATGAAATTAAGTAACCTGGAGTTCATTGACAAACAGGGATTTGTGTTATCTTATAGTTTGGCCAAAAGCCCGAAAATCAAGAAATAAAATTGATGTGGCTTTAAATTTTCTTACAAGAAATACTTATTCAAAGAATGACTGCAAAGTGGAGAATAAAATAACGCATATTCCGCAATATTAGAAACAAACTAATTCAAAAATTCATACATACTCGGTATATGAAAAGTAATTATGCTGCATACATATGCATGGAAGATATTGTAGAGAAAAATATTGAAGGTACTAAACAATAGACCAATGCACGTAGGTTATGTTAACCACTGTACGAATTGAGCCTGCATTGTCCGTCATTAAATCTTCTAAACTTGATAACACCTTTGTCAAACCACTACGGCAGTTATTGCCAAAAAATGAAATGTTGACCAATCAACAAACATAATACATTATGTTTTGTATAGGATCAACTGCAATCAAACTTGTAGGCACCAAGAATATCAAAACATTATACTTTATGGCCATAATCGGCTGTATACATGGCAGCAACTGTCAATACAACTAAAATTTGACAACACTTCACGTTTGAAAACAAAGGTTACCTTAATTTGATTTTAAATTATGCTGGATGATTGCATAATACAACCAACATGTCTGCTCTGGTTGAAGATAGAACGATTTTGATACAATCTGTGTGAGATTTTGTTTAACATCTTTGGTTGGTGACTCTTATTCTCTTCAAACATAGCCGCCAGTAAAATAAATACGAATCTTCAAATATATGCAATGAATTTAAAAAAAAAGTATATTATCAGGACGACAATAGACCAATCAATTACAAATATCAACAGTTATTTAAGAACGCACAGGAGCGAAGGAGTCAGGGGAACAAGGGGCTATAGATTTTTTGACCCCTCCTCTATATTCAAAAGTAAATAACAAAAATACAAAATTCAAAACGGTAAATCCATAATCAGTTGGCAAAATCAAAAGCTCAAACACTTCAAACGAACGGGTAACAACTAAGTGCGACTGTCACTGTCTTGTACAGGTGAAACTTTTGAAGTGCATAGAATATATTAAACTGAGAATCAAAATGGGGAATGTGTCAAAAATATATGTCACTCAATATATGCATCAATATATCTAATTCTGAACTTAACTGCCATTTCCAGCAAGCAAATGCGAATGAATATAGATTTCATACAAATGACAGGGAATAAAAAAGGCACTATTATCAATATAAGAAGGTTATCTACTGAATCATCAGCGGTCCAGAAATTTCAACCTTTAGCAACAGAATACAAATGGTATTGGGAAGATCAAAGAGAAAGGTGGATTGTTTATGGTGGACAGGTATTTTAATTTCAAACTCGATACGGGAACAACCATATAACTTCAAGATCTTCTGTTCAAGCAGATGACAAAACAAAATTCTAAGTGCATCTGTTCAAGCAGATGACAAACAAAATTATTCTAAGTGCAAATTCCCTCCCCTTTTTTTATTTATTGTGTCAAAAAAATCTTTGCGCCATTAAAATGTCTGACTTAGAAAAAA
Source organism: Mytilus galloprovincialis (assembly GCA_037788925.1). Classification (NCBI taxonomy): domain Eukaryota; kingdom Metazoa; phylum Mollusca; class Bivalvia; order Mytilida; family Mytilidae; genus Mytilus; species Mytilus galloprovincialis. The sequence goes on from CM075342.1 coordinate 55,244,722, forward strand.
AAACATACCCCACCCCCTTGAAGTTATAATATGGTTGTTCACTAAGTTAAAGTTGCTCGCTATTATGAAGTAGTTTCTTCTTTATTTTATACAGTTTTGTATCGACTGTCTCTGTGCTAGTATCAACTGCCTAACTCTTCTTAAATTGCATCATATATCTCTTAGATGCTACCATATTCCAAAAGTTACGTTTCCGATTATACATGTTTATAGAGGGTTGATGCTTGTAAGAAAGCTATTCAACCAAGGTTCAACTTATAAATTTAAAGTCATCACTTTGAAAGTGTTACGGACACCATCACGAGTTTGTTTAAGGTTTTGGAAGATCTGCGTCACAACGGAAGACATATGGGAAATATTCAAGTTGTCGTAACCACAAACCCATCTAATTTTACACCACTGAATACGTACAAAATACGAGTAAATTGACGAGTGACACAGGTGGAGCATGGTCTGTTTTCCCTTTACGGCTTCTTATATCACTGTCGGCTTTTGCTGGTGTTTTTTATGGCTTGTGTTCAGCTTGATATGAAAGAGAGGCGAAAGAAACCAGGGAGACATTAAAAGTAATAAGTCTAAAATAAACTAACAACGCCATAATAATAAAAAATGAAAAGAGACCAAAAGACAAATAACCATACACAAAACACAACATAGAAAGCATAGAGATATAATCCGGAGAGAATAAGCAGATCCTGCTCCACCAGTGGCACTCGTTGTGATGCTCATGTAAGTTCAAACCCGATGTAATCTAGTCAATCTGTTCTAAATAAGGGTCAACCTCAAACTAATTGCAACAAAAGATTTTAATGGTAAAAATCAAAGTTTATATACATATAGATCACATAGTAAAAATATATAAAAATATATTTTGAGGAAAAGGGTCATTTTGGGGTAAAAAATGAGATTTTGAAAGTAAAACTGCGAAAAATTGGGAAAACTCTAAAATTCAGTGTTTTATATAACTGATGCTGACTTTTTTTCTCTAGAATGCAGAAAGTGAATGAATGAATTATTAAAAGATAGTAAGACATTTATCTGCAATCAGTTTGTTTATATATTATCATTTTACATTGACTAGATAATGATTAGTCTAATTGGCTAGGTTACATTTTAGGAAAAATGGCTGGATTGTTTTTCTTCAATTTACACCATTTGGAATATATCCGTCGTCATCTGTGAAACATATATTCCATAACGGCCAACCAACTCGTTGGCGTTGTCAGTTTATTTTTACACGTCCAGTGGAGATCACATCTAGCCTCTCATTAGAACTGCCAGAGTAATCTGTCATAGAAGTGTTCTAAACTTTCCTAGAACTGTTCTAAGTAGAACTGTCAGAATCAGTTCTAAGTAGAACTTTTATGATCAGTTCAAGGGTAGAACTGTCTAAACTGTTCTATGTAGAATTGACAAAATCAGTTCTAACCGTATAATTGTCGACAACAGAACTGTCTAAAATTGTTTTAGCCGAAGAACTGATCAAACCTGTCAGGATTGTAGAACAGTGCTGTGATGAAAATATTTTATTATATTTATAGATAGAACTGCATGACCAAACTAGTTCTAGGTTACAACTGTTTTAGCTAGAACTGTCTAAAATCTGTCAGGATGACAGTTCTACATACTGTCCTAGAACAGTTCTCCTGACAGACTCTGACTGATTTGATGAGAGGTTTGGAAGTGGTCTCCACTGTATGAGTTTAAATATCCGTTTGGTATATTTCGCCTTTCTTTCATCTTTTTATTTTGGTTGCGAGAAAGCTGTTTACTGTTTATTATTATTTTATTTTAACATTATAGTTCTATTTCTTTAAATTTAGATTAATACATCATCTGTATTCGAACATATGTGGATAATTGTCTCATAGGCAATCATATCTCTTTATTCTTTTATCGTGATTGCGACCGTGAAATATAAAATTATTTCAACAGCACAACTCTCGACAAAAAAGCTTTCCAGTAAGGGACGACATCAAAAGTTCAATGAAGGATCACCCCTCCCCCCCCCCTCTTAACTTAAATTGGGAAAAATTGATTGACCCATATAGATATATTAGATATATGTAAAAATCAATGTCGGATAACCACATCTTGCAGCAGTTCACCCCCCCCCCCCCCCCCCAAACTATTTGAATTAAGTTTTTTTTTTATCTTACATTGATCTTTTGATGTCGTTCCTAAGCAGTTACTCTCTTTCAAGGAAATCTTGATAGGAAATGCACTTGAATCGTAACAACTGATAGAAATATACTCCTTATGAAGCGTTCTTGACCGATCATCGCTGGTTTCATATCGAGATGCAAATCAGAATATGAGAGAGACTTTACTGCAGTGCATGTGTTGTATCCTTTATTTCAAGTTGAACGAATAGATACGTTCAATATAGACTAAGTCATAAAACTTTGAATTATTTAGTGAGATCACATCATTTAGATAGAGGAAAGTAAATTTAAGAATAATGAAGTGTTTTGTAGTGTTGTTTGACTTTTTCGCGCAATTTTGTAATGATAGCTCTGTGCACACCAGTCATGTAACTGGAAAGTAAATGTCAACAGTGCATGTTAAGTCTTTAAACATGACAAAGATTAGAGAACGATACCAAAAAGGTATTTAAACTCATAAGGCGAAAACAAACCGACAATGCCAGGATAGCAAAAAACAAGAACCATCGAAAAAAAAAAAACAAGCAATAGTATACAAAACAGGACATAGAAACTAAAGACTGATTAACATCAATTACACCAAAAGCCGGGGGTAATCTCATGTGCTTCGGAATCGTAATCAGATCCTTCATCACATGTGGCACCCTTCGTGTTGCTCGTGTGAGTAAACACCCTTTCCAGTGCTAACAATAAATAAACGCCTACATGTTTATCTAGAAAATAAACATTCTGCAACATTTTAGATACAGCAGTTATCTGTTTTACTATTCAGAATGTCACAGGTTATGCTGCTATTTTGGACAGTGAGAGCTTGGAAATGAATTATCACGAAAATCCATGTGGTCAAATGAGGTTCAAAACAAGTGGACACGACTACATTATGGACTTTCAAAAAATGGTTCAGAAAAATGTGTTCCATAAAACGGAAAGATGCGTTCGTAGACGGCCTGTATTTGTTTGTGCTGAAGATGTGGAGTTGAAAAAGAGAAAGTATGAAATAGTGGTTTTGTAGATTGGTACTTCACTTTCAGTTTAATTGCATCTCACTAATAGATTTGGTTAAAAAAATATTCTGAGAGTTTTGGTCCGAACAGCTTTCCTTAATTCAAAATAATTGGGCCCAATAATTTAGTTAATCCTCGAATGAAAGTACCTGCTGTCAAAGGATATTCAACCAGTTTAATGTTCAGAACACTCAATATCACGACCAATATCTAGATAGGTTATTTGGAAATCTCACGACATTTTATAGAGTTGAATCATCATTATTTAGGTAGAATGAACGTTTACCATGTTTCGGGAGTACACCAGATAACAATCTTACAGTGATTTGAAACGGTCAGCAGCATGAGCTGAAACAACATTTTCCAATATTTACAACAAACAGGTGAAATATCCTTATAAGTAATTACGTACAAAAAAAAATAATTTAAAACTTAATTACAACCACTTACAAACCCATAGGAAATCAGATATGTGTATTTTTTTTTTTTTTTTGCATTAAAAACTTTCCATGCTGTTACTTTATTTGCAAACGACACTTTTTCGCTCGTCAAGGAATTGAGGTCTTCCTCTGGTACCATTCCAACTCCTATATAGGAGCATCAGTGACGACTTTCAACATGACGTACTGTTATTCTTATTTTTACTATTTGAGCATCAGTGACTTTCAACATGACGTTCTGTAATTCTTATTTTTACTATTTGTTCCAAGAAAGCAATTTAATTTCTGTTTTGAAACCATGTTTGCACACCTACATTAATTATTATTATGTTTTTCATGCTACACAAATCATGCTGTATTTGAAGTCTTCGTGAATAGTATTTTCTTATTTTTTTTGTCGTTTTTCGTTTAATTCGAATTTGAATTGCCCCATGGCATTTTTATCCACCATTGAATCCTTGTTTAAGTATATATCAGTACTAATATGATACTTCTACAATCCTGAACCATTACAGATCAGCTGATACCGGGACTATGAAGAGAGCAACATCATGTTCTACGCTTGTACTAACACCACTGTCCTACGATCAAACATCTAGTTTACCGTCTTCATGGTCTTTTGATAAAAGACGCCGACCAGAAGACTTAATCCATCATTTTAGTTTGGTATGTAGTCTAGATGGATGGTAGAATAAGTGTATTTGTATAAATATATATGTACCCCACCGCATTTTTGCGCCTGTCCCACATTTTGAAACATTCCTCATTTCCATTCTTTATTTTTTTGGACCGGTATATATCATACATTTAAAATCCTCAATTTTGTAACATCATTTTCTAATAATAATATAGATAACTGATACAAGATTGCTAGTCTTGTCAGTGCCACTCTCTAGACTGAAGAAATTTGAAGAGTTGAACAGGGATAAAAATATATACATGCATACAAAATAATTTGCTATTAAAAAGAGAGACGAACGATTCCAGAGTGTCCTTCAAACGCATTAGTCGAAAATATACTGACAACGCTATGGCTAAAAACGAAGAGTACCAACAGACAAACAATAGTACACAAAACACAACATAGAAAAGGATACTGAGCAACACAAAACATACAAAAAAAACGGCGGTGAGCTCAGGTGCTTCGGAAGGATAAGCAGATCCAAATAAATATAAATGAGATTATATCTATCTATTCAATCTTGACGTGTTTAGAATAAGATTGTTTTCTTATCAAAATTATGTTGTAAAATTGACGTCATTACGAATCAACTACATGTATTCATGGCGTATTGGTTACCGGGCACAAGCTAGAGTGAATGAATTATGTACATTTTATAAGGGAAAATTTTACTTTGAATAAATTCCTAAACTTGTGATTGAAATGTTAAACAAATGCTGAATAGTTAAAAAGAAACGACATTTACCAAACAGATTTTCCCAGATCACAATCTGAAGATATTTACAAACAAGCATTAGCCTTTCAAAAAGGGCTAGTCGACTCTTAGCTGATGAAAATGGAATACTGAGGCCCCTCATGGGGGGGTCCTAGTAATCACATAATCACCATTTTTTTGCCAATATAATCACATAATCATTAAATATTTGCTTATCTTTAGTAATCAAATAATCATAAACTAAAAATACAGTCCTAGGTAATCAAATAATCATGAAATATTTGGCTTAATAATCAAATAATCATTAAAAAAACGGCCAAGTAATCACATAATCAAAAACCCCATGAGGGCCCTCAATACTAGCTTTGTAGATTAATTCATTTACTTGAATAGCCACGTGCATCAATCAACAAATTTTATCACACACGTGAGGTCACACTTTATGAAGTAGTAATGTATCGTTTAACGTTGTTGTTTACGAAACTCCAGAAGATTCGACTATTTATAGATAAAAGTTACCTGTGTACCAATATCATGAATATGCATGATTAATGACCAGGCAAAATCTAATTGCTAAAACAGAGAGGACAAATCCGATATTCTTCGGGATTGAAGGACATTTACTAGGTTTGGATTGTCCTAACAAATCAATAAACTTTGATTATTCACGTCTCGTAATATCTTCCAATCAGGTAGCAAGAAAAATTCACGCACTGACTGTCCACCGTTCAATTCTTAATATCGACTCCTAGGAGCCGATAACGAGTTTTACATGACTTTAATTCTCCCGCTATACAAATGCACTTTCAGGTAGAATGTCAAAAGACCGGTCCTGAAAGCTTCACGATAAGAAAAATGTTTTTTGAAACAATGCCAACGTCATATAATATTACATCCATAAAAAGGATTGAAAACGGCGAATTATGGATGAATTATGTGAGGTAAGTTTTCCTGGTATATGTCATTTTCACAAATGAAATTGAATTGTTTGGTGACATATAAAAAAAGAAGGAGAAAGATGAAATGAAAACAGCATCCTAACAATATAATTTCAAAACATTAAAACAAATAAGCTTAGTATTATCTGATGGTCAGACCATTGATTCATCTAACTCTCAGACCATATAGTCATATCAATGTCAAAGTGTAAAGTCATCTGGCTGTCAAAATGTAAAGTCATCTGGCTGTCAAAGTGTAAAGTCAACTAGCTGTCAGAGTGTAAAGTCATCTGGCTGTCAAAGTGTAAAGTCATCTGGCTGTCAAGGTGTTCAGTCATCTGGGTGTCAAAGTGTGAAATCATCTGGCTGTCAAGGTGTAAAGTCAACTAGCTGTCAAAATGTAAAATCATCTGGCTGTCAAAGTGTAAAGTCAGCTGTCTGTCAAAGTGTTAAGTCATCTGGCTGTCAAAGTGTTAAGTCGTCTGGCTGTCAAAGTGTAAAGTCATCTGGCTTTCAAAATGTAAAATCATCTGGCTGTCGAAGTGTAAAGTCAGCTGGTTGTCAAAGTGTAAAGTCATCTGGCTGTCCAATTGTTAAGTCATCTTGCTATCAAGTGTAAAGTCATCTGGCTGTCAAAGTGTAAAGTCATCTGGGTTTCAAAGTGTAAATCATCAGGCTGTCAAAGTGTAAAGTCATCTGTCTGTCAAAGTGTTAAGTCATCTGGCTGTCAAAGTGTTAAGTCGTCTGGCTGTCAAAGTGTTAAGTCATCTGACTGTCAAAGTGTTAAGTCGTCTGGCTGTCAAAATGTAAAGTCATCTGGCTGTCAAAATGTAAAATCATCTGGCTGTCAAAGTGTAAAGTCAGCTGGCTGTCAAAGTGTAAAGTCATCTGGCTGTCCAATTGTTAAGTCATCTGGCTATCAAGTGTAAAGTCATCTGGCTGTCAAAGTGTAAAGTCATCTGGGTTTCAAAGTGTAAAATCATCAGGCTGTCAAAGTGTAAAGTCATCTGGCTGTCAAAGTGTAAAGTCATCTGGCTGTCAAAGTGTAAAATCATCTGGCTGTCAAAGTGTAAAGTCATCTGGCTGTCCAATTGTTAAGTCATCTGGCTATCAAGTGTAAAGTCATCTGGCTGTCAAAGTGTAAAGTCATCTGGGTTTCAAAGTGTAAAATCATCAGGCTGTCAAAGTGTAAAGTCATATGGCTGTCAAAGTGTAAAGCCACCATCTGTCAACGTGTAAAATCATCTGGCTGTCAAAGTGTAAAGTCATCTGGCTGTCAAAGTGTAAAGTCATATGACTGTCAAAGTCTAAAGTCATCTGGCTGTTAAAATGTAAAGTCATCTGGCTGTCAGATCGTATAGTCATCTATAGAAATCATATCGTACAGTTATCAGGCTGTCAGATGATAAAAGTTATTTTGTCTGTCAGACCGTATAACAATTTGAGTGTAAAGTCGTAAAGTCATGGAGCTACCAAACCGTTTCGTCATCTCTCTGTCAGGCTTTATAGACATAAGTGAATGACTGTAAGACCGTTGATTCCCGTAGTTAACAGTTGGTATAGACATTTGATTGTCAGTTCGTATAGTCATTTGATTGTCAGACAGTATAGTCATAGACTGTCAGACATTATATATAAAAATAAGATGTGGTATAATTGCCAAAGAGACAACTCTTGCAAGTATCTCATTTTGGCTTTAACTGAGTCTGTACAGGCATTGGGTGGTCAGACAGTATAGATGTGTCAGGCCGTATTGTAATATGGTTTATCTGCCCAAGTAATCCTCATTCTGAACTCCAGAGCATAGTCATTTGAATGTTAGGTCGTATTATGGCAAGCCGTTTTATTATTTATTCGAACTTCAAGATATCTAATTATGTATGATATCTTATATATATATATATGTCATATTATTTAACATTCTAAGGATCCAATTATGGATATCCTATTTAAAAAAAACCGCTAATATAAAAACACTCGTTTGTATTAGAACAAAATCAAATATGATCAAATATAGAGATTCTGTGGTAGAAATCAAATTTGATTTTTGTAGTAAAAGAGAAAAGATGAATAAGAAGAAAACATTTGGTGGTAACGTAATGGAGCTACAATTATTTCATGGTACCAACGAAGATATAGTTGATGCAATATGTCGCCAGGGCTTCGACTTCAGGTTCAGTGGTAGTAAAATTGGTCACAAATATGGCAAAGGCAGTTATTTTGCGAAAATGGCTCAAACTGCCGACAGTTACACGGATTTTGGAAGAAAAAAACGCATGTTTGTTGTTCGAGTTTTAGCTGGAGAATATACTCTTGGAGAAACGTCGTATGTTCGTCCTCCACCAAGGAACCCTTCGGATCCCTTCGAACTGTTCGACTCCTGTGTAGATAATGTGCGAAATCCGAATATATTCGTCATTTTTACTTTCGATCAAGTGTACCCAGAATATGTAATAGAATATCAACAATCTAACTTAAAGTATAATGAATTTTAACTCTTTTTTTTTATTTGAGAACCTGTCTGTGAATATTGTTATTACAATTTCATTTCTTATAATTTAAAATAATCCAAAAAAGACAAGTTGAGGACAATAATTTATGAATGTATTATTTGCGTGTTGATTAAAATGTATATATATATAAAAAAAAACTCTTGTCTTTTATTAAAACAAAGTGTCAGACTGGAAGGTATTTCATACAATATACTGTTCTTTTGTTTTTATATGAATCATACTATAATGTTTAATATCATATTGTTTCTAAACATGTATTTATGTTTTGTCTATTATGATTTATTTGTTTGTAATTGATATGCCTATAAGGGCCCTTTGATTAGGAAATAAACATATTTGATTTGATTTACTTTTTCAAAAGGAAGCATTCCCCTCTTAACCCCAGCCCCTTGATTTCGCCGTCTGTTGATGTATTTGTATAGATCGTCTACTTTTCAAAAGCAGTGTTTTGATATCCAAATCTCCAATTGTGTTTTATCATAAAGAGGACGTTAACCTGCCATTTACTTTATAATAAATAGTTGAAATGAAAATAATCACGAGTACGTTTTGATATAGAAGGATGTTATAGTCTCGACATTAGAGTTAATTCATGTCTAGTACCGGTATTAAAATAACAAGATGTGGATGATTGCAAATGAAAAAACTTAATTTCGTCTGAGTCCAAATGAGAAAACTTAATTTCGTCAGAGTCCAAATGAGAAAACTTGATTTCGTCTGAGTCCAAATGAGAAAACTTAATTTCGTCAGAGTCCAAATGAGAAAACTAAATTTCGTCGTCTGAGTCCAAATGAGAAAACTTAATTTCGTCTGAATCTAAATGAGAAAACTAAATTTCGTCGTCTGAGTCCAAATGAGAAACTTAATTTCGTCTGAATCCAAATGAGAAAACTAAATTTCGTCGTCTGAGTCCAAATGAGAAACTTAATTTCGTCAGAGTCCAAATGACGTAAAAGTTAGCATCTACATGTTATCGTACAATATTTTAATATTAGCAAAACCACATAGCAGGAGATTCATACTTCACTATACATGTCTCGGGAAATATCAAGTTATGCATTCAAGGCTGTTAAACCATTGATACGAACAAACTAAAGGCCTGATGTATGTACAAAACAAAAAACATACCCCAATAATGAAGTACAGCAGTAAACGACAACAACTGCACAGTCTCCTGACATTCGACAAGCACATCCATAATGAAGCGGGGTTAAATATGTTTGTGGTGGTTCGTCCCTCTCTTAGTCTGATACAGCGGTGTAATAGGACAACATAACAGTGGTTCGTCCCTCTCTTAGTCTGATACAGCGGTGTAATAGGACAACATAACAAACAAAGGTGGTTCGTCCCTCTCTTAGTCTGATACAGCGGTGTAATAGGACAACATAACAGTGGTTCGTCCCTCTCTTAGTCTGATACAGCGGTGTAATAGGACAACATAACAAACAAAACTTACAACTTCAAAATAGTAAAGATGTACTAGTAAACCGTTCCAGCGACGTCTATCAAAATTACAATAGCAGTCGTTTAGGATAAAGTTTGACTTAGACTATTTCACAAATGATTTTTTTTTAAATACTTGTTAAATTGTATATAAATTCTTGCATAAATGTTGCTAAGCTTCGTTGATTAGGCTGTTGATTATGTAGAGGCTATATAAAACAGTTCCCTACACTTATCCCCCACTTTAAACAGATATCATTGTGCTGTCCGAAATAGTATATCTGTCAATATTCATTCATAAAATGATATGCCTTAAGGATGTATTCTTCTGACATTTCAGTCTTGTTCAGTCTCATTGAAATTTCGTTCTGGAACTATTTCCAAAACATGTGATATAAGTTGAAAAAAGCAATGAACTTGATAATTATCATAATTAAACTTAACTCTGTGAAAGAATTGTGAATTTCCAATAAGTAGATTTTCAGTAATGAAATTTTCAAGTTTTATTACTAATCAAGTCAGTCATTTTTAGTGAAATTTTGAGAAAAATGAGTGAGGGGTACAAAAAATCATTTTACCAGAAACATAAACATCCCATATAACTTTTTCTTTTCAATTTTCATAGATATGTATTTTTTTCAATCATTTATAACAAGGAGGTTAAAAAAATATGCATTTTGTTCTTTAAACAGAGAAAAATTACAAATTTACAAAATTGACAACATGGTAAATTTGATACGAAAAAGCATCAAAATATGACAAAGCTTTCATATGTTTACACCTACCTATAGTTTTTTTTTTAGTTGAATTTCTTCAGAGTGGCCCCCTTCATCTTTATTGAGAGTATGAACAAAAGTTTAATTATGATACTGTGATTTTTTTCACGATATTAGCTCCAAAATGGGTAAAAATTGATGAAAAATGGAAAAATCATCAAAATTGGGTACTTTCAGAGGGCCGTAGCAAAAAAAGAAGCGCACCACCATATGATTTTTTCTTCACCAATTATTTTTTTACAGTCATATAAACCCAAAAACCACAGTCATATAAACCCAAAAACCAGGTTTAGAAAAAAAGTTTAATTCTAGAAATGTTTGGCTCCTCAGAGGTGTACATCCTTAAGGTAAAGTTTTTATATATAGAGAGAGAGGGTTCGAAAAAATATCTCCGATCCCCCGTAAGAGTATATATAATTAAGAAGACAGTGGCGGATCCAGAGCTTTTCATAAGCCTTTTCATGCTTTAGTTATTCCCTATATAATCAACCAAATTTTCCCCACGAAAGGATCCGCTTATAGAAGTATTTGTTTCCTACATGTATTTAAAAATGCAGCCGCAGATCCGGAAATAAACAAAATAAGATGATATACCATACAATAGATATAAAGTACTGTGATAATTAAATACCCGGATGTATATGATCTTTTCTTCAAAAGCACTCCATTGGATTAACGAAGCGTATATTTCCCGTTATACAGCCAAATGAAAATTGTTCCTTTTAATTTATCCATAATTACATCCTATCAGTTGGGAAGGAAGCCCTTAGAAATGGTACCGAGAGTAAAGCCCGCCATTTTGAAATTGCGTTAATTTCGCGGGAACAAAAAATTGACGGCAATTTGGAAAAATATCTAATTTCTGTTCTTACTTGCCATCGGAGTCAGTAATTGATGTTATCGGTACGACAGATGCAATATGTAAATCAAATGCAAATCTGATGTACATGATTAAAATATCATTAAAAATATGCTGTACATGTCTCAGATCCCAATATATTCAACCAAATGTAAAAATTTTACAGCTTTCCAAACATTTTGTCTTAAATTTAACTTCATAAAAACCAGGAATATCCAGAATTGTACATATATAATTATATATATCATCTTTCTACATGCAAATTGCCAACCCATGCTTAAAGTCTTGTTAGGAAATACTAACGTTCGGAAGACAAGTAATGCTAACATAACTTTTCACTATCTTTTCTTTCCTCTAACAATGTTTATTAAACTTTAGTAGTAACTTTAGATATGAAAATGATATTACAACTTCTATTTTATTCTTTTCAAATTCAAATACAAAGCTCTGACAAATTTTCATTTACCAAAAAAAAAACAACACCCAATACACATGTGATTTTGGTTGTGGTATAATTGTTCAATATAAGAACTTGCATGTACTATTTTAAAAAAATACAGATAACACATTACATAATGTAAACACATGGCCAGTATATAGAAATAGGATACAGTAATAATCTTTCCTGACTTTTCCGGATTTGACGGATTTAATACACTTTTCTCTTACAATTATATATATAAGTCCAAAATAAACACTTACTTTAATATGATAACGTTTAAGAATATTCGCTATCATTTTCCGAAACAAGATGTACAGAAATATTTGTAGAAAGAAATATTTGTTGTTGCTCTTAACAATTTGTGTCAGTAGCTCATTATTTTATTATGTTCATTTCACAAGTTTCAATAAAAAAACAAAGAGACTAGAAACAAATATAAACCAAGGCATTTGGAATTTAACGTCACCGGATTTTACCTATGGCAATATTTCTTCGGTGTTGAACGAGCTAAATGAACTGGACGCACTTATTCGTACAAAAGTGCCAGAAAGTGAAATATTTGGAAATATTTACAGCGGAAAAGCAACACAACAAATACAAGGTTACATAACTGCTATTAAAGATTTTAACAAAAAATACCCGATACGGAATATCTGTGAAATAGGGTTTGCAGGCGGTCATAGTGCAACAGTGTTCTTATACACCGTTTATGGCGAATCATACACAGCATTTGACAAATGGGAAAACTCCTTGTACGAAGATACATCATTAACGTGGATAAAAAACAAGTTTTCAAATCGCCAAATTACAATAATAAAAGGCGACTCGACAAAAACAGTTCCAAAATTCAAAGGAGAGTGCGACGTCATACATATAGATGGCGCCCATCACGCTAACTTTCCACAGTTGGACACGATCAATATGATGAGAATTGCTTCTGTAAATAACCTGCTTTTAATAGATGATTGCACAAACTCATGGCCGTCAGTTACCAAAGCTGTGAAACATCTCATCAAAAATGATTTAGTATATGATATGAAGCAATACATAGCAACAGGATGGTCTCACCGGGGTTCTCAAAAAGGTTGGTGTATCGGCCATTATAAAAAGACTTGGTCAATCAATCAGTTCGTTCAAAATTCACTTAATTTATTTTCGTATAAACAACCCTTTCTAAAAAGTTTTGGAAATTTTGAGACAAACAGTTTCGTTTTTTTGAACAAAGTGTTTTGTATGCCATCTTGGCAGGGCCAAGAATGTGAGGAACAAATATTTACACCGTGTTCAAAGCTCAGTGATGAATGCTTTTATAATGACCAAAGCGGTGTTTTAGCTGTTTCATGTGACCGTTGGCACAAAGCTCAGAGGGTCAAGCATCTTGCATGGGATTACAGGGACAGAAATATCGATACAAACGCTCATATTAAATCTATCAATTATCATGAAATACTACCATTCGACTTAGGTGATGTAATAGAAATTGGAGCGGGGCCGTTTACCCAATCCCAAAGTATGTTAAGAAATAAAGCAGTTTCAAGTATCACTTTACTGGAACCAATGGCTTTTCATTATATAAATCACGTGGATAACTGTTTCTATAAAACTGGCAGTTTCGAATCTTTACCAACAACAATATTATCAATACCTGCAATTGAATTATTAAATCACACACGTAAATATGATACTGTTGTTATGATTGATGGGATAGAAAATGTCTACGACGCATTGTCCCTTCTGAATATTGCTGTAACTCTTCTGAAGGAAAACGGTGTATTTATCTGGCATGAAAGGTTATGGGATGACTACCAAGGTATTGCGAAATCTCCAGACGACCGCGAGTTTCATATTCATCCATTACGTATTAAGTCGATAGTTGCCAAACAAGTAATGACAATGTTTGAAGAGCTGTTTCTCTCTTGGGATACGAATTCACGTACATTGAAAAACGAAGGTGTGTATTTCATTGGCCAAAAACTAAGCAAACAAATGACAAGTAATATACCCGAACACGATGCTTGCTTTGATAGAAATGAAGGCAAGCAAACTATAATATTCTTCATATCAAACTCAAACTATACATTTTTGACTGAGGAGATAAAGATGGCTGACCAATCAGTGAATACACAAAGAATCATACTCATTCAAACAGAGAGCATGAACACAAACATGTCGGACATTTTCAAATTTACAAAAGTTCAGATACTAATTTCACATCAGCATTTACCAAATTGGGAATCCGAAATAAAGCAATACGCATCACCTTGTGTTCGTATTCATCCGCATTTAACTAGCGTTTTATTGAATAGTTTTGATACCGTGTGTGTTGGAACAAACGCTGCAGTGACGCTGGTTCTGATGGGTTATTCAACAAAACGCTTGCCTAACTATGAAATCATTTTGCAAGCGTACGCTAAAATGAACACTATAAATCAAATTATACTTATATGGAATAATAAGAATGAACCCTTTTTAAATTCTTATTATGATATTCCGATTACGTTTATCACACCCGAGGAGAACTCCATGAACAATCGTTTCAATGTATCGGAACACCTACATACCGATGCTGTATTAATCGTCGATGACGATGTTTTATTAAACGAAGCCTTGATATCGTTGATCTTATATCGATGGATTGAAAATACGGATAGACTGTTGGGATTGGATGGGCGATTTGTTCTTCCGGGTAACAAATATTCTGGTTATGGCCGCCGTCATCGTGATTCGCCTCTTGTAATTGGCAAAACGATGTTATTCCATCGGAAGTACTTGGAACAATATATGAACGACCAAGTTCTTGTAGAATGGAATCGACCCAGGTTTTGTGAAGATATTTCAATGAATGCTTTGATTTTTAATGCTACAAAACTTAAGCCTATTATTGTGCAAATGAATGACCATTGTTATCGAACAAATTTACCAGAAGTAGATGGACTGTCAATTGCAATTCCTGCAAACAAATGGATAGACAAACGATCCATATGTGTACAATGGGTTTCTGAATATTTCAATATAAAATTCTGAAAACCCGCTATTGACTTTTTTTTTTTATAAAATAAATATTTTAATTGGAAATTTGCGAATTTACCTTAGTTATATATTGTCCTTCTATAATTGTTTACTTTTTAAGTTTTTACACATTGTGACTTGGATTGATAGTTGTCTTTTTGGCACTCATACCACATCTTCGTATTTCTATTTGTGACAATATTATACATTTCCACCTTACTGTTTTTTTTCTTTTACACAGATAAAAGCTCCTTTAAAAAATATTGTATACATGTATCCTGAATATCAAGTATATTGATATAAGAATTTATAATTTAGGCGATGTTTATAATTATAGTTCTAGGTATGATCTTCAACAATGAACTAATACCGATTCAGACATACGCACGAATCTGATGTGGTTCAGATTCCACCTCAGGCCAGAATTTGTATGCAAGTTTTTTTTTTAAAGCCCAATAGCCCAAATTGTATACAATTAAATCATGTCATTCCAAAGTCAACTATCAAATGACCACTAGATATTGCAGTAAAATCTAAAGAACAATTGGTGGTAATATATATACTTATTTTGTTCATAGATCATACATGATTTTTTTTATGTCAGATAAATTGTTATTGGCTGTGAACTAGCTCTCAGTAAATATGAGTTCTCTCAGATCTGTACTTTGTGTCCTTTTTTGCTGCATTGTATCGATCTGATGAGTCAATCAAATTTCAACTGAGTTTTATAACTTGTTCTTGCGTTGTGCTGTAATACCACTGTCCAAGATTATTGGAGAGTTTAGCTCGTACAAAAATGTTTAAGACGTTACGCGCGATGTTCGTACATGTAAGCGTAACACAACGTTGAGGATAATTCGTATAACGTTCAAACCAAAAATTCGACTAAAACGTTGTTTTTAAGCAAGTGCGACATTCTTGTAAGACTCCGCAAAATCGACGTTGCTTTTTAACTACTTATCGAAAATTGATGTATTTTAGTTTTTTGAAAATTTAAGAAAAATAACATTTTAAAAAATCATAAAGTTCTACCACTATAAGAGCAGTGATAAGCAAACAATTGACCTTAATTTGAGTTGAGTTCGTTTTTACGTCAAAAAATGGCGGTGCGACAAACTTGTAAGCCTTTGAAAAATCGCTCACAAATTACCATATATGATTTTTTCAGGATATTTGTCTTTAAATTCATAAAATTAAGCAAATTAACATTGATTTAGTAAATACAAATACTAAAGTTTTTTCATTAGATAAATGTTTTTTGATTCTCAAATCTGGAATCCCAATTTTTTTTCTCCCGCGGGACAGATTTGCCCTTGTAGTATGGAACGTGGTTTTTTTCTATGATGTCATCATAACGTCATAAAAAATGCATCAAAGACTGAAGGAACCATTCTGTTTAATAATGGAAAAAACCGTTTTTCAAAATATTAAATAGTTTTGACGAAAATCATAGTTTAGTGGTTACAATAAATGAAATATGTTACGCGGGACAACCTAAAAATCGCCGTTTTTTAAAAATGAAGCTTGTCACATGCGGCTTAAAACATAGTTTCAACAATGATTTTTTTCGTTTTTATTTTGAAAATCGTTATTTTTTAAAATACGTTCAATAGCAATGAATATGATATCACACAATTATATATTTTGGACTTGCATCATGCCAACTACACCGAATTTCCAATGAGGTACGAACATCGTGCGTAACGTCTTAACAACGCAACAGTAATTCCTTATGAACCAGTCAGGAGCCTGTACCTCAGTGGTTGCCGTTGATTATGTCTGTAATATTTTTTTTTTTTTTTCGTTTATTATAAATAGGCTGTAGGCGTTTTCTTAATTGAACTGTTTCCTATTTTTCATGTCAGGTCTTTTTTAGGTGTCATACCACCAATTACTCTCTCAAATTTAGAACGAAAGTAGGCCTACTCGGACAAAAAATAGTGCATTTGATGTCATTGTTTACTTAAACTAACCAACAAATTGGCAGAAATGAAACTTTTGGTGAAAGAGAAATATATTAAGACCATTTTGAGCTAAAATTTACTTGTTTATGAGTTTGCATTCAAAATTGAAAATTAATGCACTCCATAGTATACTAGTTTAAGATTTCTAGAAAACCAGGGATTATTTTTAGTGGTACCTCTATTCGGAAGACCTTTTCTTTTTTATATGATTTTAAACACCTGTTGAAAATTGGCATGTAGAAAGCCGATACATGTGCGATTCAGGATATACTTGGTTTCTATGAAGTTAAACTTAAGGTAAAATATTTCGAAAGCTGTGAAAATTGTAAAATTTGGTTCAACAGATAGGGACTTTTAATTGGTGGTATGACACCTATAGTTTACTATACGGTATGGGTTTTCTCATCGTTGAAGTAATTACCACCACCTACCATGGAATTATTGTTCACAAACTAAACTAGTGAATACTGCAGATATTTCAAAAATCTTCTCTGAAACACTATTCCAATCTGGAACAAAAATATTCTTAATAATCTTATAAATTCAAATTTGAGTGAGAGAGTCAGGCTCCTGTTAGCCTTTAGTCTAAAATTGCTAAAGAGAATTAAAAGCTGATAGAAATCATTCCGACCGTAAAGCTATTGTTGGAATAGTTACTTTGAACAGAATTGAATCGAATAATTATAGTTTTTAAAAGCAAGATATTTGATTCATGAATGACGTATGAAATCAATAAACAATTATTAAAATGGCTTAAGACATAATGCAATATTAATGGAACAATGAAGCAGTAACCAAAAATACATTATAGTCATCTAAAGCGCAATGATGTGGTTAATTTTCTCTAATTTCTGTGTCGTTTTGGTCTCTTGTGTATAGTTGTCTCATTGGCAATCATGATACATTTTCTTTTTTATATTTACTGCTGAGTTTGTTACTCGTGTTGTGTGGATGCAGTAGAATGGGTCCCCGTATATGTAGTGTATGTACTTATATTTTTAGAGATATTTTGTTTTGCTTGTGAGAGAGCTCTCTTCCTATGCCATTATATTTATGTTCTATAATTTCTGTGTCGTTTGGTCTCTTGTAAAGAGTTGTCATCATACCACATCTTTTTTTTTAATTAGAGGTCAGTATACACGATCATCACGTAGCCACGATCACCCACAGAAGTTAGTTGTCGATACGGCTTATATGCTCCAATTTTAGATAGTCCTATAAGACACACAATTAAAAATAAATTCAAAAGAGACTACCAAAGATTAACTTCAATTAACAGCAAAGGTTACAGTAATAAATGGTCAATTGGTCTCTTGTGGAGAGTTGTCTCATTGCATTGGAAAACATACCACATCTTCTTTTTTATATTTACTGCATTGTTTGTTATTCTCGCTGAGACGTTACGCACGTTATTGCGTCAATACTGTGTATTCAACAAGTCCACACTAAAAAACAGCTTTTCTATAAAATCATAATAGTTAAGATATATAAAACTTATATCCATAGACTAGACAGGTAAATACTATTTCGAAAAAAAAGTGCAAATTGTTTTATCATACTTTACTATAGTCTAAAATAAGGACAACATATTGACAAAACGTCAAAAATATGCGTGTCAGACGTAACAGACTATACGCATAATAACTTTAGCAGGGGTGTTTGTGTTCTTCAAAACAGTGTTATATCCACGAAAATTCGAATGAATGATATGCTTTATATATAAAGTATTACAATATTACTGAATATGCGTTCCTGTAACGATCAACGCTATTTTTTGGTAAAAACAAATAGTGGTCATTATGGTCAGATTTTGGAAAATGTTAAGTTATCAAAATTTATAGGTTTTAAAATATAAGATTATATGATATTTCGTTTGTGTAAATTATGCTAACAAATGTACATACACAGACCATATCAGAATCGAATTTTTGCAGCACTCACACTTCATATAAAAATGCAACGGCTTCTAGCAAATGTCTTGCAAGATGTCCAATGTCGGATTTTGCCGCTTTTTACAAATAAATTGGCATTTGCGACGCTATGCATTGAAAAATTAGATTAGTTGCATGCTACATAGTGCTTTTCCGTAATTGTGCTTTAACTTTGCAAAACAGCTACATAGTTTTTAATAATTTGCGTAGTCAAAACGACTTCGTTTTCAAAGAAATGAAATGTCTTGCAAGTTTGTCCACTGGACGATTTTCATACGTTTTCAACGTTAATTGTCTATTCGGGGTACACTATTTATGGTGGATCGCCGTCTGTATATTTCCTTAGACAGAATTTTCTTGATGGTCAGATACTATCAATAGGACCACAAAGTATTAAAAAAATTCCGATGACTGGGGTTGTTCGTTTAGATGAGGTTCTTAAGTTGTGAAAAAGTTAGTATCACGAGAGGATAAAAAAATCCTCTTTTTCAAATTTTCAAATTTGGGAAGCGTAAAACTTCGATTTTGTTTCATTTCTCTCCAATAAGATTTATATGTATAAAACTTGAAAGTAAAAATGAAATTGGGCCTAAAGCGTGCCATTGGTTATATACACCTCTCCACATCATACAAAGCTTGTAAATAATGTATATGAGATGAATTATAAATAACCTTTTATTTCTGACAATCGTTTCATTTTTTTTAATCTAATTGTACCGCTATTAGTAAATTGAATTTTATAAGCAAGACCCGTTTAACTTGTAATTCCCGACAAAATTATTATAGTAAAGCAAAATATATATCTTCCTCCTTTTCGGATCTAAATGGGGAAACATTGCATTTTATTAAGTTTTATGTCAATTGGTCTCTGGTAGAGAGTTGTCTCATTGGCACCCATCATACCGTATATATCTTCTCATTTCATATAGATTTATGCATTACCGAAATACGATATATTTTGTTGTTTGTTGCTTATGTTACTTTCAGTGGGAAATATTTCATGCATATTCAGTACAACTATTCATTAAGAAGTATCCATATTGATATGCAAAACAAAAATTACAAGCAAAATAAAAAAACTTATCCCACATAATCATTAATCGCCGTAAAACGTAAGAAACTGACGTTACCATTTGAGACGCAATATCGTGCTTAACGTCTGAGTAGATCAAATCTTGTAAATGAGACACTGAATGGTGTAAATGTAAGTGATAAATTTGTCCTGGTAAAATATGTCTGGGCGGACAATCATTACTAGTATAAAAAGTCCATGGTTACAGAATTTACTAGTATATTTAGTCCGATGTTAGTAATATATGTCCCCAGACTAATTTTCCTAGGTAATCAGGTCCTTTAAAATCATATAATAAATCCAATTACATTTAAACCATGGAAATTTAAATGTTATGTTTTAGTAATGTTTAAGAGTTGCATAGTTATATTTTTGATAAAATTCATGTCCCCAGACTAATTTTCCTAGGAAATCATGTCCATGTCATTAATAGTCCTAAGTTAAAATGTCCATGCCCTTAATTTTAAATGTGAATATAAATGTAATATGTTTTGATATTGCTAAAGACAAAACGAAAAAGTTGTGTATCAATCTGTTAAATAAAATTTGTCTCCAGACTAATTTTCCTAGGAAATCATGTCCATGTCATTAATAGTTCTAGGTTAAAATGTCCATGCCCTTAATTCTAAAAGGTGAATATAAATGTATAATATGTTTTAATATTGTTAAAGAGTTGTGTATCAATTTTTTAAATAAAATTTATGTCCCCAGACTAATTTTCCTAGGAAATCATGTCCATGTCATTAGTATTCCTAGGTAAAAATGTCCACGTCTTTTATTATAAAAGGAAAATGTTATAAGTAATGGGAACTCAATATTCATGTTTTAATTAGGTTATACAGAAAATGTCCTTCATTTTAATTGGAAAAAAATAAGGGAATTTTCCAATCTTATCTAACATTTTTTTCATCTATTTTAAATATATTTTATGATATAATAAACCTATAAGAAAGACAAGTCTTGGGACAATTTTTCCTAGAAAAACAAGTGCCAGACATAATTTACTAGCTATGGACATATTTTCCTAGGAACATTTGTCCTAGGACTTATATTCCTAGTAAAATCATGGACATGGACTTGATTAACTAGGAAAAAAAGTCTGGAGGACAAATTTTACTACCGGACCAAATTTACTGTTACATAATTACCCATGACGAAATTATTAAAGCTATCAAAAAGGCGAAAAATAACAAGTCGCCAGGTGAAGATAAAATAATCAATGAATATGTTGCAAATTCTCTTGACAGTATGATTGATATATATGTTAATTTGTTTAATCTTATTTTTGATACGGGTATTCTGCCGGAGGTCTGGCTTATTGGAAACATAATACCAGTTTTCAAGAACAAAGGATGTAAATTAGACGCAAAAAATTATAGGCCTATTACTTTATTGTCATGCCTTGGTAAAATTTTTACATCTATTCTTAATGATAGATTGGGGGAATTTGTTGATGAACTTAATATCTTGAACGAAAATCAAGCAGGCTTCCGACAGGGCTACTCTACTAACGATCATATTTTTTCATTGTATGCACTCTTTGAGTTGCTATGTGTCAAACGAAAACAATTACATTGTGCATTCGTTGACTTTGAAAAAGCCTTCGACTTTGTTCAAAGAAACTCGCTTCTGTATAAGCTTGTTTTAAATAAGATAACTGGTAAATTTCTCAGAATTATAGAAAATTTGTATAAAGATGTGAAATCAAGAGTTGTACATAATAATGAAGCATCTGATATGTTTGTTAGTGATATTGGGGTCCGCCAAGGGGAAAATCTTTCTCCTTTATTATTTTCTTTATACTTAAATGATCTTCATGAATTTTTAGAAAATAGTGATTTAAAAGGTATACATTCAATTACATCTGATATAGAAGATGAACTGGATATTTATTTTAAGATATTTGTCTTATTGTATGCTGACGACTCGATTTTACTCGCTGAGTCAAGCACAGATTTGCAATTACTTCTAAATAGTTTTTCTCAATATTGTGAAAACTGGAAACTTAAAATTAATGTTAACAAGACAAAGGTAATGATATTTTCAAAAGGTAGACCACAGAAAAATTTGAAATTTTATATTAATAACGAAGAGATAGAAATT
Organism: Mytilus galloprovincialis; assembly: GCA_037788925.1. Classification (NCBI taxonomy): domain Eukaryota; kingdom Metazoa; phylum Mollusca; class Bivalvia; order Mytilida; family Mytilidae; genus Mytilus; species Mytilus galloprovincialis. The sequence goes on from CM075342.1 coordinate 55,266,778, forward strand.
GTTAAAAACTATAAATACCTTGGTGTTATATTCTCTAGAACTGCATCTTCTTTTGCAACTAGAAAATATCTTAGAGATCAAGCTACTAGAGCTATGTATTGTGTTATTAAGAAGTGTAGATCAAACCATCTATCTATAGAATGCCAGCTCGATATGTTTGACAAAGCTGTTTTACCTATACTCTTATATGGGGCCGAAATCTGGGGATACGAAAATCTTGACATTTTAGAAAGAGTACATTTGAGTTTTTGTAAGTATGTTTTACGGTTAAAAAGATCGACTCAAAATTTTATTGTTTACGGGGAATTGGGAAGATATCCGATTTCTTTATACGTTAAATTACGGATGATAAAATTTTGGTGCAACCTTCTTGATAACACACTTGATAACAAGATTTCGTCAATGTTATATAAGTTGATATATATTAATTATAATAAGTATGGAATTGAAAACAAATGGTTGTTATTTATCAAAAGTATTTTTGATAATTGTGGTATGTCAAACATTTGGCAAAATCAAGATTGTATCTCAAAAAATTGGATTGTATTAAGTATTGAACAAAAGTTAAAAGATCAGTTTAAACAAGAATGGTTTGCAAATGTAAATCAATCATCAAAAGGTTTATGTTATAAATTATTCAAAACAGAACTTAAATTTGAAAATTATATTTCAGTTTTATCGTTAAAAAATGCACTGAAACTATGTAAATTTAGATGTGGCAATCACCGTTTGCCAGTGGAGACAGGGAGGTGGCAAAATGTTCAAAGACCCGAGAGGCTATGTCACCTTTGTGAATCTGCTGACATCGGTGATGAATTCCATTATGTAATGTCTTGTCCTTTTTTCAAAAAAGAACGATATAAATATTTACCACACTATTGTTGTACAAATGTTAATATTCTTAAATTTAAAAATGTATTCACTACAGTCAATATTGTCTTACTACAAAAATTGTGTAGATTTATAAACTATATATCAGTGAAAGTCTGTCCTCCTGGTTAAACTACATTTATTTATGTATATTTCACACATGCAAAATATGTTGTATTGTATATATTATCATCTCTGTAACTATGTTATTTAGTTAATGAGAATAAAGATCTATCTATCTATCTAGATGCAGTAGAATTTGTCCCAGTGCCTGTAGTGTATGACCTTATATTTTACAGTTAGGATTTTTTTTACTTGCGAGAGAGCTGTCATATTCCACAATATTAATACAATTGAGAATGGAAATGGGGAATATGTAACAAAAGACATTATTCATGCAATAGCCCCATCCTATACACATACTTTGTGTATGTTTTACCATGGTTTTCATATTAGTCTTGAGAGTTGTTAAAATTTTATTCAAGTATTTGTCGTCTATCTAATGTTAACATCTGTCGAAAAGACGTATTTTTCATTACGAAAGCTAATTACTATTTCTTCTAATGAATATTTTACGAAAGTAATTGCTAGGATATAGATATCAATAAGCAATTACATGTGGTCCGAGACCACAGTTAATTCATAGTGCATTTCCTTTAGACAATAAATGAAAATAAAAAAAAATCCCACGTTTTCTAAATAATATTTTTACAGTGTGTTGTACTATTTTTGGGACAAATTATATCAAAATTATAGAAAACTTCATCAGCTCTAACTCAAAATATGGACAATTTTATGTTAAGGGGGTCTTGAAATCTTTGTCAGCTTCCGAAATGCTAATTTTCAACCTTTTTTGACTGGACCAAATCACTTGACTTTCAAATTCATGATCCAATTTTTTTAGTGTAATTTCAATCCCCTACTTGCTATTTGAGGCATAAAACATGAAAAAATAAATTTAGAAGGGATATAAAAAAAAATTGGCAAGTTACACACTGTCCACACTAGGGACTATAGTTGTGGTGCTGCTATCCTGTTTAAAATTTTGAAAATTGAAATCAAAGAATGAGATATCAGGCAATCTAATTGAGATATAGATCTCTGATTTCGTTATACTACGTTTTACTACATACGAGTAGACTAGTATAACTAGTACGGTGACCAGACTCAATATTTTCAAAATTTAATCGTAAAACATACTATACGGGTATATTATTTATCATCGGATTCGCCAAAATAAGAACTTTCGAAACATCAATGTTGTCAAAAAGATATGCGGTCACCGTACTAAACATAGTATTCGTAGTAAATCAGAGATCTATTATGATTATATTTTAATTAGACTGAGTAGAAAAAAGTGTTTTGAATCATTGATATTCACACTGTATTTTAAAAATATTAAGAGGCGCAAAGTTTAATAGATATAGGAAGATGTGGTATATAGTTAAGTATACGATGCATGCAAAATAATTTATATAATTTCATATTTATTACATATATTTTATGATATATTTTATGTCAAAATTTTATGATCACATATCACTATAATGAATAATTTACTTCCTATAAAATAAAAAAAATATATATTATAAGTTGAGTTAATGTCACCTAGACGCTATATTTTTATATGCTTCTAATTGTATTCTTCTCTCCATGTCTATTGTTGTGAGAAATATGAAATCCGAACCATCTAATTATTATTTGTAGGTCACTGAAAGAAAAATGACCGCTAATTGCTTAAAAAATCTAAAATAAAAAAAACTCTCTAAATTATTTCTTAACGCGTATTTTCAAATAAATTTGTATAGACGGCGGTTATTCACAGTTAATTATACATAAATTCAATATGTACCTGGCTCGTTAATAATGGATGCTTGAACTCTAGGCTCTCCAATTAAGCAGATATTATATATACAGGTAATATTGACCATTGTACATGTATTGTAGTGACCACTACATTATTATCCTGTAGGGTATTAAATCGATTTAAATACAACCGAGAAGGAAGTGGATTATCTTGTTTTAATATAAATCTGTTGATGTGGATGTCTTTAAAAATACAACAATTACTGAGGGTGCTTGTAGCATTTTCATAACCAGACACGTGGACAATTGTTGATGGTGCTCATAGCATTTTGCTAACCTGACAAATGGACAATTGTTGGTCGTAGCATTTTACTAACCGGCCACACACTTGGACAATTGTTGATGGTGCGCTTAGCATTTTTCTAATCTGACACAATTACAACCATGAGTCAAATGATACGAAGATTTCAGAAATGTCTAATTTTGTTGCTCATTGTGTGTTTTCTAGTTCTGTTTTTATTCGCCGGATTTGATCATGTGGAATTTGTTAAAAATATATTGCGTGCAAAATTTCAACAATCTGTTCAGGTGTTCTCTTACAATAAATCGGTGACAATAGAAACTAAAGTAACATTCGAAGGTGATAATCAGGATAGTTTATATAAACTGTTGGACGAATTAGATGTGACAATACGTAGAAAATCACCAGAGAGTAAAATATACGGTAAGCTAATTATATACTTTACTATACATATAGTTTTTTGTTCAATTTTCACATAAATTAGGCCGTTAGTTTTCTCGTTTTAAGGTTCATCATAAGGAATTGAAAAATATGGCCGTGTTTACACCTCCAAAATTACTATGAGTACAGACAAACTGGTACATCCAGGAAAGTTTTAAGGCATGGCAGGAACTAGATATATAAAAGTTATATGAAGTCTACGTTTCAGAAAATTAAAAACTTACCTGGATTTTGATGTTCATTTTTTTCCAGTCTGCAGAAGATAGCAAAATAAACAAACACCCGAGTTTCATTTGATACGGTCCACTCAGTTACACAGTTTAAACCTGTTAAATCACCTATTGTTTACAGGTGTCTATTGTCCATCTATTGTCCATTTAAATCAATACTACTCACAACATTGATTATATGAGGGGAGCTTCTCAATCGTTTTCACTACTTAGTTAATTTTTGCACCTTCTGCAGGAACGAAAAAAAATGGATAGCAAAATCTAGAAAAGTTTATAATTTTCTGACACATAAAATGCATTTAAAATTTATATATCTAGTTCCTGCCATCCCTTAAAACTGTTGCAGGTGTATAGGTTAGTCTGTACTCAGAGTAAAATTTGGGGTGTAAATACGGCCATTTTAGCCAAAAGGTTATGATGAACCTTAAGGTTCATGTGGACCCTATGGCTAAAATGGCCGTATTTTCACCTCAAAATTTACTGAGTACAGACAAACCTGCGCATCTGTAAAACATTTAAGGCATAGCATGCCCTAGATAAATGAATTTTAAGTATGTTTTATGTTTTAGAAAAATAAAAACTTACCAGGATTTTGCCGTGCACTTTTTTTCATTCTTCCAGAAGGTGCCAAAATAAACTAAGTTGGCACACAGGTAAAAATTAAAGTGAGCATTTTTAATTGACATGGACATTAGATGGACAATAGATACCTGACAATAATTGGTTATTTAAACTGTGTATCTGAGTGGACCATTTCAAGGTAAACTCAACTGTTTGTTAATATAATCATCTTCTGCAGAGACGAAAAAAAGTGTACGGCAAAATCCAGTTAAGTTATGAATTTTCTAAATCATACAATGCATTTGAATTCTATTTATCTAGGGCATGCTATGCCTTAAAACTTTTCCAGATGTACAGGTGTGCCTGTACTCAGAGAAAATTTTGAGGTGAAAATACGGCCATTTTAACCATAGGGTCCACATGAACCTTAATGGTTTTACATTGTCATTTCGGGGCCTTTTATAGCTGACTATGCGGTATGTGCTTTGCTCATTTTTGAAGGCCGTACAGTGACCTATAGTTGTTAATTTCTGTGTCATTTTGGTCTCTTGTGGAGAGTTGCATGTCTCATTGGCAATGATACCACATCTTCTATTTGTTTTTTATATATAGAGAGATATTATCTAGGTTGCCGATTTTTATAGGCTAAATGTTGCTGTAGCCAGTGAAGTCCTTTAGCTGTTGTTCTGGACTTTGCACACCAAAATTTGATGTGGTGGTCAATGCCTGGTTTGATTTGCTTCTCGTGGTACATTGTAGTTGCCTTTACTGTGTGCAAAGAGTACAGGTGTAATGGGCTTTGTTCATTGTTGAAGGCCGTACGGTGACCTATAGTTGTTAATTTTTGCGGGTCTCTTGTGGACAGTTGTCGCATTGGAAATCATACCACATCTTCTTTTTCATAAGTTTCTTCTTTCCAGTTAATAAAGTGGTTGGCTGACGAAAGTATTTATTGAGCTTTGTCGTTGACATACCAGTAATCTTCACTTTTTGGGGAAGGGGAAAGGGAGGGGGACAGCGTTCTCTGCCAGACTTTACTCAGATTTAAGTTTTATAGATATTTACGAGAAAATGATTACGTGTTTACCATAGTACGATAGTCAACCATATACAAATTCCCTACAGTATAGGATGAAAAATGTGAGTTAATAAAAAAAAGAGTCCTATTTTGGATTACAGCAAGAAATGAAAACATGTCAGACACAATTTTAAAAAATAACAATACAATATAGCCTCTTGCCTAAATCAGATATTTTGTGTTATTGCTCGCGGCGCGCTTTCATACTTGTTAGTCTTGTGTGTTTTTACATAAGTTTTGGATCAATTTTAAGTTTCGAAGTTAAGTGTGACTTTTAATTTGCTAGACTAGTATATATTATTTTTCAGAGACATTCTGAAGTCGGCCTCAATGGTGGAGTTTTTCTCGCTGCGTTAACGACCCCTTGTTGGCCCTTGGCTGTGATCTGTTTTTTGGTCAGGCTGTTGTCTTTTGTATGTCTGTATGTGCCTGTCCCAAGTCTGGACCAAGTAGTATAGTGGTTGTCATTATCATGTGTGGTTTATTCGTAACTTATTTTGTAAAGAATGAGGCTGTTAGTTGTATCGTTTGAACTGTTTCACATTTTCCATGTCGGGGCCTTTTGTGATCGACTATAAACATGATAAAAGAGATACGAAATGACTTATTTCATTAAGACGTATGGCGGCCTATAATTGCTAACTTACACTCCATTTTAACTCTGGGGGATAATTGTCTCATTTGCAACATATGGAAGTTTTTAACGACTTTGACTGGCTATACAGCAATTGCACGGTCGGTAAATTTTCCATCACCACATTCTGTACTATTATACATGTAATTTAAATGTATCAAATTCAATTGCAATATACACAAGTAAATACGAACTAAAGAAGTATTAGTAGTATATATAAAAATTATTTGGGTTAATTGCATGATTGATCAAGCACGTCTTGCATTTTCTTTAGATACTGACCATCGAAATTATCTGTCCAAATCTGAATTCTATGAGAAGTTACCAAATTTGATTTAGATATCGAGTGGTTTAACTTAGATGTCCCTTATTATAAATTTTTGCAATGTCTATTTTATGAAACATATTCACCGTGTATCATCAGTACACCGGATATAGGTACTAACCAAGCGGGCATGATCGATTTTGACCTTACACGGTAACGAAAATCTTTTCTAACAGGTACATTGTACGATGTATAATACGCATGAGCACGAATTTCGACTGCATTATTCATTATACCGGACAAAAATAATAAAATAAATAGCTATTCATGAACATAGACAATTACATAATGGCAGTCTTATTTGACAAATAGGATATTTTTTTACATAAATTTCAATTTTGTTATATTTATGACCAGAATCAGGATTTCCATTCATGATTGAATTTAGAATGCTGTTTCATCTCTCTATTTTTGTCTTTTCATTTACAAAGTTAACAATTTGTCATTGTAAGGCCTTCAACAATGAACAAATATCTTCTGAAAGCGCATTTTGTTTCGAAAAGAACGAAGAAGTTGTTTTTCCCTTTTTTGATACGTTTTGTTCATCATACTCAAACAAAAAAGTATACGCAGTCAAAAATAAAACAGATTTTGCCAATTTATATGAAGATTTTAATTGACATCATTTATATTTTCACAGGGAATATATACAATGGAAAGGGGAAGATACAGGTTGAAAGTTATATATCTGCGATCAAAGAATTCAGTAAAAAGTACCCAATACGAACAATTTGTGAGATCGGATTTGCCGGAGGACATAGTGCAACACTGTTTCTACATTCCACAGATTCTGCTAGTTATACAGCGTTTGATATGTGGGATCGAGCCGAATATGAAGACTCGGCAATTGCCTGGATACGGAAAAGATTCAGTGACCGTCAAATTTCACTTGTGAAAGGTGACTCTACTAAAACCGTACCTCAGTTTGCAGGAAAATGTGATCTGATACATGTAGACGGTGCCCACCATGCTCACTTTCCACAGACAGACATGAAAAACATGGCAAGAGTTGCCTCTGTCAATAACCTATTACTGTTAGATGATTGTTCAAAATCTTGGCCGGCGGTGCTGAAAGGTGTGGACTATTTAAAGAACAACGATTTAGTGCATGATATAGAAATGCATGTTCCTAAAGGTTGGATTTACAGAGGAGCTCAAAAGGGTTGGTGCATTGGCAGTTATAAAGTTAAATCCCAGACTATTAATACCACTCCGGTAAATGACTTGCCGAAGAGTATAACTTTTCTAGACAAAACATTTTGTAGACCACCATGGCATGGAGATACATGCGCAGTTAATGACAACAAACAATGCTCGCAATGGAGTGACGAGTGTTTCTATAGCAACGTAACTGGTACCTTGTCAGTCTCTTGTGAACGATGGCATGGTGCTCAAAGCGTCGAACAGGTAACCTGGGATCAACGTGAAACTGCCACAGATCGCAATGAGGCTCATGCTAAATCGTTTAATTTCTACCAATCTTTACCAGACAATTTAGGTGACATCATCGAGCTTGGTGCAGGTCCCTTTACTCAGTCACAGACGATACTTAAAGACAAGAATGCAACCAGTATAACGTTGGTAGAACCAATGGCGTTCCATTATATGACGCACGTTAAACGTTGCTTTTATAAAAACGGTACTTTTATGAATTTACCGACTACGTTATTATCTATACCGGCCGAAGAACTTAATAATACCAGGAAATTTGATTCTCTTGTCATGATTAATGTTATCGAACATGTTTATGATGCATTATCTATTCTTAATTCGGCTATTAATTTGATCAAAGAAAATGGATTATTTATTTGGCATGAAAGACTTTGGGATAATTACCGAGGTGTAGCTACCCCACCGGGCAATGATCGTGAATTTCAGCTGCACCCAATTCGTATAAAAACTGTGATTGCAAAACATATCATGTCTATGTTTGAGGAAGTGTATGCTTCTTGGGACACCGAGGAGCTACGTCGACTGAAGAATCAAGGCGTATATTTCATTGGCCGCAGACGTAATATGGTGGCAAAAACTATTATCCCACAACATCCTGCTTGCTTTGAGCGAAGTAAAGGCAAACAAACTATAATATTTTTTGTTTCAAATGTGAATTCTACATTTTTACAAAGCCAGCTTATGATGGTCAATGATTTTGACAATACGAAATCAATAATACTCATACAAACTGACAATTTTACCACAAAAGCAACAGCAGCCATTTTGAAATTTAGTAAAATCAGAATAATGATCTCGCATCAACATTTACAAAACTGGAGAAAGGAAGTGAGTTACTATGTTGAACCATGCATGTTTATTTATCCTCATTTGACTTCCACTATGCTAGTAGGAGCTGATACACTCTGTGTGGGAAATAGTGGTGTCACTGTTGTACTTATGGGGTATTCGACGAAAAGGTTCCCCAACTATAACGAGATCCTACCTGCATACACCAAGTATCAGATGATAGACCAAATTTTATTATTATGGAATAATAAAAACGCATCATTTACACCAAATATCGATTTACCCAAACTTACTTTTATACAATCGGAAGTTAACAGCATGAATAACCGTTTTAATGTATCTCAATACATACGTACAGAAGCTGTCCTGGTGATTGATGACGATGTCCTTATAAGTGAAGCATTGCTGTCGTTAATGTTATTACGATGGAGTGAAAATCCGAGCAGATTAGTGGGCATCAGCAGAGATATGCGTTACGTCAATTCAATGAACGAATACATTGTTAGGGGCAAGAATCCATCTTTAACTATCGGTAAAACAATGTTGTTTCATCGTAAATATTTAGTGAAATATATGCAAGATACGAAGCTCGTTGATTGGAATAGCAAAAGATACTGTGAAGATATCTCAATGAATGCGTTGATTTTTAAAGAAACAAACTTGAGACCTTTATTTGTTCCGATGTCTGCGCAAGGTTCCCGCAAAGATCTCAGTGAAGTAGATGGAGCATCTGTAGTTGACACAAAGTGGGCTTTAAGAAGGACAGAATGTGTACAATGGGCAGCTCAATATTTCCAAATAAAATTATATTAAGTTCTTATTCAATGTAAGTTTACAATGTCCTGAACTTAAATTGAGATATAAGATGGTTTTATCTGTTATTAATATGATTATCTTTTGTATGAAAACAGTCTTGATTAGATAAAAGAAGATTTGGTTTATTTAGTCTCAATGAGACAACTCTCCATCCAAGTCACAATTTGTAAAACGTAAGCCATTACAGATCAAAGTACGGTCTTCAACACGAAGCCTTGGCATACACCGACTAGCAAGTTACAAATGCCCATACAATGACTAGTGTAAAACCATTCAAATTGAAAAACCATCGATCTAATCTATATGGAAAATGAGAAACACTTATGAACGGTCAACCACATCAACAAACGACAACCACTGAACAACAGGTTCCTGACTTAGGACAAGTGCAAACACTACATGTCTGATTGGTTTTTACATGTATATTTAAAAAAAACTAATTTCCTTAGATTTAAAAAAAAAATGAAAGTGGGGAATGTGTCAAAAAGACAACCACCTGGCAAAATAGTAAAACTGAATAGCCGAAGGCCACCAATGGGTCTTCAACACAGCGAGCAAATATAATAATCATCAAATGAGCTAGAAATATAATCAGCCTTGCTATTAAAGGTGGAATTTGAAGGAGTTAAACATAACACAAGCATGTACCTTAATAAAAAATATTTGACAATTACTAACCCTGAAAGTGAATTGATAAAATAGTTTCTGTCAGTGTAATAGCAAATAATTGATAAAGAAAATACCGCACATAAAAACTACAGACGATCTATTGCTGCAATATCCAATAAAAACACAACATGGAAAAATTAATCAAGACAATTTCTGCGTCGGATAGAAATCGGAAGATTCAAATACGCAATTCCTAAATAAAAGATGAATGTTTCTATGTTTTGTAAGGTTCTTATAACAGTTCAATTTTCAATTATTGACAGACTTTCCATTGAAATTTCTTAAAGCAAAAATACTGGGTAACAAGCTGTGCTGCATAAGGTGGATTTCTTTCCGACCTCCGGCCTCACCCCCTATGGATTTTACTAACCCTCTATGGATCCGTAGGGGGTTAGTAGCGAACCATATAACTTATAACTCGAATAATTCAAGCCCTTTCCGTGTCCGATTTTCTCCCACACGAGGGCTTGAACTCTTTGTGATCATTGGCCGCGTCGCCTGCTCTCTGTGAGAGAGAGCCAATCAGCGGCGATCAGGATATTAGTCTGCGCAACTCTTTTGAAATTGCCTTACCACACACGTGTGTTTAATTAACACAAATCCGATAATAATTAATTAACATCAATTAACATCAGTTTACATCATTTATCATCAATTAACATCCGGAACTCCTCCTTCTTTAGCTGCCAATTTAAATCAAAATTCCCATATTGCAAAGCGGTGTGAATTTTCCGGTTGACGGTCTTGATCGAGGAAGACGTTCAGGCGTTAATGTAGCCTTCGTAGATCAGCGGAATATAACGACTGAATTATTCGGGTTATATAACTTATAGAATACTAGTACTTTAACCTAGCAATGCGGATTACAGAAATATATTTACATTAAGAGTAGTTATGAATATGAAATGTGAGCGTTAGCAAACATTTTCAAATATCTCACGGTTCACTTAACATGGAAATGTGATAATGCTTGCATGGCATTGTATTCTATGGACGCATATTCCTATTGGTTATTATCATAGGTAATGAACAAATTTAAACAGTAAACGTAAGATGACTAGAAAAATAGAAGATAGAAAGATTGGTATATGTTCACGTAAGCTTTGGACAATTAATGCAAGCTATCTTAAACATTTAAATATACTACATCTTTGATGGTTTTATATATCTTTTTAAGCTTAATGACTCAAGCTTTTATAAATTCTTAAAAAATTTCAGTATATAAAATGTTTTGTTTTTATTCAAAGATCGCAATATTTTAATCAATATTACATTATTATGGAAATGGAGAACAAAATGTGAAAACAAAATTTGCATCACAGTGCTAGATTATATCGACTTATGAAATCTCGGGAAACTATTTTCTTTTAATTAGACGTGTATAAATGTTTAGCACCTGTCCTAAGTCAGGAATCTGTTGTTCGGTGTTTGCCGTTTGTTGGTGTGGTTCATAAGTGTTTCTCGTTTTTCATATATATATTAGATCATTGGTTTTCCTGTTTAAATGGTTTTATACTATTCATTATTTGTGCTCTTTATAGCTTGCTGTTCAGAGTGAGCAAATGATCCTTGTTCAAGACCGTACTTGGACCTATGATAGTTTACCTTTTACTAAACCAACATCTTCAATCTTCTAAAATGTAAAGCTTTTTATAAATAGTTAACTATTTCACCATCAGATAGGCATTCCCGTGTCTCCCATTCTATAACAAATGACAAAACAACAATAACCCTTAACAGACTGTACAAATGTTCATAGGCGAAATTAATGAATAACAAAAAAACTATTGGTTGTAAAACAACCATTTTTGAGGATGCCCACTTCAATAAATAAATAACCACCTTGAATACCGTATTCTGGATATTTCAAGTTGTAACAATCAATTTACAAAACTAGAATTCTTTTCGTTTTTTAAAGTCTGACATTTTAATGCACTCTTTACGACCTTTCATTTGATAAGCGACAAGCATACCTTCTGAAACTTTCCTTTTTTCACATCTAATGAACCTATCCAACTATAATAAACTCATCATAGATACGATGACTAAATTTTATATATACGCCAGACACGCATTTCGTCTTCAAAAGGCACATCAGTGACGCTCGAATCAAAAAAAGTTAAAAAGGCCAAATAAAGTACGAAGTTGAAGAGCATTGAGGACCAAAATTCCTAAAAGTTTTGCTAAATACAGCTAAGATCGAAAATATGATATTTGTAATGCAGACTTAATAACCTTTCAAAGGCTTCGTGGCAACATTATCTTCTAAAAGGTTTTCTTGTTGCCAGAGACGGATTTAGGAGGGGCAGGGGGCCCGCCCCCCCCCCCTTTTGGGAAAAAAATTGGTTGCTTATATAGGGAATCACTGAAGCGTGACTGGAGCGGGCCCCCTCTTAGGTCAGTCAGTGGGCCCCCACTTATGAAAATTTCTGGATCCGCCACTGGTTGCACTTAATAACCCGTACTGGGGGCATGTTTTATTGGTCTCTTTTGTATATCCCCAGAATGTCTCCTTGTGTAGATTAAAAACAAAAATCTGGACCTTTTCTGGAGATATTCTGTAGAAGAAGCAATGAAACAAAAATTCAATTTGCCGTCGAATACAGCAGATTTTTTTTATGCTGGATTACACTTGTCAACGAAATTTACAATGATTTATTGGAAAATTTAGTTACGTCAGAACATTAGGTAGTTATGACTATAAAAAGTGTTCTCTGTTTTGGTGTGAATATATTAAAAATATATTATAAAAATGTTTTAGAAGAAATCGCTGCATGCATTCGTGAAATTTTTACATCGCGATGACCTTGAGGTCATTCCGATGTATTGCAATCGCCTAGATTTCCATTATAAATGTAAATTAGTTTTGGGTTTGTAACCGATCTATAAACATAAGCGAGTTCAAAATAACATTCCTTATCGTTTGATATAAATACATCTCTTCGATGAATACTGATAGAAATATTTTTGTTTACAACATAAATTAATAATATGAAATTGTTTTGTAGTTAGATATACATGTTTCGAAATTTGTTTTACATGCACACGTATAAAAATTGCGGTTATTATCCAACGCAATCATAGGTTTGAACGTAGTTTTCAATTTAGACTCGTATATATCAGTGTATGTAAAGTGCGGATCCTAAAATATCATTTTTACTGTATATGCCATAAATGTCTAATGTAGAATGATAAATAAACAGACGAACTTTTTTTAATTTTTTAAAGAAAATGAAGAAAAATAGTTAAAATGTATATGTTCAGAAATACATAATACTAATAAAACAAAGTAAGAGATGCGAGCGGGATTTATCGCGCCTAAAGCCATCCAACTGTGAAATATATACCAAAATAGGTGAATTTTTAGGACATTTCACGAACAGATCGTGCAGGTGCTTTATAACTAACAGGTGAGATGTTGTTGCAGTAAAAAATATTCATTTTAATACAATTATTAAAGTTGCATAACGTAGAATATGTTTTGTCATTCAGTTTCTTCATATTTAACTAAATTCCACTATGATGATTTCGTAATGCTAGTCATGTTTACTGTCGAATAATGATACTATTCTTTCATTTTAACTGTGGAGCGAATCATTAGTATTGTATATGCGGTGCATTTTCACTGTATAATTATTATTTTTTTTATCTATTACAGCTCATTTCTTTAAGCATGTAGAGCAAGACTTTAGTTGATTTGCTTGCTTTTTTTATTGGATAATCATTATGATAACACCCAATTTAATTCAAATATTAAAAATACAGGTTCAACTGTGCCTATTCATATTGTTTAAAAATGTCAATCTTATTTACAAAGTTTGTATAAACAATTATACAAACAAAGCAAGCAAGCCAACCAAAGTTTTGCTTTACATGCATTAGGAAATTAGCTGTAAAGCCTTAATTTAGCCGACTTGCTCAAATAATAGATAAAGTAAGAGAAAGATTTGATAAAATTTAACTTACGGATAAAAGTTTGGTTTTAAAACACTCTACTAAATTCAATAGAAATAACATTTATTTCAAATGTATTCCATTTAGTTTCTTATAAAGCGTATAGAGATCTTTATCCTTATTTTTTTTTTATCCATTTCCATGACACTTCACCACTAATTACGTACATCTTGATATAGATTGCACCTTTGTTTTCCCGTTTAAAAGGTTTTACACTGGAGCCCTTTATAACTTGCTGTTCGGTGTGAGCCAAGACTCCATGTTGAAGACCGTATTTTGACGTATAATGGTCTACTTTTATAAATTGTGACTCGGATGGAGAGTTGTCTCATTGTCACATACGACATCTATATGGCTCAAAAACGAAACGAGATGGGTTAAAAGGGATGAAAAAATCTACGCTACTTTTTTAATATATTTATAATGGGCTTTATATGAGTCAAAATAGAGTAAAATAGTGGGTCGCATTTGGGTATAAGCGTCACGCCGGATTGCCGATTTTTTGCAAGCGTGACAGGTGAAAGTCAAATGATTGTGTAGAGAAAAACGGGAAATGAAGTCTAGCGGGACACGGATAATTACAAAAAATTAGAACTGCATAGTATAAGCGGGATACGGGAATCTGACAAAACAATAAGCGGAATACGGGAATCTGCCAAAACAGTAAGCGGGATCCGGGATCAGAACCCCCCAATGAGACCCCAGAAAAAGATATTTTTGTATATTCATCCTATTGTTACAGTCATGCCTTCAATAACAAAAGTATCCGATGCATGCATTTTTTCATATTTTTGGTCCCTTTTTCAATTTTGTGGGGTCCAAATTTATAGACAAAAGTCCTTTAATATAGATATTTGGAATTCGTTGACATGCTGAATCTGACCATGTATCAAGTTTGGGGATTTTTTGCCTAGTTGCTGAAATAGCCCACATAGAGTTCCAAAGGGTCTAAAATCAACAAAAATGAATTGTAGCATGCATTTCGTGTACAATAACCCAAATGTGCATGGTTTTACCTCTGTGGTAGTATCCATTCGCGGATCTAGAATTTTTCATAAGTAGGGGCCCACTGACTGCTTAAGAGGGCCCGCTGCAGTGATTCACTATATAAGTTAAAATCAAGGAGAAACGTAATCTGAAGAATACAATATGACATTTTGAGAATCGCTTTTGTTACAAGTTTGAAAAGCTATATATTTGATGAAGAATGAATGAGGAGTTTGTATTTCAATTGGAAAATACATGTATCATAAATCCTAAAGTCATCAACTAAGTTTTTTTTCATTTGTTGCAAGTGCATTTATCACATAATTCTACAATAAAAATTCCTCGCATCTTTGAAAATTCTACATTAATAATGACTGCACTAACAGTGATAATTCATCGCATCTATAGTTAAAATGGATCGCTTTCAATAATCGATATGCTATATTATGATGCTTTTATAACACTTATTTGAAGTTTAATGCTATGTTTGTATATTATAAAGACATATCACAATGAAAATATGTTAAAACTTAACTTAAAATCCTTTAACTTGATATTTTCAAAACGTAAACAAATACAGTTTTCCCATGATCCTTTATTCTACAATAGACATACCCGCATATAACAGTAAAAATGAACTAGCTGGATTCGCACTTTATATACACTGTATATATTATATATATATATACAGATCTAACATTGTTGGGTTGATGTTTAGACGAGTTGTATATACATAAATTAATGTACACAGCCATGTATCACCATCATTGCTGGTGATCCGATGGATAAATCTGCTGTAGAGTTGTCACTGACTCAGACGCACTTATAAATATAATTTTTTCTGTGACTGTATCTTGCATTAATTTGTAGGATCCTTTACTATAGGTAATTGAGCTTATCTGTAACAATAACATCTCCATGCCTTATATATCATGTACTGTAGTACGACGATAGATTAAAACTGACGAGGAAAGGTAACACACGGCCACCGAAAACTTTATTTTAGTGAAGCCCAGGTGGTCGTGTGGTCTAGCGGGACGACAACAGTGCAGGCGATTTGGTGTCACGATATCTCAGTAGCATGGGTTCGAATCCCGGCGAGGAAAGAACAAAAAAATTTGCGAAAGCAAATTTACAGATCTAACATTGTTGGGTTGATGTTTAGACGAGTTGTATATATATAAATAAATATAAGTAAAAAATCATTGATATTATCAATGCACACGTACCGAAAAATTGTGTTAAATATAAAAAAGAAGATGTGGTATGATTGCCAATGAGACAACTATCCACAAAAGACCAAAATGACACAGACATTAACAACTATAGGTCACCGTACGGCCTTCAACAATGAGCAAAGCCCATACCGCATAGTCAGCTATAAAAGGCCCCGATAAGACAATGTAAAACAATTCAAACGAGAAAACTAATGGCCTTATTTATGTAAAAAAATTAAAGCATGCGGAAGAATATCTCAAAGAACGTTTTGTGACAATACCGGCAAAGACCGGTAACTCTGTAATTGTTTTTGCGGGAAAATATGAATGCCTTCTCGTATCCAATCTTTTGGAAAAATCGAATTTTTACAGAAATGTGTCCACCATGCACTTGCATTGTACTATTATTAGAAAAGTAGAATAGAATGATATTCGAATGGATGCAAATCATATATACATGTAACTGTTATTCTAATATAATATATAACAACAAATCAGTGGTGAAGTTGAATTTTCCTGCCATTTATTCATCAATGATCATCCACGCACGAACTTGTCTCAGAAAAAAGATACATCTCTGTACATTAACCTCAGTTTCAGGTAAACTGATATATGTGATTTTTTTTCCTGAGACAAGTGCTTTTGACCATCCACAAGAACTTGTGGTCATCCTATGTTCAGTACTTCATTACTTTGATTCTTTATGCTTTTCTAAGGCTTAATTTAGCTAAACAAATTTAGTTAAAGCTCCGATCATTTGATTTTCTTGAATAATCTCCAGTGGCGGGTACAGAAATTTTCATATGGGGGGACCACTGACTGGCTAAGAAGGGACCAGTTCCAGGCATGCTTCAATGATTCCCTATATACTGTGGATTCATTTATTTTCGTGGGTATCAATTTTCGTGGATAGAGAAAAAAAGACGTTTCGTGGTATACATGAATTCGTGGATCGCTGATTACAACAACAACAAAATAGATACGTAATTCGTGGATTTCTTTTTGATTTAGGAGATCATATAACCTCCTTGGTTTGATCAATAATAAAACAAAACAAAAAAGAAGGAATTCATTGAAAAAGTTTTGAATTGTCAAACTCCTCGCTTTGTCATTCTAGGTTAAAGTGTTCATTGATAACTTCGATTACAATAATGTACAGAGACAACTAATTATTTGTTTGTTTTACAATTTATAAAGTCTTGTCTGAATTCTATAAGGCATTCAAAACTTTATGATTGAAAGCTCATTTCCCTTATCACGATATAATAAACAGTGATATAAGTATAAGGTGTGAAAATAAATGTTCCTGTCATAAACACTTTTACCTACGGGCAATATCCCTGTACTTAATCCTATTGATTTTTAATCGCTGTTTAACCAAACTATGACACGGTAATTAACAACTTGCAGTATTTTCCATAACAGTTTTAATCAATTTTAAAAAGTAAATTATCACTGATATTTGATATATTTATTATAGATTTAATCAAAATACTTGTATCTTCTTTCAATAAACACACGTGTTATGTTACAATGTTTATCGCTAGTCAACACTATACTAGAACTGCATAACATAACCGGAAATAAACATCCGACTCCATACACATTTCTCGGGATTATTCTTCGTTAAATTCTTAAATTCGTGGTTCGCTGTGACCGACGAAACCCACGAAAATTGGTATACAGTGGCGGATCCAGAAATTTTCATAAGTGGGGGCCCACTGACTGACCTAAGAGGGGGCCCGCTCCAGTCACGCTTCAATGATTCCCTATATAAGCAACCAAATTTTTTCCCAAAAAGGGGGGGCCCGGGCCCCCTGGGCCCCCCCCCTAAATCCGCCTCTGGTATACCACGAATAAAAATGAATCCACAGTAGTTAACCATTTTTTTTTTTGCCCAACAGGAGGGCCCAGGTCCCCCTTAAAAACCCTCTCAATCCTCCTCTGATTTTACACTGTACAAGGGTAAATTTTAGTCTGGTATATATGATTAATAAGGACATCTTGTTTATCATTTTTTATAAAGTAACAAAGCTGGATTATTGTTGTATATAAAAGATATCGCAGAGTTTTTGAAATCATTATTCAGTCACTGTAGGTCCTTAAAGAAAATCTGCTGGTCCTAACTATTAGTTCTATTTCAAATTACCCAAATAATAAGGTACAAATGTATTTAAACAAGGTTATAGCTTTTCTCAGATTGCTTATGACTAAATCCGTTTGTTGTTACATTATTGTCCTCCCTCAAGATTTATTTAATAGTTGTGACTGGTGTTGAATAAGCTTTCAGTTACTGCAAATACTCTTATTTCGTTGTTTATTATCTTATGTTAGTGTGTTTCTGTTTCTCAGTCGCGATCTTTTGAGTTAATCCAATGTCAACTTATTTTTACACAGTTTGTTCTAAAGTTGAACTGTTACGTCAATGTCCCATGCAGTTTAGTGAAGGATGTAGCGCTCTCAAACATATTTAACCATAGGCCTGCCAAATTCTTTATGTGCAACAGCCTGTTCCAAGTCGGGAGCCTGTGATTCAGTGATTGTTGTTAGTTCACGTCTACATGTCGACTCATATTTGATTTTTTGTAAATTGTTTTGTTATAATATATATAATTAGGACTTAGTTTTTTTCGTAGGAATAGTTTCACATTTTGCATGTCAGGGCCTTTTATAGCCTATTATATATCATAGGTTATTGTCCCTGTTGAAGTTCGTACGGTTGTCTGTATATTGCTAAGACCTACTTCAATTGAACTCCGGTTGATATATTTGTCTAATAAGCAATCATATTACACATCCTCTTCTTTAGATATTATATGCCTGGCTTGTTAACTCGTGTTTACCTTAACATACATGGAATATTAGCCACTGGACGTTAAAAATAAGCAATCAACAATCAATCAATCAATTTAACTGACTAGTGTCAAATACAGGATAACCATTTGATTTTATTGTTAGTTGGACCAGTTTTTGCTTTTATTCCTTAATGCCGCGTGCTTAGTGGAGAAGCAGGCAATACCTGTTTAAAGTATTTTTCCTAGGTTCGAACACGCTACCACGAGACGACCGTCGATTTAAAAGGCACTGTTGTAACACTATATGATTGTGAAACAATTAAAATATAAAACCAACAGCCTGATTTTTGAAACCAAAAAAAAAAAAAAAAAATAAAAAATCAGACATGATCCCCCTCACAGATCTTGTACGCAAGTGAGAGAAAAAACATAATATGACCAAAAGCAACCCATGCAATAGGATAAGATAAGAAAATGTAATTTTGATTCTGTATAAGTTAAATATACAACACAAGCTCGAAGGACTCTGCTAGCTTTTGACCGAGTTATAAAAAAACAACGTTGAATATTTACATAACATAAACAGTCTAATATATAAACAACCAACCTTAAACCTTACACATAGGCTTTAGCATTCAATAAAAATTCAGCAGAGAAATAGAATGAAGTAAAGCATTTAAAAAAATAGTGTAATTACTTCGAGATATAGAAATTTCACGGCACAATATAAAAAATTATTTTCAACATGCAACTTCTAGAAAAATATATCCGAGAAATTAAAATTCAAATTTATAAAAATTCAAAAAGAATTACAACAATACCAGTCCAAAGCAACAAACAACACAGACATGACCAGAACACAGACGTCAGACGATGGCGGCATCATTCCAAACAATTCCAGTACCATTTTCAGGTCTGAAATTCAGGCAAAAGATTTGGAAGGCCGTTCTATAAAGGTGCAGCTGCGAAAACCATCATGATTTTCCATATAATGTTTCAGTGTCGGGTCAATTTACCCGCTGTGGCACATCCATAATATCAAGATACATGAAAGAAAACTAAAATATTTGAACACTAACCACATTTTGTTAGCACATCTATAATTATAGAAGCTATATATATTGTTCATAATCTTGAAAGTTTCTTGAACCATTGATGCTTTATGTGCCCCCTTTTCATCCGTCTGATCTTTAAGGAGGGCACCATAGCTTAGCTTATCATCACGTCAGTTATGTCAGAGGTCCTGGGAGAACGATGACGATCCTGATTTCAACGTATCAATGAAAAGGGGATATGGTGGAGTAGCCATAATCTGGAAAAAAGAAATGAATGAAAATATAAAGGAACTGATAGACGGTGGAAATACAAGCCATACATATTCAACAAGGAGACAAACCAATATGTCTTATAAATGTATATATGCCATCAGATAGCAAAAATGCAGACATCGAATACAAAGACACATTGGCTCAAATTGATGAAATGATAGAGAAATATAAAGACACACACGAAATTATAGTATGTGGAGACATGAACGGGTCACTTGATAGAAGCTCGACACCTCATGATATAATCCTAAAGACGTTCTGCAAGGAAAAATGTATAGGAAATACTGAGAAATGCCCAGTAAAAGAGACATTTTATCACCAGAATGGTATGTCGAAAGGACAAATTGACTACTTCCTCTTCAAAAGTAACTCAGAAATCATTACCAAAATCATACAAATTGATGTCCTTGATACTGACCCAGAGAATACCTCGGACCATGTACCTGTTATCTTGACACTGAATAGCCAACTGAAAAAAGTCCGGGAAAAAGCAACAACTATCATAGCAAAACCTAAATGGACTGACTGCGACCATCAAGTTTATAAGGAAGTCATCAATAAAGATCTACCAAAACTCATGCAAAAATCATAGAGCAAGATATAAGAAATCTAGAAAAATTGCTACATAAAGCCGGAGAAGCGGCAATCCCAAAGTATAGAAGAAAAATCAAAATCAAATCAAAGGGAAAGGCGATATGGAATGAACAAATAGATCAGGCATCACAGCAATCAAAAAATGCATATAAAGTATGGAGGCAACATGAAGCACCTCAAGAAAGAAGTAATGAGCTCAAAATCAAAATGACAGTTGCAAAGAGAATACTTCGAAAAGCACAAAGACAAGCCTATGCCTCGCAGAGAGAATCAACAGCGGGAAAAATTATGAAAGCTTCAAATGCAGATACAAAACTTTTTTACAAGCTTATCAAAATGCAAAGATTAATTGATTGATTGATTGTTGTTTGCTTTACGTCCAGTGGCAAATATTTCATGCATATTCAGGACGAGAACAAGTTCACAATAAATACAATAGGTAGGTTGTTACAATAGAGGCCATCTGGGATGATGGTCGGGGAAATTTGGACTGCCACCGGAAAAGGAGGGTTTATTGGATAGGGACGGAAATTTTGCCTTGCAACAGGCCACCTACGGACCCCTCAAAGAGTTGTTGCAAGGGTTCTTAACGTGCAAAGAGCGTGACACTCTCTTTACACGAGGCATCGGATTTAACGTCCCCCTTCTGACCGGACGTGACTGCGAACTTGATACATCCCGCACAACCAAACGGACGCCCCACTTCGGCAAGCGTTTTACTGCCGGTCGGGAGAAGACCAAGTGATCATATTTCTATACCCCAGTCACCCTTGGGTGGAACATGCAAAGAAAAACACCACTTACTAATACCAAGATACTGAAACTAAATGAAAAGACTGCAGAAGATGGACCAAGCATAATGAACATCTGGCAAGAACATTTCCAACAACTAGCTACACCAACAATAGAGGAAAATTTTGAAACTAAAAAACTAGAGCTAGTAGAAATACAAAACAATATAATAGAATCCATAGAAAGGGAAAAAGGTCAAGGCATAGATCTTGTTAATGTAAAGGAAGTAAATAAAGCTATAGACAAACTTAAAGCAGGAAAAGCACGCGATGAAGATGGAATTTCGGCAGAACACTACAAACATGGGATGGAGGAGTTAACTCCCTTTATAGTACATTTGCTTAATTTAATCTTAACATATTTGGATGTACCAATCTTCCTAAAGACAGGGATTCTAACACCAATATTAAAGAAAGAAAAAGACAAAACATTACCATCTAGCTATAGAGGAATAACTGTAACTAAAACCTTTGCAAAAATATTACAAAGTATATTGAAGGATAGAGTTGACTCTGTGTTTAACAACATACAAAACTCCCTGCAAAGAGGCTTTACAGAAGGAGTATCATCACTATGTGCAGCATTCCTCACATCAGAAGCAATCGAAGAAAGTAAGAAATTAAAGATACTACTGATCTTAATAACTCTCGATGCAGAAAAGGCATTTGACAAGCTAAACCATGAAATACTATTCAACAAACTGTACCATTATGGAATAAAAGGAAAACTCTGGATATTACTGAGAAACTTGTATAAAGGAATGAGCATTAAGGTTAAATGGTAAGGGCAATGCACAGAAGATGTAATGGTGCTACAAGGAATTCAATAAGGTGTAAAACTATCTACAACGCTATATAAATGCTACAACAACGTCATACTGGCTAGCAAAGTGGACTTGGAGCATGTATTGGTGATATACAAGTCCCTGCACCAACATGTGCCGATGACATTGCTGTCCTGGCAAATAGTACTGCAGATGCACAAGGAGTATTAATTTAGACATAGTACAACACCATACAAGCAGAGATTTAGTCAAAATCAATCCAACTAAATCCGAAACTGTTCTATACAATGCAAAAGGCTCAAACATATCAACATTGCAATTTGAAGACAATGACATCAATATAACCAATGAACCAAACATCTAGGTATCAAAAGAAACGAGCAAAACCGTGCAAATATCTCAGAAAGAATAAGAACCGGTAGGGCAACAATATACAGCCTTCTTGGAGCTGGGTTACATGTCAGAAGAGGATTCTCACCCATGTTCGCATACAAGCTATGGAGAACATATGCAGTACCAAGAAGCATATACGGACTTGAGGTGGTGAACTTACTTGCAAAAGAAAAGCATATGCTAGAACTGGCAGAGAGAAAAATCCTCCGACAAATTCAAGGGCTTCCAAATAATACAGCAAATAAGGCTGTCTATACCCTGGTAGGAGCAGAACCTATTGCCATCACATTAGACAAAAATGTTACTTAACTTACCTTCTTCATGAATATTGTTAGAAATTCAGGAACCATAGAATGTGAAATTCTGCGCCGACAAATAGTATTTTCAGACCAAAGACAGGAAAAGACTTTATCAACAGAGTAGAAAAAACTCGATCAAAATACAATTTGAAATCTAGTAGGTACTACATAGAAAATCCACTGAAAAAATCGAATGGAAAAGACTAGTAGGAATAAAGATCAAGGAATACTGGAAAAATGAGTGTCAAAATGAAAAAATGGAAAAAACATCACTTAAATACATAGAGCATGTAGAGATACAGAACAATCCATTAAATGAAGCTCACAATATATGGAAAAGTGTAAAAAAACAATAGTAAAGATGTAAAGGCAGGAGAAATAAAAGCAAGAATAAGTACTCAAACGTACATATTCCAAGCCAAAAGAGCTAAGTTCGATCCGAAAGTTAACCCGATCGGTGTACAATCTGTGAACAGGAAAATGAAGATCTAGAACATTTTATTCTACACTGCAAAGAATTAGAGCAAATAAGATATAAATACTGCTAAAAAATTGAACAGACAATGAATGAAATTGATACCTCAACATACAAGAAGATCATACAACAAGGGAATTAACTGCAGCTCATAGTGGACTGTACTAGCAAAGACATAAACTGTTACTCAACTGTGTATGAAAACATTGAAACTCTGGCTAGAAATATGTGTTATGAGATGCACTTGCTGCGCACAAAAAGGATAAAAAACTTTAACACAAGTACAGTATAATAAGTAAACTTTTTAAAATCAAATAGTTCATTACTAATAGTATATCATCTTACTATTTTATGACTTATAAGTATTTAAAAAATAAATTTTCTCTTTTTAAAATTGTAAGATATCAGTTATAATTTAAAGAATAATGACAAGATCTCCATATAGTAAATTAAACTGTGAAGAAAATTTATGTATATATTATAGCCTAAATTTTTTCATAACCCCAACCATTTTACATAAGTCTTATAAAATAAATTTGCATTATAGTTCCTGATGTATGTATAGCACTCATAACTAATAATTATAAGTGATTTTAATTTTGAGACCATTTTAATTCTTAATTGTAAATATATGCAGTTGTCTCTTAACATTTTCTTACAACCCAGCACATATGAATTATTATATAACTTTTAAAACTTTATGATGACAATCCTATGAATTAATTATGATATTTATTTAAGAATTGAATGCTTCTTTTTGTAAAATTATTGGGGTGTAAAAGCGTTGACCGAAGTACATTTTGTATGAAGCGCGGAAGCGCTTCATTCTAAAAATGTGCGCACGGTCAACGCTTTTACAACCCTATAAAGTTACAAAAAGAAGCATTCAATACTTATAATTACATTTTTTAGCTATTTAAAATTCTATCTACTGGTTAAAATTTAAAATAATAGTAACAGAGTTAGAATAGGATAAAACTAAAAAATAGTTAAAAACAGGAACATGAGGAACTTGTATGTACACTATACATTTAAAATTATAAAATGGATAAAAGTAATATGATCTTATCAGTTGTTTAAATTTCTCTTAGCAAAGGAAAGTGAAAGGAACTACTAATCTGTACTAGTAATTGGTTAAATTTATGGACTAGTATGGTTTCATAATTAGTTTAAATATATGTAATTAAAATCTAAAATGGTAAGGGATACGAATAAAAAAGAAACTTGTAAAAATTAGTTTTAAGTAAAACAGTAGAGTTTGTCAATAGAATTTGGGTCTATAAGATTATTTACAGGGGTAATTAATATTCATATGCTCTAGTTATGGTTCAACTATGAAGTTCTTAGCCACATCACCTAGTATTAATTAAGTATATAGACAAAGTAGTATAATACTTGTTATATGTTACATTCCCACGACTGACAGCCACTTGCAAGTTAAGCTCAGAACTCAACTGATTGTTCATTTGTTTTCCAAAAGTTGGGTTCTTTTAGCATGCAATGCATAGATCCAGTCTTTGCAGATTCGTTCTAAGTCTCTCTGCTGAGACACAGTTATAAGGTCGTTCCTAGAAAAGTCAACCAAGAATTCGAGAAGATCCTCATCAGAATTAATTATACTGCAATAGTGGATATGATTATCCTCTAGTAGGGATTTTAGTCTATTGTGATGAATTTTCTCACACAATTCAGACTTTCACACTTGATTAGGAAATGTTTATAATCCTCAGGTCCTACCATGCACAATTTGCATTCTGCAGATTTTGTTCCGTCAAATCGGTTGGTAATACTTTGGGTTTTGTAAGTTCCTGTAAGTATCCTGGATTTTATTATCCCTTTGCAAACATCTCTTTTATGATCTCTGACACTGCTCCAACAGAAGTTTGGTTTTTTAAAGTTCCAGTTGTTTACTTCCATATATTTGAGTGTTGATTTGCTTCTAGCAGATTCGGTCCATCTGTTTTTCCAGGTTTTGTCTATAACATCATGAGTCAATCGTTTCCAATTTTCCTCTGGATTTAGTATAATCTCATGTGCGGATGGAAGATCATAAGATTTGAGAGTTTTGTCCACATTTATGTACCAACTATTTGATTTATCATCTTTTGTAGCTAGCTGTCTAATTCCAATTTTACACTCAATTGAGTTGGGATCTTTTGATATTCTTAGAAATAGGGAAATGACAGCTTTATGTACGAGTTGCTCAATAGATTCGGCTCCGAGTAAGATATAGATAGCACATCTGCAGTTCTTTGTGGTAAGGATAGAATTTGTTTAAATGTTTTTTTCTGAAAAGCTTCTAATTTTTGGATATTGGTTTTAGTAATGTTGAGAATTTCAATTCCATAGAGCATTCTTGGTATAACGTAAGTCCGCCATAGTTTATACGATAATAGTGGATTTATACCATTTATTCCATATAATCCAGCACCTAATAGGGAATACATTGTAGCTCTTGCAGCAGAAATTCTATTCTCTACATTTGGATTATTTTTCTCTCGTCTTTCAATTCCTAAATGTTTAATGTTTTGCTTTTCGTCTATTTTTTCATTAAAAAGTTGAAGATTTATATCTTTATTCTTCTTGTTAATCATTAGAATTTCAGTTTTTTTGCTGTTTATCTTTACCCGATCGTTTTTGGTACAGTTTTCAATGATGCGGAGTTGGGTTGAGGCATCATGTTCTGAGCCAGCACATAGCATAATGTCATCTGCGCACGTTGGGTAACCCACATAATTGGTTCCAATTTTAATTCCTATGTTTGTGGATTCAAGAGTATCAAGGATATTCTTATTATAGGCCTTGTAAAAATTGACAGAGAGAATTCCACCTTGTTTGACTCCCTGCTCATTTACAAATGTTTCCGAGATGTATCCTTGAGATTTAACTTGTGTAGTTGTTTTGTTATATAGTTCCTTAATTAGTAACCATGAAGCTCCATTAATTCCTTGATGATATAATTTCCAAAATAGGTGTATATGGTCTACCACGTCAAATGCTTTTTCTGCATCAAGAGTTATTAGAATGAGACACTCGTTTTTATCTTTGGCTTCGTTAATTGCTTCAGAGATGAGAAGAGCAATATTAATAGAGGATGCACCTTTAGTGAAACCTTTCTGAAGCTTGTTTTGATGTTTATTTAGTGTACCCTCGATTCTAGCTCTAATACAAAGCTCCAAAATCTTACAAATGATGTAAATGACTGTGATGCCTCTATAGTTGGATGGAATAGTAGGGTCTTTGTCTTTTTTGTGGACAGGGGTCAGCAGACCTTTTTTGATGACTTCAGGAACATGCTTTGCATAGAATATATTGTTAATTAAGGTAACCAGGAATTCAGTCAACTCTGTTCCACCATAAATTAGATGTTCTGCAGTTAAGCCTTCTACATCCCCAGCCTTTTTCTTTTTAATATCGAAATACGCTTGGTGATTTCTGTTGAGGTAACAGGTTGAATTGTTATTTCTTGGTTTTCACAGATGTTGACAATGGTTTCCATGTCTAGCTTGACAAGATTATCATGACCAATGTTGAAGGAAGGATTTGAATTGGTTTTGGCTAATTTTTCAAAGTTATCTTTGAAGACATTATTTATCTCATTTGGAGTTGCTTCTTTTTCTTCAGTTCTAAGGGTGTGTGTGAAATGAGAAGAAGACCGTTGAGTTTTAATAAGTCGAAAAAACAGATCCTTGTCCCTATCTGAAGCCATCATAATTTCTTCATGTAGTTTAATTCTTTTGTTAGCGGTTTGTTGCCTTTGTCATGTTTGTATTGATCTGACCGAACGTTTCGTCTCTAGTCTCTTCAAGTTGTAAATATTATTTTTCGAAGGAGGTGAACCAACCTTTTTCCACAGATAAAATGCCTTTTTTGACAGACCCACAGCTTTAGCAAATTGTGGAGACCAGCTGATCTTCTCATGAATAAAAAGTTATATACTGCAGCTGTCCTATTTGAGCAGTCAAATTGCATTGACTGTATATTCATATGTGATATACAGTCACTGACCGTATATCACCTTGTTTATGACGTTGACAATGCGTTTCCGTAGAGTTTTATTTATGACGTCAATAAAACATACAGGTTCGCGGACATTTTACGTCGTCCGCTCTAAATTAAAAAATGATGGTTTTTACCCTAAATACTTCATCTAGAACACTTATAAGAGTTGCAGTATATAAAGAATAACCATACATTGTCTCAAAATATCAATCGGTTATTTGTACTCGGCTCGAAACAGGTAGAAATGCTCGGCACAGCCTCGCTTTCTACCTGTTTCTAAGCCTTGTACAAATAACATTGATATTTCGAGACAATGTATGGTTATTCTATATGTATTGAGCAATGCAACTGCTTACGGAGTAACAAGTGATGTGCAGTTAGCCAATCAGAATACTATAGTATTAATGAATGGGTATTTTTATAATGGCCCTGTTATATGTCCAAGGTCTGTAATAATGGTCGAGGAAGTCTGTAATTGCCCGAGGCAACGCCGAGGGCCATTACAGACATCCGAGGCCATTATTACTGACCAAGGACATATAACAGGGCCATTATATAAACACCCATTTCTTAATACATTTATTAACCAACTGAAAAAAAGTGCATGTGTTGCTGCCAACTTGATGTACTCTCTTACTCTTTTAATGACAGTTTAGTTTGAAAAAAAAATGTACTTCACCATGATCAAGCTTTAAATATACCAAATATCCAAGATATTAAGTTGAAAGGAGTTATAGTGTTGAAAACAGGATGAACAGTGATCCCTTTATATGGTTCTTTAATGTTTGTTGCTGGTTACTAAATTAAATAAAATACAAAAAGGTATTATACTCTTTACAGCTTAATTTTATTAACTTTATTAAAAACCCTAACTGGGCTTAATACAGACAAGCTGGGCATTAATACAGGGCCATTACAGAAAAACAGGGCCATTACAGAAATAACAGGGCCATTACAGAAAAAACAGGGCCATTACAGAAAAACAGGGCCATTACAGAAAAAAACAGGGCCATTACAGAAAAACAGGGCCATTACAGAAAAACAGGGCCATTACAGAAAATATCTTATTTCTAATAACCAGTCATTTTGGGCAATACTGTACTTAGTTGGTTAATAAAGTATTATAATGAAACATACATCTAATGTAATTATTACTTAGTGATTATTATAACCAAATTCAGTCATCTGTATATAATCTGAGACTTAACTGGCCACCCGCTGATTGATACTTCGACACAAGTCTGTGTAGATAACATTGAAACAACAGCAGGGGTCCAGTTTAATCTGAGACCACTATAACACATGTTATAGTAGTCTCAGATATAATTAATTGTTTCCTTATGTTTTAAGGTGTACATAGTTCCTAAAACTATACCCTTTGGGTAGTGCTCCACAATTAATGGAGGAATATACAAGAAACTGAACTGAACTGATTAATTTTGTATAGTCACTGGCGGATCCAGAAATTGGGGGCCCACTGACTGCCTAAGAGGGGGGCCGCTCCAGTCACGGTTCAGTGATTCCCTATATATTAAAGCAACCAAATTTTTTCCCGAAAAGCTGAGACTAAACCACAACTCTTGGTAGTGCTCCTAAAGAAAGGAGACTTGCACGTAACATGACTTGTAACATATATAAGCTCCCCTTCGTGATGATCTCCCTTGCTTATACTATACATGTAGCCGGTAGGATGAAAGATGCAGGTATGTTTATGTTACAAATATCAGCTGTTTTATACCGCTTACATTGCAGACTGTAGTTTGATATGGCGTGTTGGTTTGAACACTTCAGGTTTTACTGTTAACAAATTGCTGAAACAGACATGATCGATCATCATGATCATGATGACATGACGGTGACCTGATTCAGTGGATTCAGTGATTTGTTAGTAAACAAAGTCTGAAAGTTGAGGACTAAACAATTAGTAAATTAAACCGACCACACGTCCCTGATAATATCTTAGCTAAATACAGTTTTTCTACAGTAACAAAATGACCAAAAAGACGTTGAAAGAAACAAATGTCGAGAGCGGGATTAGCGATAAGGTGTATTTCTAAAAATAGAACTATGTAATTACTAAATATATAACTAGATAACTCATAAGGTATGAGTTATGTGTATCAGTTTTTTTGTTTCTCTTTTCCTCTGAAACTACTGGGCCAAATTTAACCAAACTTGGCCACAATCATCATTGAGGTATCTAGTTAAAAATATGTGTGAAATGACCCAGCCAATCAACCATACATGTATGTATGTACTTCAAGATTCCGCAAGTATACATGTAGACGCACCCCTCGATTGACTGCAAGGGTACAGCGGATCCATGTACACTCCCTAATGATTAATGGAGATGTGTCCTTTACAATATTAACCAACCACTAGAACAATCCCCATCCCAACAACGCCCAAGTGAGCATGTACCCAGCAGGCACTCAACGTTGATTTTGAAAATTTGAATCAACGTTGACATTTCAACGTTGAAGTTTCAACATCCATTCAACATTGATTCAAGGTTGAATAGGAGTTGAAAGTACATAATGAAATTTATTATTAAGCTACATACACATTTTTACCTGCTCTCCAAATTTTTCCTTTTGTTAGATGGTAGGCAGCCTGAGTGTAATCTGTTTTTGGGGAAAGACGTCTTCAAGCCGTCAATTCCCTAATGGGGTTGGCCAGAGTATCATTCCCTCACGTCAATCGTTTTGTTTTGATAGTTTGGAAACCCCCTCAAAATGTCATACTGAAATTGATGACAAGGAGAACAGATTGACTTTAAATACATTTTTTACACATTTCCCTTCTGTTTCTCGTGAAATTATCGTATATTGAGCTTTCCCTTACACTATATACGTTTCTTTTACAGTCCGCAAAAATCAGTATTACGAAATATTCTAAATATATCTAATCTAGTGACGTCATTGTTGGAATGCCACACTACACAGGGATATCCTTTATTCATTATAAAAATCATTCACAGTATTTGTATACTCATTTAAAATCCGTATTTGTTAAATGTAAACCTAATGATGTTTGCTGGAGTGTAGATGATTCACACACCAACATGCAAAGCTTTATTCTGAGGCTATAATCAGATAATTTGTAGGTCAACTTTCACGGTAAACAATGTCAATGGGGATACATGAGATTGGGGAGAGAAACGGCAGTTTTCATTGTTTCTGTAAAGTTCTGTTTTTAGAATCTTCCTCCAATTCAGGAGCACCTCAATTGATGAATAATTATACACTAAAATCAAAAAAAAATGTTTCTGAACACTTAAAACGTGACATTTAGTATATATATGTATATGATAAGTAGTCTTCTATATAAAGAAAAATTTGTGTACCAACATAATTATTGAAATGGTTAAAAAGAAAAAAAAAAAAAAAGAAAATGTTGCTTTTTGTAGTTTATACCTATTGAGATTGGGGAGAGCAACTGCAGTTTTCATTCTTTCTGTAAAGTTATGTTTTTAGAATCTTCCTCCAATTAAGGAGCACCTCAATTGATGAGTAATTACCCACTAAAATGAAAGTTAATGTATCTGAACACTAAAATGGTCACATTAAGTATATATATGATAAGTAGTCATCAATTAAAAAATAATTTTGCGTACCAACATAATTATTGTAGTGGTCATTTCTTTTTTCTTTTTTTTTTTAAATATTGCTTTTTGTAGTTTAAAGCTATTTATTCATGAATTTTACAGATAAATCATAATGTGGGATCTGGAAACAAACTTCACACAGCTTATATCAATCATATTTGATTTTATAAGTACATGTATCCCTGTGATGAGAGTTGTAACTGGAAACTTTATCAATTGAAAATTAAAACTGAATAGATTTTTCAGTCCTCACTTGCTTGAGAATACTGTCACAAAAAATTGAGAATGGTCTTAGCCTGTCCTTCAGTTGTACATAATTAAAATTCTAAAATATATTGTAGTAGTTGTTAAAGTCAATTGAATTTTAGATAATTAACTCCCAACTTTAATCAAATGTTTTGATTTAGAAGGTGCAGATCTCATTGGTCCAAATTGTCTCTATGATGAATTCTTGACTAAGGAAATGAAATAACAATAAACAACAATTAGTTTCATTATTGTCAGCCTTTCTATATGTTCTAGTTGTTCTTTTGCTCATTCTTTGTATGTAGACTATCAAAAGATACCCCCCTAAAAATTGAAACAATGGCCGTCTTTTCCCTCAGAGCTCTTCAGCTCTTTGATTAATGTGTTTTTCTCTCACCAAGACACATATAAACCAAATAGATAAGCTAAATGGGAAATTAAACATCTAAATAAATACATCAACTGTTACTGAAACAACATCCCCGACACCACAGAAAGGATCTCCAAACAGAAAGGAAAGAACATGTTGAATATAAACAATTCTCACAAGTTGAAAGTAGTTTTTATTTAACGACCAACAAATGTTAAGCCCTTCTTAAAATAAGTATATCCCAAGAAACATGAAGACATAATAAGATCCAACTTGTCTTCAGGATGATCGCAATACATAGAATGAAATTCAAAACAGTGTGGCTGTGGCCATTGATTGACACATTAAATTCATTCATTGACTGGGACAATTTACGTGACATTTGTCTGTAATGACCACTGTTAACGACGTACCTACGATAGACATTTAAACTGTGGTTTCACCAAAGGTTTCTTAACGCCTTTAATTATAAAATAATTCGAAAAATTAATCAGGAATAACCTTTATGTTTTGATTTATATAATTGGTATAAATCAAACATCATGTTCTGATTAATTTTTCGAATTACTTTATTAAGGTGTTGAGAACCTTTGGTGACCCCATAGTTTAAGTGTCTTTAAGTGTCTTTAAAAAGTACATAGTGAGCAGTGGTCGTTACATACAAACGTTCACCTTAATTGTCCCAGTCAATGGATGAATTTAATGTGTCAATCAATGGCCACAGCCACACTGTTTTGAATTTCATTCTATTACAATTTAAGAAGATGCTGCATGACTGCTAACCACTCATGGGCAGACAAATTTCCACAAAAACCATAGGTCCTTGATTATATATGTACAAATATGTTATTTATATACAAATATAAATATTACCCTCACACCAATAATTGGTATAAACCATTAAATGAATACATACTCAGGAACAATATCAAATTAAGTAATATAATCATATTTCTTTTGACTTTTGATACAATATTTATTTTATAAATTCATTTGTTATCTTTGTCTCTGTTTGTCCTTATTGCATGTCATCATTCTTCCACCACTTCGAGATCTTTCTGTGGCATACTTTAAGCAGGTCGAGGGGTCTTTATCAGATGTGTATTTCCCAATGACATCTTTATACTTTTACAGTATATTTAACCTCTGGAAAAAATCATATTATAATAAATATAAGTTGTATGTCATGAAAAGATATATCTTAAATTTGAGCCTCTTTCAATTTGTTCCTAGAAGCATTGAAAATAAATCAAACCATAACAACAAAGCACATATTGTAATAAGGTTTCATTAATTAAAAATATATACATTAATGTTTACTATTGTTATTTTTTTGTTAATGAAAAAGCTCCAACCTGAGTTTTGTAAGACTTTGGGTTTAACTATAACAATGAAAACACTTTACCTATATACATGACATGTATGATGTTTTTTTTAATGATGACTGCCCAAGTCCATTAACATGAAATAATAGCTTTACTAGAATAGTTCAGATATAAAGACAAACATACATGTAATATAATATATGGTACATTTTTTTGTATGTAAGGTTAACAAAATTAGAATAAACAACAGATTAATCTTTGAACACAAATGGTATAAAGTTATACAGACAAAAAACCTACCTTTTATGATTTTAAAGACTGGCACTCCCAAAACTGATTTTTGATTTTGCTCCACTTGATGCATTTCAGCCATTGATTTGTTTGACAAGAAACTGTAAAATAAATAATGCATGTTCATGATAATGGACTGCTAACATTCTGCACCAGGTTACAAACATTAACGTAAACAGGCGTCAGAGATCACCTGAAGATCAGATATCATAAGTGTTACACTGACTCGCTTTAAAAAATAATTAAAATAGAGTGAATTTTGTAGAAAGATTAATTACATGTAGGTGAAAAGTTATCAATGAACATGTTCTATAGTTGTCCTCTTATAGACATAGCGTGAAAGAATACTATTTTTTTGAATTATTTTTCAATACTTTGTTGTCCAGTTGAAATTTATAATTTATAACCTCGAAAAGCATGTGGTTTACAAAGCCCGAATGTTAAACTAAAAGAATCGTATATATATATAGTATATAGTAAACCTGTTGGGAAATTTACCGGAGCAAAATAATGTAAACACTTGCTTATCCCCCCTTTTTTTCTTTTTTGAATCTTTAAGCATAATAAATGTATCAATTTTAAGCTTAACTTTAATATGAAACTATATATGCTTTTCACATTAAATGCTCTTAAAAATAGTATAACAGGAGGAAATTATATATATGGTGGCTCTTCCATGTGTTCTGATCTGTTGACGTTATATTTTTCTCTGATTGTGAAATATGGATACTAGTTCAAAGTTTCTAAACACAATTCATAAATATGAAAAACCGTGATAGCCACATACTTACACACAGGCACTTGTTTCTATCCATTGGAAGACCCACTATCAACGTATATTTATAAATATACGTTGATAGTGGGTCTTCCAATGAATAGAAACAAGTGCCTGTGTACAAACATCTACATACCATAAATATACGTGATAAACGGAAAGTTTCTCTGCAACCTCGTCCTTTGTTATTCTTTTTTGAAATACAGGAAAGTGCGAGTTTAAATCGCTGCTGGATAACTCGGACTAAAACAAAATCAGCCTATAACAAAATCGGACTATAACAAACTCGGACTATAACAAACTCGGCCTACCATTATTTATATGCAGAAATATATTGAACAAACTCGGACTACGATTAGTAGATGTTTTTTTGGGGAAAGACGGCTTCAAGCCGTCAATCCCCTATGGGGTTGACCAGAGTGACATTCCCTCACGTCATTCATTTTGTTTGTATAGTGTGGAAAACCCCCCAACAAATCTTACTGAGATTGGTGAGAACTGAGACACAATTTTAATGCTCAGCAGAAACAATTTTTTCACCTCCCTTATAAAAGTCAACTCGATGGAAGAGTTTTGACTTCGATTCGGAACGGTTGCGCACATGCGCATTAGCACTGACCTTTCAACTAGAGTTAACTCGAGTTGGACGAATCGAAGTAGGCCCTTATGTTCCAATTAACATTATGTGAAATAAAATAAATAATTTATATTTCTTATTCCCTAGAAATTCAGTATCAAACGACTTACCCCCCTTTTTATACGACCGCAAAAATTTAAATTTTTCGTCGTATATTGCTATCACGTTGGCGTCGTCGTCTGCATCGTCGTCGTCGTCCGAATACTTTTAGTTTTCGCACTCTAACTTTAGTAAAAGTGAAACCAAAGCATTAAGAGAAAATCTGACATGGGGTAAAATTTGTTTATCAGGTCAAGATCTGTCTGTCTTGGATTTTTCAGATGAATCAGACAACTGTAAATTTTAACAAAATATTTTCCTCTGTAACTAATGGGCCAAGTTCATTATAAATAGAGATAATTGTTAGAAGCAAGAATGTTCAGTAAAGAAAGATCTACAAACATACTACCATCACGAAAACACAATTTTGTCATTAATCCATCTGTGTCCTTTGTTTATTATGCACATAGACCAAGGTGAGCGGACACATGCTCTTAAGAGCCTCTGGTTTTGACTTCTTTTATTGACTGAAATATACTGACTTTTGTGTTGAAAATCAATTTATTTCATGAAATACATATCATGTATATTCTTGCAATTCATTAATACTCTGCATTATTAAACACATGCCATTAAACATTATAATTCATATATATTGCATTTCAGGATTTATGACTAATCGATTCAGATCACAAAAGTTCACTTTAAAAAAAAGAGTTATGCACCCTTGAATTTTCGCCTTAAACAAATTCTGGGGAAAACACTGATTAATGTTTAAAATTTTGCTGAATTTTTTGTACCCTCGATCCTCCTTAAATTTTATAGATTGATAGTACTTAACTAAGATGTCATTTTGATTTATAAAATGCATGTATGATTTAAAATGTATCGTCCCCCGATATGATATTTTGTCATATAAAATATTGTTTGGGGACACTATTTCATAATGAGATACTGTCCCGTCAAGTACAATAGTGTCTTTGCCCATGAAAGTTTGTCATTTCCTTCTGGACAATATTACACTTTGAAATACAAGTTTGATGTCATAAATAACATGTTTCTAAACATTTTGTTATTCTTCAAAAATAAATACTATTGTGGTCACTTTTTTCAGATGGGAAGTAGTTGTTGATAACAAAACTAAAAAAGATGGATACGATCAACGTGAAAAAGAAACAGTAATTCATATGATGAGCAGTAACTCTCTGGAATCTGTAAACTATAAAGATTGAGAATTTTGCAACCATGATATGAATTAAG
Organism: Mytilus galloprovincialis; assembly: GCA_037788925.1. Taxonomy (NCBI): domain Eukaryota; kingdom Metazoa; phylum Mollusca; class Bivalvia; order Mytilida; family Mytilidae; genus Mytilus; species Mytilus galloprovincialis. Next base: position 55,302,920 of record CM075342.1, read on the forward strand.
GTTTACATACATGTACATGTATATTCATGATATTCAATAAAGGAATTGGAAATTACTTAAATGAAAAATTTGAGAACATATCTACTCTGACATGATCAGGATCTGAAATATTTATTGTTTACATGTTTAAACTCGTATTTCTTGTACATGATCTCAAAGTCTCCTTTAAGTACTGTGTTTAAGATTTATCCTTCAATCTCAACAAAGACTGAATAGTGTCACATTCTTCAACTTTTGGTATCCCTCCTGCTTTAAGTTCTCCAAATGATTGAACACAGTCAGCATTTGGTTGGAGTTGTCTTATTTCTATGCTGTGTACTTCAGGTAAGTGATTCTTTCATGTTTTTATATACTTGTTAGTCAAAATATGTATATATTTGAAGCAGCTTATTGTGCATTTTAGTTAGTTCTTAACAACTCTTTCAATGTATTTAAAACTATCGTTTACATTTTCTGGTATCTATCAATCAGTGCTAGAATTCAAAATTATTTGTTGTAGTTTTTGCCCATTTATTACAAAATACAGAAACCTGACAAAAAAATTCTGTAAAGAACATGAAAAATTCTGAAAATAATCCATTAAAGTGTTCACATTATACTAATTATACTAGATTTGAAAATAAAGAAACATACAAAAAGATATTTTTATTATTGTGTTTTAAAAATGTATAATAATGTGTATGCTTGCTCTTACATGTATAAATGCAGTCTTCATGTTAATCTTTTGAATTTACAGAAATGAAGCTGAATTTAATGGAAAAAATTATTTCGTCTCTATTCCTCTGTAGAATGGTAGAGTTGATTTGCACAGGCCCAACAGCCTTGGGCCTGTGACAGAGCAAAGACTTCTATGTTATGAATCATGACACTTTCAGATATATTTATTATTCATGTTCAAAGATTATACATTTTAGTGCAATGCAGTTGGAAAAACAGACAGGAAGTATTTTAATGGAACAACTACAAAATGCCTGGGCATAATATGTCCTAAAAGTAAGTCCTAAGACAACATATTTATTACAGATCTCGGTATTTCTCACAAATATTAGGGGAAAGGATAGCTATCAAGCAAACCTGTGTCATGTCTTATCCAAAAATGACATACTTATATTCTAAAAAAGTCTTATTTAATGTGCACAACATAAGACTTTCTTTGAAAACTTAGTTATAAGTATTGTCAAAAGAAATGAAAATATTTGAAGAACATTTTTCCAGTATTGGAGACCTCTTTTATCTATTTCTGTCATATAAGAACTGAAGTGGAATTTTTATACGACCGCAAAAATTGAAAAATTTTTGGTCGTATATTGGTATCATGTTGGCGTCATCGTCTGCATCGTCGTCGTCGTACTCCGAATACTTTTAGTTTTCGCACTCTAACTTTAGAAAAGTGAATAGAAATCTATGAAATTTTAACACAAGGAAAGGTTGGGATTGATTTTGGGAGTTTTGGTCTCAACATTTTAGGAATTAGGGGCCAAAAAGGGCCCAAATAAGCATTTTCTTGGTTTTTTGCTCTATAAATTTAGTTTAAGTAAATAGAAATCTATGAAATTTTGACACACGGTTTATGACCAAAAAAGGAAGGTTGGGAAATTGATTTTGGGAGTTTTGGTTCCAACAGTTAAGGAATTAGGGGCCAAAAAAGAGCCCAAATAAGCATTATTCTTGGTTTTCGCACAATAACTTAGTATTATAAGTAAATAGAAATCAACGAAATTTATACACAAGGTTTATGACCACAAAAGGAAGGTTGGGATTGATTTTGGGAGTTGAGGTCCCAACAGTTTAGGAATTAGGGGCCAAAAAATTTATTAGACTACATTTATTTAGTGTCAAAAACCTATACTGTGTCAATTACATGTATTTAATCACAATCCAAATTAAAAGATATATCAAGCTTTAATGTAGTGTCCATACTTGACAACTGTTCAGGGTTCGACCTCTGTGGTCGTATAAAAGCTGCACCCTGCGGAGCATCTGCTTATAAAATGTAACAAGGTTATAATCTCAATGATTTAAACTCTCATTTTGAAAATTTTTATATGAATTAAGCAGGATTTTTCTCAATGTAACAGAAATTAAAATCACATTTTAGTCTAAAATGACAAAATTGCAATAATGAATGCCTGCTATAATTTCTGAATTTACAGTATTTCATTGAAGCTTTCGTTCTGTTCAAAAGTGTATGTCTTGTGCTGTCTCCATGTAATAAGTTTTGAACCTATATTTCACCTGCCAACCCCCTTTCTTCCTTACTATGCCTTATGTATAAATGATATATTTATATATATTGTAGATCACATTTTCAAACCATGCACAGAAGGGGATGGCATAAGAGATTCCTGTGTACCATGTCCATCAGATCGACCTGTCAGCACAGACTCATTTGATTCATCAAAGTTTCATGACCCACCAGTGCTGTTTGTGTGTAAGAATCCAGCAGAAAAATGTACATGCAAATCTGATGGTTAGAGTTTGGTTACTTTAGTTAAAAGTAAAGTCATTGTGCTATGATTGTTATTTTCTATTTGTTACATTGATTTGACATGCTTTTTGGGATAGGATTGCTTTTAAGCAATCTGTAGACTTATACCATTGACTCAGGGCCATGCCCTCATGTCAACCGTTTTATTCTAAACATCAAGGAACATCTCACATTCTTGACATTGTCTTGCTTTAAATGGTATAAAAAACAAAAGGATTGAATTTAAACAACTGTCCTATAATGTTCTTCTCATAATCTTCATGTTTCGATATTTCCCTCACTTGTATGCATGTTTTTAACAACACGGAAAATCAGAATTAAGCAGTATTCATATTTAGGCCAGGATTTTTTAATTTGTTGGTTTACGGATCCGCCGACCCGATTTTGCCGATTTGCAGAATAAAAATAAAATTGACTTTTCATGATTTTTTATTCCCGCCGACCTAAACAAAAACATTACATGTATCTCTAAAAAATAAATAAAATATCCTTTTTTCATGAAATGAAATGCATTAAACACTATCGGAATTGATAACACTTTCGGTTGTGAAAACTACAACTTCCAATTTAACGTATCTATAAATAGACTAATCAATTATAATTGACCTTGAAATGTCGTTTGCGCAAATAATTTTGTGTAACGAAACCTGTGTTTAAAACCCATTACACATTAAGATCGTTTCCGGTAAATGTCATCATTCTGTAAGATAGAAAAATTGAAAATGAACTTGTCCAACTGTGGAATACGTCTGACAAGTTGAAGAACTTAATTAAAACAAATCCTTTGAAATTTTCTTCAGACTTGTGTCATCAATAATAAAAAAAAATCGTCCATTTGGATATAAAAAACAGGAATGCATGACAACTGATGAACCTGATTTCCTTTTTCCAGTGGACAAGTCTATTACATTTTTATACGACCGCAAAATTTGAAAAATTTTTCGTCGTATATTGCTATCACGTTGGCGTCGTCGTCGTCGTCGTCGTCGTCGTCCGAATACTTTTAGTTTTCGCACTCTAACTTTAGTAAAAGTGAATGGAAATCTATGAAATTTTAACACAAGGTTTATGACCACAAAAGGAAGGTTGGTATTGATTTTGGGAGTTTTGGTCCCAACATTTTAGGAATTAGGGGCCAAAAAGGGCCCAAATAAGCATTTTCTTGGTTTTCGCACTATAACTTTAGTTTAAGTTAATAGAAATCTATGAAATTTTGACACAAGGTTTATGACCACAAAAGAACGGTTGGGATTGATTTTGGGAGTTTTGGTTTCAACAGTTTAGGAATTAGGGGCCAAAAAAGGGCCCAAATAAGCATTATTCTTGGTTTTCGCACAATAACTTTAGTTTAAGTAAATAGAAATCAATGAAATTTAAACACAATGTTAATGACTACAAAAGGAAGGTTGGTATTGATTTTGGGAGTTTAGGTCCCAACAGTTTAGGAATTAGGGGCCAAAAAGGGACCCAAATAAGCATTTTTCTTGGTTTTCGCACCATAACGTTAGTATAAGTAAATAGAAATCTATGAAATTTAAACACAAGGTTTATGACCATAAAAGTAAGGTTGGTATTGATTTTGGGAGTTTTGGTCCCAACAGAATAAGGGGCCCAAAGGGTCCAAAATTAAACTTTGTTTGATTTCATCAAAATTGAATAATTGGGGTTCTTTGATATGCCGAATCTAATTGTCATGACTGTGTATGTAGATTCTTAACTTTTGGTCCCGTTTTCAAATTGGTCTACATTAAGGTCCAAAGGGTCCAAAATTAAACTTAGTTTGATTTTGACAAAAAATGAATCAGTTAGGTTCTTTGATATGCTGAATCTAAAAATGTACTTAGATTCTTCATTATTGGCCCAGTTTTCAAGTTGGTCCAAATCGGGGTCCAAAATTAAACTTTGTTTGATTTCATCAAAAATTGAATAAATGGGGTTCTTTGATATACCAAATCTAACTGTGTATGTAGATTCTTCATTTTTGGTCCTGTTTTCAAATTGGTCTACACTAAAGTCCAAAGGGTCCAAAATTAAACTTAGTCTGATTTTAACAAAAATTGAAATCTTGGGGTTCTTGGATATGCTGAATCCAAAAATGTACTTAGATTTTTTATTATGGGCCCAGTTTTCAAGTTGGTCCAAATCAGGATCTAAAATTATTATAATAAGTATTGTGCAATAGCAAGTCTTTTCAATGGCACAGTATTGCGCAATGGCAAGAAATATCTAATTGCACAATATTGTGAAATAGCAAATTTTTTTTTAATTAGAGTTATCTTTCTTTGTCCAGAATAGTAAGCAAGAAATATCTAATTGCAAAATATTGTGCAATAGCAAGATTTTTTTTTAATTGGAGTTATCTTTCTTTGTCCAGAATCAACTTAAATCTTTGTTATATACAATATACAATGTATATTCACTTTTTACTACCAACTGATAAATTAAAATAATCTTTACCATTTCAGTGATAACAAGCATTTTTTTTACATCTTATTTCCTTATCTTATCTAAAATGTTTTTAGATAATGTATGTTGGACATTTGCCAGACATGACTATGATGTCATTTTCTATTTTTATTTGCCAATAACTTTATGTAAATAACTTCATTGGAAATTTGCCAATATAAAATGTTGCTGATGAAGTTTTTTTTATTGTTTTATACAATAAACAATGTATATTCACTTTTACTACCAACCAATCTTTACCATTCAGTGATAACAAGCACTTTATTTTACATTTTAATATTTTATGATGTATTTAAAAGAGTAGTTATTGTTGCAAACTCCATTAGAAATTTGAAAATTTGAATTGATATCGGTTTTGGAAAAAGGGAAACGAGGATGTGAAAAAAGGGGGGGGGGGTTAAATTTTTCTCATTTCAGATTTCATAAATAAAAAGAAAATTTCTTCAAACATTTTTTTGAGAGGATTAATATTCAACAGCATAGTGAATTGCTAAAAGGCAAAAACAAACTTTTAAGTTCATTAGACCACATTCATTCTGTGTCAGAAACCTATGCTGTGTCAACTATTTAATTTTAGATTTAAAAAGTTTGAAGAAGAAATCTTTAATTGTAAAATTTGTAAAATCTTGACATTTGTTTTGTGTAAAAAAAAACCATGTAATGTCAAAAATTTAATCACAATCCAAATTCAGAGCTGTATCAAGCTAGAATGTTTTGTCCATACTTGCCCCAACTGTTCAGGGTTCGACCTCTGCGGTCGTATAAAGCTGCGCCCTGCGGAGCACCTGGTTGACATGTGTGTTGAAACTTATTTTCGTACGAAGTTTTTTCTTTTTTTTTTCTTTATCATGCAGTTTTCATGTTTTTAAAAAAGATAATTAATACAACCAAGTTTCCTGAAATTTATTTAGGTTTACGTTTGTGAAATGACATTTGAATTTTTGTCTTTGTCCGTGGACACCAATCCCCCTTTTTCACAGAAAATTATTAGACAATGTCATGTGCTGAGCAATAATATTTCATCGAACTAATATTTTAGAAATGATGATCAACTAGCATAACAAACATATTGTTCGAATGTGAAATTCTTTTTTTGTGTGCATATTTTTCAGGGGAAAATCCGTAAACCAACAAATTAAAAAACTCTGGCCTTAGTGTTTTTATAAACTTAGAAACACGTCAGAGGGAATTCCCCAGTTTTGTTAACATGCCAGAGTTGTGTCTGAATTGGGATAGATAAATCTATTTCTGTCATATAAGAACTGAAGTGGAGTTTTTATACGACCGCAAAAATTGAAAATTTTTTGGTCTTATATTGGTATCACGTTGGCGTCGTCGTCTGCGTCGTCGTCTGCATCGTCTTCGTCGTCCTCCGATTACTTTTAGTTTTCGCACTCTAACTTTAGTAAAAGTGAAAAGAAATCTATGAAATTTTAACACAAGGTTTATGACAACAAAAGGAAGGTTGGGATTGATTTTGGGAGTTTTGGTCCTAACATTTTAGGAATTAGGGACCAAAAAGGGCCCAAATAAGCATTTTCTTGGTTTTCGCTCTATAACTTTAGTTTAAGTAAATAGAAATCTATGAAATTTTGACACAAGGTTTATGACCACAAAAGGAAGGTTGGGATTGATTTTGGGAGTTTTGGTTCCAACAGTTTAGGAATTAGGGGCCAAAAAAGAGCCCAAATAAGCATTATTCTTGGTTTTCGCACAGTAACTTTAGTATAAGTAAATAGAAATCAATGAAATTTAAACACAAGGTTTATGACCACAAAAGGAAGGTTGGGATTGATTTTGGGAGTTGAGGTCCCAACAGTTTAGGAATTAGGGGCCAAAAAGGGGCCCAAATAAGCATTATTCTTTGTTTTCGCACCATAACTTTAGTACAATGTATAAGTAAATAGAACTCTATGAAATTTAAACACAAGGTTTATGACCATAAAAGGAAGGTTTGGTTTGATTTTGGGAGTTTTGGTCCCAACAGTTTAGGAATAAGGGGCCCAAAATTGAACTTTGTTTGATTTCATCAAAAATTGAATAATTGAGGTTCTTTGATATGCCGAATCTAACTGTGTATGTAGATTCTTAATTTTTATACGCCCGTCGTCTTTTAGACGGGACGTATTATGGTATACCGTTGTCCGTCCGTCCGTCCGTCCGTCTGTCGTCCACACTTCGGACAATAACTCAAAAACACTTTCACCAATTTCCATGAAACTTAAGTGAATTGTTTATATCTATTGACGTAAGCTCCCTTTCGTTTTTTTTTAATTTCAGATTTTAAGTTTTGGATTTATGGGGCTTTATTCATAAAAAAGGGGGGATTTTCAACACTTTGGACAATAACTCAAAAAGGCTTTCACCAATGTCCGTGAAACTTTGGTGAATTGTTTATATCTATGGATGTAAGCTCCCTTTCAAATTTTATAAATTTCAGATTTTAAGTTTTGGCTTTATGGGGCTTTATTCATAAAAAAAAGGGGGATTTTCAACACTTCGGACAATAACTCAAAAAGGCTTTCACCAATGTCCATGAAACTTTGGTGAATTGTTTATATCTATTGATGTAAGCTCCCTTTCAATTTTTATAAATTTCAGATTTTAAGTTTTGGATTTATGGGGCTTTATTCATAAAAAAAAGGGGGATTTTCAACACTTCGGACAATAACTCAAAAAGGCTTTCACCAATGTCCATGAAACTTTGGTGAATTGTTTATATCTATTGATGTAAGCTCCCTTTCAATTTTTATAAATTTCAGATTTTACATTTCCGTGTTATGAATTTTTATGCTTAAAAAAGGGGGGATTTTCCAATTTTGGGACAATAACTAACACTTTCACAAAATTTTATGCAACTTTGATAAATTGTTTATATCTATTGACATAAGCTCCCTTTCCATTTTTATAAATTTTAGATTTTACGTTTTCTTAAGTAATGAATTTTTATACTTAAAAAAGGGGGATTTTATGAAACTTTGGTGAATATATTAATGTAACATCCCTTTTGATTTGTATATATATTTTTAGTTGATCATATAAATTCAATTAAAGCATAAAAGACAATTTAAAAGAGCAACGGGCGTATCATGCGCTAAAGCGCAGCCCTTTATTGGTCCCGTTTTCAAATTGGTCTACATTAAGGTCCAAAGGGTCCAAAATTAAACTTAGTTTGATTTTAACAAAAATTGAATCCTTGGGGTTCTTTGATATGGTGAATCTAAAAATGTGCTTAGATTTTTGATTATTGGCCCAGTTTTCAAGTTGGTCGAAATCGGGGTCCAAAATTAAACTTTGTTTGATTTCATCAAAAATTGAATAATTGGGGTTCTTTGATATACCAAATCTAACTGTGTATGTAGATTCTTAATTTTTGGTCCGGTTTTCAAATTGGTCTACATTAAAGTCCAAAGGGTCCAAAATTAAACTAAGTTTGATTTTAACAAAAATTGAATCCTTGGGCTTCTTTGATATGCCAAATCTAAACATATACTTAGATTTTTTTTTAAATTTATCATATTTTATTGAAATCTGTACATTTGTTAGTTTTAAAACATCAATATACTTAGATTTTTGATTATAGGCCCAGTTTTCAAGTTGGTTCAAATCAGGATCCAAAATTATTATATTAAGTATTGTGCAATAGCAAGAAATTTTCAATTGCACAGTATTCAGCAATAGCAAGAAATCTTCAATTGCACAGTATTGTGCAATAGCAAGAAATTTTTCAATTGCATAGTATTGCGCAATAGCAAGAAGTCTTCAGTTGCACAGTATTGTGCAATAGCAAATATTTTCAATTGCACAGTATTGTGCAATAGCAAGAAATATCTAATTGCACAATATTGTGCAATAGCAAGAAATTTTCAATTGGAGTTATCTTTCTTTGTTCAGAATAGTAGTTGAATCAACTTAAATCATTGTTTTATACAATATACAATGTATATTCACTTTTACTACCAACTGATAAATTAAAACAATTTTTACCATTCAGTGATAACAAGCACTTTATTTTACATTTTAATATTTTATGATGTATTTAAATGAGTAGTTATTGTTGCAAACTCCATTAGAAATTTGAATTAAGATCAGTTTTGGGAAAAGGGAAAGGGGGAAGTGAAATAAAAATGGGGAGAAGGGGGGATGTTAAATTTTGCTCATTTCAGATTTCATAAATAAAAAGAAAATTTCTTCAAACATTTTTGTTTTGAGAGGATTAATATTCAACAGCATAGTGAATTGCTCAAAGGCAAAAAAAATATTTTAAGTTCATTAGACCACATTCATTCTGTGTCAGAAACCTATGCAGTGTCAATTATTTAATCACAATCCAAATTTAGAGCTGAATCCAGCTTGAATGTTGTGTCCATACTTGCCCCAACCTTTCAGGGTTCAACCTCTGCGGTCGTATAAAGCTGCGCCCTGCGGAGCATCTGGTTCTTATATGTCACTGTGATGAAACTGATATTTGATATTGTACTTCCGTAAAGAAATTGACGTCGTTTAATTAACATTTAATATACGTCCTTGCTACAAATCACAAGTCTAGGGTTTGTTTAGGTAAGAATGCGCATGCATATAGTTTTCTTGACTTGAAGTGGTATCAGATTGAATGATTGCTCTGGATTCCCCACTCAATTGATTAATTTAAAACTCACGAGATCCTTTCTATGTCTGTCTACTACTGTGGGTTATTGTTGTTGCATAATTTTAAATCATATGCATCATTTAAATTAAAATAAATGTAGTCCATAACGTAAAGGTGTAACTAGAACACCCCTTCAACCAAAATGGAGTCTTCCATATTATCACTTCGAGTTGTCTCCGTTCCGTAAGCAGCTTTCATCAAACGACTATATGTCAAGAAAAATTAACTTGTTCTGTCGATAGACCTCGTATTATTTTAAAACTGATCACAATTTAAACAGAGGAATGTGTAAGAAAAGGAGTCAGCCCATTGACCCAAAGGAAATTTTAAATTTAAAGAGTTAGAAATGGGGTACCACCTAGAATTCACGTAGGAAAATAGGTGATAAGGTACGAAGGGAAATACCTTCTCTCACTCTCAGTGACTGCTGTGGAAAGTAAACTTGGAATTGATAGTACAAAAATAAATCACAATAATTACATTGGTCATACACTTGTATCAAGGATTGGCTATTTTTAAAGTTGAATAACTATTGAGATTATGTAAATTACATTTTACATGTGCAGTTGAATTATCTTTGAAAATAATACTTAAGTCTGATGTATCAATGAAAACAATGGCAATCGTATCCCTCAGAGCAATCTGCTCTTTGATTTATTTCTCTGTTTAATTTGAATTAATTAATTTTTTAAGTGGTAGAATTTTTAAATCTCTTTAGTCAAATGTTAAAAAGAAATTTCAAATCAAAAGCCTCTTATCAAATGGCAAAATCAAAAGCTTAAACAAATCTAACCAATGGAAAACAACTCATATTCCTGCCTTGTTATTGGCATTTCCTTATGTAAAAAAAGGGTTAATTAAATCTGTTTTTTAGCCAGCTAAACCTCTTGCTTGTATGACAGTCACCTAAAATTCCAATTTTTTTACAATAATGTGTGAACAAAACAACGAGACATAAAATATAACAAAAATGTTAAAAGGTATGGCAGTGTACATTGTAGTATAATCCTAATCACTAAAAAAACAAAAAAGTCACCAAAGAAAAGCAAAATGGTATAAAGACAAGGTTGATATGCAACAATGAAAAACAAAAACACAAAAATATGACAATAGCTCATAAACACAGTGATAGGATGTACAAGTACCTAGCAAGACCAAAAGGATATTACCAAAAAAACGACTAATCAATAAAGATTAATAATTTCAATGACCAATGATGAAAAATAATAGAACACTTATTAACCATGTAATTTTAAAGAGGATAAACAACAGTCTAGTAACCAAATAAGTTTTTCATGACATTTGAACATATGTATAATTCCAGTTGACTCCTCCAAATGCTGTCTCAATGTATGTAATCCACTGTATGCTATGTGTTCATTTAATTTTCTTTTTTTCATTTTAGAGGCAGAAGTAGTTAATCAAGCAGAATGTAATGAAACATTGAAACCAATTTGTCGGTGTAAAACAAAAGCTGGATATTTTGGTACTGATCCAGATTTATGTGAGCTAACTGAAGAAAAAAATTGTCTTCCAGGGTTTTACTTGTCTTCAGAATATGGTAAGGAATTTTGTAATAATTAAGTTTTGTTTATCTTGGCAAGACAGCTTGAATTTCAATTCTTTCAAATTTTATCATTTTTGAAAGTATGGAATTTGTAGATACAATATTAATGGTCATATGATTAACCCAGTGAAAATTTGTTGATTTAGGAAAAGATATGGTATGATTGCCAATGAGACAACTCTCCACAAGAGACCAAATGACACATAGATTAACAACTATAGGTCACTGAACAGCCTTCATAATGAGCAAAGCCCAAACTGCATAGTCAGCTATAAAAGGCCCTGAAAAAACAAAGGTAAAACAACTCAAACGAGAAAACTAATGCCCTAATTTATGAACAAATCCCAGAAAAAACAAATATGTAACACATCAACAAACAACAACCACTGAATACAGACACCTGACTAGGGACAGGCACATACATACTGATTGTGGCGGGGTTAAACATGTTAGCGGGAACCCAACCCTCTCCTTAACTGGGAGAGTGGTGTAACAGTACAACAAATAACTATAAAAATCAATTGAAAAAGGCTCATCAGATGAATACAAATAACATACATCTAACAAAATGTTGCCGGATACTTGTATATCCCAACAACAAAAAGACACTAAGTACTGATCTGAGAATACTTAAAATTACTGACAGCTAGTTGAAAGCCACTAACAACTCATAAAAAAATCATGCATCTAAGACTAAATTATCAATCAGTACACAACCAACATCTAATAGATTTAGTGTAAAGATGTCATAAACAGTCAGAGAAAAACATGACCTTGTGCAATGCAAAGATACTGGTATCTCCAAATTGTAGATCCATAAATGTGTATATCTATATAACAATAATATTTAGTTGGCTTTTAATTTACTGATCAATATTAATACCAATAAAAACAATATTCAATGATATAACAGTGTTGAATTGGTAACCTGTTAGTATAAGTTTATTTAAAGGATCAATAAATTCACCACAATCTTTTTATAATTTTTGGGCACGGTTAACAAGATTTCTGTAAAAATTATGGTCTACAAAGATTGTAATATGTTTTCTACAGGTACAATCAAACTTCAAATCAAAATCTGTATAACTATGGAAGAATTTAGTAAAGGTTTTAAGTAATATGTGGTAAGGAAATCCCTGGCTTAATTATATACCAGTAATACATAGATTACGTTTGTTAAAATAAAAAATGTCACAACAGACACAAGCATAGCGAACGAGTTGTGATATATAAACACCGTTAGATGGTGCCAAAGGAACATCACTGTTCAAAAAGAGAAAATAAACAATAGGGGACAAAAAATCCTCCCTTTTGACATAAATTTTAGTATAGAGTTGTAAAATGGAAATATTTGAATCTAGAAAAGCTGCTTCATCATAGCCTCCTTTAATGTTGGTGATACAAAAAAGAAACCAACCTTAAATTCATTCAAATGTTTCAAACAACTTTTGAAACTTCATGATTTACCATCACTTGGCATCTGTCATCATTCTCATTCATATGTGTAAACTTTTTCTGAAACTACCAGAAAAATAATGGTACCATGATAACCATGCATCTATTTATACTCCAATGCACTCATCTTTTGCTTTGTTATTTGGGGGTGATTGATCCTTATTGTATCTAGTATAAAATTTTATGCCCCACCTATGATAGTAGAGGGGCATTATGTTTTCTAGTCTGTACGTCCGTCTGTACGTCCGTTCGTCTGTCCGTACGTCCGTTCGTCCCGCTTCAGGTTAAAGTTTTTGGTCAAGGTAGTTTTTGATGACGTTGAAGTCCAATCAACTTGAAACTTAGTTCCCATGTTCCTTATGATATGATCTTTCTAATTTTAATGCCAAATAAGAGTTTTGACCCTAATTTCATGGTCCACTGAACATAGAAAATGATAGTGCGAGTGGGGCATCCGTGTACTGGGGACACATTCTTGTTGTTTTTATTTCGGTCAGTCAACAAACTTGGCCAACATGACCAAAAATAGAATATATGCTTGATTTTCTATTTTTTTGTTTGTCACAAACTTGAGTAGGAGTATAATTCATTGTATATATTAGTAAGCAATATATCTTAAAGTACATCGATCTGATTTTATGGGAAAATGGAATAATGTACATGCATATCTCTATTAAGCTTTTATAGTCTTAACAAATTCTTTGATATGATAATATAATGCTCTAAATTTTATCAGGTGTATGCATACGATGTGGTAAGAATATGTACAAAGAAAAAAAAGGATTTGAAGAATGTATTCCACAACCTGAGTGAGTATAACTGGAAGGATAAAGAGAAAATTTCAAAAAGGTCAATAAACTTTTTAAAAAATAACAGAATTATCTTACTTTGATGAAACCCTATATCCCCTTGTTAGTATATTGGCATGCAAGCAGAACTCTTTTGTAGGAGGAAATTTAAGAGTTCCTATTTGGTGTCGTGATTGGCATGCTCATAATAGTTAGGGATGTGTAATTGGTTCAACAACTTCTTGTCAAACTAAAGCCTCACTCTTTAAATATTGAAATTTGAATGTCATGAGTAGAGAAATTTCGTAACTCACTTGTTGCAGTGGTGGAATCTATATTTTTTGCTGGTCAAGTAAAAAAAAGAGTTTTCCTACCTATCATTAAAAAATACAGAAGCAAATTCCACCACTGAATCTCATGTCAGTTAAATTTTAAATATTTTAGATGATCGGCAGTCCTTGGGTTTGATTGAACAATTCAAATGTTTTGACTGGATAATATTGTCTCACACTTTATGCAGTGGTAGAATCTATATGTATTAAAAAATTATTGCAAATATTTTATGCCATTAAACATGTTAAAGGAAAGAAATATATTTGGACTCAACAAAATTTTAGAGAACAATGCAATTTTAAAATAATAGCTTGATTCACTAGATATTTTACAAAACATTGATAATCACAACAGAGGGATAAAAGAACACAAAAATTCTCATGTTTTTAACTAATAATCAAAGTTTTGTAAACATGATATTCTAGGTGCAAGTCCTCAGAAGCTGTTCATTTTCATGGGGATTCAACAAGAAGAAGAATTTGTATGTCTGCAAGGGATAAAGTTACAACTACACAGTTACCATATCAAGACATATCAACAAAAAGCCAAAACAAGGACAAACAAAATGGTACTAATTTATGATGATTGTTTCTCAATCTATATTTAAATCATATATGCATAACGTACAATTTTCTAACAAATTTATGCATAATATGACAAATGATTCATAAATTGTTTACTATTAACAGATCCCCCCCCCCCCCCCCCCCCCAATTCTGATGTGAAAAAAGAAAAAAAGATGAAACATGTCTCATGTCAGGTTAAGCCTAAAAACTCATTCAAGTGCCCCCCATTATAAGCCCTTACCAAGCTGTATTATTTTTCAAAATTGTTTATTTTTCATTAGTAAGCAAATTATATGCAAATGAGTTTTACCATTTTTGTGAAGGGTATATGCTTATAATAAATTCAAAGTTGGTGATCATATGATGGGTAGGGTGGGACAAGAGGTTGAGGTAGATGGGACATACAGTGTATCATTGTCCCAATTGATGGACACCCTTTTGATGAAAAAGTGTTCTTTTTGCTAATTTTGTAACCTGAGATTGTAAGTCAATGAAGATATCAGACAAGCTTAAATATTCTCATTCATACCTAAGTTGTAATAGTATCTTATTGATGTTGCATTTGAGAAAAAAAAGTCTTATTATCAAAACAATCCTGTTCTTTCTTTGCCTTATATGTATTATTATATATTTTAATAGTGAGTGTTGGACCTCAGCCAACAGGAAATGTTGAAACAACAACAGCAAAGCCAAAGAAGTAAGATCACAAAGTTTTATACAAAAAAAAAACATAAATAAAAACAAAACAAAACTATGTACACCAACATTTAAATTTGAATGTAATAGTGTATTCAACATATTAATTTGTATTAGAATATTTAAGGAATGGCTGTTATTTATTTTGAATTTATTGAACCATAAAATTAATTTTTGACTCTTCACATTGAATAATCTGCAAAGCGGATTATGTAACATGTGAAGAGTTAAAAATTAATTTTATGGTTCAATAAATTCAAAATAAATTATTGCCATTTATAATAAATAAATTTCTATCAAAAATAAGGCTCAAAGAATTTTTTATATTATTTATATTAACAATAACAACGTACACACATGTTGGCGTATGAATAAACAACGTCAAAGTGGGCGTGTCGCCATAAAAATTGACAACATTGAAAATAAAACTAATACTTTTAACCAATCAGAAGACAGTAAATATACCAAATTTATTTATTTTTTGATGAAATCCACGAACTTATTTCAAATACAGTAGGTAATGTATAAAACATTGGAAAAATGGAAAATATGCTGTTTTAATGCCCTTCCTACAAAAGAAGGGAGTTGTTATGTTTTCCTTTTCTGTATCTCTCCTTTTGTCTATCTGTCCCTTGTGAGGTTAAATGTTTGGTTTAAGTTAGTTTACCATGAAGTAGGTGTCACATCCATGAAATAACAAAAATGAATTAAAGAAGTGTTTTTGATTACTTATGTAATGTATTAATACACATTTGGAATAAGGAAAATATATTGTTTAAGTGTCCTGCCTCAAAAAAGGGCGTCATTAAGTTTTCCTTTTCTATGCATCCATCTTTTTTGTCTGTCTCTTGTCAGGTTAAAGTTTTGGTTTACAATGAACTTGCATGAAGTTGTGATCACATCAACTTGAATGGATAGTTCATACACGTTTGTTCATTATGATATCAAGTTTTAGTTATATACTTTAAATTCAGAAATTATTGTGATGTTTGTATTAGTCTAACCCACACAATATATATTGTGTCGGATATAATTTTTTCTACTGTTCTATCTGTTTGTCAGTCCTGTTCTTGTTATCACAACTCCTCTGAAACAACTCAACAGAGTTTCATGACACTTAGTAGATAATAAGGACATACTGTGTAGATGTGCATATTGACAGGAAATTATAATTCAATTTTTTTCTAGGAGTTATGCACCTTTGAAATTAATGGCCTCAATATACTACAGTTTGTCAGTTCTTTTCTTGTCATCGCAACTCCTCTGAAACCACACAACAGAATTTCATGAAACTTTGTAGATAATAAAGATATATTATGTAAATTTGAGTATCAACAGGAAATTATGATTCCAATTTTATACAACCACAAAAATTAAAAAAAAATTGTTTGTATATTGGTATCACTGCATACGGAAAACATATGGGCGAATTGATTACTGGAAGCAAACAATTAAAGAATAAGTAAACTTCTTCTAAATTTTGACAAATATAGAATTTCTTGAGAAAAAAGTATATATGTACATTATATATATTTTATATTAAAAACTAGCCATATAGTTATAAAAACATATACATGTATGAATATTTCTTTTTAATTTGAAGTTTCATACATGTCAATGTAAATGTCACTTTAACAGTCTTGCACATTTATTGATAATCTGTCTCAAAACATGCAGATTTAAACAACATCTATTTGCAAATAATTTAAGTGAAGTTTTGTTTTATGCTCTGAATAAAGAATTATTTTATTGCATGATTAAATTTTTATTTATTTTCATTTTTTTAGGAAACAAGATATACCTATTCTGACTCCTAAACATACCATAATTATTTTGTCAGCAGTACTACTAGTACTTTTTGTAATAATAATTATAGTTACAGCTGGTATTTGTTGGTACTGCAGAATGTTACAAAAGAAAAGTATGTATCAGTAATTAGTTCACACATATTATAATAATCTATAGCTAGTAATTATCTCTCTTTAGTAATATAGTAACTGTATGACCTTTAATTTTGACATGATTTAATTTTATATACGTTACTTTACAGCTATTAAATCAATTGATATAAGAAGATGTGGTATGAGTGCAATTGAGACAACTCTCCTTCCTAGTCACAATTTGTAAAAGTAAACCACATCAAAGTATGGCCTTCTACACAGAGCCTTGACAGCAAGCTATAAAGGTCCCAAAAATTACTAGTGTAAAACCATTCAAACAGGAAAACCAACAGTCTTATCTATATAAAAAATGAGAAACAAAACCACATCAACAAACGACAACCACTGAACAACAGGTTCCTGACTTAGGACAGGTGCAAACAAATGCATCAGGTTTAAATATGTTAATAGGAATCAACTAATGGTATAGTTAATGTTATATGTTCAAAAGTTTTACAGAAGCCATCTATATTTGATTGATTTGTTATTGAAATTCTGTGTCATTGTAGACCATCAATATATTTCATTAGTTGTAGCTACAATCTGGTATGTCCATCTTTCCTGGTCTCTCACATTGACTAAATGAGACTTATTTCTGTTCTTTTTCCTTACTATAAGCATAACCATTGCTGCCATCAGGAGAAAATGTCTGCCCTTTAGAAGGGCTTGAGTTAACCCTTTTTTAAAACTTTTTTGGCTATGTTGACCATTGTTATGTTTGCGTGGTACATTAGCACTAGTTTCATTGGCTTATAATTAATACTAACAGTTAGGAATTTATAATCATCAGATTAAGGTATGTTTCTGTCAATAGATTATTATCTGATCTCAACTCTTTTCATAGTTCACAGCTTCAGTATTCTGTTAGGTTTTATAGGCATAATTAATTTTCCCATTAAATTACTCTTTGTTTTATATATACTGATGTATGTAGATTGTACTTGATAAACATGTATACTTTCTGTATTATGAAATAGTCATCACTGCAACCCACACTTAATATTTAAAAATGGCCATCTTTCTTCTGTTTCTAGGGTTTTTGATTGCACCTAGGTAACATGTTATAATTTTAATTACAGGAAAACCATATGACTATTTACACAACAGAGATTTGGGACTAAAACAGGAAAACCCTGGATATATTAGAAACAGTCAAAACAGTTCAATTGTTGACATAAGCAACTACTCCAAAGGGCATGGGTTGTCTTGTTCTGAAATTAATGATCATGGATCTCAAATTCATCAGTTTTCTCCCTTAATCAATGATAGACATGGTAAAAGCAACTCTTCCTCTGACTACGGTGAGACTGAAAGGACAAATACAATTGAGAAAAACTTGGTTAATCAGATTGATTATACCTCTGACTTGAATTCAACTCGTCTTGGAGAAAGGTGTGAACCAGATGGTAAAGAGGAAGACACAATGGACAAGAAAGATACAAAATTCATGGAAATTAATCATGAGACATTTCCAATGTGCAAGGAAAATAATCCTCAGGTCAAAGAAACAGAAGGAAAACCCATGTATAAAGGTTTGTGACAAGCCTCAGTTGTAAATAATTTACACAAAATTGGAGCAAAACAAGCAATTATTTTTGCCTTCTCAATAGTCTTCAAGTATGAATTGGCCAGTGAACTGACTGAGTATTGAATGCATTGCCTAATAAACTGATCATATGTAATTGATATAAGAATCCACAAGTAACTAAAGAGATTGATTCTACATTTCTTGGTTTTCAAAAACAATTTTAAATAGATTTTA
Organism: Mytilus galloprovincialis; assembly: GCA_037788925.1. Classification (NCBI taxonomy): domain Eukaryota; kingdom Metazoa; phylum Mollusca; class Bivalvia; order Mytilida; family Mytilidae; genus Mytilus; species Mytilus galloprovincialis. The sequence goes on from CM075342.1 coordinate 55,321,629, forward strand.
AGCATTATGAATGGCATCTTGAGTCGTCATCCATTATGATAAACTTTTCAAAAATAATCTCTTAAACTACTTGACAAATTCATTTAAATTAGATCTATGCTGAATAATTTTTAGGGTATTTAGTATCATGTTAGTGCTTTTAAAATAATAAAAAAAATCTCAATTTTGGAAAAAGAATACTATTCACTCTGAAATATTCACACTCAGGTTAGATTATAATATGCAATAAGCTGTTACAGTATTTTTCATGACCAGTATTTATAATTTTTTTTATCTATATATGTAATTTAAATTTACAAATATGTTAAAGATTAATTAATATAGTCATATTTATAATGAATTATCTCTATTTTTACTTGTAATACCTTAAAATGAATACACTCAAAAGTAATCACAAAAGCTTCACATATTTAATCCCCAAATGCACGCAAATATATTGTGCCCTGAAAAATATGGCCATGTTACTAACTTTGTATTTGTAAATTTACCATGTTTTTTACACCACAGTGCCACAACAACTACAATTTCTGTTCTAAAGTGTCCAGATAAAATGTATACTGTTTGTTTTTTTTTTTAAATATTATAATATTGAATATAGAAGTGTTGAATAAATTAAAACAAATTATCAATTTTGGGGAAAATTCAGTGACTAAATTTAAATAAGTCTTAGCATACCTCCTAATTTGACAACCAGTCATATTATGAAATGAATATGAATATAGTTTGCAATGGGGATCATTTTCTATAAAAAATAAATTATTGGCATTTTTTTTCAGAAATAGAAAGTTTACTAAATTCAGCACCCCATAGCTCAAATCTGGTAAGCCTTAAGCTTATATATTAAAAGAAGATGTGGTATGATTGCCAAGGAGACAACTCTCAACAGACCAAAATAACACAGAAATTAACAGCTATAGGTCACTGTACGGCCTTCAACAATGAGCAAAGCCCATACTGCATAGTCAGCTATAAAAAAAAGGCCCAAAATCACAAATGTAGAACAATTCAAACGAGAAAACTAATGGTGTAATTTATGTACAAAAAATGATAGCAAAACAAATATGTAGCACATCAACAAAAGATAACCACTAAATTACATGCTTCTGATGACTTAGGACAGACATATATATATATATATATAGAATGTAGCGGGTTAAACATATGAGTGGAATTCCAACCCTCCCCTAACCTGGCAAAGAGGTGTAACAATATATAAAAAAGTACTGAACTATAAAAATCAGTTGAAAAAGGCTTAACTCATCAGATGGATATAAATAGAAATATATTCTACTGCATTTAGATAAGACAGCATATAACTATATATATGCATATATACATACATATCACCATACCGGTATGTGGTTGATAAAAAAAATGTTAACAGACTTATACCAAGATTTAAATTTAATACCATGCAAATTTCCATGCTTTCTTGGAAAGTTGATAAAGATACCAATTAGATTTATTAGTCTACTTGTAAGTTTGTATTAATAAAAAGAGGTAGGTCCAATTTCATATGAATTTATTTCACACCAGGGTCATTTTAAAAAATTCTTTAAAATTACATCTTATAACATTATAAAACAGCCCAATATCAAACTTTTATGATATATTCGCCTTAAACTTTAGTGAACTCAGTTTTCAGAGGCAATCCTGTAAAAACTGAATCATTGTTGAACTAGTTTAAAAAAGGAATACGGCATACTGCATTTATTTGCTCTTAAGAAGGGAACTGTTACTAAATTTGAATTACATGCTGCAATTGTAAAAAGCAGGAATTCCTCTTTTAAACATACAGTATTACACTTATAACATATCACAAAATCTACCAGTCCTTTTAAGTTTTCATTTGATTTCAAGTCTGCTAGATAAAAGTTGTACTTATCATTGGTCAAAAGTTTCTGATACGCTTGCCACTGCCACATCTTCTTATTTTAATAATTCTCAAAATCACTACAGATTTGTTAAGTCCTTTTTCAAGGTCATTTGATTACTTTTACCAATCAACAGAATCCATTTGAGATTTATCTTAATAGTAGGGTGCCAAAAAACAAATTGGATCGATTTGCCTTAACGGAATAACACACGGCTATATTTTATGTCACTGGAAAGAGGAGAACAAACCTCATCGAAATGCCGTTGTTGTCATTGTCTGCCGTGGTCACATTTTTTTTTAAATCAGGGTCAAAGGTCAAAGCAAAAATTTCAGAAAAATGAACAGTCAAATTTAGATAGTTTGTTTCTCCTACATACATGCATTTGGAACTAAATAAAAACAACTAATTTATAAAAAAAATATCTTTTGTATCCACATTTAGAACTTATTTAAAATTTTTATTGCCAAAAATGACTTTTAATAGACTTTTTTGAATATAGAGTACAAATTTGAAATTTTCCAACAGCTGTTAAATAACAGTGACCTTGACCTATTTCAATTTCTAAATTTTTGAAATTTTTGTATTTAATTCATTACAATTAAGGCCTAAAAATGCTTTTTAGATCTTAACTTTAATAATTTGTCGAAAACAAAATGTGTTTTTCACGTCTTTTAATAGTATTGGTTCACTTTCGTTTGTAATTGATTTTATTTTTTTATCGTGAACCCCTGCATTCCGTAAGGAAACCGCTGTTGCAACCAGTGCTAATCATACTAGCCATTTGCACAGAGTAAACAAAGTTATATTTTGTTGAGGCAACCACAGGAACCTTCCGAGAATGCTGCCATTGAACTTATAAAATGAGGACAAGCTGACAATAGCATTTCAAAAACATGGAAAAAAGAACAAATGCAAATAGAAAATTATGATTGAAGCTTAAGTATTACCTACTACGTTCTATGGTCTCCTGTAGTTTAACCTCACCAACCACGTCAAGGTCAGAGACCATATGGCAGGGGTATTTTTTTTATTTTACTTATCTTTCCCCAATAGATATATAATTACCTACTATATTTCCCTTGATTTCAAAATTGGGTAGATGTTATATCTATAGTTAAGAAAAGATTATGGACTGCTTAAATTTCATTCAATAGCTAACAATGATGCATAAGGTACAAACAGAAATTTGAAATCTTATACATGTGTACATCTACATCTTCATCATCATCATTGTTTTTAACTACAACCAGAGGAGTATTTACATTTTGAAAAATGTCATTCGCCTGACATGGGCATGAATCTGTACATGATAGATTTTGTTGGAAGCAAATGCAAAGTAATTCTTGCAGATGTTCATATGACATCTGACCTTCGAGATAGAATGGGACAAGTCATTCCTCTCCCTCATACGAACTGAAGAGGAGAATGTAGATACTAGTAGTTTCGTTATATGGGAAGACATCAAATTTATGTCCGGAGTGTAGCTCTTTTATATTACATATTGTTTAGAAGTAGTTTCACAATGAGGAAGTTTGATAAGGGAGAAATTTTAAATTGTAAAAGTGAGAATGGAAATGGGGAATTTACCAAAGAGACAACAACCCGACAATAGAACAGACAATTTTTGCAAATGTTACGTTCACTTTTTTTTATGTGACAATGATCTATTTTGAGTTTTGACTTGAGATTATTCAACGTAACAACAAGATCTCGAGCTGCATCTATAGATTCATCAATGTTACAATTAGGTTTGACAAATCGGTGAAATCATCTGTGTTGTCCTTCAAGACTAAAAAACAGTGCGCTTACCGATCCTATAACAGGGATCAGGTTGCATCACATCATGTTAAAACATGTGCGGCTGATGGAATGTTCATGACAGATGGCAAACCTGAGACTTTTCCATATTTCTTAGATAGGTATAGAGCGGTGCAAATCTTCTGTTCAAGTTATAGTGCTTGTTTTAAACCGTAGCTCATGCGTATGCTGCATGGAGGGGACATAATGAATTAATAATCAGAACATCTGTATCTTGTGAATTTTTATGCCCACCTACGATAGTAGAGGGGCATTATGTTTTCTGGTCTGTGCTTCCGTTCGTTTGTCCGTTCATCTGTCCGTCCATCCGTCTGTGCGTCCGTTCAGGTTAAAGTTTTTGGTCAAGGTAGTTTTTGATGAAGCTGATGTCCAATCAACTTGAAACTTAGTACACTTGTTGCTTATGATATGATTTTTCTAATTTTAAAGCCAAATTAGACTTTTGACCCAATTTCACGGTCCACTGAACATAGAAATTGAAAGTGGGAGTTTCAGGTTAAAGTTTTTGGTCAAGGTAGTTTTTGATGAAATTGAACATTGTTGAAGTCCAATCAACTTGAAACTTACTAGTAGTACATATGTTTTCTATAGTATAATCTTTCTAATTTTAATGCCAATTAGATTTTTACACAATTTCACGGTCCATGGAACATGGAAAAGGATAGTGCCAGTGGGGCATCCGTGTACTTTGGACACATTCTTGTTTGTTATCCTACCCTTTTCCTTTCACACTGAATTCTTTGTCTACATGAAAAGCATGTAAAATCATGCAAGTATCTACTTCATTGGACGTACAAAATAATTCTTAAAACCTTAATACTCCGTCTGGGCAGATTTAGGGTCCTTGGAAGTGCTAGATGGCTATCATAGTAACTGTTGATCTACCATGATACTGAACAATCGACTTTGTCAACACTTTTACATACGAACAAAAACTTGATTCAGCTTTAAAATAGCTGCAGTTGTATCTGCTATTGAAAAAAATTATATCAATAGTGCACATATGGTGGTACAATATTTTGTAATCAACAGTTCAAAGATGGTCTAGGTCTGAAGAATCCCGCGCTCCCAGAGCCTCGATAAAGCTTTCGTGTGTGCTAATTTCTAGCATATTAATAAGCAATTCAGTAGAAGAAGCCTGACATATAACAACACACTTATCCCATCCCATTGTATTTCATTCCTACTTCGTTTAGGGCTTGATGGGTATAGTTTAACTGGACTGTGATTGAATGTGTGCCATATTCCTGGTCTGAAACGTGACCAAAGGATTTGATTTGTATATTAGAATTATAACAAAACTATAAATTCCTAAAAACCAACAAAAAAAATATTTAGGAAAACAAAACAACAAACTTCAAACTAAAAGAGTATTCAAAACATACAAATCAACCATACAACAAGCAAACAAGTGAAATGAAGTTGGTGACAATTGTCCTAGTAAATGACCTAATAGTGTAACTACAAAATGATTAATGGCACGAGAAAAGGCGGGTTTGACTCATCAAGACAGAATTATCGCTTGATTTGTGTTTTCAATAGCTATTTTCTTCTCACCAATTAACATTACACGAAAGATATTTGACACACATATGAACCATGTCTTAATGATGTAATCAGAGTAAAAATCCCGTGAAAGTAGCCAGTAATAAATTTTCTTTCGTTTGAAATGTGGTAAAATTTCAGCTAAAAAAATAGTCTTACTAAAATCATGTAATACTTATACTTAAGTTATATAAATCTTTTCAGCTTTCGTCATAGGATACATTTTAATTTTTAAGCTAAATGATAAGTATCATTTGAAAAAATAACACAGAAAGCAATAATTTTATTTTTCCTGTTGAAGATGGCCTGTATGAGGAGGTATTTTTGGGTACCCTAAGAAACCTAAAAAATTTGAAAAACCTGACCACTATAGCTTAGGACGACATTCATGATTGGAAAATATAATGATTTTCCAATAGTTTGCATATAAATATAGTCGTGTGTTATCAGTTAACTTCAACTCGTTAACTAGACGTCTTTTTTCGATACTGGGCACCCTACTATAAGCTCCACTAGGGATAGCAGAGACTTAACCTGGCCAAATTCAATGTGAAAATATGAGTTTATAGATAAAAAAAATTCCCTAAAGTTCCTGTTATTGAAAGTTTGCTCTAGATCTTTAGTAAGTGATAGAAATTTGATCCTCTTATTAGAATTCTTTTTTGTTATTTTTAGTCCACTCAGTCAATAGGTTTACAGAGACCATCAAATGAAATGAACCCCCATCATCAACAGCAAATGATCCAGAACAGCTCACCAGTACACCCAGACAGTGTAAGTAAGACTAATTTGTATTCTGTCAGGTAATGAAAATAATTCTATGATTACATTTTGTAGAGCTGCCTTTGTACTGTACCTGCTTCTCCTTTGGAAATATTAAATATTTCTTCTTTTTCCCATACAATAGTCCTTCAATATTGTTTAACTAAAGATTTTGAAACAGGTGGTGTAAAAAAGTCCTTAGCAAATGTGTTTCTTGTCAACTTTATCATGTGAAATGCTGAACTTCATGGTTAAAATGTCAATCTTTCCGGCCACATAATTTAAAAGTGTGTTTTGATATACAATATATGCAATAAAAGATGCCTGTACTTCATGTACTTATTGCTCAGATTTTTTTCATGAAATTGAATTAAACGATCAAAAATAGTCCACATGTACTTCTAATAATATTCTGTAGATTTTAAATTAGAAATCTTGTGTCAAATAGACCATCACACTTGGTCATAGACCATCCTATTTTATTGTGACCATGGCACTTCAGGATCCCCATCAGACCTCTGACTCCTTCATATATAAGACAGCAATCCATAAACACAGTAAAAGTAATACACCAGTTTTGTGTTAAAAAAATAAGCTTCAGCTGTGATTATTTTTTCTGTTTACAGGGTTTGGGCACTCAGCTTCCATCACCTGGTATGGCAGAGTTAGATCATCAGCCGCCTCTGTCATTAGCCACCTTTGATGAATAAATTAAAGAAATAGAGATTTACAAAGCTGAAACAATTCAATAGTGTGTGAGGACTTTTTATTCCCTGATTGATGATATTTTGAATTTAAGAAATAGATGGCTTCATGTATTATACAACTCTCAGTATTAAAGATATCTGACACATATCAGCATTAATTGAACGAGGCTTTTCTCAGCTTTGTGTTCATACATACTTAAGTTTATTTTTTGAAAACATCAAAGAATAGTACAGCAGTAAGAAAAGTTTTGTAATCCTTAAAGAAATATCATTATCATAATTGATTTTTTCATAAATTTTTCTCCAATAATAAACATTTCTTATTCTGTTTTACATGATTTTTCTGTTTTTCTTTTTATTCCTTCTTATTTTTACATTCCTAATTGTTTTTTCTATTTTTTAAAATTTTATTTTTATTTCTTCATACATTGTGTTTTTCGGTTTTTCTGTGTGCATCCATTTGTTTGTCCCTACGTCCGTCTGTCCTGCTTTAGGTTAAAGTTTTTGGTCAAGGTAGTTTTTGATTAACTTGAAACTTAGTACACATCTTTCTAATGTTAATGCCAAATTAGGTTTTGACTCAACATAGAAAACGATTGTGCAGTTGGGGCATCAGTGTTCTATGGACACATTATTTTTTATATTTTATTTCTCAATATGATATTTTCTTTCAATTAACTATACTATTTGGTAAATCCATAAATATAAAAATTATTTCATATTATGTATAGAAACCAAGTTATTGATCATGTTAATACATACTCCTTTGGGCCTCTAGTGTTTAGCTCACCTGGCCTAAAAGGCCAAGTGAGCTTTTCTCATCACTTGGCATTCATCGTCCGTCGTCGTCCGTTGTCAAAAACTCTGAAACCAAAGCATTTGGAGCAAATTGGACAAGGGGTTAAATTGTTTATCAAGTCAAGATCTATCTGCCCTGAAATTTTCCCATGAACTGGACAACCGGTTGTTGGGTTGCTGCCCCTGAATTGGTAATTTTTAAGGAAATTTTGCCGTTTTGGGGTATTATCTTGAATATTATTATAGATAAGAGATAAACTGTAAAAGCAATAATTTCAGCAAAGTAAGATCTACAAATAAGTCCGCATGACCGTAATTTTTTTACAAAAATCTTCTCCTCTGAAACTACTTGGACAAATTTAACCAAACTTGTCCAAAATCATCTTTTCGGTATCTAGATTAAAAAATGTGTCCGATGACTTGGCCTGTGAACCAAGATTGCGGACATGGCTAAAAGTCGTTTTTTAAAGAATTTTCATAAATTTTGTAAATTTGTATTGTAACTTGTAGCAACATATTTTCCTCTGCAACTAATGGGCCAAGTTCATTATAGATAGAAATAATTGTAAGTAGCAAGAACGTTCAGTAAAGTAAGATCTAAAACACATCACCATTACCAAAACACAATTTTGTCATTAATCCATCTGTGTCTTTTGTTTAATATGCACATAGACCAAGGTGAGCGACACAGGCTTGTAAGAGCCTCTAGTTTAAATGTCACATTGAATGGGTAACTCAAGCTTTCATCATTTTACTTTGATTGTCATAAGAGTATAAATATATACAGTTGTGAAATAGAATAAATAATTGTCAGTAATTAATTTTTGATTTTAAATAATCAGATAATTTTTAAAGTTATCACATGGAATATGTAAATAGGTAACTGTTCTCCTCTTTAAAGGACATTAAAAGCTTTGGTGTAATGCAGAATTCATAACATGACATAATTGGCTGACACTAATTGATTCATATAAATATACAATGTACATGTATTAATATATATATAGAAATGTGCGGCATTCAATTTCATGATTACCAAGAGACAACTATTCAGAGTTCACAGACAATAACAAAAATAAAAGTCTTGATAAGATTTGACAGTTATTATACATGTATATGTAGTGAATATTTATTATGTGAATATTTGTTAAAATTTTGAACATATTATTCAACAGGTCCAAGGACACAGTTATCGTCCTTTGGTTTTCGTTGTCTACGAATATAGTCCCTAGTGTAAACAGTGTATAACTTGCATGTTTTATTTGATACAATTTCCCAATTTATTTCTTGATATTAAATGCATGAAATATTAAGTAGGGGGATGTAATTACATGTTAAAAAAATTTGGGTGCTGAATCTTTATGTTAAGTAGTGATTTGGTCCAGTTCAAAAAGGTCAAATTTTATCATGTCTGAAGCTGTCAAACTGAATTTTACACCCCCTTAACACAGAATTGTCAATATTTTGAGTTAGAGCTGGTAGAAGTTTCTATAATTTTGATATTATTTGTCTCCGTGGTAGTACACTACACTGTAAAAATCTTTTTGAGAAAGAGCAGGTGCGATTTTTTTAATTTGAATTTATTGTCTGAAAGAAATGCACTACGAAATAACTGTGTTCTCAGGCCAACATAAATTTTTTGGTGTTGCATACTTTTTAATGCTATACTAATTGATATTTATATTGGTAAGAATCTTTTTATACGACCGCAAAATTTGAAAAAATTTTCGTCGTATATTGGTATCACGTTGGCGTCGTCGTCTGCGTCGTCGTCGTCGGCATCGTCGTCGTCGTCGTCATCGTCCGAATACTTTTAGTTTTTCGCACTCTAACTTTAGTAAAAGTGAATAGAAATCTATGAAATTTTAACACAAGGTTTATGACCACAAAAGGAAGGTTGGGATTGATTTTGGGAGTTTTGGTCCCAACATTTTAGGAATTAGGGGCCAAAAAGGGCCCAAATAAGCATTATTCTTGGTTTTCGCACAATAACTTTAGTTTAGGTAAATAGAAATCAATGAAATTTAAACACAACGTTTATGACCACAAAAGGAAGGTTGGTATTGATTTTGGGAGTTAAGGTCCCAACAGTTTAGGAATTAGGGGCCAAAAAGGGACCCAAATAAGCATTTTTCTTGGTTTTCGCACCATAACTTTAGTATAAGTAAATAGAAATCTATGAAATTTAAACACAAGGTTTATGACCATAAAAGGAAGGTTGGTATAGATTTTGGGAGTTTTGGTCCCAACAGTTTAGGAATAAAGAGCCCAAAGGGTCCAAAATTAAACTTTGTTTGATTTCATCAAAAATTGAATAATTGGGGTTCTTTGATATGCCGAATCTAACTGTGTATGTAGATTCTTAATTTTTGGTCCCGTTTTCAAATTGGTCTACATTAAGGTCCAAAGGGTCCAAAATTAAACTTAGTTTGATTTTAACAAAAATTGAATCCTTGGGGTTCTTTGATATGCTGAATCTAAAAATGTACTTAGATTTTTTATTATTGGCCCAGTTTTCAAGTTGGTCCAAATCGGGGTCCAAAATTAAACTTTGTTTGATTTCATCAAAAATTGAATAATTGAGGTTCTTTGATATGCCAAATCTAACTGTGTATGTAGATTGTTAATTTTTGGTCCCGTTTTAAAATTGGTCTACATTAAAGTCCAAAGGGTCCAAAATTAAACTAAGTTTGATTTTAACAAAAATTGAATTCTTGGGCCTCTTTGATATGCTGAATCTAAACATGTACTTAGATTTTTGATTATGGGCCCAGTTTTCAAGTTGGTCCAAATCAGGATCCAAAATTATTATATTAAGTATTGTGCAATAGCAAGAAATTTTCAATTGCACAGTATTCAGCAATAGCAAGAAATCTTCAATTGCACAGTATTGCACAATAGCAAGAAATATCTAATTGCACAATATTGTGCAATAGCAAGAAATTCCAATTGGATTTCAATTGGAGTTATCTTTCTTTGTCCAGAATAGTAGTTGAATCAACTTAAATCATTGTTTTATACAATATACAATGTATATTCACTTTTACTACCAACTGATAGATTAAAACAATCTTTACCATTCAGTGATAACAAGCACTTTTTTTTACATTTTAATATTTTATGATGTATTTAAATGAGTAGTTATTGTTGCAAACTTCATTAGAAATTTGAATTGAGATCAGTTTTGAAATAAGGGAAAGGGGGATGTGAAAAAAAATTGGGGGGTCAATTTTTTTCATTTCAGATTTCATAAATAAAAAGAAAATTTCTTCAAACATTTTTTTGAGAGGATAGATTTTCGACAGCATAGTGAATTGCTCAAAGGCAAAAAAAAATTTTTAAGTTCATTAGACCACATTCATTCTGTGTCAGAAAGCTATGCTGTGTCAACTATTTAATCACAATCCAAATTTAGAGCTGAATCCAGCTTGAATGTTGTGTCCATACTTGCCCCAACCGTTCAGGGTTCAACCTCTGCGGTCGTATAAAGCTGCGCCCTGCGGAGCATCTGGTTTATATTCTTTGATTGTGACAAACTCTGTTTATATTATTAAACAGATATATTTAGGGATTTGTGATTGGTTAAGACTTGATCACATGTACATTTGTATTTACTGTTACTCAGTTTGTATGCCAATACTGTTGTGTTTATGTAGGTCAAAACTGCATATAACATCGAGCATACTATATGTTACTAGCAATACATCCTAGAGATCCCACATTTGACATTGCTCATGCAATATTTGTTGATTTATAATACAACAGTTGTAGCCTTTGGTTGAGATTTATACATGGACAAAGAAGCGTAACAACCTCAGACTTCGTCCTCAATCAATATACTTCTCTTAGGTCAATATAACCATATATACCAAAGACTATATCTGTATGATAAAGCTTTTTAATTTGTATATATATACTTGTATATGAGTACATTGATTTGAACAAAACCAGAATTTTTTCCAAGATGATAGTATTATGTTCCATGTTCAAATACTCAGTAAAGTGAGACCTGCACCTATTAACTGTGTCACAATTCTAATTTTTTTCACACACTCATTTTTGTTGACGATTTGTCTACTGTAAGTAGGCAACAAAGATTTTAAAAACATTTTTGTACAGTTTTTAGTTATAACCAAAGGAGTTTGAATATAACCTGTGTGTTTATTCAGTAGAGTGGTTAAAGACTGAGTGCTGATAATGTAAAAGTATCTATGAGATTTTCAAGGCATTTGCATATGCATTTCTGTGTTTTGTGTAGTTGAGTACAAATTTATAAAGCATTACCAGGATAAGAAAAATGGTAAAAATGACATGATTGAAGGTGCTTTAAAATAGGCTAGAGATTTTTGTGTACTTTCTCTTCTCTGAAAAATCCATGATCTTAGGAGATTGTATTTTCATGAAACTAGAGATTACCTATACTAAAAATGTCTGACGAAGCACTCTCTGTCATTAGCTATTCTTTAATATCATGTTTATAAATATAGGAAGTATTTCTTGTAATGTATGTTAAATGGATTGCTATTAATGTGGACTTAAAATATATTGTTAAGTTTGAAAATGGTGAATATATTGTGGAAAGTTTAATCTGGTTGTTAAGATAAGATAAATGAATATATATTTTTGTATCATGATATTTTTAATTGTTTAAAGTTGTACATATTCAGACCAAGTCCAACCAAAGTGCAAAAGTATTTTTGTGGTTGGCTCAAATCTAATTATATCAACACTTTGTATTTGTCAGACTTGATATGAGAATTTTTTTATTAACGACTCATCTGAATCTTTGATATGTATATTTTTGGATAATGTATGCTAGTAAAATGAATCAGGAAATGGTCACATTTAATTAAGCAGTTTTAAAAACAAAATAAGTAACTCAAATGTACATTATTTGAAGAATTATATACTGTTAAACAAAGGATCAAAATACATTTTGCCATTTTATGGATAAAAACTAAATTGCTTAAAAGGTTCTACAAGATTTTATTACCTAGTGCACAATTATTAGAAAATGAATGCCTCATTCAAAATAACATAGAATAAAAATGCTATAACACCTGAATTTTTAAAAGAGTATGCTGAACCAAACACCAAACAATATTTGCAATAATGGAATTGTATGAAGAGGTTGTGTATTTTTTTTTAAAATAATAAATAAACAAGATAAGTTGGTTATCTGTGCTTTCTGCTGTAAAAAAGTGAATATGTAATGCATTCATAATTTTAGAATAAGGGAAATGTTACAAAAGCCGAATTATTATGAATGAATTGTTCTAGAATATCTAACAATTGAGGATTTTGAAAATTCTGTTTAATTTGAAGATGTTGTACGTATTCTACATAAATTTTCTCTGTTGTTTTCTACAGTTCCCTTTTAGGGATATAATACTTATTTATATAATTGTTGAAATGAAAAGAATTATTCAGTAGGAATTTAGTCAAACTATCGCTGAACTTTTATCTTTAATTTGTATACTATGCAATAATATTGTACCCCAAAGTAAATTGATCTCAAAGTACGATGTCATCCTTCTTGGCTTTGTAAAAATGCAGGTGTAGCATTCGAACACAAACATACATGTACTTTAAAAGCAGAAATTTTCGTGGAGAATTTAATTTTGTTTATTTCGTGGATAAAAATTATTTTTGAACTTACTTTTGGATACAAAAGCACGAAAATTTTAACCCCACGAAAATTAATTTTTACACAGTATATATCTTGAAAAGTCCCTTCAAATGGATGAAAGCCATTAGACAACAGACAAAGTTTTAAATGACTTTTTTTTTTAAATAATCCAAGGCTTTCGACTGGTCATGCTTTTGGATTAACAGTATACTTACAGAGATACCATTGAGAAACTAACAAAAATGGAAGCTGCATGGAATTAATACAAAAATATGATATTCTTTTTCCTAAATTTTATTTTTTTAACAATGACATTGTTCATTGTTATGATAGGGGTGTTACTAAATCAAAAATGAAATTCAGTTGAAGAAGACCACCATGGCCAGTTGAAAGCTCCAGATAATATGAAAGAGTTTTTATATATATATAATTTTGCTTATTTGATTTCTTTTACCATGTAATGGACATAATCTGTGTATTATACTAATTGTTATATATGTAAAGTAAGAAAAAAAACCATTTGCTGCCAAAATTAATACTTTTATAGCCAGTTTTAATGTTGTCTTTTCTAGATTTTAGCATCAACTAATATTTTCCAGTCATAGTAGTAGAGTCTGTATAATCAGCATGACATTTTTATTTTTCTTTAGTATGGGACTTATCAGACAACCAAACTCAAACTGCGCTTATGATGATTTTCTCCTTCTGCTTGTATGGATGTCAACATTTCTGTTTCTCATCAAAATATATCTAGCCATAAGCACTATCTAATCTAAAATAAAATTGGTTTGATAATGTCCCCAGGATAGCCCTGTTAATTTTGGGTCATAAGTCAAGTTCTCAGCAGCTATTGAAGAGTGAAACTGGGGCAAACTTTTTGTTTCAAGGAAATATCTTTTGACCCATATGCCCACCATTCTCCAAACTTAGCTGCTTGCGAATGTCTCTTAGAAAAAAATTTGGTAAGTGCTGTCTAAATCCGTAGGTCATAAGTCAAGGTCACTGTACTATTATTTTAACATGAAGTTGTCTGCAGACTTATATACCATCACTTTAGCCAATGAAATAAAGCCAAATTAAAAAATCTATTCCTTAACCTCTCACATTAAGGATTTTTAGAATTTATCTGTTTTGTAACATTAGTCAAGTCAAATTTCACCGAAGAGTTTTGTAAGGGAATGAACTGTAGAGTTTTTTTTTAAGGAAATGAACTGTTTGTATAAAATTAGTTATTAATAAATGATTATTGTAAAGTTACCTAGAATGAAATTTAATGCAGGTGCTCAGCTATGACAGTTGAACAGTGGTGCTGCATGTTAGTTGAATTTAGTGAATTAGTTTTCAATCATGTGCATGTTGATAAGTAGATCTTATATTAGAGATATAAAGTAACTTATACAGTCTTTCAAGTTTGCTCATGCTTTAAATCATAGGTAATTGGTATCTATGATGAGTTTATTTATAGTTAGAAAAATATGACAATTGTATCATAATTTTTTATTGTAAGTTAAATGTATATTTTTGATATATTCTGTACAATTTCTGAAATCATAAGAAGTGAACAAAATTTGAACATTGAGTTTTACTTAAAAGAATTTTTTTTACCCACAAACCAGAGTAGTTTCATTGTGAACATTTATTGTAAATAGTTTTACTGCTTCTTTCTCTGAATCTTGCTTCTAAATAATTTAAATATTATGTGAAATTGACTAATACATGATGTGATAAGGACTTCATCATGCTATATGCTATTTATATACTTTGCTTTCTAATATTTAATCTTGAGCTTTATTGGTAATGTTGAGTTATGCAATGTATGCAAAGTCAGACTTGACAATCAGTCACTTCCTTTTTTTTTAAATTTAAAAATGTATTCAATCAAAGCAGGAATTTCTTACTCAATGTCTGTCAATGTCAGTAGTCAGGAATAATATGATATTTTGTATCAAACCATATACTGATGAGTTGTACTGACAATTTATACAACTTTTAGATCTGTGTACTTGCTTCCTATTTGATGATAATTTAAATTTTACTTTACACATTAAACATTGAACTTTTGTTGACAATGTTGTAACAAGTGGGGATTTTATATTTTACATGTAACTTTTTGTTTTCATATGATGCAACAAAGAAGTAAGTTCAGTAAGGGCCATATTTGGCCATGATTATAAAGTTTAATGTAACAAGATGATAAATGTTTTAAGTTAACTTTAGGACATGTGAGAAAGTAAAATAGAACTATTTTTGTCAAAGTTTTATTTTAAAGTGTCCTTTTTTATATCCAAATTACGTCAAACAAGAGATTTGGCATAATTTTACAAAATCGGCCGAATTTCAACCAAATTTAGGACTGGGAAACATTGAGCACAGGCGTCGACAAACTAGATATTCGTAGACGTGTAAAATGTATTTCAAAATTTATTTTAAAAGATTTTTGTTGTATGTGCTCAATTTTTCTTGTCCAATAATTGATGGAAATTTACCCATTTTCATTGACTTTTTCAGAGGAAATCAAAATAAGTACTATTTGTGACGTCATAAATAAAAAGCAGGGAAATAAATTTTCAACAAAAGGGCTTATTTTCTAACTAGTCACTGTATAAGCTATTTTTCATTGTTATATTGGTCAATAAGTCACAATTTGAAATTTAAGCTAAAAGAGGGAGCCATTTTAGGACCTTATAGAACCTATTCCTTTTCAACATTTCTGGGAAATACCTCCACAATGCCATATACAATAAATATATACTTTGCATTACATTTCTAATAAAATTTAATATTTTTTTTTCGTATTCTTTATTTTTGTCTTTCATGAGTCAAGATTTGGAGACAAATAGATGCTTATCTAGCAGCAGCAGCGTTAGATATTTGTAGTAAGCTTTGAATTTCTATTGGTAGAAGGATACTTTTTATCTACTATACAGATGACTCATTTTTGCATTTTTCAAAATAGGGTAATGTTGGGTCTATTTCAGATTGGTTGTACTTTGGGTTATGTGTGGTGTCTTTCAAATTGGTTGTACCTTGTGTTAAGTGAGGTGTCTTTTAGATTAGTTGCACTTTGGGTTGTTCGAGGTCTCTTTCAGATTGGTTGTACTTTGGGTTAAGTGAAGTGTCTTTTAGATTGTTGTTTTGGGTTATGTGAGGTCTCTTCTAGATTGGTTACACTTTAGGTTATGCGAGGTTTCTTCCAGGTTGGTTGTAATTTGGGTTATGTGAGGTCTTTTTCAGATTAGTAGTATTTTGTGTTATATGCAGTTTCTTCCAGATTGGTTACACTTTGGGTTATGTGAGGTCTCTTTCAGGTTGAATTTACGTTGAATAGGTTATGTTCAGGTATTTTCCAGATTGGTTGCTCTTTGAGTTATGTGTGGTCTCTTCCAGATTGGTTGTTCTTTGGGTATATGTGTGGTCTCTTCCAGATTCTCGAAAAAAATCCTTCAAATTGTGATCACTGCTTTATTTCAAATGTCTTGTTTTTGAAGCATTTTCTAAATTACTCATGATTGATTTTTTTCTTATACATCAAATTTATGTCCAATGTACAACCAGTTATCAACCTATCTTATGAATAATGATTTCTAACCTCTTAACAAAAAGGTCCAACAATGTAAAACATGTCGGTAGTATGGCTCCTAGAAAGAGTGGTTTCATGCACCCAGTACTGTCAACGACCACAAATTGGGTCTAAAGAAAGTAAACCTAGAAGTGAGGATAGTTACCCCTAAATAAAGGCAACAGTAGTATACCACTGTTCAAAAAGTCATTAAATCGATTGAGACAAAACAAATCCAGGTTAAAAAAACTAAAACCGACGGCAACCTAAGCTATAAGAGGAAAAGAACGAAACAACAGAACACTGAAGTGCAACAAAAACAAACGACAATGCAACATATATAAGAAACGAACTATTAGAAAACAACTGCTATATTCCTGAATATCTTAAGAAAAAAATGGGTTGAACATTGTTTAAGCTAGCCAAACCTCGCTCTTTATGGCAATGTTAAATATACCGCTAAAATGAAATCTTTCATGACGGGAATACAGTACAATTAAATGCAAGAACACCCAAGACAGAGAAATACACATCTTATAAATAATATAATAGTAAATTTCGATATATGCATGTTGAACCCAGAATAAAAACGAATAGCTAAAGTTAATTTAGGACAGTAAACAAAAAAGCTTAATAGAATTACGCAGTTCGTTTGTTACACGAGTTTATCAACACCACAAAAAGTAACGTCACAAATTTTCATTTGCTAAGAGATAGCTTAAAAAAATACAGAATACGTTCAATCAAAGATTGGAATTGCTACATAGGTTCCATTTGTGTTCTTCGACTATTTTTTCTACACTGGTATAGTCAGTAAAATTTTCACAAGGGATGGTAAGAACAATCCTGTGTCATATTCCGTTCACCCACAATGTCAATGAGATTCAGAGGGCATTCACAAATTTGGCAATACAAATTGTGAGCCAGCTGAAACATTTCAACTACACGCCTGCCAATCTTCCAACTTTTATTTACTCACGTATGCTCCAAACCAATATCGCTAAACATAGAAACTGTGCCAAAATCATCGTTTGGTATGGCATACTGATGTCCTGAATAGTTTGAACAAAAATGAGGATAGAAAATAGATAACTTTACTGATAAACTGTCAACGGTTAAAGAAGCGAAACGTAACGATTGTGTAAGTCGTTTACCAGACTTCAAACTGTTAGCGCTACATGGTTTTTATAACTCAAAAACTGATGCGTACTTTAGGTAAACAGTGCAAATAAATAAACTCATCATAGATACTAGGACTAAATTTGTATATACGCCAGACGCGCGTTTCGTCTACAAAAGACTCATCAGTGACGCTCGAACCCAAAAAAGTTTAAAAAGCTAAACAAAGTACAAAATTGAAGAGCATTGAGATCCAAAATTCCTAAAAGTGTTGCCAAATACAGTTAAGGTAATCTATGCCTGAGGTAGAAAAGCCTCTGTATTTCAAAAAATTCAAAATTTTGTAAACAGTCAATTTATAAATATTACCATAAAACTACTTCTGTTGGTACCAGGATTCACCTACATTATTGAAAATGTTTCTGTTGAGAGTGGAATAATAAAGTATTGAACGAGATTTGGTGTTGGTATCTGTTTTACGTGTATCCACACACTAGTTAGGAGCGTACCGACAATTGCTGTATGTACCGGGGTATATACTGGACGTTTCTGCGGAATACATGTATGAAACAAAAGTATATTTGTTTAAAGTATAGTATATATTTGTTTAGGGGCCAACGGAAGGACGCATCCCGGTGCGGGAATTTCTCGCTGCATTGAAAACCTGTTGGTGACCTTCTGCTGTTGTCTGTTCTATGGTCGGGCTGTTGTCTCTTTGACACATTCCTTATTTCCATTCTCAATTTTGATGCTTTCCAAAGTTTCAGGATTATGAAAATATATCGATAGTTAGAATTGATATCATATATGTTTGTCATAAAAAAAAATATGTACACTTTTTGAAAATATCTAAAACATAAATCATCCATATAGAACCATCTTTATTTTCACATATTTCTCCACTATCTTATAGCATCGAAACAATAGTATTTAGCACAAAATGACAAAGAAACTTGCAACCTTACTTAATTTCAATTGACAATGCAAGTATTAGCTAATAAAAATTGAGAAAGGAAATGGGGAAAGTGTCAAAGCTACAACAACCCGACCATAGAACAGACAACAGCCGAAGGTCACCAATGGGTCTTCAATGTAGCGAGAAACTCCCGCACCCAGAGGCGTCTTTCAGCTGGCCCCTTAAAAAAATGTATAATAGTACAGTGATAATGGACGTCATACTAAACTCCGAATTATACACAAGAAACTAAAATTAAAAATCATACAACACTAACAAAGGCCAGAGGCTTCTGACGTGGGACAGGCGCAAAATTGCGGCGGGGTCAAACATGTTTATGAGATCTCAACCCTCCCCTTATACATCTAGCCAATGTTGAAAAGTAAACGCAGAACAATACACACATTAAAATTCAGTTCAAGAGAAGTCCGAGTCCAATATCAGAAGATGTAACAAAAGAAAATGAATAAAACGACAATAATACATAAATAACAACAGACTACTAGCAGTCAACTGACATACCAGCTCCAGACCTCCATTAAACTGATTGAAAGATTATGTCTTCATCATATGAATATCAGACACAATACTTCCCTGGTGTAATAATTATTCAGTAATACATAAATTTCTCTCGCTAAAATCTAATACGTTGTTACAGACACAAGCGAATCGTACAAGTTGAGATATATAAACACCATAAGATGATAATTAACGGTAGGAAATGAAAAATCATCTCTTTTATCATAATTTTTTGTATTAAGCTTCCCGTTAATGATATAGATATCAAGATCGAGTAAAGGGCAGTGGTCATTGCTAGTATTAGCTTTATTTAAAGTAAGTTCAACAGGATAAATTTCTTTAGAATACATACTGAAGTCGTCATTATTGAGAGCCAATATATCATCCAAATATCTAAAAGTATTGTTAAATTTTTGTATCAAATGTTGTTTCGATGGGTCTTTGCTAATTTTAGTCATAAATTGTAACTCATAACAATACAAAAACAGGTCCGCAATAAATGGTGCACAGTTAGTCCCCATTGGAATGCCAAAAACTTGACGATATACGGAATCTCCAAAGCGAACAAAAATGTTATCAAGTAAAAATTCAAGCGCATATATAGACTTTGAACAGATTCAAAATCACCAATATATGCATGCAATTAATCAAGTACTTCCAACGAGTTTTTGACACTCCAAAATTATTAATTCCACTATTTTCAAAGGCTTTATTTGAACAATTTATTATCAGGTTTTTTATTGTACCAAATGTACTAGTAAGTAGAATAGACGCTTTAGTAGTGGAACAATTGGTCACAAATCTAATTATGTATGCAAGTTTTTTAATTTTTAACCTGAATAGCAAAAACAAAAGAACACTAGGTCACAAATCTAATTACATATGTAAGTTTTTAATTTTTAACCTGAATAGCAAAAACAAAAGAATTCAGCTGTCACATTTATGTACGATTTTCATAGTACAAGAAATCGATGATAAAACACTTAGAAAAGTTGGTGCATTTACCATGAACCTCGGTTATATGTACAAACCTGTATGTATGTCATGATAATGACATGACATGGATTGGTTACTAAACCAAAATGTATACAAATATTTTCAGGAATAATGAAACGCAACGTTATGCTTTCTATACATCGATGTTGTTACAGTTAGCGGTAAGAATTAACATCATTACATAACGTGCATTGTGCAAATGTATATAATTATATTTTCATATTGTCACTTTGAAATAACTTTCGGGAGATTTGTTTTTTATTATTTTGTGTTTGATAGTTACGGATAGCGAATAGCTTCGACCGAAACATGACCAATAAAGGCAACAGAAGTATATCGCTGTTCGAAATTCATAAATCTATTGAGATAAAAAAAAATCCGGGTTACAAACTAAAACTGAGGAAAACACATCAAATATCAGTTTTCAGTTCTTTTGGTTCTCGAAATGCGTGCTAGGCATTAAACTCAGTTTAAAAGAGGTCCAATTCCAATGTCAGAATATGTTACAAAAAATACTAAGCAAAATGATAATGATGCATAAATTAACAAGGACTACTAGCAGTTAATGACCTGCAAGATCTCAATTAAACTGAATAAAAGAGTATGTCTTCATCATATGAAAATCAATCGCAATGCTCTCGTTATGAGTCAAGTATCATATCCTAAAATATATGATAATAACATAACCCAACAACTGGCTTTAGAACAAATGTATTTATTTCCAATGCATGATCATAGTGAATCAATATTAAAACCAAAATATGTAATCTATAATGATCTGACAACAGTATTGTAACTATATGCCTTCTTAATAAGCCTGTTTTCAAAATGGTTTTGTTAGCTTTTGGGTTGAACGCTAAAATTATTGTGCCTTGTAAAAGATGCAAAGTATCTGAACGTATAAGATGTCTGCATGTTGATTTATATTTTCGAATGATGTCCTTGTACCGATGATAAAATTTAGTAAATGAATGCATATTTCGGCAATAAACGTTTACCGAAAGGTTGCAGGTATTTTTTTTAAATCATCAATTAAATGTACCTCTGGTATCGTGTGTACCTTTTTTGCTCCCCTTTGAAAGCAGACTTATTATTGTACTGTCATGAATTACAGTTTATGACCAGACTCAGCAAAGACACGTTATAACATTTACCGTCATCTTGATGATATTTTTCGATAAATAATCAAGATTTTTCTGAATATACTGTCGAAACTTACTCAAAGGAACTCGATACTGTAAATAAATCAAATATAAACGGTAGAAACTGTCCTTACCTAGATTAAGATATTTGAACATCTCAACCAGTAAAAAAGGTAAAAAACGAAAAAAAAGTAGTTCAAGCATTTAAAAGCATTTAAAAGGACGCAAAAATCCGAAAGGTAATGCCAAATATCTACATTCCTCTCTTCATAAGCTACATAATCCTTAGTATTCGAAATCATTCAAAGTTTTGTCAACAGTTAATATACAATTATGACCATATTTATGATCGTAATACATGGCAATAAGACACACACATTCAGACATATGCAGCTAGCTACAATCTTGGACACTTTTAATTTTGTGTATTTAGATCTTGGTAGCTGAAATTGAATCCACAAGTACCGACAAACCAGAAGTTTTATCTACAAATAAGGACTTTGATAATATATTAGTACCAACTGTTTTGACAAATAGTTCAACAGTTCCACCAGTTTCGACAAATTATTCAACATTACCATCTAGTCATTTTTTAAAGTTGACTCCACCACCCGGAGTTGGTAAGTATTACGTATATACATGATATATATAAAGAATTATAAATCGAAGTTTTGAATAAATAAATAAAATTTGCGCTTATATTAATGCAGAATTAAATTCTATGTGATACTAATTTTATTAACATAGTTTGACATAAGTTTACATTTGAGCTGCATCGGATAGAAATCGACCTTATGCAAGTGCATGTACACATATACATATCTAAGACTGTGATCGACTTTTGAATAACTAAGATATAAAAGCTGCATTTTGGTCCGTTTAAAAGGGTTGTCTTCTTATGAAAACCTACTTTTGGAACAATTACAGACTTTCCGTAGAAATTATTTTAACCCAAAATAGGTTAACAGGGGTATTGATTTTCGTTTGCATAAGGTCGATTTCTATCCGACGCAGCTCATTTGATGAATTATGTTACTGTTGTAGATTAATTTTTTGGTGTGCCAGTCGATCTATATAAGACTTGTCTTAAGTTAGCTGTTTATATGCTTCGTACTATATCCAATGAATATTTCAGTTTGCTCTAATATTGTGCTGTTACGCCACTAACTTAGGTAAGAGGAGTCAAATACCCTAACAAAAAACCTCTCCGCATGATGTATGTACGTACCTGTCCCAAGTCAGGAGCATGTAGCTCAATTCTAATCGTTTTTTCATTTTCTTCATATTTGTTTTGCGTTCATCTTATTTATATGTATTCATTAGGCTGTTGGTTTTCCTTTTGAATTGTTCCTTTCAGATTACGTCGAGGCCTTTTAAAGCTAACTTTTTCGGTATGGTTATTTAGCCATTTGCTCGTTATTACGGTGACATATTTTTGCTTACATTCACGTCATTGGCCTTTGGTGGATAGTTTTCTCAATGACAATTATCTACATATCATTATTTTGTACATACTGTGCTAGATTCAGGATTCAAAACCATACTTATTTTTTAATCCGGTAGTTAAAATGCGACGTATAAAAACACGAACCTTTAGTTGTATATAATTTTTAAGTAACAAAAAACAACCGAATTCCAAATGTGCCTATCCAAAGCAAGGAACCTGTATTCCAATGGTTGTTGTTTGTTGCTGTTAGTTTTTAGTTTAATGTTGTAGTATAAACCAGGAGTGAATAGTCTTAAAATGGTTCTGCATATCGTCATCTTTGGACTTTTTATAGTTTCTGTACTATAAAGGTATGGAATTTGATTATTGTTTTATTAATTCTTTACGACTGTTAAAAGTCTAGGACTGATTCTTTCTGTCGGTTATCTTGTGTGTTGTTTAATTAACCCTGTATCGCAGCTTAAAATATCATTATTATCAGTTTAGAAATAATAAAGAAACTGAGGTTCAACTTCAACAGACAAAGTTGGTCTAAGATGGATATTTAGTCTTAGGTTCATGATTTTTTATTAGTTGTTAGTGGCTTTGAACTAGCCGTCAGTAACTGCGAGTACTCTCAGATCTGTACTTGGTGTATTTTTGTTGTTGGAATGTACAAGTACCCGGCCACGTCCACTTGTATTTGTAGTATTTGTATTCTTATCGATCTGATGAGTTAGGCCTTTTTTAACTGATTTTCATAATTCGTTCTTATTTTGTCCTGTTACACCACTGTCCCAGGTTAGGGGAGGGTTGGGATCCCGCCAACATGTTTAACCCCGCCACATAATCTATGTATGTGCCTGTCCCAAGTCAAGAGCCTGTAATTCAGTGGTTTTCTTTTGTTTATGTGTAACATATTCGGTTTTCGTTGATTTTGTTTACATAAACGAATTGAGCCGTTTCTTTTCCCGTTTGAATTGTTTTACATTGTTATTTCGAGGCCTTTTATAGCTGATTATGCGGTATTAGCTTTGCTTATTGTTGAAGGCCGTACGATGACCTATAGTTGTTGGTTTGTGTTTCCTTTTGGTCTCTTGTGGAGAGTTGTCTCATTGGCAATCATACTACATCTTTTTTTTATATTGGCTATTGTCGTGAGCTTCAAAGCTCTTGAAATAAATGAAGTCAAAAAGTTACAGATCTCGTTTTCAACTTTTTCAAATACTTACATATATCCTAAAGCATTCATATTTTCGCGTTTGAGCGCTCCTGATGGTTGTGAATCGACATTTATTTAAACTGGTAGTGCTACAAATAAAAAATTTCACCTTTGTACCTATCACTAATGAGTTTATAATGAAGCATATTATCAAATTTCATGTATGCGTCAGGAGGATCTGAGATGAAATATGACTATGGTAATGCCATGGGGCTTTCCATCTTATTTTATGACGCTCAGAGATCTGGCAAACTTCCTAGCAGCAACCCAATCCCATGGAGAAGTGATTCGGCAATGGGTGATAATGGGGACGGACACGACCTAACAGGAGGCTGGTATGATGGTAAATATATATATTTCAATATAAATTAAAAAAAAATACTTAAGAGTCAGTCGCGTAGCGGGGAAGAAACTTCCACT
Organism: Mytilus galloprovincialis; assembly: GCA_037788925.1. NCBI lineage: Eukaryota > Metazoa > Mollusca > Bivalvia > Mytilida > Mytilidae > Mytilus > Mytilus galloprovincialis. The sequence goes on from CM075342.1 coordinate 55,346,123, forward strand.
GTTTAAAATTATTTTAGAAAACAGAAAATACATATGCTATGTACCGAACGTGACCTATTTCTGAATATTGCTACAGTGTTACCTGTGTAACACGACACACTGGGGGACCATAAAAACAAAATGTCAGATTAAGCAGGTTGTCATAATACTCAGTTTTTTTTCTGCAAGGATGGGCATATTTTGGGACCATGAAAATGTTTCGGTTAAAGTAGGATGTTGGAATACTCAGGTATCGGATTATGCAGGTTACAATGTATTGTGTTGACTGTAAAGTTGCATTGCTACACTACATGTCGCGGTATTTATACATCCTACATTCATGTATTTAGTAATGATGTTACTCAGGCATGTTCGGTAGGATATTGTGTTTTGTTTTATCATTTGTGGTTTGAATTCTGTATTTTCGGTACATTTTGCAGGTCTTATTAGTCAGTATAGTCTAGTTAATTTCCATTACATGAATAAAGTATTGTGTAAGTCTGAAAACTTTGACGTCGTCACGCACAGCATTAATTTATAATAGCCTTTCAATACCGTCATAATCAAAATAATAGTTTGAACTAGTATTGTGAAGGTAATTGTTAGTTTTCGATCTCGTGCCATTTAGTTGTATGAATTTCAAGATTATATATACGTCATAAAAATACGCACTTGTTTGTGGAGTCCAGAGATGCGTTCAATATCGTAGCAGCTACAAAGGGCTGCGTCGATTTTTGACTACTAGACGTGTAGCTGGCCTAAGTGCTTAATATATCCATATAGCAGCTAGGCTAGCTACACGTTCATTAGTCAAAAACCATCTACATAGCCTTATTTAGCTGCAACGATATTGAACGCAACCATGTGCTGCCATTAATGGAAGATGCTCGTTGTTATTCTGCGATTTATATGTTACTAATATACTTATATTTTAATTATTAAAGCATTTCTTTGTAGCGAGTGTTCTTCCGTTTGTTCTTATGAATTCCTTTCATGTAGTGTAGTCATTTTAGCAATACTTTTAACATTGTCTTATCAGCATGAGGAGTGGCTAGTCATAAAACCAGGCTCTCAACTTAACCATTTGTCTCTTTCTTTATATGTCCTGTACCAAGTCAAGAATATGAGAGTTTTTATCAAGTAGTCCGTTTCTTTATATGTTGGTGTTGTTTTGTTGTTTCTTGTTGTTGCACTTCAGTCTTTCTGTTCTTCTGTTGTTTTCTTCATGTGATTGATGTGTTTCCCTCGGTTTTCATTTGCGGCCCAGATTTGTTTTCTCTCAATCGATTATCAACTTTTAAACAGCAGTATACTGCTGTTGGGTTTATTTGTCCATTATACAACTATTCCATAGAATTCACACACAGTCGATTAAACGAAAATTCTACACAAGACGTATTTTGGTATTACGTATGGAAGGTTTGCATTTAGAAATATTTAGAATTATTTTTCTTTTTCATAAATCACCTGCCACGTGACTTGGTCACATAATTTCATACCGTTTGAATAGCAACTGTTTCAAATCACAATATGTCACTATCGGTACATTGTAACTTATCATCCATGATTTTGTAGAACTTAGTATTTAAGAGCGTCTGTGATGAGTCTTTTAATTTTGTTGACGAAACTTGTGCAATTAAAAAAATTCAATCCTGATATCTATGATGAGTTTATTTAGTTAATAAATATCTCTTTGTCAATTGATTTTCAAAATGTATGTATCCATCTCAGGTTAGCATTTCAGACTTATTTTTTTTAATTTGTTCGTTTACATATCAAACTTTGTTTCTAGCTGGAGATCATGTCAAATTCAACCTTCCGATGGCAACATCAGCTCATGTTCTAGGATGGGGATTGGAAAAATTCAAAGATGCATATGAACATGCTGGAAAACTAAACGACATGTATGAATGTTTGAGAACTCCACTGGACTATTTCCTGAAATGTTGGGTTCCAAGCCAGCAAACTTACTGGGTTCAGGTGAATCATTTGCTCAACAGTTAACAATCTATTTTTACCTCGAATATTGAGTTGAAACATCATAAGCCAAGAAGCAAAAAATACACATTGGTGTTAAAATTATCAGAAAAACATGCATACCACTTGGAATGCAACAATATGCATGGACGTCTGCTCAGACCGTGTGCATGATCTTCCAACTGGTGTTTTCCCCTAAAAAAAGAAAAGAGGGGGTGTACAAACAAATAAGGTGGAAGAATACGGCTATGTACAATTTTGAAGTTTAAAATCGTAACTAGAAGTAGAAAACATGTAAAAATTTACCAAAGAAACTTCACGATATGTTAACAAATTGGCGAGCAACATGGATTGAACCTGTTAGAAAAATAGTTCAACATATATAGAAGTTGGAAGATGTGGAATAATAACTATTATTACGAACTAAACTATCAATTTGTACACTAGTAGTCTTGCTGTTGTTAAACAATATTAATTGCTAATGGTCTGCATGGGATCCAGATTGGGTTTACAGAATAGAGAATAAGGTGCAAAAAGCTTAAAATAATAGCCAAAATAATAATAGAGACTGCTAGGGTGATGAAATGTTATTCATAGAGAATTATGGGGGGGGGGGGGGGGGAATACAAAGAAAAGTGAAATTTTATGCAAACAACCTAGAATAAAGAAATAAAGGACCCAACATACACGCTTTTGTGTTTTTCCTTTTTTCAAAAACTAGGTAGGTGATGGTGGATTAGACCACGCTTTCTGGGGGAGAGCAGAGGACATGCACATGAGTAGACCAGCTTATAAAATTTACCCTGGGGCACCAGGAAGTGACGTTGCAGGAAGCACAGTTGCAGCACTCGCTATCGGAGCAGTTGTTTTCAAAGAAAAAGGTTAGAGGATTATATTCATTGTGGTAGCATTCGCTGACTGTGATCTGCCGAGGTGTTAAGACTGAAATTCTTGTGTATTGAAAATCATGCTTCATTATTTAGTTAACTCGATTTTAATGTAAAGGTTTGAAAGTTAACCCATAGTTATAATATGGTGAAAAAGTGTCCGCATTTCTGTTTAAGTCCATATTGTTGAGGAATTCTTAATATCAATATCGAGATTCCGCTATTCTACTTCAATTCAAACATTCTATATTGTTTAATATGAATGAGAGCGCCGAATGTTATTTTTTTATATTTAAGTATTTAGTCGAAACAAAATGCACACCTTTTTATAATTCTGTTTGTGGAACTAAATATGATCGTGGAAGAAATTGGTATCACTTCTAATAAAAGTATAGCATTTGATCTATATTCCCAAAAATCCAATATTTAAAAAAAATCATTCATCTCAAAAATGCGTCTGGATATTTTACTTTCAGTATCTTTTTACCATTACATTTTTGTTCATACAGTTTCTCTTAACTATTACCTTGTTAATGTGTAGGCAAATCATGAACAACATATTTATCCCAATCAGATATCAAGAGACACAAAATAAAGGCAACATTATTCACTAATCGATTAAGAGGAACCAAATCCGGGTCATAAACCAAAACCGAAGGAAACACATCAAATATAAGAATGAAACAACGGAATAACAGAATCACCGAACCTCTGCAAAAACAAACTCAAACATACATTGAAACGAACTATCTGATAACAACGACCATTTTCTTGACTAGGTACAGAACATTTTAAGAAAACAAGTGGTGGGAATGAACCTGGTTTTATGGCTAGCCATCCTCCGGCGTATATGGTAATGTCAACAAGTACGCTCACATGGTTTTAAAAACAGAAATGGAGTAATATGAAATTCGTTACAGAACTTAGTCATCTTTCTTCACAGTTTTTTTTCTCTAAAAATCTAACAATATGAAATATTTTTCTTTTCCCGTTTCTGATTTTCGGTTTCAATATTTCAGATGCTGGTTACAGTGCTAAACTTTTGGAAGCTGCTAAATCCTTGTACGCGTTTGCCAAATCTAATCCTGGTATATATTCAACCAGCGTTCCTCAAGCAAAGGCATTTTATAAGTAATATACTAGTAATATTAATAAGATCTTGACATTCGATATAGTCCTTACTGTTTATTAACTAAAAGCTGTATCGAAAACATAAAATTATGATAATTCTTTGTGTCACTCAGAACAACATCTGTATTGATTTAGTATAACAACAACCCTAATCAGAATGACGATACAGTTTGTTGAAATTAAGCGATGCAGTGCATTGCAACAGTTGAATGGAAAGTGTTCTCTGTAGATGTTTGAAAATGCAAAGTTATTGATTCGAAATACTTATTTTGTTATGCAATTTACACCAACTTTATATTGCAGATAAAATCATTCTTGGTTAAATGTTTTTAAATCGTCTATATGAGAAACAATAATGTTGAATTTTTGTGAAAATATGTCAGGCTAAGAACTACGATTGGATCGTGACAGATCGGCCTTGAATCGTGAAAAATGGTTATCGAAATATCAAAATTTACCGTCGGTAAAAAATCTAATGAATAATAATGATAAATATTGGGAACATAAAGCTATCTGTCAAATAGTTCACCATTATGATCAGTATCCATGATAAATCATTGTTTAACAGTTTTTCTACGCAACTTCAAAAGGCAGATTGCTCTTTGAAATTCGCAGAAAAAAAACGCAGCCGGACGTGATTTTAACCGGCAAATAAACAATAATGTATATATATATATATATATATATATATATATATATATATATATATATATATATATATATGTCATTAAAATACGAACACAATAAATTTATGTTGTTAGCAAGTAAAAACACGCTTTAACCAGTTGTTTTCTGATCATTCACTCTGGTCAAAATTTGTCTTTCACGGTCACAATAATGCATTGCCTGATCTTTCACGATCAATATTGATTAAATATCAACACAAATATCATAAACTCTTTCAATTAATAACATACTTTCATTTTTACTGGGCTAGCTGACACACTGAGCATTAATTTATCATAATATATTTTTAGGTGACCATTAAAGATACAAAACGTATTTTGGTCGTTTTTGTGTTCACGATTTCCGAAAAAGTACTGCATTTGACCTTTAACGTAGTGCTCAATATCATCAAGAAAGTTGAATCATTTTGACAAACATATAGCTTTTTACTAATTTGTTTCAAACAGTGCTAAAAAAATACAGTTGCATGCATTTGTTCTTTAAACTAGTGCAAACTATTATTAAGGATTCCGAAGTTGGATCATTTTAATATCAGTAGTCAGCACTTCGATGTTGACATAAATATCAACTATGGGGTAATTTTTATAAATTTCCTGTTCACAAAACTTTGAATCCGTTCGAAAAACTAATGATTTTCTTATCCTAGGCATAGATAATCTTAGTCGTATTTGCCACAAAATTTTTGGGATTCTGGGTCCTCGATGCCCCTCAACTATGTTTTTGTTTGGCTTTATTAATATTTTGATATGAGCCTCGCTGATGAGTCTTATGTAGACGAAAAGCGCGTCTGACGTACTAAATTATAATCCTGTTACCTCTGATAACTATTTACACCACTGGGTCGATGCCACTGCTTGTGGACGTTTCGTCCCCGAGGGTATCACCAACCCAGTAGTCAGCACTTCGGTGTTGACATGAATACCAACTATGGGGTCATTTTTATAAATTTCCTGTTTATAAAACTTTAAATTTGTGCAAAAAACTAAGGATTTTCTTATCCCAGGCATAGATCACCTAAGCCATATTTGGCACAACCTTTTGTAATTTTGAGTCCTAAATGCTCTCCAACTATGTACTCTTGGATTTATAACTATTTTAATCTGAGCGTCACTGATGAATCTTATGTAGACGAAACGTGCATCTAGTGTATTAAATTATGATCCTGGTACCTTTGAAAACTAATTAACCGACATAATTATTTGTTCTGATGTTTTCTAAAACATTTTTAAGAATTCAGTTCATATTTTACCAATTTTCAATTTAGCTCCTCTGGATATACCGATGAAATGTGTGAAGCTGCAGCTGAACTGTACAAAGCGACAAAAGATCAGCAGTATTTGATAGACGCAAAGTTTTTCTACGACCCTACATTAGCCTGGGGTTATTTTTGGAATGACAAGCAACCAGGTTGTCAGGTATGCATTATAAAGAATGTTACATATATAATATTGATTGATTGATTGGTATTTTAGCACCACCTTTAAGCACTTTTTTTGTGGCTATTTCGTGGCGGCGTTTATTGGTTGAGGAAGCCAAAGTGCCTAGAGAAAACCGACGATCTTTGATAGAAAAAGTGACAATCCTAGTCAATTAAGATTAAAGTCGAGCGCAACCGCACGGGCGGGGTTAGAACTCCTGTTAGAGCACATGGTCATGGTCACCGATGCCCCTACATATAGATTAAAAATACGATACTTATAACTGTAAAGTTCTAAACAATATGATTGTCCTCAATAACACAACTAAACAATAGATAATACAAATATGTAACATTTTAAAATGTTAGACAACATGCCTCCCCTTAAATAAGTATAACAAATATTATGTTAATGATAGTAATACAAAATAGACGACATGCTGCTTGATTATTTGGTTAGATGAAAAAGAGAGCATACGTGTGAAATCAGAAGTTCGTGTATAATTGTTGATACTGTATCGGTAATATATCTTACTAATCGCATTAACAATAATTATGAAAATGTAATATTTTTATTTCCATTTCTTTAGAAACAAAACAAGGAACACTATCAAAAATTTCGTTAATCTTGATCATTGTCATCGTAAATAAAGACAAAGTAGTATATAAACTCATCATAGATACCAGGACTAAATTTTGTATATACGCCAGACGCTGTTTAATTTGCATAGATATTGAGTTACGCACACATTCCTGTTAAATGGAATTCATCTCTCACTCCAATATCGCATAATTTGAACACTCTATTTTCTAAGGCTGCTTGATTATTTTACCACGTTCAAGAGAAGAAGTCCTTCTGCAATCTTTATTTTGTAATAATACTTCTATCTTAATTCTATAAAATCTTTAGATTTTCTTTAGAACTTCTTAAAAGCAAGACGAGAGATACCGGAGTGTTTTTCAAACTCATAAGTGTTAAATAAAAGGACTACGCCATGGCTTAAACAGAAAACGACCAATAGAAAAACAATAGTACACAAAACACAACATAGAAAACTTTAACATGGGCAACACGAACCCTTAAAACTTAGTTTCATTTATCAAGTTCTGGTAATTAAAAAGACAAATTTTTTTCAAATCATTTTTTTTTAAAAGTACTTTGAATATCCTTAACACGAGAAGAATTCAATGTGTATGAAAATTACAATTTTTGAAGCATATCCATCAGGTAATTGCTGTTTAACTCTGTAAACATTATAAAGGCAAGGTAAAGACCCCTTTGAGTCTAGAAAATATGCCACCAAAATGATATAGAAAGATGTAGAGCCTGCATACGAATTGTTAACATTCCTAATTCAGCTTATGTGCTGTTACAGCTTTATTTACCACATTGGAATTAGGTCGAAGTCAACACTTTGCAAATTTGATAAAAACGTTTCAACAATGATAACAATTGTAATCCAAGTGCTTTGTTGTTCCTTACAATATCAAGTGACAATATCACACTGCAATGCTGCATATTTGTAATAACAAAAAACCCACTAATAATAAAAAAAAGGTTTCATAGGGGAAATGTGTAAAAGTTTAATTTTACTTTTCATCAAATACAAATAAGTCATATTCCTCAAATGTACATCACATCACATCAACTCATCTTACAGTTACATACACTAACCCTGGAATGAGAAACTAGCAGTGGCAAAGATAATAAAACAAACACAATACAATTCTGAATATTAAATTATGAACCATTCCAATTTTATTATCAATCATGTTCACATATTCTCATATACTAAATAGTTATCAAAGGTACCAGGATTATAATTTAGTACACCAGACGCGCGTTTCGTCTACAAAAGACTCATCAGTGACGGTCATATCAAAATATTTATAAAGTCAAACAAGTACAAAGTTGAAGAGCATTGAGGATCCAAAATTCCAAAAAAGTTGTACCAAATACGGCTATGGTAATCTATACATGGGATAAGAAAATCCTTAGTTTTTCGAAAAATTCAATGACCACATTATTGATATTCATGGCAACACCGAAGTGTTGACTACTGGGCTGGTGATACCAAATATCCTACATGTAAACTTATATAACAGTGTCTATAAATCGATACTATCACCTTAAATTGTGTTCATTATATCACGAGGAATACTCATTTTCGATTTTTACGTGAACATGCAAGTTTTCTTGATTCCACAAAATTTTTTAACAACGAAGAAGGGACGAATCCGCTTTATTGTATTTTTTTTTTAAACTTCATACATTGTAGCTCCTACTATGGGAATTAACTCAAGAATCTAAATATAAAACTAACATAGAAGCATTTATTGCGTCATACGCCCCTGGTGGATCTGTACCTATGACACCATGTGGATTGACTTACAGGAGTAAATGGGGATCAAACAGATATGCTTGTAAGTCTACTATAGATTCGATATTATTTGTTGGATACCAGTTTTCGTGGATTTCGTGTGTACGGGTTATACACAATTTAAATATTCACCGAATTACAAATCTTCTCTGAGATTGTATGTTGAATTGGTGAAATCACGACAATAACTACCCACCAAAATAAAGGAATCCACATATATTTCGACTAGAAAATTTTGTGAGTATAGGAACCATGAATTTAAATGTTAAAAAAATAACACTTTTTCAAATGGAATATTTGCACAATTAGTTTTTTTTCTTCTTTATAGCTAATGCCGCTTTCATTGCCGTGATTGCTGTTGCTGACGGAATAGGCGGAGATAAGTTCCTAAATTACGCCATGTCACAAATAAACTACATCTTAGGTGACAATAATTTACATTTGAGTTATGAGATAGGATTTGGAAATAATTATCCGAAGAGGCCTCACCACAGAGGAGCGTAAGTATACTTTTATACTTGACAACTTTGTGGATAGATTTGTTTTGAAATAAATATATCAGGAAGCATCACCACTGCCACTGTAAAGAGATTACGAGTCTATTCAAACATCTTAGAAACAGTAAAAACTCAATGGTGATACCCTTTTTTGACATTATGACATATATGTCTGTTTATTTTATTCACATATCGTTGACAATATAATAATGGAATTTTATGCGACTGTCATTCAACTGAAAGGTTTAGCTTGCAATAATACCAGGTTAAATCCAAATAGTGTTACTTGTTTTATTTCTATAGAAATGAAAATAAAAATATTACATTCAGTTTATAATAATTGTTCATGCAATTAGTGAGATATATAGTAGAAACAGTATCAACAATTGTACATGAACGTCTGATTTCACACTTATACTCTCTTTTTCATATAACCAAATAATCGAGAAGCATTTTGTACTAAGTCAGGAAAATGACAGTTAAGAATTGAAAACATCACTTGATAAAGTGAATGCATTCAAAGCATTTTTCTGGATTGAATGTCATCAGGAACACCCAAAGCAGAATAGTTTTAAGCTAAGGATGTATAAGAACCGAAACAGTCGAAGAGCTATGTGAAAATAAAAAAAAAAAAAAACAGCCATCTGAGGTCATAGTTGGCTGAGCAAGTTTAAACCGTTATTTTTACATACATGTACATGTATTTCGTTAATTATTAACCGACAATTGACGCATAAATATATATTAAAAATTATGTAAGAGACACATGCATATGATATTTTCTCTTTTATGTAACATTTGATAATCTTTAAATGCACTTCGTCATATGAATATTTTTTTTCTTTTCACAGTGCATGTAAGCCAGGTTGGTGTGCTGCCTCGTGGCAAGATAGTCCAAATATTGTGTACGGCGGACTTGTGGGTGGACCGGATCAGAATGACGATTATCAAGACAATCGAGAAGATTATGTCAAAAATGAAGTAGCGTGTGATTATAATGCTGGTTTCCAAACTGCATGTGCAGGTAAAATTATTAATTATTCTTAAGCCATAACCGTAATCTATCACTAAAAGGTTTGACTATAAAGTCCTCGACCAGCCGAACAAGATGATTGGTCCTGGATTTTTTAGTGGTGATTAAGATAGGAGAACAACAATCAATTGATTCATCTGATGAATAATGAAATGCTTATTTCCTAATGCTTGTAGGGTGAGACTTTTGTGTGATTGGTTTCTTTGGATGTATAAATGTTTGCTCACAAATTGTAATTAAGATAATTAAAATATATATCGGCGCACTTAAACAGTATATTTTTAAATTAAGATTCACTCCCTAGGATGACAACGAACCTTAAGACTAAAAAGTTTAAAAGTTGATATGTTCAATCAATAAAGACATATTATACATCTTGGCATACTTTGCGGTTTTCATGATGAAAAGTTCTTACAATACACATGAAATGTTTTTACGTAAGCCGTAGCTATTTCTTCTTTATTGACGTTATTTAATCTTTCTTTTTTTTGTGTAATAGGTCTCCACCACTTCGCAATCAATAACCAGCTGCCTCCATCCCCACCGGCGAAATGTTGATTTTCGGATACTGAACTTTAAAACTGAAGACTTACAACAGATTACTGTTATGATGAATTTAAGTAGATGATCAGAATAAAGATGTATATTTGTTAGAGTTGACTTAATGATATCTTAAATAATAACATTTCCGATTTTCTTGTAATGTTGAAAGTTGTAGACCTATGTTAGGGGAAGACCATTTGATCCATTTTGAATAAATCAATTTACCCCTTCAGCATAAAATTTGTATTGTTGGTAAGCTCCGTTTTACTTGTAAACAGCTTGAATCAGATCCAACAAACAAAATTTATTGTAACTAGATTTGAACAAGCCTCCCGTCGCTGCAAGTTCTCTTAGATTCAAACTTGTTATCTTTTTGTTAGTTGTTGGTTGTTCTCCTGATAAGTAGTTCCCTTAACACATCAGTATATTTGTATATTCTGCTGTTACTTCGGTGTTCCACGTTTTGTTAGGATTGAGTACGTATAAAATGGCTTATCCTTCTAGCAAGTGCGTATCTTAGTTTATCAACATAAATAAAGGCAACAGTCGTATACACTGTTCAAAAGTAATAAATCGGTCGGGAGAAAACAATTCCGGGTTAGAAACATAAACCGAGGGAAACACATCATCTATAAGAGGAAAAGAAAGGAACAGGAACACTGAAGAGAAACAAAAACAAACGGCAACATACATAGAAAGAACTATTTGTTTACAACTGCCACATTCGCGGCTTGGTACTGGACATTTCAAAATAAAAGTTGGGTTCAACCTGGTTTTTTAGCTAGCCAAACCTCTGGTTTATATAGCAATGTTACAAATTTCGGTAAAATGACATAACTACGTAACAGAAATACAGCAAAAACACACACAAGAACACTCATCACAGAGAACCGCTCAAACAATTAATATAATGGTCGACAAAACATGCGAACCGCATAACAACAACGAACATATTCCATTAACTACAGACAGCACAGGACATCATAAAAAGTGACGCACTTATGTAACGAATATGTATTCAATTGTACTGAAAGGCTATTTTATTACGTTTTGGACTACAAACGTTAAGACATAACACACTATCCAACCGAAATCACAACAGAAACATCAAAAATAAAAACATGAATGTTGGATGAATAAAATAACGAGACACTTTCGTAAAGATTTGCATATTCACACTCGGTTATACAGACCTATTCGGGAATACGCCACGTTCGATACTAAGTAGAGAGACAACATCTAAGACGTGGTAAAAATGTCATTAGTTAAATTAAACACAGACACATCGTAAAGATCAACCAATTAGTGATGGTGTCCATAAAATTTACGAAATGTCAATTTTAATCTTTCTGCATAACTTTGTTGAAGCAGTTATGCGTAATGAGCACACACCTGTATATGAAGTCCGTACAGTATATCACGAGCATAACATATTAATTGAGATATAAATACACCATACGACGGAGCAAAGGGTATGTTACTGCTTAGAAATAGGAAATTAAAATTTGGGAAGTTAAAGTCATTCGTTTGTAATAGATTTTAGTATGAAGTCGTCCATCTGTGTAATTTTTTAGAAAAAGCTTAATGCAGGACACAGTCCTTCTTGAATCAGCAATATCATTACTGTCAATTTCCCTGGGATATATGAAAGATGGGCGAAATATACCAGAGGGACAGTCAAACTCATAGATCAGAAATCAACTGACAATGCCATCGCTGAAAAAAAATACAGACAAATGATAGTAAACAATACACAACATAGAAAAGTTAAGACTTAGCAACACGAACACCACCAAAAACTGTGAGTGTTTTCAGGTGCTCCAATAGGGTAAGCAGATCCTGTTCCACATGTGGCGCCCGTCGTGTTACTTATGTTATTACAAACCCGATAATAGGTCACATTCAAGTACTGACTTTCATAAAGGTTATTCAGTGATAGGACATCATCAATATTTCAGACAGTCAAATTAACTAATTTCGTGAGGTACTTTTTCTGTTGTCTTGAAATACAAAGGCGTTCCTACCTCATGAATATATTGCTTAAGCTGTATTTGGCAAAACGTTTAGGAATTTTTGGTTCTCAATGCTCTTCAACTTTGTACTTTATTTGGCTTTTTTACAATTTTTAATTCGAGCGTCACTGATGAGTCTTTTGTAGATGAAACGCGCATCTGGCAAACATATGAAATTCCAATCCTGGTATCTATGATGAGTTTAATTGGAAAGTTCTGAATGAATTATGCTTCGTTGTCGTTTGTTTATGTGTTACATATTTGTTTTTCGTTAATTTTTTTATACAAATAAGGCCGTTAGTTTTCTCGTTTGAATTGTTTTACATTGTCTTATCTGTGCCTTTTACACCTGACTATGCGGTATGGGCTTTGCTCATTGTTGAAGGCTGTACGGTGACCTATAGTTGTAAATGTCATTGGCAATCATACCACATCTTCTTTTTTATATTCATACGAATACAAAAACAAGTCGGCCAGAAGGGGTGCACAATAAGTATCCTATTGAAATACCGACTGTCCGTTGACATATCTATCCTCTTAGCAAATACCTGTCGATTAAAAGTCCAGTATTTTTAGACACTACGAAGGTTTATTATCCTCGAATTGGTATATGACAGGCCTACTTTTATTGTCGGAATAAGTCAAAACAGGTTAGTCGTATTTGGCACAACTTTTTGGAATTTTGGGTCCTCAATGCTCTTCAACTTTGTACTTGTTTGGCAATACAACTTTTTTGATCTGAGCGTCACTGATGAGTCTTATGTAGACGAAACGCGCGTCTGGCGTATTAAATTATAATCCTGGTACCTTTGATAACTATTTACACCACTGGGTCGATGCCACTGCTGGTGGACGTTTCGTCACAGAGGGTATCACCAGCCCAGTAGTCAGCACTTCGGTTTTGACATGAATATCAATTATGTGGTCATTTTAATAAATTTCCTGTTACAAAACTTTGAATTGTTCGAAAAACTAAGGATTTTCCTATCCCAGGAATAGATTAACTCAGCCGTATTTCGCACAACTTTTTGGAATTTTGGGTCCTCAATGCTCTTCAACTTTCTACTTGTTTGGCAATACAACTATTTTGATCTGAGCTACACTGATGACTCTTATGTAGACGAAACGCGCGTCTGGCGTATTAAATTATAATCCTGGTACCTTTGATAACTATTTACACCACTGGGTCGATGCCACTGCTGGTGGACGTTTCGTCCCCGAGAGTATCACCAGCCCAGTAGTCAGCACTTCGGTGTTGACATGAATATCAATTATGTGGTCATTTTAATAAATTTCTTGTTACAAAACTTTGAATTGTTCGAAAAACTAAGGATTTTCTTATCCCAGGAATAGATTACCTCAACCGTATTTGGCAGAACTTTTTGGAAATTTTGGGTCCTCAATGCTCTTCAACTTTGTACTTGTTTGGCTTTACAACTATTTTGATCTGAGCGTCACTGATGAGTCTTATGAAGACGAAACGCGCGTCTGGCGTATTAAATTATATTCCTGGTACCTTTGATAACTATTCAAGTATGCCAACTGTAATTGTTTCATCTTCTCACAGCTAAATGGAAATGCTTTTGTAAACTTTTTTTTAGACAGCTCAGACATTTGAAAAAAGTGATTTCAGTTTTGATCTTTTACAATTCGATGTTAGTCATCTAATTTAATACCCACTTTGTTCTCACTAAGTCCTATATTTTTGACGATTACCTTATTTGAGCTATAATTGAGGAGAATATATTTCATTTGTAGTCACAAAAGTTATGTAAACGAATTGCTTGCCAAACAACATAGGTTAACATAACAAATGGAAGATACCAAATATATAATTACAGTCAGTTCAGGAAACGATCTATAAAAACTTTGTAAACGATACTAAATACACCGTGCATTCAGTGCAGGAAAAGTTTATATTAGATTTTATAATTAGCAAAGTATATAGTTATGATCGAAAAGTTTTATTTTAAAACAAATTGCAACCTACGCACGATCCAAAGAGTTGAAATGTTTTATGTAGACCCACAAATGTATAGAAATTAATCAGCACTGATTGTTATGATGCCGGTGAAAATATGTCACACAGGAAATGCTAATATCAAGCATAGTCAAGTAGGTCTAGGTCAGAGATAGATTTTATCAGTTCAATAAATAGGGTCGTCTAAGTACTACAATCTGTTGATTTTAATTGACTTCACAACAAAGTAGTAACAGTCTGCAATGGGTAGTATTTATAATCCCCTGTACAGTTTCTTACCCGACATATCTGAATACGCCTGATTTATACTAGCAACGACTTGACCCCAATCTCAACCATTCGCGGCTGTAAACTGGAAATAACTCGAATCTAATCTGTACCCAACTGAAAAGTCCGAACTAGACTTAATATCCAGTCCGAAACAATTCTTAACCCGTTTTAAAAGGTCTTAACCGTATCCGGCGAACAGTCTGAACTGTACTTGACCAATTCCTAATCCTTTTTCAACCCATTTTACACCAATTGTTGTACAACAGTTGGAATAACACTACTAGGTTGTTCGTTGCATAAAACGAATAAAAGTTAATAAAACACTTAATATGAAATGAGGTCGTGTTTTAGTTTTTAATCTGAGCAAACATTCGACTAAAATTGTCTTCAAATGAAATACATATGCAATACAAGAGAGTCTGACAAGGACTGTCTTCGTCTATGTTTTCTTTAACATTTTTATCCATTATTCTATATTGTGTAGATTTCAGCCGCCCGTTATAATTTACTTTTGTTTTTACCCCTTTTCCTCTTACTACTTGTTTTTTTCTTTTCTTTGTACTTTTTCTGTACATTTTTCTATTTCACTATTCTGTTAGCCCAACCCACACCTTTAGTCTGACTAGAACATCATTCTAGTTGCTTTTAACAAAAAGTGTGTCCAATTGAAAAAAAGGACAATATGTGTAAGGAAAGTCGATTTCTGGACATATGTAGGTTAAATGTTGCGAGATAATACATGTACATTGTTCATAAGCTTTTAAATGTTAAGATATAGTCTAGCTCGTGTTGAAGGCCGTACTTTAACCTATAATGGTTTACTTTTTAAATTGTTATTTGTATGGAGAGTTGTCTCATTGGCACTCACACCACATCTTCCTATATCTAGGAAAGTCATCATGTCTTATTTCGGTCTTGTACTTTAGACTGGCTGCGAAACACACGATATCCCTCTTAATGCATGTTTCCTCGAGTTGTTCCAAGGAGAGATAGTCATAAAGGACAAATGGTGTTTCTTTAAATTCTATCTAAATTCTAAAACTTTTAGTCATTTCTTTTTATTTGAAAGTTAATATTTTTTATAACATATCTGTAATTTCAATAAAAGCTTTGAGGCAAAAGTGCTTTTAATGATCTGCCTCGATGTAACGTATTCTTAAGTTTGCACATGGAAAATGACGTATTTCTGGAGAGAAAAGTAAAATAACATTACTTGATACATGTAACATGTTCGTTCGTTCGTTCGCTCGTTATTTCGTTTGTTTGTTCGTTCTTTCGTTCGTATGATCGTTCGTGCTTTTGCTTGCTTGTTCGTTCGATCGTTTATCTATTTATTCATATTTCGTTCGTTCATTCATTCATTCATTCATTCATTCATTCATTCATTCATTCATTCATTCATTGTTGCATGCATTCATTCACTCATTGTTGCTTGCATTCATTCATTCATTCATTCATTCATTCATTCATTCATTCAATCATTAATTAATTCATTCATTCATTCATTCATTCATTCATTCATTCATTCATTCATTCATTCATTCATTCATTCATTCATTCATTCATTCATTGTTGCATGCATTCATTCACTCATTGTTGCATTCATTCATTCATTCATTCATTCATTCATTCATAAATTCATTCCTTCATTCCTTCATTCATTTGTTCCTCCATCAATTATTCTTTCGTTTCTTTATTATTTCATTGATTCTTTCCTTTGTTTGTTCGTTCATTCATGTTTTATCGTTCGTTCGTTCAATTATTCATTCATCCATTCATTTGATGCACAATTAGGATGATGTCTTTTACACTTCATGACATACAGTTCAGCAATGTGTACCAAGAACTCCCAGTACTTAAGTAATTTGTCTTTAGTTATCTGCAACCATGACCTTATTCTGAATGCAAGTGCAATAAGCGTGTGTATTTGGAGGAGAATGTCTAATTCCCTTGATAATTGTGTGGAATTTCTGAACTATACAGGAACATGTATACAAACGAAATATCACTAGTTCCCGAACTTTATTTAAAGGTAAGTCATTGTGATAAGAATGAGAATGATTAGAGAGTATATAAATTAAATGTTAAGACCATAACAGAACATCGTTTCTGGATAAAACCCGAACGAAGGCATAGCTCACGAAGGTAACATTATCTGAAATATATGTTTTCGTGGCCTCGAAATGTTTCACAAGAATTAACTCAAAAAAAAAATCATTATTCATTTTCTCATTTAATTTTCATATAGGTACAAATTGATAACACATTCACATTCTTATATAAGATTTTATAAAGCTATTGGGTAACATCAACGTGACCCTAACCAAAACTACGGAAATCATAAAAATGCATTCAAAGTGTAGCAGAAGTCTTCAGCATTACAAAGGTTTCAAACTGTACATAGTTTTGAGTATAAGTTAAACTCTTTTCATGAAGCCTCCAAACTGAGTACAATAAATCTTTGATTTGTTTTATGTAGTGAACATTTGGTGTTCCTGCAGGATGATCACTTTGTTGGTACTTACTGCCTTGTTATCAGTCAATGCTGAGGACCAAGGTGTTTATATTGATAATCACTGGGATGGTGGCTTTCAAGGTCATGTTTTACTCCACCCTGCAGTAGCCCTTCATGGCTGGACCATCCATGTCAAGTTTGATCATCCTGTTGACAAATTAGAGGTAAGCACAACATCAAATTATATCAATTAAGTCAAATGTAAGATGATGAACGACACCAATGGGTTCTGTTGGATCAATTGGACTTGAAAGGCATGCTATGTAGACTATGTCTTATTTTTTCTCAATATTGAGCCGCGATATTTTAACCCAATCGATGAATCGAACTATATTTAATTAGTTTTGAACATTCCGTTTGGTATCATGACGTCATACTTTTGCTGAGCATGATTCGAATTTCAATTGATGCAGTATGTTTCTCTAGACAATCAAGCAAAAACTCCCGACAGAAAATTCCGTTTTTATTCTCCTGTAAGTTCTTAGTATATTTTCTCCGAAAATGTATAGCTTTCATCATGATCAATACAATATAGATTAAAGTAAGTTCATTTTATAAAATATTAAACATTTTACAATATTAAACAGAGAATCTAAGAAAGCATCGATTTTACCTTATTAAGAGTTAAAGACTTCATGGGAACAAATGACAAGGAAGACACAAATCAAAGGTTACACACAGTAACGGAGGTATACACATGCACTAAAAGGATCGAAGGAGACGTAGTGCGTCAAGAGGATAAAGCCTTTTCTGCTATGCATGCATACACGCCATTATAATTCTCACTCAGTATAACTTAAGTAATCAGAAAAAGTCCACAATTGGTAAAATCGAAGATCACACGACATTGGTGGTATCAAATCCGGATTACTAACTAAAGCCAAGAAAAACAAATATGAAAGAGGAAAACAACGAATAAACAGAAGCACTGAACGGCAACTTAATCAAACGCCAGCATCCATAAAATGGAATTATTTGATAACAACTGCCATATTTTTTACTTGGTACATGAAATTTTAAGAAGAAATGGGGGGTTAAACCTGGTTTCATCGCAGTCATGTTCAATTTTGGTCATGTCTGTTTCGCCTCATTGACCGATTTTCAACTTATCAGTTTTAACTACCAACCTAAACAATTGTATTTCATAGCTGAAACACAAAACTGTTCTATCAGCTATCTATTTTACAAACATATGTAAATGTTCTGTTTCTTAATATTACATGCATTCAATTTCTCTCGGCAACAGGCTATGGATCTCTGTTTACATCTATTTTGAGTAAAGAATTGGAAGGCTATGAAATATAGTTCGCTTTTAGCCCTGTCGTGTTATGTTGTTATTTTAATGTTATTATTAACATTGCCATTAAAGCGGGAGGTTTGGCATGCCACAAATCCAGGTTCAACCCACCATTTTTTCATAAAACGCCCTGTACCAAGTCAGGTAAATGGCCATTGTTACATTATAGTTCGTTTCTGTGTGTGTTACATTTTGGTGTTGTGTTTCTGTTGTGTCGTAGTTCTCTTATATTTGAAACGTTTCCCTCAATTTTAGTTTGTAACCCGGATTTGTTTTTTCTCTATCGATTTATGAATTTCGAACTGCGGTATACTTCAGTACTGTTGCCTTTATTTAGCCCTGAATATATAATCACTAAAAAAATGTATAAATATTTTGCATTTGCAGTATGATATGTTATTAACATCTTTCTTACTTTGCAATTAGACTTCAGCATCGTAGGTAAATAAAATGCTTATAATACACTGATCATAGACTTTGTACGCCTGACACGCGTTTCGTTAAAGAAAGACTCATCAGATAGTTAGACCAGGCTAAATAGAGTACGAAGTTCAAGAGTAGTGAGAAATTCCGATCGGTTTTGCCAAAAACAGTTTAAGTAATCATGGGGTAGAAAATCCTTAGTATTTCATAAAATTCTCAGTTTGTAAACAATTTATTTAAAATTATGATCATATTAGTTATCATTATTCACGTCAACACAGAAACACATTCAAATACAGCTATCTACGAGCTCTGACGGTGTCCGTTTTGTGTATTTAGACCTGGGTAGCTGCATTAACATCTACCAGCTCGGACAAAACAGAATTTGTGCTTACAAATAAGGACTATGATAAAGATGTTTTGTCCGGGGGCAACCTGAAGATCGACTTTGTAGCACGTGCATCGGGTACCACATCTCTAGCAGGGACAGTAACAATAGAAGGACAGGGTCCACCAGTAACAGGGACACAACAACCAACGGGTAATTCATCAGGTCCACCAATTCTGACAGTATCACCAAGTCATTCTGAAAAATTGACACCACCACCTGGAGTTGGTAAGCATTACGTTTATATATATATAGAAGAAGCACTCAAATAGTTGTAATGTAAAAATCGTGCCAGAATTTTGCCTGTGTTTGATTCTTATATAGTAATGCAAATTCAGTGTTTGGGGTTTGTGCTAATTAGTTTAAAGAATTACGTTACTGTTGTATATAGAGATTTGAATTGCAAACATAAATACATGTAGCACGGTTTTTAAGAATAATCACAGTTGATCCAAACTTAGTAATAACAATTGAGGATACAACATTGTTTTAAGGTGGTGCCTAACACTACAGGGAGATAACTCTGTAAAAATCAGCTGAACGTTTTAATTACGTTGTTTTGTTTAGGAAATATTAGGTTCTCAATGATCAAAATTAGTGTTTGTCAAACTGCTATATAACCAACGAAATTTTTCTGATAAAGTGGTTGGTTCAAATTTTTTGAAATTTTTATATTTTTGTCATAGGGTCAAAGTAAACATGTTGTCTAAATTTTATGAAAATTAAACGATCCAAATTAATATTAGTCAAGGTGTTGGGTACCACCTTAAATGAAGAAGGTTTCATATTATCCTTTGGAAATTATTTCAAGGGGACTAACTTAAGATGCATTTGATATAAACAAACATATTTGTCCATGTCTAGATTGGGATATTTTATTTTCACACGCGAAACTATATACAAAAATGTACACAATGAAGGAACTATTTTTTTCCCTTTCGTACCTGAATTTCCTTTTATCCCTATTTTCGTTGTGTATTATACTCACCTCATATACAAGGGTTATGCTTTGGTACGCCAGTCGCGATCTTGATACGATTTGCCATACGTTAGGTATTGTTGTGCTTTATACCATATCCAAATGATATTTACAACTCTTATGTTATACACCACCGTTTTATGTTAGGGGAGGGAAACTGTTCACTTACATGTTAAAACCCGCCAATGTACCTGACGGTTAATTTTATTGATGTTGTATTTACGTTTATCCCGTATCGCCTTTTATATCAGTTTATAAATTAAGACATTATTACAAAACTTAGGTTCAACTCCCTGATTCAAAATTGACCTTATACGGATTTGGCTATTATATACTAAGCTTCATTTTGGCTATAAAGCTCTTCAAACTTTTCGGTTCTTGTACATACTTGGCATTCAAATAATCGACTTGATAAAGGTTGATCCAGAAAAGCTGTTCGGACGAATGACATTTATCAAGTGTTGATTTAATTTTTGAAGCATTTTAACAAGTTTCATTTGTGCTTTAGGAGGATCTAAAATGAAATATGACTATGGTAAAGCCATGGGACTTTCCATCTTATTTTATGACGCTCAGAGATCTGGCAAACTTCCTGGTAATAATCCTATCCCATGGAGAGGTGATTCTGCAATGGGTGATAACGGGGACGGACACGATCTAACAGGAGGATGGTATGATGGCAAGTATATACATTTTGAAATATATGAAAAACTCCGAAATTGTCAGTCTCGTAGCAGCGAAGACGCTGCCACTGTTTCGCAGTTTGATATAATGGTTTGCATTGAACAGACTGGTACATTTAAGGTGTATTAAAAAATGAAGTGCTTAATATTTTCAGAAGGTTTGCATTTAGCAAAATGTACGATTATCTTTTGGATTTAACATATACTATGTGTCCTTGTAACATACTATGAAATTGTTTTAGTGCCTACAATTTTGCAGATATTTGTTTTTAGAAAATTTTTAATTTGTAAACATGAAGATATGAATAAAATTAAAACTGACAAAACTGAAATTCTTTCCTTTGGTTATCTACAAGTATTCCGTTGTTGAATTGCATATAACTGTACTACCTTTGTCAATGTTTGAATTGGATTGCGTTGCGTGTTAATAAAAAAAAGTGTCTTCCTATATAGCTGGAGATCACGTCAAATTCAACCTTCCGATGGCAATGTCAGCACACGTTCTAGGATGGGGGTTAGAAAAATTCAAAGATGCTTATGAACGGGCTGGAAAATTGAACGACATGTATGATTGTTTGAGAACTCCACTTGACTATTTCCTGAAATGTTGGATTCCTAGCCAACAAACGTACTGGGTTCAGGTGATTTATTTCCTCAAAAGTTGTATATGTTATGTTTATGTATTTAGTAATATCATATTACCTCGAATATTTAGTTACTATGGATTCAATAATTTTCGTGGGTACCAATTGTCGTGGATTAAGGAAAATTTACATATTTGTGGATATTTAATTTCGTAGTTTTGCTGAAGTCTGCATACAAACATATAGAAAATTTCTCATTCGTTAAACATTTAATTTCGTGGTTTAACTGTAACCACTAAATCCACGAAAATAAGTATCCAACAAATAATAATGAATCCACAGAAACAAATCATAAGCCAAGAAGCAAGAAACGCATATTGCGTTAGAAATCATTAAAAAAAAACACAGACGAAAGATACCAGTGGGACGTTCAAAAACGCAAGTCGAAAATAAACTGAAAACGTCATGGCAAATCAATACATTGACATAACACAACAGTTTACAAAACACAACATAGAATACTAAAGACTGGGCAATAGGAATGCTCAGAAGGGGTATAGTCACAACAATAAAAAAAAAATAGAAAAAGCTGGGTTGATGAAATAAAAAGAATAGAAGAATACTCGGGAAAATAAATAAAAAAAGTAGAAAATGATCTCAATTTGAGGCATAAATAAATGAAAGACTCCCATCTACACAGATCATCATTCAAATGAAATACTCCTAATGTACACAGATCATCATGCAAATGAAATACTCCTAATGTACACAGATTATCATGCAAATGAAATACTCCTTATGTACACAGATCATCATGCAAATGAAATACTCCTTATGTACACAGATCATCATGTAGTTATGTTTTCAATGAATTTAGGTAGGTGATGGTGGAGCAGACCACGCTTTTTGGGGGCGAGCAGAGGACATGCACATGGGTAGACCAGCTTATAAAATTCACCCCGGGGCACCAGGAAGTGACGCTGCAGGAAACACGGTTGCAGCACTCGCCATCGGAGCAGTTGTTTTCAAAGAGAAAGGTTAGAGTCCTAGAGTCATTAAGGTTTAACAAATGTGTACCAGTCGGCAAACCTCGGCAGGCTGTGCTAACAAACATTAGACTATAAACTGCCGAGCTTAGACTTGATTTCTTGTGTGTACAATTTCTTGTTTCGTAATTTAGTTTCTAATGAAGATGTGTTTTTTTTAGTATAATCCATAGTACTGCTGCAGTGAATACAGTTTCGGCACTTCTTTCGGGGCAGACACTGTTAACTTTATAATGGTTGTATAATTTCTAATCAATCGGTAAACCTCGGAAAATTCCGACAACTTCTAACATATGTTCTTAGATTGTATAAACGGAGTATTTAACCTTTACTTTGTACGTTTCCGTTTCAATATTTCAATATTTTAGATGCTGGTTACAGTGCTAAATTATTGGAAGCTGCTAAATCTTTGTACGAGTTTGCAAAAGCTAATCCTGGTATATATTCAAACAGTGTTCCGCAAGCAAAGGCCTTTTATGGGTAATTAGTAGTTTATCATATTCGATACAGACCTTACTGTTTATAAACCGAAAGCTGTAATCACAAAATGAAATTGTATTCATTCGTTTTTGTAGTACTGACTTCGGACTACATCTGCATTGATTAAAGTTTAACACCAACCCTAACTCGATCATGATACTGGTTTTGTTCAAAAGAGGGACGAACGATACCAAAGGGACAGTCAAACTCATAAATCGAAAATAAACTGACAACGCCTGGCTAAAAATGAAAAAGACAAACATATAAACAATAGAACACATGACACAACATAGAAAACTAAAGAATAAGCAACACGAACCCCACCAAAAACTAGGGGTGATCTCAGGTGCTCCGGAAGGGCAAGTAGATCCTGATCCACATGTGGTAACCGTCGTGTTCCTTATGTTATAACAAATCCGGTAAATAGTCTAATTCGGTAGGTCACATTCATGAAAGGGAAGAGGATTGTAGTTACGACGTAAGGAACATATGCGATATCATTTGTGAAACGGTTATTCCATAGTCGTAGTGTAATGCAACAGCTAAATTGATATTGTTATGTGTAGATGTTATGTTATCAATATGCTATCTAAGTGTGTTATTCGAAATAATAATCGTTTTATTTTGTACTACACATACATGTACCATCAATTCTATATTGAAGATAACATCAAGGTTGTTCAGCTATATATGCATGAATAAAGATTATTTTGAATTTTGATAAACAGTTATTAATGAATTTGCCAGTTTATGTTGCAAAAACACAAAACACAATATTACTTCATTTCATACATAAATAAATGCTTGTGCCAAGAAATACGACAGTTATTTGTCATTTGTTGATATGTTTCAGCTTTTGATTTGCCATTTGAATAGGGACTTTACGTCTTGAATTTATCTTAAAGTTCGGTATTTCTGACAATTTACTTGTAAATGGCATAAAGGTCAGCAAATGGTTTTCAAACAACATCAATGTTTATATGAGAGGGTGTGGCTGGGGTTTTAAATGATAGAAGATATTGACCAAAAAATACAAAACTAGAGACCATGGACAAAAAAATATAACTATCATTTGTTGCTAGAAAAAAGGAGAATAATGGGTAAAAAGTAAGAAAAATAGTGGTAATGGCCTACATAAAACAGAAGTAAAGGACACACACCCATAACCCCATGCCTAACCATCCGGAACCTGTTATAAGGTCTATTATCAAGTCAGGTATTATTTCATGTGATATTGATGAGTATTTGATTTTTTATCTGATAAGAGGCGCAGTTGCTATTTTTAACGTCTTTCCTGCCGAGGGTCGATGGTTTTATCACCATCACAATCTGACCTCCACAAAAAAGTCTATCGTGCTGAAGGTATTGAAAAACATCAATCAATCAATATTTTATATATTTTCGTAAATAGTTCATCGGGATATAAAGATGAAATGTGTGAAGCAGCAGCAGAACTTTATAAAGCCACCAAAGATCAAAAGTATTTGACAGATGCAAAGTCTTTCTACGATCCTGCATTGGCCTGGGGTTATTCGTGGGATGCAAAACAACCAGGTTGTCAGGTATGCGTTTAACTTAAAACTATGTTAAGAGATACTTGGAAAAATGGTCAGATATTTTCTTGCTGTATATTTGATACTATTCAGGGAAACTGCCAATCAATCCAGGACTGTCAAGTCACTGTTAGGAATAAAGAACACATTTTGAAAATCGCGAAATTAAATCATGGCGAAATGGATCATAAAAGGCTGAACACGAAATAAGTTTGCTTACAGTACATTGTATAAAGCAGATAAATAACATCTACGGAGCAGTCTTTGTTACTAAACGAATTCAACGACATACAAACTATATATGTGGGCAGTAGTGACTGTTTTTTAATTATGTTCCAAATTAGACTGAAAAACTGAACATGTCTATAAATTTTAGACCGGTTAGATTAGAATGGCCATTTCAGTTATAAAAAATATAGCTTTTGATTTTAACTTCATATATTGTAGCTTTTACTCTGGGAATTAACTCAAGAAGCTAAATATAAAACTAACATAGAAGAATTCATGGCTTCATACGCCCCTGGTGGATCTGTTCCTATGACACCATGTGGATTGACTTACAGGGATAAATGGGGATCAAACAGATATGCCGGTAAGTCGTTGTTTTGACCCGAACAATCTAAGGAAACCGTTTATCTAACAAATTTAAGATATGACTGTGGTAATTAAAACAAGTGCAATATTTCATGTTTCTCGTGGTACTATTTAGCAATTTAACTGCTATTCATTTAAACATACAATTGTAAATCCAGTCATCCATTATTGTGTAAAATATCAATAATAAAATAATTGAAATAACGAAGATATATACTGGGTATTTGTAATTAAAAAAAATGAGAAAATCGATAAAAATGAAAGCACACTAGACACATGAGGAAATGGATATTAATTGGATTTTTTTTGCTTTAAAAAAAAGGGCAAAAGATATAAGGACATTCAAGCTCATAAGTCATACAATAAACTAGCAAAAAAAAAAAAGACCAACTGACAAACAACAGTAAACAAAACATATATAACATAGTAAACTTTAAAAAATGTGTATGGTTTTGTTTGACAGTTAAACACTGCAGCATCGTGCATACAGTATTTCTGTGTAATGATTTGTCGCTCGGTCATTAAATTTTAAAATTCCAAAAAGAACCCTTCCTTACAAAAAAAGAAAAGAAACAAAAATAAAACAGTTTTTCTTGACCTTTGCTATTAGATATTTAGTTATGTTTATTTTTCTTTATAGCTAATGCAGCTTTCATTGCCGTGATTGCTGTAGCTGACGGAATAGGAGGAGATAAGTTTTTAAATTACGCTATGTCACAAATAAACTACATCTTAGGGGACAATAATAAACATTTGAGTTATGAAATAGGATTTGGAAATAATTATCCGAAGAAGCCTCATCACAGAGGAGCGTAAGTATACATTTTATACTTCACAAATGGGTTAATTGATTTATTTTTGAAATATATGTAATTATCTAAAGAATTGGCGGAGTAAAACATGTTTTCGAAATCTCAACCCTCCCCTTATACCTCTAGCCAATTTTAAATAATCAAACACATAGCAATTCGCACTGTAAAACTCAGTTAAAAAGAATTCTTAGTCCGGTGTCAAAAAAGGTAATAAAGAAACCAAGGAAAATAAGAATGATACATACATTAATAAAGGACTACTAGGAGTTAATAACATGCTAGGTCCAGACATCAGTTAAACTGATTGAAGGATGTGTCTTTATCTTGTGAAAATTAAGCACAATCTCTCCCATTAGGGGTTCATGCCATCATAAAATATATGAGAAGATAAAAGAGGGACAAAAGATACCAAAGGGACAATCAAACTCATAGATTGAAAATAAACTGTCAACACTATGCCTAAATTTAAAAAGACAAACAGACAAATAATAGTAAGATAACCAGAACATGTACACTTTACATGATTATTTTTATTTCACAGTGCATGTAAGCCGGGTTGGTGTGCGGCCTCATGGCAAGATAGTCCAAATATTTTGTACGGCGGTCTTTGTGGCGGACCCGGTCCAAACGACGATTACCAAGACAATCGAGATGATTATGTCAAAAACGAAGTAGCTTGTGATTTCAATGCTGGTTTCCAAACTGCATGTGCAGGTAACATTGTTCATAGATCTAAAGCCATAACTATGATCGAACTTTTAATGGTTTTATAAAGACTTAAATCAGTAGGAAAAAATTAATGGGTCCTGACATTTTGGGTGATGTGTTTTGGAGCTCTGATTAATATATGATAAAACCAACTGCTTCATTTGATGAACACACAAAAGTTGTTTAAAGACTACGAAATGTAAAAGTTTAAAAGTTTCATCACTAAGGTTAAATAAAACACCTTGGTATACACTGAAATTTTTTACTCAGCGGTTCTGTCCGGGCAATCCGTCTTCCTCCACCAATAAAAACCAATCGACATGAGGTAGCCAATAGTTCTGAAAGTGACATTAACCATAAACCATCAATCTTACACACTGAGATGTATATAGAAAAAATGCTTAGATAAAAGTGATTAACACAATCGCGTCTCTCTGTTCGTAGAATTAACCCGAACAAAAGTTTTGATTTCTTTGTCTTATACTAAACAGGAAACGTTTATACAAGCCGGTGCTATTTCTTATTCATTTACGTTATAAAAATACATCATCTTTGTTTTGTTTTATAGGTCTTTACCATTTTGCAATCAATAACCAGCTGCCTCCATCACCACCGGCGAAATGTTGACACTGATAAGACTGAAAACAGATGTTATAATAAAAATAAAGATGTATATCTGATGTTGAAAAAATAGCATGAACGAATTTCATAGCATGTGTAAACTTGAGGAATTGTGTTAGAGGACAATCATTTGACCCCCAACCCCCCCTCTTCCGAAAATCAAATATTATACCTTTAGTGAACATATATTATGGATTTGATTACTTCAGTAATGTTTGTCGTTGACCTCCATTTTACCTATATTGGTAATATACAGTTCAAAACAGATTAAACAAAATAGCTATTCCATACATACATTCTTTTAAGCACTCAATTGGAATTGAATCCTAATTGTTTTAGTTTTAGCGTCAGGTTGTGACGCTGTGTTTATATGCATTGTTATGTATATATAATAATGTATATATAAGTACGTCTGCACCAGTGACAACTCTATAACAGATTTTTCCATCTGATCACCAGCAGTGATGGTGATACATGGCTGTGTACATTCTGTATATATAGTTCTTCTAAACATCAGCTGAACAATTTTAGAATTGTAAATTTGCTTACGCGAATTGTTTGTTCTTCTCTCAAGGCGTAATTAGACTAACCCGTATTTGGCACAACCTATTGGATGTTTTTAGTAAATTTGTTCTAGCACCTTATTTAGCTATCGATATTCTTAGCCTATTTGTCACAATTTTTAGGAATGGTTTCATTTCATTGCTCTTTGAATAAAGGCAACAATAGTATACCAGTGTTCAAAGGTCATATATCGATTGAGAGAAAGCAAATCCGGATTATAGATTAAACGTTATTAAACAGAGGGAAACATATCAACTACAAAAGGAAAACAAAGGAACAACGTTAACACTGAAGTGCAACAAAACAAACGCCAACATACATTGAAACAAACTTTTTGATAACAACTACCATATTTGTGACTTGGTACAGGATATTTTAAGAAACAATGGTGGTTAAACCTAGTTTGATGGCTAGTCAAATCACCCGCTTTATGACAATGTTACAAATATCGCTAAAATGACAACACTGCGTGACTGAAATACAGCACAACTACACACAAGAACATATATCACAGAGAAACGCACAAACAAATAATATAAGAGTCGACACAACAAGCAAACCACATAACAACAACGAACATATATACCACCAATGACAGACACCACAGGATATCAAAAACTCGTTCGAAACTATTATTGTACTTTATTTGTCCTCGCGAATGTCCAACTGCTTTATTCGAGGGCCACATGTTAGGTATATATTGTGTAGTCGAAAGCGTCTTTGGCGTATCAACTCATGGGCACAAAATCTTTGTTGAGTTGTTTTTTAAATCTAAAATATTGGTGGATTTTATATAGATAAATGAAATCGTATAATAAAAAAGCTAAATGAGGTTGTTAAATTTGATGTATGCCTTTTTGTGCTTCTCTGTTACATTTGTTTGTCATTATAGTGATTAAGATGCTAACACAATGTGTACTGCTGTACCCGTGTTTTTGACAGTTTAACCTATAGTGTCCGTTTGTTTTGTTTACGCATCGTTGTCAATATAATGGATTTTGATGCGACTGTCTTACAAATGAGAGATTTAGCTAGCTATAGAAACCAAGTTCAATCCGGCATTTTCTACATAGGAAAATGCGTGTACCAAGTCAGGAATATGACAGTTGTTATCCATATGTTTGATGTGTTTGAGCTTTTGATTTTGAAATTTGTTAAGGGACGTTCTTTTTGAATTTTCCTCGGAGTTCAGTATTTTTGTGATTTTACTTTTTTCTACAGTATGGGTTTTGTTACTGTTGAAAGTATTTTTTCTACCGTATGGGGTTTGCTCATATTAAAAGTCTTGTGTTGACCAATAGCTCTTACATTCTCGTCTAATAGTCCTGGGTGCTTTTAAAATACAACATCTACTTATTTTCATATTGATCTGACCTTAATAACTTCGAGGTTTCCATTTATATATTTTCAGGTTTGCTGGTAATGCATTTTTTATCACTTGAAGAAAACAAAACCAATATAATTCAAAAAATCAATTACTATTATTAGTTACGACATTGTACGATATCTTTTTGAATTTGTTGTCTTACAAAAATTCATATTATTACTTGCAGCTGCTGACATTTTACAGTATCAATATGCAGAAAACATAATAATCGGTGCATTTGTTGTGCATTTTTTCATGATCAAAAACGACTTATATCAAGTTTGTGTAGTTCAAGTCAAGAATACTTTAACAAATTTAGCATTAAAGTTGCTATTTAGACAATAAAATATTATTCAAATGTCTCCTGTCTATTCAGACATTTAGTGTTATTGTCTTGCCTGCGACGACAGACGCAGTATTCAAGACATATGTATTACTATCCAGCTTTCTATTTCAGAGAGTAGACAATCTGCCTTATTTATGTCTTGTTTATAGATACCTTATACTACGAATATTCCATTTCATTTATGTGTCCATTGTATTTGACTTCATTTTCGTGGTTCAGCGACTACTTGCAAAAAATGTAGTATTTATCAAGTCATTTTCTCACTGTTTATGAGCAATATATTTACTATATTTGGTAGTCATGTTCCTTGTAACGCTAACAAGTTTGTCAGATGGATTTATCTGACATCTACCTCATGTCATGGTGCAGAAATCAAGGTTAAAGTTACATGAGTTGGTCCGTTTCTCAGATATTGTAAGCAATAGGTCAACTATATGTGTGGATGAAATTATTACTAAAGAAGCATTTCATCTTGCATTGACCTCGTTTTCATGTAATGATTTCTACACCCTGTGGATACTGAAATTGTGAGATTGTTTGTTTCTCAGACGTTTGATGACGTATGTTCTAATAAATCCATTGCATGTGTAATATTTGATATTTAAATTTGGAAAACATGAATTTGTTTCAATAGTTGTAATTGGCTTTGAACTAGCTATCAGTAAGTAACTGCAAGATTTCTACCATTGGTACTGTTTGGTCGTCAATATATTTATGAATATGTATGTTTCTTTCCAGGCACTCCAGCGTCCTCCACTGATAAAAGCTGACCGCCACGAAATAACACAATAAATTCTCTTTCATCTTAGTTTTTAAGTTCTGTTGTATCTCATTAAACCCCTTAATTTCATCGTGGTGATTTTGTTTGACACGGGGTGGCAGTTTTGGATCGGAGAAAAGTCAATCAAGGTAAGTACAAGTATCAAAATTGCTAGCCCCAAATAACGTATTGCTCGTAAGAACCATAATCTATTTCTACAATAGAGACGTTTTTAGTGCTCCATTTTCTCAAACACTCATCTCCAATTTTCCGTGTTGAAGACTTTTAGACTTTCAGTATTTAAAACTACTTTTGTCGTATGATTTATGTAAAATTGAATGCCTATTTGATAAATTAACCTATTCTTAACCAGATTCTTAGTCAACATTTATTGGTTTTAAAGTGAATTTTTCATTGAAATGTAATGTCTCGGTCAGGTGTCTGATTTTGCGTCTCAGGGGGCGGGAACTTTTTAAAAGAAGAATCTATAAATTATACTTATAATTTATTTTTTTTTTATATTTTAAAGTACATGTAATGAGCATTTCAGTGTTATAAATAAAGAAAAAGCCTAAAAGAATTTTGTTTTATAACCTAACATGATTTCCACCCTTTTCATTTACTATAATCAGGAACATATATATTAATATATAAATATACTGTTCCCAGCAAGAATTTTCGGCTATGATCGCTTTGTGCACCAACTTTAAAAAATGGAGCAATATCACAGTGCTTACATAAAAATTCATGAATTTGTGATTGAAAAATGCATACGGCCTAGCCACAATCAGATGTGCATTTTGTGTCAAAAATGAGTATCACCTCAGGGAAAAACTCTTTTGATATTTTGGTTCAAAAATAGTTTAAATTATGAAAAATTGCCATCGTTAGGCTAACACTGGAAGCATTTATATAATTACATGCAGTTTTTGGAAGAAATATTTAATATTTTTATTAAATAAATGGTGTTTAAAAACTGTATAATTTTCTTTAATGGTTGCCTTCAAGACATGGTCACCAGTGTCAGATTGTTGGTCAATGACAAAGACAACAAAATATGTTTAGAATTATTGAATATCAAACATTTTAATTGAAAAAAAAAATGACAAGAACATGTTTAACTCACAGTTATTTCAAACAACAGTAGCTTTCTTTCATCATTAATCTTTTCTGATAAAACTGTATCTAAACTTATCTATAAATAACAAAACTTTCAAAAAAACCCTTTCTTTTGGTGTATAGAACATTAAAATAACTTTATGCATATTCTTACAATAAACAATCAAACTTATTTGTATGTTTTGTCTACGGACAAGACATTGTATTCATATTTAATGAAATGCATTATTAAAACCTAATTTTGATATAGCTGAAAGTGTTCTCTTGAAAAAACAAAACATACATTTTATCAGGTTTATCTATCAAATGATGATTAACTTTGAGGAAAATGGAAACAAATATATTTTGATAATGTCTACGGACAAGACATTTTATTGATATTCAATTAAATGCTTTAAAAGATGATTGTTAAAGTTAAGATTAAAAGTTACTTATTAAATTTTAAGCTGTGTTTTTTAAATTTTGGAAAATATAAAAATGTAGCCATAATTCTTAACATATCTCAATAATTTATTGATTAAGCCAAAATAAAGACACATTCTTTTAACTGAAATCCATATATCTGACTGTTTAAAACAATCAAACTATTATTAAAACTCAATTTTGACATAGTTGAATGTGTTCTCTTGAAAAAATAACATACATTTTACCTATCAAATTAGGCTGAACTCAAGGAAATTGGATACAAATATATTGTGGTAATGTCTACGGACAAGACAATTTCAGTTAAAAAAAAAAATCTGTTAGAACTAATTGTGACTATATTTATGTTGAAAATACTGAGTTTTAATTTGAATAGATAACTTTCATCACCTATAAATAAGATTTAAGTTCCATAGCAGACAAATAATTGAATTTAATACTTGTTATGTACAAGTGTCTTGTCCGTAGACAC
This sequence comes from Mytilus galloprovincialis, assembly GCA_037788925.1. NCBI lineage: Eukaryota > Metazoa > Mollusca > Bivalvia > Mytilida > Mytilidae > Mytilus > Mytilus galloprovincialis. The sequence goes on from CM075342.1 coordinate 55,378,651, forward strand.
TTCCTCGTCTGCTGTTAATACTGAAATGCAAAAGATAAAGTTAGAGAGAGAGAAATACTTTTTCTTCATTTGATTTAGTTAATCTTTTAAGGTATTCAGCAACTGGAATAAACAATATTGAAGTAAAATAAGGTATGCTTTTTATGACTGATAATCTGACACTTTTTAAAGTCCACTCCTGTAAAGTAATTTTACAAAAATTGAGAACACTTAAATTACCATTTATTTATTAAATATAAGATATTTCTAAGTTTAAACAACACATAGGACTAATTAAGACCCATAAAGCCAAGCAATATTGATAAAAAGACATGACTACGGACAAGACATGTGTCTACGGACAAGACATTCTGATATATTTTTGAATTTTTTCTTCTATTAATAGATGGTAGAAAAAATGTTAGTAGTGTTTTCATATCTACAAAAGCACAGGAACTTAGCAATGCAACATTAATGTAATTATGCTTCCAGTTAACTAGGGAATGCATGTCTATGGACAAGACACTTTTTCACTTTATTTGTATATCCAACTTTGATGGCATATATCTCCAGCTAGGGTACTGCAATTTTGATAAATGAGGTAGTTTTTGATAATGTATATACTGGAAGAGAAAACAAAACACATAATAGGATAAATTTGATTTATTTTTCTCTTTTATCACTACACTGAGCAAGCTAAAAACAAAAGTACAAAATTGCATAACAAGTGCATAGTATTCAACTTTTTATCATAACTTTGTAACCACTGTAGATTTTTTGTTGCAACAACCAGTAAAAGAAAGATGAATAAATTGTCTATAACAGTGAACCAATAATGTAGTTCAAATTAAGTTCACTTATTAACTATCAATTGATAAAAACAGCGAAATTTTAAATGAAACAACATAACGTGAAATTTTGCCCATTTTCAGCATGTATTTTAGTGGGTTTTTTTTCAAAACGGTAACACCTATACAAGATATTTAATATTCATTGTGAACCCCATCATTCTCTTCTTCAGTTCAAAGATGCATTACTTATGTAAAGTTTATCTTCTTGTCTTTACAAGCCTATAACATAGACCCAATATGAAATGCACATCTGATCTTGGCTAGGCCGATAGTGCAAAATGCGAGATAAAACTTCTTTAAATCCCCCCTCCCCCTAAATGAAAATGAAATAATTCACATTTGTCACCGATATAGAATGTCATTTCAACTTGACTCTAAAATTATGAGATATAATAGTTTTATTTCTTTTACTGTAGAATATTGATTGCATATTCCTTAATGCAATTTTCATATCCATTTTAGCCATTTGAGCTTTTCTCATCACTAGAAATTTTTGCGTTCGTCGTCCGTCATTCACCGTCGTCGTTCGTCGTCGTCTGTTAACTTTTACAAAAATATTCTCCATTAAATTTAACAAAACTTGGCCACAATTGTCCTTATGATATTTAGTTTTAAAAAATGTGCCCTACGACCCTGCCTACCAACCAACATGGTGACATGGCTTAAAATAGAACATAGTGGTAACATGCAGATTTTGGCTAAATCAATATCTCTGAAACTTCAGCATTTAAAGCAAATCTGTCAGTGGTAAATAATAATCATCAGGTTAAGATCTATCTGTCCTGAATTTTTCAGACAAAATCGGAAAACCCGTAGTTGGGATGCTGCCCCGGAATAAGTAATTTTAAGGAGAAATTTTGCATTTTTTGGTTATTATCTTGAAAATTATTATTATTACATGTAGGTATAAACTGTAAACCGCAATGTGACCAACACTGTCAATTGACCCCTTAATAAGTTATTGCCCTTTATAGTTGATTTTTAACAGTTTTTTCTAAATTTTTGTAATCTTGTACAAAAATATTCTTTTCTGAAACTACATAGACAAATTCATTGTTTAAAGCGATAAATGGATTGAAAGCAGTAAAGATCAAACGAAAGATAAGGTTTTGATCCACACAGATTCCGTTAAAAAAGTATAATTGTTGCATTGTTTCATATATATATATCAATTGTAAACAAAAATATCAGGATATCGACACAGGCTCCTTGGAGCCTTTAGTTTATTATGGCAGATGATTTTTCTCAAGATATTGAAAAACAATCGATGCTTATGTGAAATGCTATGTGGTCCCTAATTAGAGATCGTAGAACCTATATTATATATAATTGCTGTTAAAAATAATAAAAATCTGTCCTTGACCAATAACGTTAACTTTATTTTATTTTTTGACGTATCAATATTGATAACCTAAATAAATGTATATTTTGCTTTACAGACAATCTTAATTTTTATATGTTTTTTTATCAGAATTGCAATTTTCTGTAACTATTTTGCAATTTTACCTCTTAGGTTGCATTTGATTTGGAAATTATTGTTTTATGATCCCCAATTTTTAGTTATCATTTAAAAAATGCAAAGAAACAGAAAAAAAAACAATAATTTTTATTTCATTTTGGGGAAAGTTAAGAATGTTCATTCTTTACCTATTGAGAATCTGACAAAACAGAAAATTTATATACTTAGGGTTCTATTACTACATGATTTAGCCCTGTGTTAGATGCGTGCATCACAGTCGTTAACTAAGCGTCTTTTTGGAAAATGTCACTCGCTTATAGATAACAGACTTTTAAGATTGTAAGTATGACCTCGTTTTGTCACCTTTAGTTATGTCTACTTAAAGTCCTGACTTGTCCTAATTGGGTAAGGTTATTTACTTATCAAACAAGGTGATTATTACAATGTTTTTTGTAGAGTTTTTAACGTAAAAAAAACTATTATTGTACAAAGTAGATGGTACTATAGAAGTATATACTTAGTAGGCTTATATAAGAGAGGCTATCATGCCAAATAATGAAAAGACTGTTTATATGTACCTATGAGAATATGTAGCGTTTCTTATTTGTACTAGGATAGCTTTTAAGGTTATGACAGTGTCTTTTCACTTCTTTATTGTATTGATATAGTTCATAAACGTAAGAAAAATGTTTTATCTTTTTTTTCTATCATATATATCAGGTATGTGGGACTCGAAATAATTATTGCATTTTCAAATTATAATTTTATATCAATTTTATAACGGTATAAAATATGATTTTTTTTTATCATCAGATATAAATTTTTCGGTTAATTTAACATGAAAACTTTACTTATAATTTGAAAAATGGTAAATAAATAGAAGCACTATAAGTTAAAAAAAATCAACCTTTTTATATTTTAGGTGGAATTGAAAAGAAAACCCTAGATATCTGCCTAGGTGAAAAATATGTACTGTGTGTGCCTTCTGATGTGTCTAGTATTTGTCAACGCCCAAAACCAGGGTGTTACTATAAAAAACAAATGGAATACTGGTATTGCAGGCGATATTTTTTTTACTCCTACAGTGGATCTTCATGGATGGAAAATTCGTGTTAAGTTCAATTATCCGATTAACTCACTAGAGGTACATTCATGACACATACGTATTTAAGACTTAATGTTAAAGTCTAAAAATGTAAGCTATTGTATAAACAATAAAGTTACAAGGGAGCAACCATTTAACTCCAAAGGGGGTGTTTTTTTTTTTTGTTTTTTTTTTAATTTAGTCAGAAAAGAACATCTTCGACCCTATCAATCAGATTAATTTTCAAAATTTAACAATAAAAGGTATAACGGGAATTTGCATTCATAATATTTATTTTAGTAATCTGCTATTTTTTCCCATCATTTTGGGGATCAGAATACTTTTTTTTTAGAAAAAAAAATTCCTCCCCCCCCCCCCCCCCTTGGAAGTTAACTGGTCGTACCGAAAAGCGTAAAATAGCAGGAAGAAACTTTAAACTACTGTGTCAAGATTTCAACGAAATCCTATATTTAGGTATAGAATGAAATTCAAAACAGTGTAGCTGTGGCCATTGATTGACACATTAAATTCATCCATTGACTGGGACAATTTACGTGAACGTTTGTCTGTAACGACCACTGTTCACGACGTACCTACGATAGACATTTAAACTGTGGGGTCACCAAGGTTTCTTAACGCCTTTTATTATAAAATAATTCGAAAAATTAATCAGAAATAACCTTTATGTTTTGATTTATATAATTGATATACATCAAAACATCGTGTTATTTCTGATTATTTTTTTCGAATTACTTTATTAAGGTGTTGAGAACCTTTGGTGACCCCATAGTTTAAGTGTCTTTAAAAAGTACACAGTGAGCAATGGTCGTTACATACAAACGTTCACCTAAATTGTCCCAGTCAATGGATGAATTTAATGTGTCAATCAATGGCCACAGCCACACTGTTTTGAATTTCATTCTATTAATCTATTCCAAATTGATTTCTACATATATGAACTATAAATGATTAATTGATTGATTTTTGTTGTTTAATGCCAATTTCAGCACTGTTGGCTATTTCATTACGGCAAGTTTGAATAGTTGAGGAAGAAGGTGTGTCCGGAGGAAACAACGTGTCGAAGGCACTGATAAAAGGAAATCCGAGTTAATTCAGTGTGGAGTCGAATACTTTCACGCGTACGAGACCACCGATGTAAACTCTCATTCAAAAGTTCATAAAAAATACATATGCAACGAATAATCAAACGCGAGACAAACCTGTACAATCCTAATTAAAATATCCTTTAGTTGGAGCATGAGTTGTCGTTAAAAAAAACTATCGGTAACTTATATTCTTTAATATTGCCATGGTATCATAGATGTTAAAATTAACTTATTATGATAATCTAATTCAATTTAAGACGAATCTGTTAAATATACTTGATAATTTTTTTAAAATTCTAAAAACTATGTAAAATGAGGACAATTAAACTAATCTACATAGAGATTTTTTCGTTGAAGGTTTGGAATGCAAATATAATACAAACAAGCTCTGATAAAAAAGAATATACTATGACTAACACAGATAGCAATAAAGATGTTGATGCAGGAAGCAATCTCAAGTTTGCGTTCTTAGCACGTGGCACTGCTGAAACAAACACGGGAACAGTAACTTTAGAAACAGTAAATACTGGACCTATAACAAGACAGACCACGCAAACGCCACCACCCATGCCCAAAACAGAACAGACAAAATCACAAACAACATACCAGACAACAACTGGGAAATATTCAACTATAAAAGAAAACGGAGGACCAACAGTAACCTTTGCAACAACGGTCGCTTTTGGTAGGTATATCAAGTTAACTGTTTGGTGATGTTTCTATAGAACACTATAATAAGAAAAAAATTATGAATTTTAATGAAATCACATATTTTTTATATATAGCATTCCCCAACATATCAATTCATGTACACTAGGGGGATAGTTTTAAATTAAGTATTATATTGGACCAGAGTTGATATGAATGGTGTTTGAAAAAAGTAAAATCACAAAAATACTGAACTCAGAGGAAAATCTAATCGGAAGGTCCATAATCACATGGCAAAATCAAATGACAAAACACATCAAAAACGAATAGACAAGAACTGTCATATTCCTGACTTGGTACAGGCATTTTCAAATGTAGAAAATGGTGGATTAAACCTGGTTTTATAGCGCTAAACCTCTCATTTTGTTGACAGTCTCATCAAATTCCGTTTTATTTACAATGATGAGTGAACTAAACAGACATTATAAATAAAATAGTCAAAACCAGGGTTCAGCAGTCATCATCGTGTAACAATTCTAAAAGGAACAATTTAACAGAACACAAAAAAAATCTATCTACAAACACATTCATTGATTCGCGTGTTTGACGTCAGAAAATTTTATACGTCACATATTTTTGTCGTTCAATGTATATATGTTCCGGACCATATGAGTATTTTGACCATACGCGTATGGTCATGACCATATTGGTATATACTCATATGGTCCGACAGTACGCGTATTGTCGGGACAATTAACATTCTATTACAGTTTACTTTAAATACTTCTAAACTCCTCATATGGTATGGCCGTTCCTTAAAAATACGCTATCCTATAGGTCATTTTATTATCATCTTATAAAAAAGAGATTAACTGAATAAAAATAAGAAGTTTCACATAGTTAATTTTACAACCTAGTCAAAACTATAATAAACATATTCAGTTATATACCGATGTCCATTACAGATTTGTTATTACGAGTGAAAAGCAATATGTCGACTTGAAAAGATAACTTCTAAAAATTTCTCAATAAACTGTTACACAAGAAGTCACTGGCAAGGAACATATTTTATTTAAGTTGTTTTGTGAATATGGTGTACTGTAGATATTTTACGATATTTGAAATCTAGAGCTTCATAGACACATCGAAACAACCCAAAACCTCGACATCACTGCACGCAGCTGCAAAGAAGGCGATATTTTCACTTGCAAACAAAAGGTGTAACTGAAAAGGATCGTGCACAACCATGACGTGCAAATGTGAAAAAAAGTTATGTTAGCGTGTGGAAGTAAATGTCACCATAAGCCTACATGCAAGAATGTAGTAAGCGATGAAAATTATCTTTGACATCAATATTTAACTTTGACGTAGCCTTGAAATGAATGCATTGTCATATAACCATCATCGGTGTGTTTTTTTAGATACAGTTTATTCTATTATTGAAACGTTTGTAATGCATATTTGAAAAAAAATAAGTATATGGTCAAAATACTCATATGGTCCGGCCCGTTAAGCTAGGTTCACACTGCCGATCAGATCAACTCGATGATCCCGATTGTCCAAATTTCCACGACCAAGCGACACCAAATTCTTGATCGGGCCTGTTTATGGCTTCTACCCGACTGCGATCCGTCTGTACACGACCTTAACCCGACCATTCACGACTCCTTAACGACTCCATCACGACTCAAACCCGACCACTAATTGAATACATATTCGATTATTCCGACCAATTCACGATCTCTACACGATCTTTACTCGACTAGGTAGACCAAATCAACTATACTCGATCTCAGCCTGATCTCGGCCAGACCTGATCGACTTGATCGTACAGGGATCGTAGGGATAGTCGGGCATTGGTCGGGTATGTACAATTTCAGTATAAAAACATCTGATTTTTTTTTATATCACCCGCTGCAGCGGAGGAGGCATTTTAGTGTTACCCTTTTCCCGTCCGTAAGTACGCATATGTACGTCCCAACAATTAGTTTTCTTTCTCTAATTTTATTTTGCCTCACTCAACGAAATTTAATGAAACGCAATAACATAAAACAGAGATCAAATGCGAATTTGGGTGGTGTCAGTTTACCGTTCTTGATGAGTAATGACCCCTTATAACATTATATGCAAGCTGGAACATTATATGTGTCCAATGGACACGTTCCCGGTTTATTTGGTTAGATTCTGTAGTTCACAGAAGGACTGAGTAAAATTATACATTTAAAATATCTACATGGAAATAAAGCAGTTGGATTGTTTGGCAAGGTGGTTAGAGCTCAGATAGACAGGTTAATAGCTGTGATGGAGCCTGAAGAGAGCGTAGAAAACAAACAAAAAGGGGTAGACAGCAAAGGGTGCCGAAAAATCTGTATGATGCAGTGGCTGAAAAGGCGACCACTGTGTTTGCAGTATAAATAGTTATCACAAAAATACTGAACTCCGAGTAAAATTAAAAACGGAAAGTCCCTAATGAAATGGCAAAATCAAAAGTATGAGAGACTTGTAGGAGCTGAACAAAGAGGACTCTAATGGTAATAAAAACTTCCAAAAAGTGAAGTAGGACGCTGATTTGTTATGGATTTTTATTGCTCTTTTCTTCAAAATGAGATTTGTCACTGGATTAGTACTGATGTTAGATAGCAATATACATAAATATAATCATTACCATCCCCTGTTTTTTTTGCTTTCTTACAAAGTAAGCTTATTGTGTCATATATGTGCATATGTATGTAATCAGAAGTTTCCATAGATCTGATACCCAGTAGTTGAATGGTTAAAGATATTTCTTTTTTGTGTATCCATGGCAACAACCTGCCATTGTTTATAATAATATTGCAAAAAGGGGGTAAGGATGTCACATATTTTCCCAAAATTTGTCCAAAAATAGAGTTTTAATCCCCTTGAGGATACCTTTTTTGAAACAGTTTACATCTATATATCTATCACGAATTCAAAAAAAACATTTGTCTTTTGTCTCATTTGTTTTTAATACAATTGTATCAAAAAGCGTGAAAAAAGTGTAAACATTCGACCGTACGGGGACTTATAGTTGTTAATTGCTGTGTCATTTGGTGTCCTGTGGAGAGTTGTCTCATTGGCAATTATACCACATCTTCTTATTTTTATACTACAAAAATTTCTGGACATACGGAAAATACGGACAGCCAAAAAAAAAAAAAAATAGCCGATCAAACAGCTAAAATATAATATTGATGTTCTTAAAAACTAACTTTGAAGGCTGAATTAGTCATCAGCTGTCTAATAATGAATTTTAATGCACAATTCCTTTCATATTTGAAAAATCCTCTGGGGCCAAAATGCAAAATCTACTTCCCTTCCGAAACACCTGAGATCATCCCAGGTTTTATTGGGTTTCGTGTTGCTAAGTTTTTAGTTTTTTATGTTGTGTTATGAAGACTTCTGTTTGTCTTTTCGTCGGCTTACGTTTTTCGCTATGGCTGTGTCGGGTTGACCTTTGAGTTTGATTGTTTCTTTGGTATCTGTGTTCTCTCTTTCAAAATTTTACACCGTCTTGCAAAAATACAGACGCGTACTGTACATTGAGGAATTTGTGTACCGTTAAAAGTAAATAGTGACAATATAATTTTGCAGAAGCAAAGTTATGAGATTTATTATTTTTATGAGTCATGTAAACTCGTGTATGGCCGAGTAGAGATCGAAGAGTGATCGAATGCGGTCGCGCAGAGATCGGGTTTTGGTCGAGTTGGTCTGGGATGAAAAAAATATAGAAGTCGCAGCGATCATGAAGCGATCGGTCATTGAGTTAATCTTGACCACATATCGTAAAGGTTGTCGTTGATCGGGAAATGATCGGATATTAGTCGAGCAAAGATCGAAATGATCGAGTACTGATCGGTACACTATTTGTATTCCGACTAAACTCGATCTCTACACGATCCTTTCCCGATCAATTCGATCGCTACTCGACGAATTCTCGATCTCTTCTCGAGTGACTGGCTTCTCGATCCCTACTCGAATGTTTTTGACATGTCAAAAACTCTCGGGTAGAAAGTCAGATCGATGACAACCAAGGTAGACCACCCCGAACATTCTTGTCGATTGAGACAGACCAGTCTCCCGATCGCTTGTTTTGTCTTGATCGAGATTGATCGAGTTGGTCTGATCGGTAGTGTGAACCTAGCTTTAATAACCATACGAGTATATAACAGTCTCCGGGACAAGTTTGCAATTCCGCTGAGTGCAAAAGTTGTCACCTTAATTTTTGGAGTTTAGTCAAAATGAAGTTGATAACTTGGTTGGTATTGGTTCCCTGATATTTGTCCTAAAAAATTTTTGCTCTAGCACCACTGTTGAAAAAGTTATGCCCCTTTTTTCAACAATTTCCTCAGAGGAAAAGTAGTTTTCCTCAAGGGAAATCAAATTTCCCTAAAGGAAAAAGATTTTTCCTCAAGGGAAATTGTTTTTTCCTCGAGGGAAAAAGATTTCCCTTAGGGAATTTGCTGCATAAACATTTCCTTTGAGGAAATTCTATTTCCTTAGAGGAAATTCTATTTCCTTTGAGGAAATTCTTTTTCCTTTGAGGAAATTCTTTTTCCTTTGAGGAAAATCTATTTCCTTTGAGGAAATTTGCCGCTTCAAATTTTCCTTTGAGGAAATACTTTTTCCTGTGAGGAAATTTGTAGCTTCAAATTTTCCTTAGAGGAAATACTTTTTCCTGTGAGGAAATTTTGGACAAACTCTTTTCCTTGAGGGAAAATTCAAGACAACAAATTTCCTCTAAGGAAATAATTGTTCTTCAAATTTCCTCTAAGGAAATCATTGTTCTTCAAATTTCCTCTAAGGAAATTTCTGAACATCAAATTTCCTCTACGGAAATATTTTCTCTTATTTTTAAATTGTTAAGCATAATTTTCTTCACTATACCATGTATACCAACAGTATGAATATAATTTTTACAAGACTGAATAATTGATACAAATGATATCTAATACTTTAATAAATGTTTGACTCAACATTTTAATGACATTGAACATTAATACAGTCTGACTGTTCAGGTCTAGGTATTGTTCATACTTTTTATATAACTTTAACTTTGATTTATAAAAAAAATTTGTAGCAAAGGATTCTGTTTTCTTTGTAATTGTTTCAATGCAATACATTAATAAGCAACCAATTTGAATGTCATACCATTTGTAGTGTTATAAGAATTTGTTTATATTTGCAGATTAAATAATAAAATAAACACTTTTCCTGTTATTTTAAATTAAAATTTTCTTCTGTTTCAGCTTGTGTACAGTTATTCAATCCACTAGTAAGAATTCAGTGAATACATTATTCCACACTAAACATTTTCCTTCAATTCTAAGAGAAACATTTTTGCAAATTGTTCTTCAATGATCTTCTTCTGTATATTTGATATGAGGGAGTGATGTAAATGAGTGGATAAAACTGGTGTTCCTTTTTTCAACAACAAAATAGTATTTTTTCTGCATTTCTCCTTTCTTTTGACTAATATATATAATATGTTGTTGCTCTTATACAATAGTGTTTTTGTGTATCTATGACAGAACTCCATTTTGTTTAAGGCCATTATCATGTGATTATGATGAAATTTTCTATTTCTTTTTTGCAGGAAAGCACACATTCCAGTTCAATTTCCTCTTCAGTAATGGCCTATTGATCATGAAAACAAAAGATGTCTGATCACCTATAAATACACAAAATAAACAAATAAAATGTTATACATGGAGAGAGAAACAGATTTAATTTCTTGCTAACTGTAAACCAACTTATTTTTGCGAGCGATTTATTTTCACAAGCAATTTATTTTCGCATTTAGAAATATAACGCGCATATAACTTGTCGCGAATGTTTTTCATATGTATATTCCCTTATTAAAATACATTAAAGTAAACTTAAAAATTGCGAAAAAAATAAATAGTTTCGATGTAGACTAGAAAGTATAAAATGCAAAAATAAAGTATTCGCGAAAAATTAGTTGGTTTACAATAGTCCAGTCTGTGTTTGCAGGAAATTTACATCATTGATTGTCTGGTGGAGAGTTGTCTTATTGGCAATCATGCCACATCTTATTTTTATATAACCTTGCTATATTTAACCTTGCTATATTCCTATTGTGCCTGTCCAAAGTTCAAAGCCTGTAGTTTTTGTCGGTTTACTCGGACACTTAAATTTAGTGGTTGTTGTTGTTGTTTCATACCGGTCATATTTATATTTTGTAATTTATTTTGTATAAACTAGGCAATTAGTTTTACAGTTTGGATTGTTTCAAATTTTCATCTGAGGGTCTTTTATAGCTGCCTACTTTGACTATAGGGTATGGATTTTCTCATTATTGAAGGTCGTCACAGGCCTACTATTGCTTTCTCAAAGCCATGATCAATAGTTTTCATATTTAATTTACCACATCTTTTAATTTTTATAGTAATCATGATAATCATCTTTCAAGTTCAATAACTTTTTTAAAGAATAAAAGTGGCGCCCTTACCATTTACGTTTAGTTGGCTGTTTATAATTTCTCTGTATCTTCTATAGTTCTTGTCCTATACATAAAAGAGTAAAAGTTATTATTGAATGACATCTTGCATCAATATTTTTTTTGCTGTTTAATGTACATGATGTATATTAATGTGTGTTTAATAAAAATCTGTACCATGAGTGCTTGATAAGCTTGTTGCCCTTTTAGCTGGTCTTTATGCTTTAAATGAATTTTAATAATCAACTAGAAAAACTATGAGGACTGCGCAAATAAGACCCCCCTCAAAAAAAAAAAGGACATGCACACACAGTGGTATTCATTGACATAAAACATGAAGATAATTTGGCTCCATTTAGAGATATCTCGTGACTACAATTTTAAGGCTGTGATTTTTTAACAAATAAATTTCTAAAACCTTCTAAAGTTTGAAAATGGACAGATTTTAAATAACTTTCCAACAACTAAAGTTCCTTAACTCTGGATCTTATACAAAAATATACATGATAAATAGGGGATGATACTCCAGCTTGCATATTATTCAAAGTTTTAAAGGAACATAACTGAAGAACGGTAAAAGTTTTACTACCAAAATTTGAAATTGATCTGATTTTGTGGTAAAAAGTATTGTTTTAAAGTTTAATAAAATTTGATTGAGGTAAACTTAAGTTAGAGGACAGAAACGAAAAATTTATCATTTTTTCCATCTTTTAAAGAATATACTAAAATAGTAAACATGGTAAAAGAGACTACCAAAATTCAAACTTAATCTGTATTTTGTAGTGATAGGCATTGTGTATAAGTTTCATAACATTTGGTTGAGACAAACTATAGTTTAGAGAACAGGAAACCAAAAATTCGACATTTGTTTCCCATTTGTAAAGAGACATAACTCTAGTACAGTAACACTGATATCACCAAAATTCAAAGTTGATCTGAGTATTGTGATAACAAGCTTTTGTAAAAGTTTAATTAAATTTGGTTGAGGCAAACTTAAGTACTGTAAGAGAACAAAAAACAACTTTGGGACAGACGGACAGATGATCATCATCAAGTGTTAAACTTAATGCCCCCTCCACTAAGGGCTATGAAAATGAAAAGGGAGTTTATATCAAGATATAAAAACAATTCACCAACGTTTCATAAAAATTTGTGAAAGCATTCTTGAGACTATCCAAATCCCAATAGTACAATGACATAAATCAGAATTTTTAAAAATTTAAAGGAAAATTATCATGATTATGTTATACAAAAATAATTCACCAAGTTTCATGAAAATTGCTAAAAGCATTATTAAGGGGGCTCGCGGGTCTAAATCATTTTTTTTTAATTTAATATAGGATTTCTATATATTTTTCTATAAATGAACTTTATCTTATACTTAATAGAAAAATGAAATAAAAAAATGGGGTCACCGTTCATTTACGCTCACAATCTGCCTTCGAAAGAAGCATACATTTTTGTTAATGTCTTTTTTTTCTGTTGAACTAATAGGAGAAATAGCTGTAATATAGAAATAAAAAAATAACTAAATTACAGAAATCGCATAAATTTTACAATTATTTAGTTTATGTACAGCTTATTCCAAAACAACAATAAAAAATATAGGTCACCGATGAGTTAAAAAAAATATTTCAATTTTAATGCCAAAAAAATGGCATTTTTTGAACCAAAGGGAGATAATCTGGAGCTTTTTCAATGATAGCTACATTTTAAAAGTCATCTGGGGTCAACAAGAATTGATTTTTTGGAATGATTTTAGTACCATATGATAAAGTAACAACTACTTAAGGTAATAAATAAAATTTGTAATGAAAAATAAATGTTTAATTTTTTTCTGAAAATCTTATACCCGCGAGCCTCCTTAATAGAATACTGGGAAACCCCCCCCCCCCTTTTATGAATAAAATTCCTAACTTTAAATTGCCAAAATTAAAATCTTTAAAAATTAAAAAGGAGCTTAATTATCATGATTATATCAATAGATAATTCACCAAAGTATTATGAAAATTTTATGATTAATGTATTCTAATTCCAAGACTATCTAAGACATGGTTTGTTTGAATTAAAAAAGTTGGAAAAAAGCACCTGCTAGAATTCAGGAGAATTCAAGCAAATTAGGCTATCTTCTAGATTATCAGACAATTGACTGTAGAAAAGGAATTTTCTTTTTCTTATATTTAGCTATTTGTTTTCTCTGTCCTTAATATCTACTGAACTAAGCCAATTTTTTCACATATTTTTTTTTTGTCTTTTCTCTCTTGTTCTTTAACATAACAAAAAAAAAACAAAGAGAAACTGACAATGCCAAGGCAAAACACAAGACGCAGAAAAGAAAAACAAAACAACACTAAGCAACACCAACATCACCAAAAAAGTAGTGTTGAATTCATGTGCTCAGTCAGTCAGTGAGAGTCGGCAGATCCTGACCCACTATATTTATGCTTAAAAACCTAAAAATCATAGAGTACTAAACATATTTTGTAAATACTTGATTAAAATGTTGTCATAAATAGCATAGACACCTCTTAGTCTTGAGAACCACATGTGTTAATTGTGCGAGTTTAATGATGATAATCATGCACAAGATTTGACTTCTAAAAGCCTATATATATATTGAAATTTTCTGAAAATATTGTATGCATTTATTAATATGACCAATTTTAAGAAATGCACAAAGATGTGAGATGATTTATATAATTGTAATTTCAGGAATTTACAGAAAAGGCTTTTAACCCCACTGCATTTTGCACTTTTCCACATGTCAGGACTAGCCAGAAGTTATGGCCATTGTGACCTTTGCATGATTTTTATTAAAATAGTTTCTTTTTTTTATATTGAGGAGTATGACGTCCATTATCACTCAACTAGTATACATTTTTGTTTAATGGCAGGCTAAAGCTTGCCTCACAGAAACGGTCCAGGGGGTTCGAGGGTTGGAACCCCCCTTTTATTTTTGACGATCAATGCATTTGAATTGGGACATGTAGTTTGAACACCCCCCCCCCCCCCCATTTGTCCTGGGTTAAGAACCCCTCCTTTAAATGGCTGGATCCACCTCAGCCTCAGGTTGTGGGATTTTCTGGTTGCATTGAAGACCCATTGGTGACCTTTGGCTGTTATCTGCTCTTTGGTCAGATTGTTATCTCTTTGACACATTCCCCATTTCCATTTTCAATGATCATGATGATCATGATGATATGGCTTTCATATTTTCAGTTTTATTATAAATGTTAGACTTCTTGTTGATTTGGTTTCACATTTCGGCTTCGTCGGGGGAAAGCGTCCCAGAAATAAAATAGCCTTGCAAGACGTCATAATTATTTGGCCTAATTTAGGTTTTCACCACCATCATTTTCAACATTACTAATCATTACTAATTTAAAAGATTGTCGCACTGTGGAAGAAACGAGTTTGGCGCGTTAACAAAAATATAATTGTCTTTGCTGACAGGTTAGCATATGTGCATACCAATATTTAAATTTTCTAAGCCTTCTTTCTGAATATTTTGTCCATTTCTTGGTAAAATACTGTCAGACCTCGAGTGCTGTTGTTTTACAAAATCGATCAAGTCATGTAGGGGAGAGAAACTAACTTAAAAGACCAAAATAAGCCACAACTTATGGGGGTCTCATTGGGGGTTTTGTTCACGGATCCCGCTTAGTTACTTTTTTTTTAGTTTCCCGCATCCCGCTTACACTATGAAAGTAAGCAATTCTGATTTTTTTTTAATTTCCCGTGTCCCGCTAAACTTCATTTTCCGTTTTCACGGCACAATAATTAGACTTTCATGTGGCAAGCTTATCCGCCTCGACAATCCCGCATCCCGCTCAGACCCCCCCCCCCCCCCCCCCCATTTTATAGGTACATAAATAGTTTACTATGCAGTCAGTAGCCAAATACACATGTATAATATACTTTTAGACGACCTTAGACTCATTTCACAGAAAAATCGAAAATACTCGATCATTGGTAATGAACATATTAATAACATTTAGATTTTATAACTTTAAAATTTACGACCATATAGATTTAAGATCATTCTGAGACTACTATAACACAGTGTTATAGTAGTCTCAGGATCATTTAATCGAAAGATGATAATTTGTCAATGAGCACCTGTAACCCGGTACTGCATTTTTTTTTTTGCACGCGTCAAGAAACAGTTAAAAGTGCCGGGATCTGAAAGAG
This sequence comes from Mytilus galloprovincialis, assembly GCA_037788925.1. Lineage (NCBI taxonomy): Eukaryota > Metazoa > Mollusca > Bivalvia > Mytilida > Mytilidae > Mytilus > Mytilus galloprovincialis. Next base: position 55,394,447 of record CM075342.1, read on the forward strand.
CTTAGAAGAGCTTATTTTCTCGTATGATCTTTGTCTGTTATTGTGAATGTATTATATATATTTATCACAACAAGCTAGTGCTATTTTCTTTTCTTTTAATATAAACCCCTCCCCTCCTCCAGCTTATCTGATTAATTTACGATCACTCTGAATAAAGAAAGTAAGAAAGTCACAATTCTTATACCAGGTACATTGTATTTTAAATTCTGGTCGATAGTTGTCTCATTACGAACCATTTAATTATTTACATCTCCTTATTTTTTAACAAGAAAGCTTTATTTAGATGCGGTATAGTGATGAATGGGTAAACATGCAGCATGGTTGTAAATAATTGTTAAACAAAAGATATATAATATATCATAATCAAGTCCCCATGTAAAAAAATGACTAGTAGTAATTAAAAAAAATCAACTATAGCATACCAAAATATATAATTTGTAAGGACTTGCATGCAAGGCCTATAGCTCTATATTCCTATAGATCTCATAACCATATGATTAAAAGGCAGATTATGTGTGTGTAAGTTTATCAGAAAATTTCAGAGAGATACCGTAACGTACTAATCAGGTGATATCAAAATACCAATTTACAAATACAGATCTTCTGTCTGTTGTATATTGCTTACTTTGATTGTATATTGCCAAACTCCAACATTTAACTTTTCCTAAGGGGGCCCGCTGACTGACCTCAGGGGCATTGTATAGTCTTTAGTGCACTAAGGAGTCCTTAGCAGTGTTTAGACGTACCGCCTATCGTATCTATTGTTAATTTTGTCAGAGACATATAATACAATGTATTATTAGGTCTTTCCACTTTTCTGTGGAAAGACCTATTGTTTTTCTTCTGATTATTTTTTTTTCTTCCGCCAAATTTTGTTCTTGCGATAAACATTTGTTTCTCAATATGTCGCTTAGATATTTGGTATAATTATGATGAATGTAGGACAGAAAGTCACAGGACAAAAAGTCACAGACAAAAAGTCTCGGACAAAAAATCACAGGACAAAAAGTCACAATTCATTTTCTCTGAATATTTTCTTTGAATAAAAAACACTTATTTCTACAAAAATATTTTTGTATTTTTCTTGAACTATTGTATATAAACCAACATTGTAAACAAAATGTATCCTAAAAATATCAAAGATGATTCATATTGATCAAATAATTGTTAAAAAAACAAAATGTCAACGTGGCTTTGCACTTAAATGGCTTCATGGTTCCAAGAAATATACCCTTTGCATGATTAAAATTAAATAAATCTTCATTTTTCAAGTATAATGACACATTTCCTACACTTTAATATGAATATATGTATTAAAAAGTAAATATTTCAAGATATTGTCAACAAACTATTTGTGACTTTTTGTCCTATCAAATTTGTGACTTTATGTCCTGTGACTTTTTGTCCTGTGACTTTCTGTCCGTTTACCATTATGATATCGAACAGTTTATGCGATTTTGAAATTGAACAATTATAAAAACATTATCCTTGCCTATTTGTCCACTTACTAAAGGTATGGCCAATTTCCGGTTTATTTGTTTCGTTATTTGGTTCCCATGTTCAATTAAATTAATGAATTTAATTTAAAATCCTTGTTAATATAGAAAAGCAAGTTAATTTTCTCATCTGCACTTTAGTCCCTTCTCTATTTTGGGGTTGAAAAAAATATCTTTAATAAATGCGGCTTTGAGCCTATTTCTTCATTTTAATTTGGTAACACGTTATAAGCAATAAGTGACACTGATATGGTATATTACCAAAATTAGGACCATATATTTGAAGCTGTTCAAAATTCTGTACATTATAGGTACGTGTATCAGATCGGACATTTTTTTTTTTTTGTATATATATAAAAAGAATTACTATAGCAAGGACTTGTATTTATATATAGTAACTTCTTACTATACAAATCCTTGCTATAAGTTGTCTAGTATGAAACATGTCCACTGGACCGACTGTGCAAGTGCTGTATAGCCAGTCAAGGTCGTTATAAAAACTTCCATTTGTTGTTGTCCACTGGAAATAAGCTCTTTAAAACACGAATCCCCGTTTACTCAATGCCAAATTTATTTGTTAGTATTTTTAGAACTTTTTCTTATGATTTTATCATAATATCTTTTTTGTGAAATTTTTTGTGTGGTTGAACATGAAATTGACACCGATGCTACAAAGAAAATTTGTTTAATGTCATCTGTTGCAATATATACTAAGTATTACACGTGGACAGGATGTTCCCCAGAAAATAAGTTATACACACCCCGAGGGTATACACACTACTATCATATGGAAAATTACTGGGTCACCTGTAAGATGGTAATCAGCCATGCAACTAATCAGGTGACTGACCATGTCACTACAGTTTAAAAAGTTTATCGTGACATCAACTGAAATATTCCTTTTTAATTAAAAAAATTAAAAACTAAAGGATTTATCATTATTGATTGAATGAATGAATCTTTATTGCATTAGCAACAACATTGCTTTAGCATAATACAAGGCATGTACATATATGACAAATATGATAGAATACAGAGAACAATTAAATAAATTAAATAATGCAAGTATTATGAAGTGAAATAATTCAACCAAATCGTATTATTTTCCAAAAGATTATATACATATTTTTTTTTATCTATACTGGGAAAAAATTGAAAACTGTATTTATAATTTAAATTTATTTTATAGAAATCCTTGTAGTTCTCATGAAATGGAACCAGAGAAATATATACACATGTCTCTGATGGAACTCACGCATGCCTAATTAAGATTTATAAATTTATTGAAAAATATAACAAATATTTAGTTTTGATATTAAATTACAGTTACCTTTCTACGCTATAATTTATTTGATATGACATGAATTAAAGTCATAAGAAACCTCAAATTAAAAAAAAAATATGCATATGTTTTTTATAACTAAATGGATAGTTTTCATTATACAACTAATGTACATATACTTTTTTCTGAGGAAAATTCTTTAATTTGTCTACATTTAGAAGAAGTTTACTTATTTTTAATAGCTTGCTTCCACGAAGCAATTCGCCGACATATTTTCCGTATGCATAGTGACCTGAGCGTGACCCTCCTCGTAAAAATCCGGTGATCGCAATACGCATGGATCTGTCATTGAAAAAAACAATTATCTGTTATTAATATTTGTTTACTATAAGGTGTCAATCGGTAAACTTTGGCTTCAAAACACGGCATTTAATGAGTAGCCATATGTCAGTTAAATCATAACAGACAGAGAGAGAAAAAAATTACGATTAAACGATATATTTGCGTAAAATATGATAAAAATCGTGCACAGAGTACTCAGCTAGTTTATGGTATATACATGCATTGGTTCAAGAATTGGATAAACATTATTTTTCACCACTCACTCGTTTCATATGACTTTAAACATTTTTTGTTGAGGGATTTAACGGTTTGTCCATACAACGTGTATGTTATTAGTATTTCACATGACATAGTTATTTTTGCCTTGAAGCTCATTATTCAGAGTGTTTCCAGCGGCGGATCCAGAACTTTGCCTAAAGGGGGGGGGGGGGGGGGGCCGCTCCAGTCATACTTCAGTGATTCCCTATATAATCAACCAATCAACCCAGCCCCCCCCCCCCCCACCCCCCTGGATCCGCCTATGGTTTCAGACAAGATGATAAAAATATTAACGTGCAAGATACTTTTTTTCGATCATCGTGAAGTGACAATTCCTCCATGCACTCTACCCCTGTTCAATTGTATATTTATAATTCCTCGTGCTTTAATTTACCCCCTCTTTATGATTACCGTTATGCCAACAGAAACCCGGGACTTGATTTACATGTAAAATCAGAGGCGGGTCCAGCCACGATAAAGGGGGTTCCAACTACATGTCTCCATTAAATAAGGGGTGTCATAAATTGTCGCTGGGTTTTTGTTGCCCCACCGTTTTGATATAATTTAGATTTTAAAAGTGTATAACTTTTCATATATATTGTGTAGGTTAAAATGTTATCTTTTCCCATATTGTTTGCGTTTCGTTTGGTGAGTAATGTAACAGTGCATAGGGGCGGACCCAGTCATTTAAAAAAGTGGGGTCCAAATAAATGTCCCCATTCAAATATATTGATCGGCCAAAAAAAGGGGGGTGTTCCAACCCCCGGAACCCCCTCCCCCTCCTTGATCCGCCAATATGGTGCAATACCCAAGTGTCAAAAGAGAGTTTTTCCCGACCTATTCACATATTTTTAAGCCTGTAAAGGTGACCTATTCCAACGACACGTCCCATCACCGGTGTGTAGAAATACCGCAAAGGACTTCTTAGTGCACTAAGAAGAAAGCTTTTGCACTAAGGACATTAAAACGATGTTTTGGGACCCCAAAGAACATGGATATAAGAGGATATGAGTATTAAACTCATATTTATAAAGTTTGGTATCAAAAGATATTTTAATTTTGAAGTAAAATGCTTTTTAATCGGCGCGTGCCACTCGGCAATCATCATGTTCAATAAACCTTATCCAATAAACAATTGTCTTGCCACCCACCAATCATCATGTTTAATCAACCTTACCCAATAAAAAATTGTCTTTTGATCGTTACTAATTGATTAATTAATGGTTGTTGTTGAATGCACCTAACGGTTTAGCATGGTATAATTTCAAGTTGATGAAAGAAAAATTAAAAATTGAATTTTGTGTTTACTTTGCCTTTGTTAAAATTTGTTTTTAAGGAAACTGAATATGTAAGCTTCTTTTTTTTTTAAAGAGGCCAATTTTGAGATACAAATTGAGAAAAAAATGCTTCTGAGCTTTCATTTCCTATACATACTTTCATTATACCTTGAAAGACATATGAAAGTATGTGGCGTCCGTAGGGTTCTTCAAAACCCGATTACAAAAGTATTATAGAAATTTTAAAACTTCAAGCGGTAATTACTATTTTATGTTTTAAAAAGAGAATATAAATCATAAGTGTCTTCTATGAACCATAAATTTATTACTGGATAAAAAAAATTTCATCTTTATTTTAACAATTGAAGATGAATACCATTTTCATTTATAATGTAATAAGCATAGTGATGTAAGAAATATAATGCACAATGTGGGAGAACTTAATAATTTAGTTAACTTAATCATATGACTCTAGAACCCGTTCTGCCATGATTATTAATTTAAGAGACGCTAAAGAACTGGACAACTGTGGAAATAAATGATTTTAAGATTTGAAAATAAATGAAAGTGGTGTATGAATATATGAATATATACAACAAAAATAAGCGAAAGGAGATGTGGTATGGTTTTCCACAAAAGTTAAAATGAAGTAGATGGAAATAAATAAGTCATATTTACACTCTTAAAATGTGTTTAGGGCCTAAACATCAAGCTATACATATTTTTACTTGTAATGCATTTGTAAATAAGTTTTTATCCTCAATATGTTCCTCTCCTAAACACGTGAAGGAAAGTGTTTAAATTTAAACATGTTTAACCCTATATGTATTTAACCTGACAACATGTTAAAGATAAACATGTTTTGCTGCTGCCTCTTATCAACAGAAATGATACATTCTCAGTAGATCACATCAGAAATTAGATTAGACTAAAACCTCATTAAAACTGAATATATTTGTTTTTGTAGAACATGAGTTTAGTCTCCCTTAAAACATAATAAATCATCATATAGAGACCAAGGCAGCAAAGATAGTCAAAATAATCTTTTTGCATTTGCCAGTATTCTATCCTTTTAAAATCCTTGCTGTGAGGTTTGGTTGACATCAGAAAAATGAATGAAATATTGGCCACTGGACCTTAAGCAACCAAATTTCCGTGAAGAGTTCACAATTATTTGTCTTTTTTAAAATTAAAAGGATAAAAAAAATATATGAGTTGAAAATACGCCATTACATTAGAAGTAAAAAATATAACAGACAGAAATACAGAATAAACACGGCAGGAACAAACAAACGGAAAAAAAAACCAGAACAATTTGAAATACCATCAGTATACAAGCGGATTATAAACGGGTCAAGTTTGGGCGAACATGAACTTCTACCGATTACACAGGTGACAATCAACTGATTGAGGCACGTGTCGAGAAAACCTTAAATAACTCTCTAATAAAAAAAGATATAATTATGAAATTTTTACAAAGTCTATTTCTTGATGCCATGTCCCTTGTGACAGTTGTATCATTCCATCAGATCCTTAATGCACATTTTTGTTCTTAATGCACTAAGGAGGTCCTTTGCGGTATTTCTACGGACCCTCCCATCACTAGTCCTATAACATATGACCTCGGGGGCGTTATTTACTAATTTCTATTTACTGTTCTGATATTTTTTTTTTACTATCAATGTGTCAAAAAAAAATAAAAAAATGAAAATATCAGTATGAAAACGTTAAAAATTGAATAAGAATGCGAAGTCATATGTTATGGAAATATGTTATAGGACTAGTCCCATCACCTTGTATATAGGAACTTGGGAGGATTCCCGAGATTATCATTAAAATGCAATGATTGCTCACAAAAACGGGAGCCCAACCCCCGGATTCCATCCCCTTCCACCCGCCACAGAATATAAATATAATTGTTATTTAAAAGTCATTTACTAGTACTAGATCCGAGCACCTGTTTTGGGATATATATATGTCTAATTTACCGTAAATAACTGCGAGAAAATGAATAATACACAAGTTGATAATTGTCTCTTCTCTGCTAATTAAAATGTGCATTCACTGATTTACTTGTGAGACCACCGACACTAATAATTACCTCAAAGTTATTAGGTGCTCCGTTACAGGGAAGATCATATCGGATCCGATCAATTTATTGGTTCCATTCCCCCAATTATAAGTCAACACGGCTCCTTAGAAAAAATGCATTGCAATGCGTCATAATTATCTGGACTACTATAAGTACTTCCATCATTCCATATAACCTCGAAAACAGACAATAATTTATTTCACTGGATGAGACTGGGCTGACGGATTTTTTAATGGATTGGTAATTTTTATTTTTTACACAAGTTTACAGTGGCGGATCCAGAGGGGGGGTTCCGGGGGTCCGCACCCCCCCTTTATTTTGGCCGATCAATGCATTTGAATCGGGACATATGTTTGCACCCCCCCCTGCACCCCCCCTTTGCCCTGGGCTAGCACCCCCCCTTTCGAAAATTCCTGCATCCGCCACTGAGTTTACAAGGCAAGATTCTTCACCTTTTTCACCCTACAAATCAAATGGTTGCCTTTATACACATTGTTACACCTACACGACCTAAATCATATTCATATGAATATTTGGTATCATTCATTTTCTGTGACAACTCTTCACCAGTGACCTGAGTGTAAGGATGACAGTGGCGAATCCCGAACTTTTCATTTTTTTTTGGGGGGGGGGGGGATTGCTTGCTCCAGTCATGCTTCAGTGATTCCCTATATAATCATGATAATCAGCAAATTTTTCACACGAAAAAGGGGGTGGGGCTTTCCCCTTAATAAGAAATCTCTATTTTCAGGCGTCATGGGCATAGGCTCATGTAAATTTGCCTGTTGAAGAATTGAGATAAATATGAGACGGCTTATGCGTTTTCAGCTGCTTTACATTAAAATGCATCATGTACATACATGTGACATACACAATTATATATAGAGCCATTTAAAAAGCTATTTTTTGCAATACTTAAATAATGTAGGATCAAATCTTGATACATGTACCGGTAGTTGAAATTGTTAGCTTTAAACATTGAAAAATGAACACCCAAAGTTTAAAAATAAGAATGACCATATAGTCTTTAATGTATATGCTATTGTCATGAAACTAGGTCATTGTAGGTAAACGGTCATCTGTTCCCTTAAATCTGAGTTCACGCCAATTATTAATTAATTAAAATTAGAATTGAATTAGTCGAGTATATCTACTCTATTAGGTCTCTAAGTTTGATAGTGTATAACTTGCAAATTAAAATCATACTCCTTCCAAATTTATTTCTTTAGGCCAAATAAAAATATATGTGTGGTTCCAGTAACCCTACCGTCCCTACTTTTCGGCTTAAAAATAGCCTACCCTAAAGATTTATTATTTTATTGTCATTTTTCATTAAGCACTGTTAAAGTCAGAATGTTGCTTCCAAAGACTCAATGTAAAAAAAAACATAAAATAAAGAAAAATCCCTACCTACCTACCCTAACTTTTTTTCAGATGTAACTGGAACCACACATACTTTTTTATTTGGCCTTAAATATTATGGATGAAATAGCAAGTAAGGGATGAAATTAAATTGGATGCAGGGGCGGATCCAGCCATTTTAAAAGGGGGGTTCCAACTATATGTCCCCATTCAAATGCACTGATCGTCCAAAAAAAGGTGGGTTCCAACCCCCGGAAACCCCACTCTGGATCCGCCAGTGGGATGAAAACAGAAATGTGGCAATTTTTTTTTGGTAAAGTAGTGATTTGGTATACATTCTGTGTAGTTGAAATTAGTATGTCAAACTTAATTATAGACCCTTTAAAAATAAAATTATTCTTATTTTGAGTTATAGCTTTATAGATTTTTCTATAATGTTGATTAGAGGCGGATCCAGCCATTTTAAAAGGGCCCTGGGGGGGGGGGGGGGGGGGGGGGGGGGGGGGTGCATCTATATGCTCCCATTCAAATGCATTGCTCGGCAAAAGAAAAGGGGTGGTTCCAACCCCTGGACCCCCCCCCCCTTTGTGGATCTGCCAATGTTGATGTGGTTCTGTCCCAAAAGTAGTACACTGGACTGTAAAAGTCTTTTTTTTTTGGATAGAGCCAGTGCAAGTTTACCTCACTGTTCTAGTGGAACAGTCAGATTTTCCCATCACTTGATGTCTTTTTTTGTTCGTCGTCGTCTGTCTGTTGTTCTCCTCTAAAACTGCTGAACCAATTTCTACCGAACTTAAGCTGAATGATCCTTCATGTTATATCTATGGGTCTCTAAAACACAGGTTTTGTTTTGTTTTCTGTTTCGTCATGTGATCATGGCTAAATAAAAACATAGGATGAAAGGTAGTTTTGGCTTTTATCTCAAAACCCAAATCAAAGGATTTAGAGCAAATCTGACACAGAGTTAATTGTTTTGTTTGATTTCATCAAAAATTGAATAAATGGGGTTCTTTAAATGCCGAATCTAACTGTGTATGTGGATTCTTAATTTTTGGTCCCGTTTTCAAATTGGTCTACATTAAGGTCCAAAGGGTCCAAAATTAAACTTAGTTTGATTTTAACAAAAATTGAATCCTTGGGGTTCTTTGATATGCTGAATCTAAAAATATACTTAGATTTTTTTATTATTGGCCCAGTTTTCAAGTTGGTCCAAATCAGGGTCCAAAATTAAACTTTGTTTGATTTCATCAAAAATTGAATAATTGGAGTTTTTTTATATATATTTGCCAAATCTAACTGTGTATGTAGATTCTTAATTTTTGGTCCCGTTTTCAAATTGGTCTGCATTAAAGTCCAAAGGGTCCAAAATTAAACTATGTTTGATTTTAACAAAAATTGAGGTTTTATTCACTTTTACTACCAACTGATAAATTAAAACAATCTTTACCATTCAGTGATAACAAGCACTTTTTTACATTTAAATATTTTATGATGTATTTAAATGAGTAGTTATTGTTACAAACTCCATTAGTAATTTGAATTGAGATCAGTTTTGGAATAAGGGAAAGGGGGATGTGAAAAAAAAATTGGGGGGGGGGGGGGGGGGGGGTCAATTTTTCTCATTTCAGATTTCATAAATAAAAAGAAAATTTCTTCAAACTGTTTTTTGAGAGGATTAATATTCAACAGCATAGTGAATTGCTCAAAGGCAAAAAACAAATTTTAAGTTTATGAGACCACATTCATTCTGTGTCAGATGAGAAACCTATGCTGTGTCAACAATTTAATCACAATCCAAATTTAGAGCTGAATCCAGCTTGAATGTTGTGTCCTTACTTGCCCCAACCGTTCAGGGTTCAACCTCTGCGGTCATATAAAGTTGTGCCATGCGGAGCATCTGGTTTATTATGGGCCCTGTTTTCAAGTTGGTCCAAACAGGGGTTCAAAATTTTACTTTGTTTGATTTCAACAAAAGTTTCTTTGATCATGTTGATATGCTGCATCTTATCATGTATTAAGATTTTGAATTTTGGACCATATTAGAGGTTAATTGTCAATTTAAAATTTTTAACTACTTGGACCACATTCATTCTGTGTCAGAAACCTATGCTGCGTCAAATATTGAATCACAATCCAAATTCAAAATTCAGAGCTGTATCAAGCTTGAATGTTGTGTCCATACTTGCCCCAACTGTTCAGGGTTCAACCTGTACGGTCGTATCAAGCTGAGCCATGCGTAGCATTTTTATTGGTTATTATCTTGAATCTTATTTCTGAAAAATATATACTGTAAACAGCAAATATAATTTGCAAAGTAAGGTATTAATACACCAAAAATTGTCAATTGACCCCATAAGAAGTTAATTATTGCCTTTTAAAGACAATTTTTCACAATTTGTTCATCTAGTTTGCTGAATACTCTAAAGAATCTTCTCCTTTGACATTGTGGAATCTATTACAGCCAAACTTGGATTGAATGGGTTTCAGAGTAACTAGTATTAAGTTTGTATTTTATTTCCTTTTAGGTCAAGAAACATAGTCACTTTATAGTTACATGGCTAAAATGGAACATAGGGGTAAAATGATCACAAATGGAAGATTGATGCAAAAATTTCAGGTGAGCACTTCAGGCTCTTGAGAGCCTCTTGTTTAATTGCTTCTGTAAGTAATATATATTAATTTGAAATTCTGACGAGTGAGACACATGCAGATTATACTGTAAACAATATTTCAGAGTTTAATGTAGTCAAGCAAACAAATCATAGAAGAACAGCAAATCATGTCTTTGTTGTCCAATGAAAAATTAGTACAAACACAAAGAAAAAGTATGGGAATGTTTGTTTTTTAATCTATTGACCAGGGTGAAAGTCTTTGAAAGTGATGACTGGCAAACAGTCTGTGAAATGAAATAGCACAAATATTCCATTCTTTTAAAATATTATTGTATATAAAGAAAAACATATACTGATGTTTAATAATAGTTTTTACCCTTTTTATGTTTAGGACAAGAAATATAGAAAAATAATGAAAAGTATAAACAGTTACAACAGAAATGAGCGGCAAAACAAGATAAACAGAATACAACAAGACCTAAATGGTAAGACCACTTCTATATACTGTAAATTCAGAAATTATTGCTTGCATTTATTATTGTGCTTTTTCACGAATGGACAACTTATTGTGATTACAAAAAAAATCTGCATAAAGATCTATATATATATATGTTTCTGTTATCAAAATATGAGTTCTTATTTTTGCAATACTCACCAGTCACATTATTCGCATTACTAAAAACGTCTCGATAATTTCTGAATTACAGAAATAAAAGTACTTGCCTTTGAATGATGACATATAAAAATAAGAAGATGTGGTATGGTAAACGAGTGACTTATCCACCAGAGTTCAATGAAGGGGATGCAAGAAATTAAAGACCAATGATGGGCCGGCCTTCAATAATGAGAAAACACTTCCTTTATAGGTCAGCCAATAAAGATCCCAATATGAAAAGATTTAAACAATCCAATTTAGTTCAACATGTTCAAAGTCAATAACAATTACTTTAATAATAAAAATCATGTCTGTGAGCACTCAACCTTACCATAATATTTGACAGTGGTTCAAATTACACTACATATGAACATTCTATAACAACTATTGCAAGTGGCTCAACTTTAAATATCACTGCAAGGCACTAAACAACGAATATTAAATTTTGGACACAAAGCACTGAAATAAGAGAACTCACAAGTACAAATATCAAATGAAAGTTTCTCAAAATGTTCATTCAAATATGATAAAAAAAGCTTATTTATATTGCTGTTTTTTGTCCATTTAAACATATTTTTTTTAATTTGTTTATTTATAGGTCAGATATCTTGGTTTTTATGATCATCAACAGGTCCTGCAGGGTCTATACTGAAGAGGAAACTTAATTGTTAATACTTTTCTACATAATGTGCTAATGGTATTAATTAATGTGAAATGAACTGTGTGTTTTTCTGGAAAAAGAAATAGAAAAAATTCTACAAAATTGCTATTAACAAAATGGAGTACATGTACTATCAAAGATGCACAAGAACACAATTGTGTAAAATGTAACAACCTACATATTCACTGATGGATTATGGAGAAATTAAGAAAAAAATAGTATCTTTGTCATGTTTGTTGTCAAAATAAACACCTGCTTTATCCATTCATGTACATGGCTCCATCATATCAAATATACAGAGAAGATGTTTGAAGAACAAGTTGCCAAAATTTATTCAACCAATTGAAGGAAGATGTCTTGTGGATGGAATTATTTATGCACTGAACTGTTATGTAGGGGGTCGAATAATTGTACACAGCAGCTGAAACAGAAGACAAGTTAAATTAACATGAAAATTGTTTATTTTATTTAATATGCAAATATGAGCACAATATTAATAACATCACAAATAGTATGATATTCATAACTACTAGTGTTTTGCTTATTATTGTATTGTCTTAAACATACTAAACAGTCAGCCTTTTGTTTTTGTATGTTTAATACTCACCATGAAAATTTGTATTAAAGTTTTAATTATCTTTTGTATCAATAATTCAGTCAAGGAAAAATTATATTTATACTATCATGAAATTTCCATAGAGGAAAAATAGGGGAAAACATTTCCTTAAGGGAAATTTGATGTTCAGAAATTTCCTTAGAGGAAATTTGTAGAACAATGATTTCCTTAGAGGAAATTTAATGTCTTGAATTTTCCCTCAAGGAAAAGTGTTTGTCAACAATTTCCTCACAGGAAAAAGTTTTTCCTCCAAGGAAAATTTGAAGCTGCAAATTTCCTCACAGGAAAAAGTATTTCCTCAAAGGAAAATTTGAAGCGGCAAATTTCCTCAAAGGAAAATTTGAAGCCGCAAATTTCCTCAAAGGAAAAAGAATTTCCTCAAAGGAAATAGAATTTCCTCTAAGGAAATAGAATTTCCTCAAAGGAAATGTTTATGCAGCAAATTCCCTAAGGGAAATCTTTTTCCCTCGAGGAAAAACCAATTTCCCTTGAGGAAAAATCTTTTTCCTTTAGGGAAATTTGATTTCCCTTGAGGAAAACTACTTTTCCTCTGAGGAAATTGTTGAAAAAAGGGGCATAACTTTTTCAACAGTGGTGCTAGAGCAAAAAAATTTTAGGACAAATATCAGGGAACCAATACCAACCAAGTTATCAACTTCATTTTGACTTAACTCCAAAAATTAAGGTGACAACTTTTGCACTCAGCGGAATTGCAAACTTGTCCCGGAGACTGTTATATACTCATATGGTCCGACAATGTGCGTACGGTCGACCATACGCGTATGGTCCAAATACTCATATGGTCCGGAACATATACAAACAATTTTAAAAATTTCACATGGGCAATGTCAGCATACAGGATCATTTATTAAATGATAAAAGATCATTTATTATATTCCTTTAAACCTATTTTTCAAGGTAAATTTCATTAATTAATACAGCTGAATTTGATTCCTGTCAAGAAGTGTACTGCAATTTGACAGTAAATGAATTAAAGACGAATAATAACATTTTACGGATTTTGAAACAATCTTAAAAAAATTATTATGAAATTGTAATGATATTGAACACTTGCAATGATACCATTAAAAAATGATTATCAAATATTTTAACATTTGCTCTATCCTTATTTTTCTAACAAACCAGTTTAAAATATTATAATAACATAAACGGAACCAATTTTTCTGAACCAGATGCACATTTCGACAATCAATGTCTCATCAGTGATGCTCGAGAACCAAATATTTGAAATCCAAAGCTTGTTAAAATTATGAAGAGTTTCTTTATATAACATAATTATAATAGCTCCTAAATTACATACCATATGTAATTCTGTTATTTTCAAAATCCCATGAATAAATAGAATAAACAGGTTTGAGGAAATAACGGATTTCATAAATGTTTTTTTTTTATTTAATAAGATGATGTTCCCTTAGGTACTACTGAAAGTGTCAATGTTTAACTACGAGACTTGTAGCAATTCAAAACGTTTAACTGCGCAATTCCGTTTTTTTGGGAAACGACAATGTATGCCTCAGTGGTAACAATAAACAAAACATTTTTTTTAATACCGAGAGAAACCGCTGTAAACACAAATCTCGATGCTAACCGTCTTCACATTCGATGACCAAAAGGTTAAACTTATTATTTTTAGTATTTTTAAACATTTCTGGTGCAAGGCATCGATTGAGCCAATCTGGAACACAATTGTTACTTTTATTAATTAGCCATTGATTAAGCATTTGATGGTAATGGGGAGTGATATTAACAGATTAACAGCATGGTCGAGCAGAACTTGGCTGATGTCTTCACATTGTTAAAGCCAAAATGATATTTTTCTTATTTCTTATATTTGTTTTAGGTAGAGGATGATGCGCTCGCCTTATCGAATTAATTTCTGTACAATTAACAATATTTGTGTTTTAGATAGATCTAAAATGAAACATGATTATGGTAAAGCTATGGGACTTTCCATTCTGTTTTATGATGCCCAGAGATCCGGCAAACTTCCTGCTAATAATCCAATCCCATGGAGGAGTGATTCGGCCATGCAGGATAATGGTGATGGTCATGATCTCACCGGAGGATGGTATGATGGTAAATATGTTACATTGCAAAAGTAAATGGGTGTCATCCTCATTTATGGTATCAAACAAACTTTAAGGTAAACAATTACCCTACCTTGTGAAGCATGATGCGATACAAATAGAGTTGTTTGAGACATTCATATTTTACGACAAGCGTGCCAAAATAAGCTTATAGCATGACCAAATGTTGCAACAATGGGATAGTCCAAATAATTTCGTGTAGAGAAGGACACATCTGGCGATCCTTAATTACTGAGCCGTCCGCTTTATAGCTTGCATAACATTTACATTTCGTCTCGTATGTTTCCACACCTCGCTTTTTTATTTCTTATAGATGAATTAATCTAATTTACAATAATTGCACCTTTAAAAAATTGTCACTGTAAGACAGGTCTTCTATTTTCTTTGTGAATATAATTGTGTCCAGTTCTTATTTGGAACGGTAGCATGTTTACTTATCGCCTATTAAACTTACATATTCTTATATCTATAAAATAACTGATCATTGTAGAGTATTTAGTTTATTTACTCGTACTTTGGCATTTAATACTTTTACAAATTGTGACTTGGATGGAGGGCTGTCTCATTGGCACTCATACATGAACCACATCTTCTTATATCTATTGTATATATTTTTCACAGCTGCAGATCACGTTAAATTCAATCTCCCCATGGCCGAATCAGCACATGTTCTGGGATGGGGACTAGAAGTATTCAAAGACGCGTATGATCATCATGGAGAACTTGACCATATGTACGATTGTTTGAGAACGCCACTCGACTATTTTCTCAAGTGTTGGGTTCCTGACCAAAAGATCTTATGGGTGCAGGTAATGAACATGTATCCCTTATTTGTAAAAGGGCCCCAAAATAACAAAGTAAAAACCTCAAAAGAACTATTTGATGCAGGTAATGAACATGTATCCCTTGTTTGTAAACAAAGCCCCAAAATAACAAAGTTAAAGCTATCTTTGTTATCATATATATATGGAGAGAGAGAGTTCATGTTTTGTATTTTTGCATTAGCTGCATAATTGCTACAATAATTCTCAAAATAACCTCTTCTGAAAGCAAACAAAGAACAGAAAGCCACTTGCATTGCATTAACAAAAATAGGATAAGATGTAGATAAAAATGCATTATCCACTTACAAAAGGTTGGTGATGTCGGTGCCGATCATAGTTTCTGGGGAAGAGCAGAAGACATGCAAATGGTAAGACCCGCATATAAAATTCGTCCTGGCGCCCCCGGAAGTGACGTTGCTGGAAATACTGTCGCTGCCTTAGCAGTAGGATCGATTGTTTTCAAACAAAAAGGTATTGCTTCATTGATTCTTATTTGATGTTCTGCATATATTAGAATTTGAATTACTGAAAAAGAAATATTCAAAAATTTATAGTTTAATTAATTTAAATACAGTTTTATTCAAATAATAAATGTATCTTGAGAAGTCAATATTTGCTCAAATTTGAAAACTGGTATATTCAAGCTATGCTCTGCTGTTACATAGTGATTTATTTTTGAGATTTTATTTCAAATTAATCATTCAAATTGTCATATGTATATTAATCATTAGATTTAGGACACTTTCATATCACCAAAAGACCATAAATTAAAAGTTTTAAACAAACACTCCAATATAAGTACATTGGATATATGTTTTAATGATATTATTTGTTTTTAAATACCATGCACTTTTTCAGATGGAAAATACAGTACAAGGCTATTAGAGGCAGCAAAAACCTTGTATGATTTTGCCAAAGCAAATCCGGGTTTATATTCAGATAGCGTACCCCAAGCAAAAGCATTCTACGGGTAACATCTTCTTTATGAAATTTAAACATTTATATGATTGAATGTGCAAGACGAAGCTTTTAAACAGATAGCCATGTGTTTGGTACATAGATTTAAGAAGATGTGGTATACGTGCCAATGAGACAACTCTACATCCAAGTCACAATTTGTAAATGTAAACCACTTAAGGTCAAAGTATGGTCTTCAACACGGAGCCTTAGCTTACAATGAACAGCACGCTATAAAGTGTCCGACAAATGTCAAACATGAAAACCAACGGTCTTAAATATATTTATATAAAACGAGGAAAACGTAGAGAAATACATATGAACCACATCAACAAACTACAACCACTGGATATCATGTTCCTATATGTACATGTATAATTATCTAAAGTGTCTTTGTCTTTCATGTTTACAGTGTAGGTTGACTGTTGGAAAGAATACACTTTCATTATCTGAAAAATATCAGTCTTTTGAAAATTTATCTTTTTCTAAAAATATCTAGAATTTAATGTGTAACTTCACATCTTATTGATTGTTGACCTGTTTGATAATTCTTAATACATGTACCTCGTTTGCATGGATAGATTTGTTTCTGTGGATACACATTTCGATGATTGTTAGAAAATTGTATTTTCGTTGATATTCGATTTTGTGGTTTTACTTAAGGATGTTCGCTACTCTGTTTAAAAATAACAAGTTTTTTAAAAGACTTATGAAATGATAGTATATGAATAAAGAAATTAAAAAAGCAGAAAAAAATGAAGGGTCCGTTTTCAAGATATAAGCCGTTGAAAATTTGGCGGGAAATAATTTTCTCTAGATTTTTCTTACACTTAACATTGGCACATGTTTTGTTTAAAAAAATACGAAAAAAATAACAAGAATTTTATAAGATTTTGAAATATGGCTTATTAAACTTTATGTAATAAAATTATGAAAAGAAAAGTAGGGGTTAGTGGGCAATTTTTTTTTTAATGGCAATACATGGATAAAACCAGAGGATTCCGAAAATCTGGCAAAAATTCAAAAAAATAGAGGAGCAAACATCCTTAAGTGAGGTTTTGGAATAAGTGTCAAATGTTCGGACTCCTCGGTGTTTTTCCATACGACACAATGTAAAATATTTTGCCCCATAACACCTATTCATCTTTTAACATAAGACTTACTAGCTCATAAAAGTCCATTTGACAAAATTTAAGCAGATTTTTTATTTTCTTTCTTTTGATTTCAGACCCAAATAATACCAAGCAAATAAGCAAATATAAGGTAAAAGACTGAGCCAGCATTTTCCCGCCATATTTAAAAAAGTCAAATATCTCGAAAAGAAGCTCCATGATCTATCAATATTTTTAGCTCATTTTGATCCTTTACTAATACTCTTCCAGCTTAAACTATCAATTTTGAATTCTTGATTTATTTAATTTTACCTAAGCTCACTTAAGTACGTCCTTAAGTCTAAATATAAGCGTAGGAAAATAGTATACTTCGTTGAACATTTAAAGTTGTGGATTACGTATACACATGAAATCCACTGAATACTTCTTGTATATTTTACAAATGCAAAGGCTCTGTTTTTTTTATCAACTAAAACTATATGATCGACTAACAATTTTAATGCATCATCAGTAATAAATATAATTAATATTCTTTAGTTTCCCATGACGGAAAGACGAAATAAGTGAAGTATGCGAGATTACTTTATAATACATATGATTGGTTTGTTTAGATCCTCAGGATGGAAAGATGAAATGTGTGAAGCAGCTGCTGAAATGTATAAGGCAACGAAAGAAAACAAATACTTAGAAGACGCCAAAACATACTATGAGCCAGCAACAGCCTGGGGATATTCTTGGAATTTCAAACAACCAGGCTGCCAGGTCATTTTTCTTTATCAACTCCTTTACCCACAAATGGTGATAACAAACACACAAATCAATTTGATCTTTCACTTTTCTTCGTTGGATTTGTTCGTCACGGTGTAAAATCTTCAGACATCCCAAAGGGGATCATAGATTTCAGTCAATCAAATATATCCGTCCAAAGGTTTGGCAATTTAAACAATGTGTCGACTATCTGCGAAATATTTCAAGAACATAATTTGGATATTATATGTCCTAATTTAAACCTGTCAATTTTATGACTTCATTCTGAAATGACATGATTACTCGATTAAACTAAACAGTGAAGTTTCATTGCGTCCATCATGTCAATATACTATTGATAACTCCAATCATTTACAAGAGTGAATAAAAAATAATAATGGTAAAATAAGTATAAAGAAAAGAAAAAAGTAGGGACTATACATGTACAAATGTATATTTACACAAACAATTGTGTATTTTCACCGGCGAAGCTTCTCGTATTTATATTTTGTAATTATACATTTTCAATAATTATATAATTGGCTAGATTTATCCTTTTAATATAATTATGTATTTGAGCTCCGTCTTATAGAAATATAAATCAATGACATCTTTCAACCATAAAATGCCCAATCAAAACATAGACAAAAGCAATAGGTATGGTGACTGCAATGGATTTAACTTAAATTAACTTTTTTTATTTGGAACATAACTTCATATAGAATTCAGAATGATTACCCAAACTGATTCTCTTACCCTTATTTGAAGTGTACCCTCTTTTACTGTTTTAAGCTTCTTCTATGGGAAATAACCAAAGATGATAAATATAAAGCAAAAATAGAAGCCTTCATAGATTCGTATTTACCTGGTGGGTCTGTTCCTATTACACCTTGTGGACTGACATGGAGAGATCAGTGGGGACCAAACAGATATGCAGGTGAGATACTTAACAAATAATGTTATTAATAAATCAGTTAAATAGATATAAGAAGATGTGGTATGAGTGCAAATGGGTCAACTCTCCATCCAAGTCACAATTTGTAAAAGTAAACCATTATAGTTCAAAGTATGACATCGACACGGAGTCTTGGCTCATACCGAACAGCAAGCTATAAAGGGCCCAAAAAAAAGTGTAAAAAAGCATTCAAACGGGTAAACCAACGGTATAATCTATATAAAAAGAGAATGTCTGAAAATAACCTTTCATTTGTAAAATGAAGTTTATAATGCCCAACCTCGTTTTTTTATACAAAATGATAAAAAGATATTTAACTGTCTCATATGTCCTCGGCACGTGAATGTATTATATTTATGACACCCTATATATAGCTAAATGCAATAATTTTACTGTCGTATCAATTCTTAGATTTTTCTTGTTACAGCCAATGCTGCTTTTATTGCCGTGATTGCTGCTGCTGACGGGATTGGTGGAGATAAATTTAAGAATTTCGCCATGTCACAAATAAATTACATGCTGGGTGATAACAATTATAACATGAGTTATGAGATAGGATTTGGAAAAAAATATCCATTGAGACCTCATCACAGAGGAGCGTAAGTTACATATATTCAATGCTGTCACCCTCCGATAATTTGAAACATCAGTCTGAAATATCTAAATATCAGATTGATTCAACCCCCAAGATTTTGAAATGGGAGCTCCAACAAGGCAACGTAATGAATAGGGCTTGTAAAAATTATATGCGTTAACTATATTTAATTGGAGCTCCATCAGACCCCCGAAGTACATCTCTTTAAATATATATCATGAACAATGTCATTTTCAAAATGTTCTCCCAAAAACAAACTACCAAAGCAAAAAAAGCTGAATATTTATGTATCAAGTAGTAATTATGATAAACTTTTTTTCGGGAAGAGGAATGAAGATATCGTAATTTTCGTCTTTGTTTTCTTTTTTGGCTTCTCATACATTTGTATATTTTGTTAGGTTTATTTGATACCCACTAAGAATATGTTGTAGAATTTAGGTAAGATTGTTTACAATAATAACAACATCACAAACCATATCGGACATGCAAAAAAGAAGATTTGGGGTGAAGTTCAATGAACCAGCACCTCAAAGACATCTAGAGGACTCGTTGTGATGTATCTCTGTAAAACTGCTACATAACTGTATATATAATTTAAGGTGAAAACAATTTTGTAAACGAAACGCGCGTCTAGCGTGAATACAAAATTTAATCCTGGTACCTATGATGAGTTGATTTACATGTTTATTCTCTATGATGAGTTGATTTACATGTTTATTCTCTATGATTCAGTTCATGTAAACAAGACAGATGTGTCAGCCATTCCGAGGACAATCCCAATACTTTAGTTGGTGGACTGGTGGGTGGACCAGGACGTAATGACGATTATCAGGACAGACGTGAAGAATTTATCAAAAACGAAGTGGCATGTGACTACAATGCTGGTTTCCAAACCGCATGTGCAGGTGATGCATTTATACATTTGTAGGTACAATGCTGGTTTCCAAACCGCATGCGCAAGTGATGTGACTTTATGCATTTATTTATAGTCCTACAATGAATATGTCTCTTTGCGATGCTGGATTCCAAACCGCTTGCGTAGGTGATGCCTTTAAAAATTTGTTAGTACAATGAATATTTCTCACTTTACAATGCTGGTTTCCAAACTGCATGCGCAGGTAAAGCCTTTATACATTTGTATGTCGATGAATATGTCTCACATTACAATGCTGGTTTCCAAACCGAATGCGCAGGTGATGACTATATACATTTTTATGTACAATTAATATGTCTCACTTTACAATGCTGGTTTCCAAACCGCATGCGCAGGTGATGCCTTTATACATTTGTATGTAAAATGAATATGTCTAACTTTTATAAAAGTTTTGACTGATTCTGCCACGCAAAAATTATTATCATGTAATATCGATGTAGAAAGATCCATTCCTTATCTTGATTTTGTAGGAGTTTGGGTAAATGTCCGTTTAAAAAAGTCTATGTTCTTTTCTCATATCTGGTTCGGTTTGACAATATAAACGTTACTTTTTTGGTAATTTTCCATAATCGCCCAATTGTCTCATCTGCTTTGGTAAAATAACTAAAATGTATTTTATTACTGAATTGATAGGCGTTCAAAATGATACATCTTTCATGTCGTACATTTGAAGTTGAGTTTTCGAATTTACTGACGGGATACAAAACAAGTACCAAAAATAAAACAACAGTGTACAGGCATCGTGAAACAAGTTGGTTGCATGCCCACAAAAACGCCTTGATGTTGTAGAAATGCAACATGTAACACAGTAATACTATGTATTTGATTGCAGGGCTTTAAAAAGTGACCAGACAAATAAATGCAGGGGTAATTAGCCCTGTTTTCTTATGCTTACCAATAACATATTTTAATTTCTTTATACAGGGCTTTACCATTTTGCAATCAACAACCAGCTGCCTCCATCTCCACCCGCGAAATGTTGAGTTTTATTATCAATAAATATATAAATACAGTCAACTCTCGATATATCGAAACCAGTCCAACCAGAGAAATATTTCGAGATACCCATAATTCGACTTATACAAATACCGGAAGTTTGAGACTAAGGGACACAGCTCTGTCAGGATTAGCTTAGTAAGGCATGTTCTACCCTAACCATAACTTGTCTGATTTTCACAGCCAATCCCGTAATCGTTAGAAATTTGGGATAAATATTGAAGGTAAACCAACATGAAATTTAAGGAAACAGAAAAAGATTTATAACTGAATATTCTTAATGTTATTGTTCATTGCAACAGAATATAAACTGGTAAAAATCTTTGCTGTAAGAAGGTGAGTTAGAATTGCCAATGAGACAACTTTTCACAAAAGACCAGATGACATAGAATTTATCATCTATGTGTCATTGTACGACCTGCAACAATGACCCAAGCGAAAACCGTCAAGCAATATATAAAAAGACCCGACATGATAAAAGTAAAACAATTATTATGTTTCCTTCGTTCGTTATCTTATTGTCGATATTCTGGTCGTGTCAATTGCGTCTAGATATGAGGTTTGAAAAGTATAACGATGACACACACAATGCTAACTCAGTAATGCAACTGATCTCACTTCTTTAGATCTATGACTATTGGAATTATTTCCAAGCAGGATTTTTTATTTGCACCTCCAAATATGTAGTAATCGGTATTATTTGCACCTATACATGTGTGAGACAATCAGTATTATTTGTACCTCGACTTATGCATTTATCGGTATTATCTGCACCTTGATACCTGCGATAATCAGTATTTTTGCACTTCGACTTATGCGATAATCGGTATGACACGGTCATATGCAAAAGCATTTTACTCCTTGCATGCAAGTTTCGTCTTCTATGAGATATTTTTCTAAAGATGGATCTTAATCTGCAGTTAAATATATGCCCGTCTAAAACAAAGGCTTTCATTGAATACAGATTTATATCTACATAACAGTACTAATAGTATAAACAAACATTAACATAATAATTCAATGTCCTTTATAGATCAAGAAGACGTCATATACCACTTTGTATAGTCCTATACATTTTCCTTAATCTTCTTACAGAGAAATGTTAGCTTTATGCGAAATAAATTCCACGCTGTTAACATGAATACACTTGTTAAATTCCGTTTTGCGTCAAGGCTAGTCTACTCTCAATCAATTATCATTTTATCTCTCTTTTACAATTTCACTCTTTTGTACTTTCCCCATCAATAATTTCATTAATACATGTATAAAGTAACATCGTACAACTATTTAAGTTGATTTCTTGACGCTCTGTTTATATGCTGTCATTATAAGGTCGCATATCTCTGGAATTCCAACCATGTTTTTAGCCTGAGTAAATAAAGTTGGGCCGCTTTGTCTCATCATAGCTGCATCCCTTTCCATTACCTAAAATATCCGTCAAAAAAATTATATCAGCTACATGTAATATATTGAGTACACTACAACACTTCTTCTATGATTGCATCGTGCATTCACCGTACATTGATCGTGCGTGTTTCGTGCATGTGATCAGTTTAAATTTTAGAAGATCTGCAAATCCTTTATAAATAGAGATTATGGCAAGTTGTTTTGACATATATCTTATTAATGACTAAAAGCAAATATAAGAATCTTTTTTGTTTGCCTTTGTTTACAGCAATTGAATGTCCCTAGAACCAACCTGTCTTAAGTATTATTCATATGCTAAAAAGCAGGACAAAAAAAAAAAACAGGGTAAAAAGATGACATATAAATTTGAAATAATTTTAGAACGCATTTACGTAGAGTTTATATTTTAAACAAGCCATGAGATGAACCAACACAGATCCACTATATTACCAAGTATGACAAATACTGACCCTGTTAATAAACTTAAAGTGTTTAATTGTAAATTTTATACTTTTATTTTTAGAATTATACTTACTTTTAGATCAGCTCCCACGGCTTCAGCGAGATCTGTTTTATTTACCACTAACAAGTCACTCTGTGTAATGCCTGGTCCACCTTTTCTAGGAATCTTGTCACCCCCTGCTACATCGATTATATAAATAATATAATCCGCTAATTCTCGGCTAAAATTCGCTGCCAGATTATCACCCCCTGATTCTATTATAACTACTTCCGGGTCAAACTTTCTCGTGAGATCTCGGACTTCCGCCATATTTAAAGAATAGTCCTACAAATATATATGTAAAGAAAATAATATCTTGTTCATATACATGTACGTTTGAATTAATTAAACACGAGATTGCAAATCTCATATAAAGCCAAGTGTTTAAAAGTGTTAACTGAAAGGCTAGAAATAAACTACAATTGAAAAAAGTCCAAGAAAGAGAATTTAAAAATTCCTCACGAAGACCCAAATAAATACGAAAAAATCGATTATAGGAAAGGTCTGTCTTGATTATTGATTAGTATTTATTAAACATACAGTGGCAAATATTTCATACATTAATGAAGAAGGACGCTATTGTGGATACAAATAAAACTCAGCTATGGACATCTTAGATGCACAACTTCTGTATGATAGCGCCTGCATAACTTTTTGAGATATATTTTAAAATTACGAACAGAAAATAAAGAGTTTCCTTGCGTATCTGCGGAACCATAGCTCTTATGTCTTATTTATATTTTTTGAAATTATAAACAAAATATTACAAGAAACCAAGCACTACGTATCCATGTGAAATTGTCATAAAATATCCTTGTAAGGAGCAGTATTCTTATAAAAAGAAAATCCTGATAGAAATACAAATGTATTTGACTTGCATTACCTCCCTTTTTACAAGATACATTTTTGTATTCGGGAATCAAAATGTTCTCGATTCGCGCATATAAAATGTTATTTTTTTTTGTGTGTGTTGCGTCGTCCATCTATAGCAATATATAGAAAGAAACAAACGTTAAATGTATCAAAAACATGTTCATTGTCCTAGACTTATAATTGACACTTCCAAAATTGATGCTCATTGCTTTTAATTCTAGCATAGGAACAAAAGCATAAAACATTGCATCATGTGACAGAAACAACCACGGAGAAGAGATGAAAAAAGCAATAAAAGTGTTGTTCGTATGCTTCATAATTTATTTTTTTTTGCTGCGCATTTTCTGATTTTTTATTATCGATGGATACCCCATATCCTTTATCTTATATTATACAAAGTATATCATGTATATAGCCAATGAATTATTATATACCTCTCTAATGGCAGCATGTGGACATCCACCAGTTTCAACTGCTGTCATTCTTTCCTCAGGTAAAGCTTTATTTCTCACTAAAAATTCCCAGTCCTCCCTGAAAGTATTTATACATTTTGAA
Organism: Mytilus galloprovincialis; assembly: GCA_037788925.1. NCBI lineage: Eukaryota > Metazoa > Mollusca > Bivalvia > Mytilida > Mytilidae > Mytilus > Mytilus galloprovincialis. Next base: position 55,419,665 of record CM075342.1, read on the forward strand.
AATGTTTTTTTTTCTTCAGAAAATCAACATCGCTTATAACGTTGTGGACATCTTTTACCGGCAATATCATGTAAAACTAATATGTGTCTTGAACAATTTAAACTAACATGTGTCTCGAACAATTTAAACTAACATGTGTCTCGAACAATTTAAACTAACATGTGTCTCGAACAATTCAAACTGACATGTGTCTCAAACAGTTTAAACTAATATAATTCTTGAACAATCAAAACTAACATAATTATGTCGGACAATTAAAACTGTTTTATATATGTGTCTCGAACAATTAAATCGTACACGTGTCTCGAACAATTAAGACTAACACGTGTCTCGAACAATTAAAACTAATATGTCACCGTTGTGTCTTGAACAATTAAAACTAATATGTGTCTCGAACAGTCAAAACTATACAATGTACACTGATCTTGTAGATATTGTTCTTTTTAATCGATTTATTTAAAAAAAACCAGGTTTCTTTGGTTTTCGATTGATACTTATTTACCAAGAACACGAATTCTCCTTATAGTTTTATTGTCGCGTACGTATGTGTTAAAAAAAAGAAAACTTGAAAAATGTGTGCGTAATAGAAATATATACAAACTGTTTGTTGTCTCGTTTGATTAAAGACAATTTTTTTACATAAATAACATATTATACTTGTCACGATTAACATTGTGACATTAATTGTTTTCTTTTCGACCGATTTCCGTTTATGTTTACTGGTGATGTTATAATTGTCGGAAACTGTTATAATATGTGATACGTACAGGGACAGAATTAATTATAATACATACATGTATTATGTGTCTCTGAAGTACTGAAGTATTTAAATTATACAATAATTCCTTCATGTTCATTATGTTCTTATTCTATCATGTTATAAACTGTAGAAACTCCAGAAATTGAAGCCTCCCACAAACAGACTGCCATACCAGTGAGAGGTTTAGCTAACTATAAACTCAGGTTTAAAACACCATTTTCAACACTAGGAAATGGTTGTACAAAGTCAGGAATATGAAAGTTGTTTTCATTCATTTGATGTGTTTCAGCTTTTGGTTTGCCATACGTGTCCTCACCCCACAGGGCCACTTAACCCTACAGTAAAGGCTCTCTGTAACAGGCGGGTATACGTACCTTGTAAATATATCATTAGTAACAACACATATACTATGTTTATCTCTAAGATGTTTACATATGGCAAGAACTGTGGCAGTTTTTCCCGACCCCACCGGGCCACCTATTCCTACTGTAAAGGCTCTCTGTAACAAAAGAACTTGTTTAGAATGGTACGCCTAAGCTGAATTAACGAGAATATAGAACGCAGACATGTCTTCAGCTTTTTTTTCCAATTCGCCTTTTCACAATCTAAAGGACGATTGTATCATTGTTCATACAACAACATGAAACAATGTTACGTCATTGGCTGGATTTCACGTTTTTAAACAAATCACAACTTTTTGGTGAACGTTTTTTTGAAAATGTTACACAGAATTCATTAGATTCGTAAACGGCGTATTGATAATGTGATACATGCGTAATTGAAAGGAACTAGATTTGGCAATTCTTTTAACCTCTTATTGGTCATATAGCTCCTGAGGAAGGCCGTACGGTGACCTATAATTTTTATGTGTCATTTTGGTCTCTTGTGGAGAGTTGTCTCATTGGCAATCATACCACATCTTTTTATATTTATTTATATATCAGGACTCCATTCAACTAATGTGTTTGAGCTTTTGATTTTGCTTTTTGTTAGGGGACTTTCCGTTTTGAATTTTCCTTGAAGTTCCGTATTATTGTTTTTTTTTGGTTTTTTTTTAAGTTTTATAATTATTGACTTTCAATTGTTTTTTAGTGTTGAGGATGTGTAGGTTAATTCAGAAAATCGTTTTCGACGCCCACTATTTATAAATTTTCTTGTTCATCTAATGCAGTAAAACCTAACCCCATCGGGACTGGTTAATAGCTTGAGAAGATAGTTTATTGTTCGGCCTTTGCATACAATTTTTCTTTCATCTTATACAGGTTTTCTGTTTACGCAAGGTCCTCTAGTAAATTTTTTGATTACAAAAAAAGGTTTATGTTTAATCCTGGATACAGCGAACGTGTGTCTTATATATATATATATATATATATATATATATATATATATATATATATATATATATATATATATATATATATATATATATATAATAAAAACTATAACACAAATTCCAATACGTTTCGGCCATTACGGCCTTCTTCATTGGAATAAATTACAACATTGAAACAACAATTACATTGCTTGGATACATTACGTTATAACAACTTTTATTACGTTCATTTGCCGCGTTTTTCGCTTTTTTAATATAAACATTTTTATTATCGTTCATACATTGTGTTGAGTCCTTCAGGTTCTAAAGTTTTTAATTTTTTTTTATCCAAAAGGCTTCTTTAGTTTTTCTGTAAGTTTCTGTCCAAAATACTCTTTCTATGGCGGTAACTTTTAAATTTGTCATTGAATGATTCTTCTGAATGAAATGGTTGGCTACTGGATCTTCTGTTTTCTTTGTTCGTATTTTTGAAAAGTTCAATAGCATTCGTTGATATAGTGTATTACCCGTTTGTCCTACATATAGAACTTTTTCACATTTTGTACAATTGATTGCATATACCACGCCTACGGTTTTACAATTTATTTGTTATATGCGAAAACTATGAGAAGATGGACAGGACATAAACATGTTTTGTTATAACTTGCCAATATATGACATGTATTCTTGTTTCAGAAACATGTCTAATGCATGTCAAGAACATTTGTCATCATAAACATGTTATTTTGTTTTGTTATAACAAATGAGCCTCCAGCTTATTATAACATTTTGATTGATTTCAAAACTCTAATAATACAATGACCCTCTGAACCAAAGGTTCCATATACTTTTAGTACTACTTTTAAAAAGCAGTTGAAGTAAACATTTGAAATATATTTAAAACTGGCGCCATTTTGATATCGGTGTGGTTATAAAATATCTTTCCCACAGTTCAGTATAAAAGCCACAATTTTCTATCCAACTTATCCAGTGGCGGATCCAGACCATTGTGAAGAGGGGGGGGGGGGGGGGGGGGTGTCTAACCTAAGTGGGCCACTCCATTCACGCTACAGAGGCGGATTTAAGGGGGCCCAGGGGGCCCGCCCCCCCTTTTTTGGAAAAAATTTGGTTGCTTATATAGGGAATCACTGAAGCGTGACTGGAGCGGGCCCCTCTTAGGTCAGTCAGTGGGCCCCCACTTATGAAAATTTCTGGATCCGCCACTGCGCTTCAGTGATTCCCTATTCAATCAACCATTTTTTCCCACGAAAAGGGGGGGGGGGCTTAGGCCCCTAGGCCATCCCCTGGATCCGCCTATGTTACCCCTGTTATGACATCACATGGTTAACATAAAGACTGTAATGCGTTTGGAAGGGACTAGTTTTCTTTTCCAGAGCACTAGGGTTCATCTCACGTTTGAATGGGTTTATGTAGTTTTTCCGTGTTGTATTTTACACGCGATTCCTGTTTTATTTAATGTCTCCTTTCTCTTTTTATATTTTCTGTCCCAATATTCTTATGAAAATGAGAATGGAAATAAGAAATGTCACCAAAGGGTCTTCAACAAAGCGGACAATCCCGCACCCGGAGGTGGTTTTCATTTTAAAAAAATATTAATTCAGATAACTTGCCTTTTATTAGTTAACATGTTTTGATCATTTAAATAAAATAAGAGAATAAAGTGCATCCTGTCCATCTTCTCATAGTTTTCGCATATAAAAAAAGTTCATATTCAGGTTCATAAAGTAGTGATTTAAGTTTTTAAGTTCGTCAGTAAGTTATGCAAAGATCATCTTACTATGCGTGATCAATGTCGTGTATTATCATTTGTAAAAAAGCATACATACATTTCAAAATTAAAAAAACAAATATGTACCACAATATAATCATAGAAACAATTTAAACTATCATACATGCTGAAACGGAAAAGCTTTTGTGTTTCTGCAATATACTGAACTATAATAGAAATTGCCAATATAATCGTTTACTATATTCCCTTCTTTAGATAACATTCTAAAGTTATTTGTCGCCTTGAATTCTAATTTCATAATGTCACATTTATTTGTTACTAATCATAATATGTTCATTTTGTCATATATATTGTTTATACATGTAGCAAGTTTGTTATTACCAATGACCTCTTGGACATAACTGTGTTTGAGTGTTTTTAAATAAATCTTGAAAACTTAATTGAGGTTTTCACAATAAAATAGAACGAAATCAGGCCATTTTGATGTATAGTATATTATTTCACATGTTCAAGTTCGAGCAACACGAGGGGTTCCTTGTTAATGATGTATATTAGTTAAAAATAATGATATGGGAATATTTTGTCAAATGTCTTCTTTTTATTCATATATTCGTTCCTGTTATGTAAGAAAACCTGAAGGAGATGTAGTATAATTGCCAATCATGAGATGATTATCCAACAGAGTCCAAATGATGCGAATTTAAGCAATAATGGATTACATAGGTTACCTATAAGTATGTATTCAGGTGAAATGTAAAAAAAAAATAGGAATTTAAAATTGATACTATAAATAAGAGTTGGTTAAGGAACAAAATAAACCAAAAAATATTGAAAGGTCATGGAACTCCTTTTCGAGATATTAAATTAAAAAAAAAAATATGGAGGGAAAAGGCTGATGAAGACTTTTACCTAATATTTCAATATTGGTCAAAGGTATAACTACTGTTCTAACATACCATATAGCCAACAAAGGGGAACTTTTAATGAAGGCCTCCGTCTCTTTATAAATAATAAAGCGGGAACGGTATCGTGAATGTAAAAACACCGAATAGTTTCGATATAAGCGTTTAACTTAGTGACATGGGAAGATTTAACTTTTTCAAAAAATGTGATACGTTCATAAATTTCGATTTTTAAAGCTCATTAGAGCTTGTGTTACTTTGTTTGCAATGTATCGACGATAAATAAAACTTTGATTAATTTTGATAATATTTTTTCTCGTTTGGAATAATCTACAAGAAATACATGTTGATTATTTGATCTTTCTACTCCCGCCCCCTATTTCTCTGTTGTTCTGTCAAAGAAAGCAACGTCGCTAGTTTACGAGATTGAGTCTGAAATCATACTCCACAAATAACAAAAAACCTGCCGGTACAGTCGGAAATGCCAGAAACATATATTGTATTATACATACATGTATGTCTCTTAAAGGACCACGTACAAACTTATAATTTGAAAATCACCTGTTTCCAGTCCGTACGATATAAAGGTTGGTCTCGACTTGAAAACGTTCCTGGATTTTCCATTATCTCATGGGTGTGTCCGTGTTCGTGGTGGTCCCCATGTTGATGACCGTTAGTGTGTAAGTTCACATGTTCGTCACTGATCGGACCAGCTGTGAATAAGGTTATACAGAATATTACATCATTGATCGGGCCGGCTGTGAATAAGGTTATATATTACATCATTGATCGGACCAGCTGTGTATAAGGTTATATATTACATCATTGATCGGACCAGCTGTGTATAAGGTTATATATTACATCATTGATCGGACCAGCTGTGAATAAGGTTATATATTACATCATTGATCGGACCAGCTGTGTATAAGGTTATATATTACATCATTGATCGGACCAGCTGTGAATAAGGTTATATATTACATCATTGATCGGGTCAGCTGTGAATAAGGTTATATATTACATCATTGATCGGACCAGCTGTGTATAAGGTTATATATTACATCATTGATCGGACCAGCTGTGAATAAGGTTATATATTACATCATTGATCGGGTCAGCTGTGTATAAGTTTTCTTATTACATCATAAGAAGTAATGAAGTGAACATACAGTAAACTATGTATTATATTAGAAATTTACTATTTTTTAAGCAAAACGATAACATTCATCAAAATTCGTCATAGAGACCGTTGTTTTTCCTGTTTGAATGGTTTTATACTATTCATTTTTGGAACCTTTTATAGCTTTCTGTTCGATGTGAGCCAAGGCTTTGTATTGAAGACCGTACTTTGACCTATAATTATAGTTTACTTTTACAAATTGTGACTTTGATGGAGGGTTGTCTCATTGCCACTCATATTACATCTTCTTATAGCTATAAAGAGTGGGAGAAAATATAATTCGGAAAGTAAACAATAGCTTGAGGACACTGATTAAAACACTGATCTTGTGTCCAAGCTTTGCTTCCAATGATCTATAAACACTCCGTTCTACTTTCTGTATTCAAGAACTTTCGGGATCCTCTAGTTTTGTTGGATTAAAATCCGCCTTCCAAAATTTGCAGGAATACATTTCATTGGCTGAAGTTATAATCATCGTGACAGATAGTAAAACGGAAGGTTGACAGAGCTTAGACACAGGATCTGTATTTAAATCAGATTGGACCGTATCTATAATTTGTCAGTTCAGATATAATTGTATCAACTGTTTGTAAAGTGTTTTTTTAAATAATAAGAGACTGAACTTTTTCTATTTTCTGAGGCAACTATAAAAGAGAAGATGTGGTATGATTGCCAATGAGACAACTCTCCACAAGGGACCAAATGACACAGAAACAAAACTGTTTTGTTCGTATGCATTCTCTCTTATCCTTTTATAGGAATAATCATTTATATTTATATGTTGCTACGCAGGCTCATTGTTTTCTTTCCGCGCGAAAATTCATTTTTACATTTGCCCCCCCCCCCCCTTTTTTCCACTGTTCCGAAAATCTAAAGATCGTCCCCTTAATTGTTTCCATGCACTTTTCTTTATTTACATTCTCTTCCACCTGGGTGGAGAAACCTTTAAAAATCCGTCTGATGTGGAAATTCTACATGTGCATAGAAAACGTTTGTGTATTGTACTACATTAAACGAGTAACACTATTCGCTTTGTGAACTATAATGCTGTCAATGCTAGATGATTGTTTACCAACCTTTGAGAAAGTTGACTCTATCGTTTGACTCCATGATGACGGTCTACAGACTAGGAATGCAATGAAACTTGTGTCTTATCGTTATCTTTTTTCTTGTTCTGCAATCCTAAGCACGAAGATAACAGTATATCAATTATTAATAATTAAAAAAAAACAAATTACAATCATCGACAATTAAAATTATAACTTTCTGCTTTATATTCGCCCCTTTACATCTTTCAGTGCCACTACTTGTGTAACATAGTACGGACAGGTGACTGAAATGTAGGCAATGGTGTGCAATAACAGAATAGAATAACAGTAGAATATAGATGAAATAAGCCTACGACTCAAATGGTCCATATTCTGGTGTAAAGATTTAAACACGGCACGGCGTTTTAATCCCCAAACTAAGATCGCGAGGGCAGATTCCCAGGGACAGATATATGAAGGAGTCAAGGGCGTCCGTGCTCCCTTGGGAAGCTATATATAAGGTAAATTCATCAAATTTCAACATTTCCCACTCTAAACGTTGCCTCATTATGACCCCCTTTTTCATTACCAGGTATCTTCAACTGTATTGTAAAAACAATAATAAGGTAAGGCTTTTATCTAAGTATACTGCTTACTTCAAAGCACAAAGCGTGTTCAGTATAAAACTACATATATATAAGACTTTCCATCCATGTAACAATTAATTTAAAAAAGTATTTACCATTAAGTACATTATATATATTCACTATTTTAAATGAAGGCATATTGTTTTCCTCGTTCTTTTTCAACCACAAAACACCAAGACAGTAAAACCATCAACTTATAATAAAGTACTAGTCTACAATTTCTATGCACTGCGGCATTCACTAATAAAATATAAACGTTTCTGACAAAACACACATCATCCAGTACTTGAATCATAGAGCAGTTACGGATCCAGGGGGAGGGTGTCCGGGTATTAACCCCCCTTTTTGACGATTAATAAAATCGATTTCTTTGTAGCATGAATACATCACATTTATAGCACAGTGCTATTTATAGGATGTCATGATTCAATAAATAACATTAAAACCATGGGATATACATAGATGATCAAGCCTTCATTTCTTTATTGACAGCATTACTTAAAATATTAATTTAAAAAAAAAATTCAGACACCAAAACTTTCGTTATATTGGTCTAAAAGCACGTTTAAATTTCTTGATTATATATGCATATCCTATTTTTTAACATCAAAATGTGATTTAAAAAAAATGTAAAATGTAAAATGTATCTTACCTTACTACACGGTCTTAACAAACTCCTTACCAATTAGATTAACTTGTACTTTTGGTATCTTCAGTTCACGTGTGGAAACTATAAGTTACATAAGTTACTTACGGTTCGATGAACTCAGGTGAACTGAAGTCTCCAATGATTTAACGTCTTCTCAAACTGTACACACCACAATTAAGTGATTATATACTGTGGAAATATCATAAACGACAAATTTTAAGAACAAAATATATTAACCGATTGTATCGTACATTGTACATTGCGGTGATATTAACTTGTCCTGAAGGACGGAAGAAGATTCAGCGGTAAGGTAAGGTTGCAATGTGTTTTCTTGTCTTTGGCTGCATGTTCCGATGAATTTTCGTTAATAGGTAAAGGGGTATAATTGCAAAAGGTATTTAATAATCTTTGTCAGGCAATATTTCTTTTTGGCCAAATGGGCCAATTGGGCATTTCTCATCACTTTTCGTCCGTCGTCCATTAACTTTAAAAAAAATCTTTTTCTCGGAATCTACTTGGCCAACTTTAACCAAATACAGTATTTGGCTAATATCTCTGAAACTAAATCATTTAGAAAGCTAATAAGACAAGCATAGACTGAATATTTAGTATTTAGTAATTTTAAGTAATTTTTGCAGCTTTGGGTTTTTATCTTGAATATCAATACAGATAGAGATAAACTGTAAACAGCAATAATGTACAGCAAAGTAGGATCTACAAATAAATCAACATGACCAAAATTGTCAATTGACCCCCTTAGGAGTTATAACCCATATGTATTTATTGTCTTATTGATCATATTTTTTATATAGTATATGGCTTTCCATGCACTATGAAATGCTATGTATACCTGAATGACTTAATTGTAGATTTTATAGTTATCCCACGATGACGCGGTGTGTCAGTGTAAGATCACCCCGATGGCCGGAGGCCAGAGGGTGATCTAACACTGACACACCAAGTCGGAGTGGGATAACTATTTTACATCCCAGCTGTTTTAGATTAGACGAAAAATCATTTACAATTCATAAAATCTAGTTTAGAACGCCACACAACCATTATAATATACTTTATACATTACTATATGATTTATACCCTTTTTGACCCCCGAACACGATGACTAGATATCAAACAATGTCAACTCGCCCCACTGGCTAATCGGCCCAACCTATATCGCCACTCTATGAAAAAAATCGTCCCACTCTTGTTTACCGACTCGCCACACTTTTGAAAAAAGTGTAATATCAAACTGAACAATCACTGACAACTCACTTATTAACGAAAAGGGTTTAAACCCCACTGAATAAAGGTCTGCCAACTCGCCCCACTTATAAAAAATATCTTGCTTCCTTTAAGTAGGTTAAATTACTACCAGTACGTATCCAGTCATCCTGGTGTAGTGGTTGTGTCGTGGCTTGATATGCTAAAGGTCTTGAGTTCGAATCCCAGCATATACACTGGATTTTTTCTACGTGAATTTTGATAGATAGTTGGTCTTTTCCGTATAATTGTATATTTAATTATAAGTTTTATAGTGGATTTGACATTCCCGCCGAAATGTTACAGAACAAAGGAAAGCATGCATAACAAAGAAACTCAAACTGGGGTGATCTGGTAGGTGTGATCCGGCTCAGATCACCCCTGTTAGAACAAAGGAGCTGGGATGTAAGTATTACGAAAGTGAATCAACGAAGTGTATTACAAACCCCTGAGGCAATTTCCATAGTAAAACAGCAAAAGAAAAAGAAATCATGTGTACCGTTTTTTTTTTGTCAAAATATTTTGATAAAAACAAGATAATAATGGGGCAGATATATAAAAGGGTTGAGGGCGGCTGGGCTCCTTTATGAAGTTATGAATATGGTAAATATTTTAATGTTTTACATGTCCAACTCTTAAAGTTACCTAATTATGACCCCCTTTTTCATTACTAGGGACCTTAAACTGTATTATAAAAAAAAAACTAATGATAAGGTAAGGCTTTTATCTAAGCTACAGGACTGGTGTGTATACAAATGTATTCACTATTTTAAATGAAGGCATCGATCTTTGCCTCAGTCTTTTTCAAGATGAATAAAAATACACTGAGACGATATCAAACCATTAAAATGTTAATAAAGCACTAGACTACAATTTCTATGCACTGCGGCATTAACTCAAACATAAACGACGTAACTGACAAAACACACATCATCAAAGTCTTGAATCATAAAGCAGTTGTGGATCCAGGGGAGGGTTTTTTGACGATCAATGCATTTGAATTGTGACATGTAGTTGAGAAAATACACAAAATAGCGAAAATAAAAATTGTCACAAAATGGAATCGAAGAAAAAATACACAAAAAAGCGATAATATTCAAGCTATGAAAAATATTTTTTTTTTTAAATTTTCTAACCATTTTTATAATTTGTGAAAAATAAAGTGTAATTTTGTTTGGCAAACAGACCTTGTAATATCAGTTACTTGAAAGATAGATGGTCAGATATTATTATTTAAAACCATTGTAAAAAGTTATTTATACATAATTTTTCGTTCGTTCACCCCTATGACCTTTACATAACATATATGTCATCTTAACCTAGTCTGACTCTACATTTAACCTTACAGTCAGCATAATCCAGATTATACCTGTAATAAAAAATAAACGATCAGGAGTAAAATCGATTTCTTTGTAGAATGAATACATCACATGTATAGCACAGTGCTATTTATAGGATGTCATGATTCAATTGATAACATTACAACAATGGGATATAAATAGATGATCAAATATTACGAAGCCTACATTTCTTTATTGACAGTATTAAATAAACTATAAATTTTTAAAAATATTTCAGACACCAAAACTTTCGTTATATTGGTCTAAAAGCACGTTTAAATTTCTTGATTATGCATGCATATCCTATTTGTTAACATCAAAATGTGCACGTGATTGATTCATTGGTCGATTCATCAGTTCATGTTAGAATGGAATAACCTTCACTTTAAAGATGTAAAATGTAAAATGTATCTTACCTTACTACACGGTCTTAACAAACTCTTTACCAATTAAATAAACTTACTTTTAGTATCTTCAGCTCACGTGTGGAAAACTATAAGTTACATAAGTTCGAGCATAAGTTACTTACGGTTCGATGAAGTCAGGTGAACTGAAGTCTCCAATGATTTAACGTCTTCTCAAACTAAACACACCCCAAGTAAGTGATTATAAACTGTGGAATTATCGTAAACGACAAATTTAATATAAAATATATTAATCGATTGTACATTGCGTTGATATTTATTTGTCCTGAAGAACGGAAGGAGATTCAGCGGTAAGGTAAGGTTGTAATGTGTTTTCTTGTCTTTGACTGCATTTTCTGATGATTTTTGCATAAATATGTAAAGGGGGATAATTGCAAAAAGTAAACTATGTAATAATCTTTGTGAGGCAAACATTTTGTTACCTTACTTTGCAGCTTGCCCAATGGGCAAAGAGCTTTTCTTATCACTTGGCGTCAGTCGTCCATTAATTTTAACCAAATTCTTTTTATCGGAAACTACTTGGCCAAATTTGACCAAACTTGGACACAATCATGATTTGGATATCTAGTTTTAAAAATTCAATGTACCCGACGAGCCCATCTGCTAACCAACATGGCCACCATGTCTTAAAATAGGACATAAGGGTAAAATACAGTATTTGGCTTATATCTCTGAAACTAAAGCATTTAATATGACAAGGACAGAAATGTAGATAAGGTTTCGATCTTTTTGCCTTGAGATTTTCAGACGAATCAGACAACCCGTTGTTGGGTTGCTACCCCTGAACTAGTAATTTTAATTAGTTTTTGCAGATTTTGGTTTTATTTTGAATATTATTATAGATAGAGATAAACTATAAACAGCAATAATGTTTAGCAAAATAGGATCTACAAATAAATCAACATGACCAAAATTGTCAATTGACCCATTAAAGGGACACTAGCTATGAGATATATAAAAAATCTAAAGTTTGATTGTTTTCTGTTCAATCAATAATGAAAGTGAAATAGTGAAATAACAATTCGCTTTTTGCAGCCAAAAAGGTTCAATTTTGTCAAATTACGCTTAGAAACATTGATAATTAGTAATTCACTTGCAAGTGAATGAGTCGACCTCTTTAAATCCGTATTCATGTGAACTTTAATTTAACCCCTAGCTAGAGATTGACAACGCATGCATTGTACGTGTACTGTTTATTTAAAGAAAAAGAATGTCAACAATGAAAGTGACACTACGGTAAATCATTTGATTACTAATTCGATGCACATAAAATCTTCTTATACGGTTAAAAACAATGAGAAACATCTATTTTTAATCTATAAAATAAAATCAAACAGACCTATAAAAATCCAACTGCACGTGTTGGTTTAATCTATTCATATCTTTATTTATGTTTACATCGCTTATATGGTCATCTGAGGTCAAATCGATAGGTAATTAGATGGAGTCTGGACTAAAATACACACGAAACAAACCTATATATTATCTACCCCATGCTCTGTAAACTGTTTATTTTAGACTTTTGATAGTTTGGATAAATGTTTTACATTGTTAAAAATCAAATATGAGAATTTGAGTCAAATCGGCGACCATGAATTTGACAGCTAGTGCCGCTTTAAGGAGTTTAAACCCATATGTGTATATTGTCTTATTGATCATAATTTTCATATAGTATTTGACTTTCCATGCACTATAAAATTCTTTACCTGAATGACTTCATCGTACATGAGTTTGAGATAAAATTGAAATTAAATTTTACCTAAAGCAGAAAAAACTCAATTTTTGAACAATTCGTCTTATTTGTGATAAAACTACATCAGTGCTTTGATATCATGAGGCCTTTTGAATTATGTTCCTATGAGTCCCAAATGGAGAAAGAATATTAATGTGTGTTTTTTTTTTTGGGGGGGGGGGGGATGTACTGGTTGTCAAAGTTCGCCAATTAAGCAATTACTATGCATGCGATACTGAAACCTTTAGTTTAACAATAATAAAATGGTTATTCGTAGATATTTTCCTTGAATGCAAGAGTTGTGTATCCTTGATCATGTTATAAGAAATACACACTTAATCAATAATAACAAGTTTACGATTAGAATCAGTACAACCTATACCTCGAGACCTATACATGCACGGTCGGTAGAATCAGTACACCAAGTGTGTGGCCAATCTGATCACATGTATCCCAACAATCTGACACATTGAAGAATCATCCTAGATATTGTGTATTTCAAAATCTTAAAATACTGCACGACATAGAGTCATAAACCTTAAAAAAAGACAAAATAAAGTCACAAGAATGTGTCATACAAGTGAGACTGTTAGCTTTAAATCATGAAAAGCAACGGCCTAACTTATAACAAAACAATCTACACGAAAAAGAAGTATGACAGACATGAACCAGCTACAGCTACTGTAAGCAGACTCCTTACTTGGAATAGACACATTGAATGCAGCGAGGTTAAGCATGTTTTATGGGTTCTCAACCCTTTCCTAAACTGGGAAAGTTTTGTAACAGCATATCATAAAAACGAACTGTAAAACTCATAGTCAACTATAAAAAAAAAAAAAAAAACGAAATGACAAATGTAAAACAATGCAAACGAGAATGTACTATTATATATATCTCGGTCTACCTATCGAAACTGATACCGTTTGTCGTAGAACTAAAATTTAAAGTACATCTCATAGGTTGAACACGAACTTGAACGTGGAATTATAAAAAGGTACATGATTAGGAAAGCATTGTCAAACTATGATCCATTATGCAGGAAACTTAGCTGAATTAGCGCCAAGTGTTGGTCGGATATTTCGAACAAAAAAAAGGTCCGAAACAGCACTTCTGATAACTTCTTCCAGGTTTTATGAATCATCGTCGGACTATTGTGTTAGTTTAAATGAGTGATTTATTTAAAAAAGGAAGGTAGATAAAAACAATTTAGTTGATATAATGTTAAGTTATTTACAGAACTATGAAGTTAGCACCGCGAGAGTTAGAGAGTTTATTAGTCCACCAAGCAGGATGTGTAGCACAGAGACGACTTGCACGTGGTCTTCGCCTGAATCACCCAGAAACAATAGCTATAATTGCATCGCAGGTATGTAAGAAGACAAATGTTCTTATAAAATTTATGACTTATATTCTTTAAAAAAAAACTTAGACTTTAGTTTATGAACGAATAATTGAATTTTAGATGTAAGTCGTCTTCTAATTGGTTGACAGTGTTTTGTATATCAGTTCATATACGTAATTTCGTCATGTGATCGTAATGTCATCAACGTTTTTTTTTTTCATGATTTACTCCGGCTTAGAATCAAATTATAAGGGATGACTGTTATATTTTGTCTGTCTATTAGAAGTAACATAAAAAAATGTGGTGCACTCTTTAAAATAGCCTGCTACGCGTGTTATTCATGATCATTTTGCACCAAATTTTTTATGTTATCTTTTCATAGACAAAAAAAATATTACAGTAATTCCCTCGTTAAACCCTAGTCGATGCCACTGCACGTGGACGATTCGCCCCGAGGGTATCACCAGCCCAGTAGTCAGCACTTCGGTGTTGACATGAATATCAACTATGAGGTCATTTTTATAAATGCTCTGTAATACAAAACCTTGAATTTTTCGAAAAACTAAGGATTAAATTGTTATCTCAGTACAATAAATTACATTAGTCGTATTTGGCACAACTTTTGGGGAATTTTAGGTACTCAATGCTCTTTAATTTTGTACTGGTTAGGCTTTATAACTATTTTGATCTGCGCGTCACTGATGTGACTTATGTCGCGCGTCTGGCGTATTAAATTATAATCCTGGTACCTTTGATATTTATTTAGCTCTCAATGTAAAACAACTGGTGATATGTGATTGAAATAGAATCACAGATATACGTGGAAACTCTTTTTATAATTAGTTATCTGTTATAATATTAACAGAACTTTCATCATTGTTATAATAGCATCTCAGGTATGTCTTATCGAATAGGCAATAACCTTCGAAATACTAATATGAAAAAGTATATCTCAACAGGTCAGATTAACGATAATTGTGCCAATTATGAATACATAGAATTGAGAAAGGATATTTTTACATTTTATGAGAATTCAATGACGGGGGGTCTGTTTATGTAGTTTAAGCTGTACTTTTACGATTTTCTTAGACGTCCCTGATTGTTTTTTATTTGAATAGAGATGATTTTTAAACTGACTCAGATCTAGAGCAGCACGATGATTTTATGTTAAGTTTTACCTTTTGAGGTCAATGACTTATTCAAGTGCACAGCTCTGAAAAAAATTGACGGTATTTTATTGACGGGCTTTTAAATATATGGATCTTCGAGAGATAAAAGTCACATGATAAATGTATTACATGTACAAAAATTGTCAAGTTGTCAAGTCAGACACGTATTACTAGTATCGTGGTTACAGAATTTACCAATGTGTTTAGTCCCATGACAGTTATATACATGTATGTCCCCGACTAATTTTCCTGGGATTTCATCCAGAAGACATGTATTTATATGTAAAAAAATGGACATTATAAGATTGATAGACGGTTGTACATTAAATTTGTTAGACAGTTATGTCCCTAAACTAATTTTCCTAGGAAATCATGCCCATATCATTAATGTTCTTAGGTCAAAACGTCCATGTCATTTATTAGTCCCCTGCGAACGCGTTGTTAGGGACATAGAAATATCGGGTGTCAACCTGTCCATTTGTGCGTCTGTCCGTCTGGTCTTGTTGACTCTCTGTGTACAATTCTTACAAGTTTTAAATGAAAATTATAACATAGGTTTATATCAACAATGACTTGACGATTTCGAAAACCAGTACCGATCATTCATTTTTAAAGAGTTATGCCCCTTGGAAAACTTAAAAATAAGGAAAATTGCATTGTTAGCAATCTCATGTTTGCAATTATTTTTACAAAACTTGAACCAAAGGTATATATATTAGCAATGTCTTTGGCAAGTTCGAAAAATCAGTGACAATCAACAATATCTAGAAATGAGATGTGCCCTTGGAATTATTAATTTTATGGAAAATTGTCTTTTGAGCGCTCTAACGTGTACAATTATTGCCAGATTTAATGAAACTTATATCAAAGGTTTATATCATTAATGTCAGTGGCAATCAATTATTAGTCCCAAACCGCGACGAAATCGAAGGGACTTAAGATTTGCACTCCGTCGGCTGTCTGTCCGTCTGTCTGTCCATCCGTCAGTCTGGCAAATCAGTTTTCTACACCTTTGTGTTCATCATGCTTGAACTTATTGCTGAAGATTGGTATATATTTTTTTCATGACAAGTTACAGATCGGGTTCGAAATTTATTCCCGTTTGATAATTTTTGCAGAGTAATGGTCCTTGGATTTAGAAAATTTTAATCAGTTTTCCACACTTTCTTTCATCATGCTTGAAGATATTAATTTGAAAATTGGTATATAGTTTTATCATGAAAAGTTACAGATCCAGTTTGAATTTTGTTCTAGTTTGATGATTTTATGCAGATTCAAGTCCTTTGAAGACATTTACTTATATAATCAGTTTAAATACATTTTCCGTCATGTTTGAGATATTGACTTGATATTTGTTATATAGATTACAAGTTAATGAGCAAGTTCAAATTTTTCTTCCAATATAACGAGCTTTTAACCGATTGGGATCTATGCATTACCATGCAATACTCACAGAATGCAAGTCGGTCGTCCCTTGACCAACCCTCGTTGTGGTCTATGATAGTGATAGTAAGGTTTTTAAGATCAATTTAATATATGTTTGATTTCTTCAATCAAATGTTCTTATGTAAAAAAAATCAGTCACTCCTCCACATTTAATATTACAGATACAAGAGCTGATCAGGGACGGATATACAGTTTCAGACCTGATGTCAAAAGGAAGAGAGATGATAGGTATGTTCCCATTCACAGAGAAATCAGCTATATAAAAAAAAAAGAATCTTTATAGATCTTCTAAGGCATTTAAATATTTGATCAATCAGTTGACGGTTAAGTCCAATTTGGTTATATGCTTTTGACGTGGCTCGGTATTTATACATCCAGCCATTGTATTATGGTACTATCAAGAATTTCAAAACAAATCCTTGGTGCTATGTTTTTATTTTACTATTCTTGTCTTTCGTTGTTTTCTTATGTACTTTGTCCAGAGAGTGTCGAAATGCTTGTTTGTATTTTTTGGTTGAAATATGTATTTGTTGTAAATGTGATTAAGATTATAATAAAGTTTTGACTGATGAACTTTAATTTTGACAGTTTTACATTTGTACCTTTAATTGTGTTTTGTTTAGCTCACTTATCGTTGTAAATATAATGAAATTCTTTGCGACTGTCAAACAAGTGGGGTTTATCTAGCTATAAATCCAGGTTTAATCCATTTCTACATAAGGAAATGTCTGTATCAAGTCAGGAATATGACAGTTGATTAACCATTCGTTTGATGTGTTTGAGCTTTTGATGTTTGCCATTTGATAAGAACTTTCTGTCTTGAATTTTCCTTGGTGGTCGGTATCTTTGATATTTTACTTTTGACTGTACAATCCAAACATCGTCAATCAGTTTTTATAATTTTATATGACGGTCTAATTTATCATTTAAGGCATCCGGTTCGTAAGTTTTTACCTGGTAAAATTCCGGACATATAAAGCAGATGGAAAATTATGATTGCTGTAAACATCGGATCACAACTATTTATTCAGTTATTTACGTTCAAGTATATATACATGTTTTACCTTTATTGTACTTGGTGAAATAACAATTAACCGAATTGTGACATTTTGACTGTGTCTTGCCCCTACATTGTCTGATATTGCGCATTCTGTTAAACACATATATTGTAATAAAGATAAAATTGCACGAGGACAGAACAATTTGAATTCACTTGTTAAACATCCGGTCTTTATTTATAGTTCAATTTATTTAAGTCTTGAAACGTTGTCTGTTATTTATATTATATCCTAATTTCTTTGTTAAAAAATGTTAGTAGTAGTTGGTCGTATGGCGGTTTGCAAGGGCTCACACTGAAGCTATTAAACCAAGAGTTCAAAATGGTGAAGTTAGTTTAAACAATATTTAATTTCAAAACGTGCACAAAGTATAATTATTCAATATAAATACAGGGATTCGGAAACAAGAAAAACTTATATAAATCTGTCTCCTTTATGGTGAAGTTGAAATCATCCCTTTGTAAATTTTACGGACGCCATCACGAGTTGGTTGACCGTTATGGAATAACCGTTTCACAAATGATATCGGATATGTTCCTTATGTCGTAACTACAATCCCCTTCCCTTTCATAAATGTGTCCTACCGAAATTGGACTATTGACCGGATTTGATATCACATAAACAACACGACCGGTGCCACATGTGGAGCAGGATCTGCTTACACTTCCGGAGCCCCTGAGATCCCCCCTAGTTTTTGGTGGGGTTCGTGTTGCATATTCTTTAGTTTTCTATGTTGTGTCATATGTACTATTGTTGTCTGTTTGTCTTTTTCATTTTTAGCCATGGGATTGTCAGTTTATTTTCAATTTATGAGTTTGATGTCCCTCTTATATCTTTTGTCCCTCTTTTATGATTATATGTTAACATATATATATTGTTTTGTAGTAACCATAATAATGACTATGTATTTTGCCTCTTGTTGCACATGCAAATATGTGTCAGAGGGTTTCCAAATAAAGTATATTGTTATTGTTGTTATTGTTTTAAATGGACAATATATTGAACTTACCTTCTGATAATATCGTGTTTTTGTCTTCAACAGCAATAGTTTACTGTATATGCCATCTTCCATCGATTAAACCAGTCACTTTCACGTGTTATAGATTTCCTTGTAGGAGCGCGACACGTCACTTCAATATAAAGCATGATACCAGAGTGTATACTCTATTGTCTACCCTTAACTTCTATGGTTATCAAAACTTACATCACCTGACCTCATACGTCCTCTTATTAAATACCTCAGCAGAAAAATTGATTAGTCAAATGTCGTATTGTTCAGACACTCATTTGATAGTCGAATTTTATCATAAATTATTCTTTAATGTAATTATATTCGTTTGGGGTTTTGTTTTAAATTACAAATCAAATGTCGTAGTCGACGCCAATCAAATCATCTTCAATTAATCATAATTTTGTAAAGATCGATATAAAGTGTCCATATTTGTCAAGAGTTAGTTGTTAGTGTCATTTACGCGTTTAATTGTTTTTGATTTCCATTAGTTGTCTTGGTCTGCTTTCCTGCTCTCCTATAATTTTTCAATTTTTATTTTCCAACACAATTTGTCGATTTTTTATTTTACTGTCTTATTGTATATATGTTATAGAGTAAATTAAATCTTTATTACGCATCAATTATTTTCATCAGGATTTAATCAAGTGATGCCCGGTGTTGCTGACATGATCCATGAAGTACAAGTCGAAGGAACATTTCCAGATGGAACTAAACTTGTAATTATTAACTGACACATAATTGATTAGTTCATGTATAGGAATGAGCTGTAATATTAAATGACAAATGTATAATTTGAGTCTATAGAAAAAAGGATAAATAACCTGCACTCAGATTTCTCTCTTGTGTAGATATCCTTGTACTATTACTTATAACATACCATGGTTGGAAGCCAATAAGACCACACAATAATAATAATGTTGAACATGTATCACATTGTAATTAAGAGAAGGGATTTGTCAATTAACGATTTCATAACTATCTTACGCAAATGTAATTAAAAACAGAAATTTTACAATTTGCATACAAAGTTAAATCACAAAAATACTGAACTCCGAGGAAAATATAAAACGGAAAGTACCTAATCAAATGGCAAAATAAAAATCTCAAACACATCAAACCAATGGAAAACAACTGTCATATTTCTGACTTGGTAAAGGTATTTTCTTATTTAGAAAATGGTGTATTAAGTCTGGTTTTATACTAGCTAGCTAAACCTCTCACTTGTAACACAGTCGCATAAAATTTAATTTTATTGCCTACGGTCTATGAACAAAAACAAAAACAGACATACTAGGTACAAATGTCAAAAAGGGGTACAGCAGCCAACATTTTGTTATAACCTTAATCACTATAAAAAGAAACAAATATGTAACAAAGAAGCACAAACACACAGATAGACAAAGCACATTAGCAAAAGTTAAAGACAAAAATACTAAATACTATCATAGCCCAATAACACGATGACGGGACAGAGTCATTTCAAATGGATATCACCAAAAATAGGCAGCAAAATAAATCTTCATAAAGACAAACAAAAACACACGTTACTAAGATTATAAACAACATTTTTTTTTCGTTTTTTGTAATCTTTATGTCCATATTTGTTTACTTACATGGCACATTTTTGATTTTCTAGGTGACAGTTCACAAACCAATATGTAGAAAAGATGGCGATCTTGAACTTGCTCTTTATGGAAGCTTTCTACCTATTCCAGCACTAGAAAAATTCAATGAGGCCAAAGGACATAAGATAGAGGCAAGTGAATTAAATATATTTTATCATATCTTAATTTATCTCAATATTTTGTTTTCCCATTAGATTCTAGTCAGCTAGCAGCTATGTATAGTTAAAGCAGAAGTTGCATCTGGATTTGAAAAGTAGATAAGTTCTTCAGGTTTTGTGGATATTCCCATTAATTTATATTCAAAATTTAATCATTGTATAGACGGCATGATTATAGTTTCTTAAAATTTGATTCAAAGTTCGATAAAGATAGACCTCGAAGTAAAATATTTTAGACTTTGTTTCAACGTCGAAGAGGTAAATACCTCGTTATAAAATATCCTAAATTTTGAAGAAAAAAAATGGAATTGATAATTATTATATAGACCTCGGTATAGAATCTTTTTTTGATTGTGAATCAAAGTTGAAGCAAAATAGAAATTCGAATTCACTGTTTATATTGTGAAAACATTAAACAATATAAATCTGAAAGATACTATAAGGATATATATTTATATTCTTTACTTGGTACAAGATGAGCAAATGTAAGATTTGAGATTTTGAGTTTATTATACAATTAACACATTTGCAGGAGGGAGTTTGCGATGCTAAACTAGATGTCAAACCTGGAGAGTTAATGCCTATCAGCGGTGATATAGAACTTAACAAAGGACGTAAAACAATATCATTAAGTGTGACCAGCCTTTGTGACAGACCTATTCAGGTATAATATCATTTATAAATTTTACGGACGCCATCACGAGTTGGTTGACCGTTATGGAATAACCGTTTCACAAATGATATCGGATATGTTCCTTACGTCGTAACTACAATCCCTTTCCCTTTCATGAATGTGACCTATCGAATTAGACTTTTTACCGGATTTGTAATCACATAAGCAACACGACGGGTACCACATGTGGAGCAAGATCTGCTTACCCTTCCGGAGCACCTGAGATCACCCCTAGTTTTTGGTGCGGTTCGTGTTGTTTATTCTTTAGTTTTCTATGTTGTGTCATGGGTACTATTGTTTTTCTGTTTGTCTTTTTCATTTTTAGCCATGGCGTTGTCAGTTTGTTTTCGATTTATGAGTTTGACTGTCCCTTTGGTATCTTTCGTCCCTCTTTTACACCAAGTTGTCATTAAATAAAATTGGATACCCTGCATTTATCATGCTTCTCATAAACCTATGATAAATCCCTGAAAGACCCCCAGCCCTTTTCTAAATCCTTGAAAAGTACTATTATGTAATGACCAGTACATCTTGGTGTAAATTGATTACACCATATTGGGCTAACGCCCTCATCTATAGTTGTATCTTATTCTTATATAAGAAACTTTTTTTAATGAAATTGAATACCTGCATTTATCATGCTTTCCATGACAAATCGACAAATCGCTGAAAGACCCTACTTCTGTAAAAACTATCATTAGCATCTGCATTGACAGTAATATAACCGTCTAACGCTTCTGCAGATAGAATAGGATTTATGGTACAAATGGTAGTTTTAAACAATATTTGTTCTTACGTGTACAAAATAAATACTTAGTCTACCAAATTCTTGTTACCATTGATTTTGTTCTCGTGTTCATCAGATTTGTATCTGTGTTACATTTTGCTAATCATATATTATTAAGAAAAAAATATATAAAAATCAACTTGATTTATTAACATTTAATGAAATGATGAATTGCAAACATCTTTCTTATCTTAAAAACTTGAAGGACTCACAAATATCCATGCGACTCGTGTACTGAGTACAATTTGGTGAAATTAAGTAGACTGTGATTATGATATTTGCCTCTCTCCTTTAATGTCTGTATATTTACATTATGTAATATGGGTTGTGTGTATATATAATATATAAATGTAATAGGGTCACAGAGTAAACACATGTGAAATTCTTATCTAATTTAAAATTTGGTCCTTATATGTTTTTACCGGTTAGAAATGCGCTTATATGTTATTAGAAAATATTTGAAAATCTGAATTACTGACTAAATGCATTTATTATTTTTTTTACCTAAAATTATGTCGACAAATAGAAAATAAGAATATATATGGCGTATTGAAGTTTTTCACCCTTCAATTATATAGATGGTAGATATTTCGAATATGTTACAATGAATGAATCAAGTTTTAGTCTTTTACGCAGAAAAGTATAAATTAGAAGTCTCAGATGTGGGAAATGCTAACACACTCAGCACATTTATAAATTATTTTGAGGTCAATATACGATGTTTAACAATAAACAATATTTATTAATGGTACTAGGATTATAATTTAATACGCCAGATTCGCGTTTCGTCTACATAAGACCCATCAGACAGTTAGAAATCCAAAAAAGTACAAAATTGACGAGCATTGAGGACCCAAAATTCTCCAAAAGTTGTAACACTTTAGATTTTTGTATATATAAAAAAAAGTTTAATTTCAAAATAAAAAAGACATTAAGAATTTGTTTTGAGAAAGATGTAAATGATTAGAATAATAAACACAATCAAAAATCGCACAACGTAAGTAATTTATTCGTTTGAAAGTATTATTGTCAGATAAACTGTCGCTAAAGATGCAATGCGTAACCTTGAAAAGTATCTCGCACTGTATTAACCGTGTCAAACAAATTATATTTCTTACCATATTTAATCTTGATTTAAATGGTCAATCATGTCTCTAATTCAAAAATGATAATTCTCATATTTTACAGTTTTAACATCTACAAATTTTTATTAATAAAACAATATTCTGTATCACTTATGGCGTTATCAGTTTATTTTAGATTTATGAGTTTGACTGTTCCTTCTGGTATCTGTCGTCCCTCATTTCCTTTCAATTCATTCATACATTTGAAATTTGGATTCGAATGCAGCATTCTTTGTACCGTTCATTATGATGGAATATCATAAGCAATTTTCATGCTATTAAAACGTACGCGCAAGCGCATACGAAGTATGAACAATTTTTAATGAATGATTGGACGTTGTTTTATTAATTTCATTAGAATGGGGATAACAATATTGTATTTTAAGTTCCGAAGTCATCAATTGGTGATTTTATGGTCACAAATTCCCGTTTATGTAAACTTAAACTTAACTTGCCACCATCAACTCACCAATTGATGCTGTCGGAACATCAAATACAATAAAGTTATTTTCTTAATAGATAGATTTCTACACAATGAATACTTTGAATAACTGCCGGGATCTTTTTTAAGTTCTTTGAGTATCATAAATAAAACCTTAAAAAGAGTACAGTGTCGATCATAATATACATATACTGTGTTTCAGGTTGGGAGTCATTATCACTTTATCGAGACAAACAAATATCTACAGTTTGACAGAAAAGCATCATATGGTATGAGACTGGTGAGTTTAAACAAACTATTACGGTTTTAATCAACGTGACCCCTCTTATCATTTTGTTCATTTGTGTAAACTGCTATTTCGAAACGATTCTTTAAAGACACTGATGACATCATGCTGTTAAGACCTACATTGTAGTAGCTATCAATTACAAATGCCCAGTAGGTGTTTCCAGAAAGAATTCACTACTGAAATTTTCATCAAGTATATGTTTTGAACTGTTGATGATTTGAGAGAATCATTCAGTACATTCAGAAATCACGTTTACTTCGTTTTTAATTAGGACTTTTCTTTAAATCGCCAAATCTGTCTCATAACACGAAACGACATCCTGTCGACCAATCTGTCGGCTCGTATATCAGGAGACGCTTATCGATGCCCTAAAGCAGGACAAGAGAACTTACCTTGTGACCACAAATCTTTTTTAATAAAAAAGAGACACTTGTCCTGTGGACGAATCAGGTTTCATAGCTAGCAGAAGACGCATCTTATCTCTTTCCTTTCCAAATTTATGCGATTAACACTTTTTCTTGTTTTCCATTGATATATATGTTCAGAATCGATACCTTAATACAGATATATGCTTTTTAATTGATTTGTGAACATTTTCACTGAAATAATCTACCAAAAGTGACTTTACCGAACAATTGTTACTTCCAATAACTTTGACGCTTGAAATCAAGCTGGAATAGCATTTACACCTAGAGATCTTTTTTCGTTGAAATCTAGCACAAAGTTATTATTTTTACACAATAATTTTAAGGATGATAACGAATTTTATAGACTGATCATATTTTTATTTAACATTCACAAATGGCAAATATGATTCCTTTATTCCCGAAATTCAACTTATTAACCAATTTCGGAATGAGCAGTAATTCTTATTTATATTGATTGTTTTACAGAATATTCCTGCAGGAACAGCAATTAGATTTGAGCCAGGAGAAACAAAAACAGTAGACCTTGTTGCAATAAGCGGGAATAAGTAAATATTCCAGTTAATTTATTAACTTGCATTTCAAACTTTTTCTTTTTGTTAAATATGTGTGGTCCTTTAACGGTAAATGAAATGGAGATATTTTTTTATGTCAATTATTGATCAACTGTATCAAACCGTATATCTTGTAATTCTGAATAACGATAATTTTCTATTGCTGTATTATAGAATAATAAGGGGAGGTAACTTCTTATGTGATGGTCCAGTGGATGATAGAGCTCTAATTAAGGTGATGGAAACGATTGAAGATAGGAAATTTGGAAACCAAAAACAAGTAAGCAGCTTTTTTTCGTTTAAAATCTTTCGAGGTTATTAATAAAACGTCAACTTTTTGTAATCGTTATTCTGGTTTTAAGTTTTTCCGTTTATATTAAAAGTATAATATCAAAAGCAAACCTATTCTATTTAATCAAATACTTCTCCATATAATGTCGGCTTAATATCTTGACCTTTCCTCCCACATTAACAAGCAAGACGCAAGCCTCTACATCATGGCATGGCGTTTACATGTCTCAATTATTACGTTGGGTTGCATTTGTTCCAATGATATGGACTTCTTAAACAGGGATGTGATCCTTACACAAAATCTGCTTCTGCAAAGGTATGAGGAAGTACGACTGTCGAGTAAACCGGTCTTGCTGCTTTTGACGTTCACACTATTTCTTGAAAATTAGTGTGTTGCACTGATTTGTATCATCTTAATCTATTTAAGTGATTTGAACATCTATAAAGAACTGTGCTCAATTTGAATGTTCTATTGCTGTCTTCCATCTCTTTATCATAAACTTTACATACATGTCTTCATCATCCTTCAGTATTAAAATGAGTCACGATTTTAAGCCTAGTTTCTAAAATTATTGTGTTGTTTTAAAAAAAAAAATCCCCTTTTAGTTGATTTGGTCCCCTTGGTTTTATTTTCTAACCCGGATGTATTTTCTCCTATTTGATTTATGACTTTTGAACACCGCTATACTACTGTTGCGTTTATTTGTAGCCGTTGTGGAATGTTTTGTTTTTCTCATTATTGAAATATTTTATGTCATAACATGAATTTTATGAAAATATTAAGAAATCAGTGCACAATTTTACTTTTTGACAGGAGGAAATAAAATCAGCATTAAAGAAATGTATAATGTCAAGACCACAATATGCTTTGATGTTTGGACCTACCGTAGGAGACAAGGTAACAATATAATTTATAATGTGTACTATGATGCTGCTTTAACACACTGCATGATAATTGTTTATATATTAAATGTCCACTTGACTTCATGGTTGCTGCAAGGTCCAACACATAAACTTGAATCTACATGTATAACTCAAGAAATCTGTTTTCATTTAGTTTGTCTGCAAATAGCAATAATGCTTTATGAGTTTGGTGCTTCAAATGAACTTATCTAGATGAAACTTCACCAAAAACGCTCAATTCTAAATATATACTGCTAGCTAGCTAGAGAAGTATAAACGAGCTCTTCAACCAAAAGAGACATACATTTTATAGCCAAAAGGGAAACTCCAAAGAAATAATATATATAGTTATAATGATTATGCATGCATTATGTTTGATGTTGGAAATAATTTCGTACATCCCATGTATTCTCGAATTTAAACACACATTTTAACTTTTTTGTGATACTATAAACAAATAATTTGACGATGTGATAGTCGCAGTGTATTGTGTTTGTTGGTGCCATATTTATATTTTAAACACGGAATGAAATTTAAGATGTCAGGCCAGTTCATCAATATTTTCTCATTGATAGCTGCGATTAGGAGACACTAGCCTTGTCATAGAAGTGGAAAAAGATTTTACTGTGTATGGAGATGAGATCAAATTTGGTGGTGGAAAGGTAAGTTTCTTTTTTCATCTCAACAATCCCATACTGTATAACTAGCTATATAGGTTATGAATACAGTTAGTGATGTTTTATTATAGTACTGTGGTTTATATATACAAGTAAATACAGAGAAAGGAAACAGCAAGTTCATGTACATTGTAAGAGGCTGCTGCTTTAAATATTCAATAAGTTTTATTCTAAAAATATTTTATCCGTCATATAAAATAATCAACATATAAGGATTTTTTAATGTGTAGTATTATAAATAAACACCATATGAAGACAAACCACATGTTTAGCGCTCATTACCTTTT
Source organism: Mytilus galloprovincialis (assembly GCA_037788925.1). NCBI lineage: Eukaryota > Metazoa > Mollusca > Bivalvia > Mytilida > Mytilidae > Mytilus > Mytilus galloprovincialis. The sequence goes on from CM075342.1 coordinate 55,446,912, forward strand.
TATTACAATGCTGCCTTTTGCTGTTCACTTAAAATTCATGTTAACAAAAATAAGTTGAAGTTGAATTACAGAAAGTATTCCGTTGTAATAATTTTGGCCTCCAATATATCCTCAGGTAATACGTGAAGGCATGGGACAAGCTTCGAACAGAATGAACGTGAATTGGGATATACTTGATACAGTTATCACAAATGCCTTGTTGGTAGATGCTATTGCTGGTATCGTAAAAGCAGATATTGGTATTAAAGATGGTAAAATTGCAGGAATAGGAAAAGCTGGAAATCCAGATTGCATGGAAGGTGTAACACCTGTAAGTATCATGCATCGAAATAACAATAATACCTCATGAGGTTTTTCAGTCGATTGCATTGAGTGTGTAGTTAAAGGTAATATCTTTGTTTACCTTGTTTGCTGGCTTCCCCGTGAAGTCATTAGGTTAGGTAAACTAGCCCCCTTTAAGAGTAGCTATAGACTAGTCCGACAGATAAGCCAATCTATCTGTATGTAGGACTAGACTACTGCGATATGAGGGTAGTATACCTAACTTAATAATGACTTCACGGTTCAGCTATCAATCACGCTAACCAAAGATTCTACCTTAATCGACACACTCAATGCATTCTGCTGTAATACCTCCTGATGATTCAGGTACCATAAAACCAACATTTCAGTCACTGGTCACACCCCCGCCTGTCCTCATTTGAGATTGACGCCTTTTAATGCTTGTATTCAACGAGATAGTTTTATTTCATTACAATAACTGAACCAAAAGCATAGTGTATGGTTAGTTTTCTAATATTGAGTAAAGGATGGTGCTTTTGAATTTAGATAATAATACAAAAATGTATTGTTATGGTAATGGTACAGAAAGTATTTTAAAAGTTTAGCACAATGACAAAAATTATTCCAAAATATGGATTATTTTAGGCTATTTTGGACACACATTAACATGTCACATAAGCCCATTTTTAATCGATTTGAATGCAGTATGTAAAGTATCTTATATTCTTCAGGGAATGGTTGTTGCAGCTGGAACAGAAGCAATAGCAGGAGAAGGTCTTATCATTACAGCTGGTGCTTTAGATGGCCATGTTCATTTTATTTGTCCACAACTAGCGCGAGAAGCTATTGCATCAGGCATTACGACTATGTTTGGTGGCGGGACAGGTCCTGCTACAGGTTCCAATGCAACTACGTGTTCACCAGGTCCAAACCATATAAGGTGACGTGTTTTCATAGGAAAAACTTATGCAACGACTGGTTCAATCATCCGACAACATCTTACTGCAAGATCTTTTAAGATTAATAAGAACTATTGTTTATAAGGGTGTTGTTTTACAAATATTTCTCCTTCTAGACAATATAAATTTTTATCATTAAATATGTCAAAGACTGAGTTTTAAGTTGAATGTTGACGTTTATGCACTTAGTATAGTATTAACTTAATAAGTAATGATACAAGGGTTTATTGGTTTTAATACACCGATGCCTTATATCATACATCATTAACAATCCTTTAAGCAATTAAAATAAACTCTGTCTTTTTGTACTTGTACAAGTTCATATTTTCATTTGGAAAAAAATCAAAACTGACAAATTTTGGACCACCGTCTCCTGATTAACAAATATAGGATATGTTTAATGTAACTCTTAAACATGTTTACAATACTGTTAATTCTGATCTAAAAAAAAAGTTTTGCATGTTTACATGCAACTTTATATAATAATAAATTTTTGCTTTTCAAATAAATCAGGTTATCAATTCATTCTGCTTAAAATGTAAAGAACACATGATCCATAATTTTTCGTTCATTTTATGTAATTAAAAGGTTTTTGTAAACATAATTGAAATAGATTGTAAATAGGTAATCGAAGATGTCAACTCAACTGTCTTTGAAAATATGAAACCTGAAGAAAATGTATGGAAGGGGCATTTCGAGAGCCACAAAAAATTGCGAGAAGATAATTCTTAAATCTAGAGCTTTGAAGAAACTTTGTTTTGTTGATCAGATATGTTTATGTTTATATCAATCCAATCTACCTAAAATAATATTAAATTAAAACTTGAAGAGAAAACTAATTCCTTAATTATTTTTTTAGGGATATGTTGCAAAGTACTGATGCATTTCCTCTGAACTTTGGATTCACAGGAAAAGGGAATTCATCAAGGACGTTTGAGCTTGCTGCTGATTTGAGTGAACAGATTTTAGCTGGAGCAATAGGGTATGTAATGCACAAATTACTATCCAACCCTATGATTTGTTTTGTTTTAATAGTTTAGATACATATTATTTTCAGAATGCGATGACAAAATTGATGTATTTCCTAGCTCAGTTTTAATTTGTAACAATTTTTTTTCTCTCTCTCGACGTATTACTTAAGTCAACTGGTTTACTAATGTCACGTTAATTTACAATTGAACTGAATATAATAAAAATAATATTGCAAAACAAACTAACAACACAGAACATGATTAGAAAGAAATGATCCAAACATCATGCTGAATTCTTTATTCATTGTAGACTGAAGTTACATGAAGATTGGGGGACTACTCCAGCCGCCATTGACACATGTTTGAATGTTGCAGAAAAATATGATGTGCAGGTGGGTAAAATTTAGGGAGTCAAATATTCGAGCAGATGTTTTCCAACTGAATGAAATTTAAAAAAAAAAAGACATTTTAAAATTGTCAATTTCTAAAGAGGTTCGATACTGGTCACCAAATAGTGTCCTAAATTAGATAAAAATAAGTATTAGGACTCCTATACTTATTTTATCTATTCTGATTAAACACCACTGTTGATTTTATCATCACTGATTTATTTTTATTTTTTAATAGTTAAATTTTTCTGCACTCTACTTTTGTGTTCCCTATGTATGATTGAAAGATCGCATTAAACCATGCTGTTTCTACAAAAAAAAATGGGAATCGTAGATAAAAATTCATAGTTTCGGGAAATAACAAATACTACTTTTGTTAAGAACTACTTTGATACAAGCAGCAACAAATAAACCAACTACGATATCGACAGCTTTTGTGTAAGGTTTAGTGATGTTGATTTATTTAAACAGAAAGTCGGTATTTTAATGAGTACCTATCGTACACCCCTATAAGCCGACTTTTTTTTCGTGTATGAAGTTGAATTCACACAGAACCTTATCAAAGACATAAACAAATACTTCAGGCAAGGTGTTTGCTTTCATTTTCAGATTCTTCATTTAAATCATTATCCTTGTCACTCTTTCTCAGAAGAGTCTTTTAGCTAACGTTTTATCGTTTTTATTTTGGCAATAAAGCTGTCTGCTTTTCTTTTACTTACAGTTTTTATTTGTATTTTCCCCACTTTTGGGTTTATTCTTTCATACATCTTGTATCAATTTCTGCATTTTAGGTTACAATTCACACAGACACACTGAATGAATCGGCCTGTGTCGAACAGACTATAGAGGCATTTAAAGGAAGATGCATTCACACGTACCATTCAGAAGGTGCAGGCGGAGGACATGCTCCAGATATTATCAAAGTCGTTGGGGAGAAGTCTGTGCTTCCATCATCAACCAATCCTACCAGACCATACACTGCTAATACAATTGATGAACACTTGGACATGTTGATGGTGTGTCACCATTTAGACAAGTATGTAACATTTGAAAAAAAATCTTGGTGTCGTCCCTTTTTAGATTTGCCTGGAATGTTCAAAACAACAAAGTATATGAAAGATATATATCTAGATTTCAAGTAACAGAAAAATGCAACAGTTGTGTTTTTGTGCAACTTTGCTGTTGAAGGAGAATGCTAATATCAATGCAGTTAAATCAAGAAAATAAAAATCTTAACAAGAAAAAATATAGACCGAATTGTATGGGTAAAAGAATGGTGCAAGTAAAAACTTTACTGAAGTTCCATTTTGTGTATTGTTTTGTTGTAGGAATCTCAAAGAAGATGTTGCATTTGCCGAGTCAAGAATTAGAGCAGAAACAATTGCTGCCGAAGATATTTTACACGATGTTGGTGCTATCAGCATAATGGCATCAGATTCACAGGTTTGTTATAAAATATCAGCCTAATGACATCAGATTCATAGGTTGATTATATGATTATAGCACAAGAACTGCGGTAAAATGGATATAAGACAGATAAAGGAAAGTGAATATTAAGCAGTAAAGCGTTTTAGAATAAGCACAATCCCTGTTTTGCATAAAGTATACCACTGTTTTAATAGACAGTGAAGTTATCTTAGTCTTTTTGGTATACCGAAATCGTGTTTACTAATTGACTATATAAGCATGCTTTTTGCAGGTATGTCGGATTATGAAGTTTGGGTCGTAGCATCAGATTAATGATTTACTCTATTTTAACTCCGATTTTTGTGTAAAAGCGACTTGATTTATATTTTTATAGCATGTGATTCCAAAAAATTAAAACTTTTTTTGCAAAATATAGATTTGTTTACACTGTTTGGAAAGACATTTACATGAAAATTAGATTTTACCATGTTCTTTTAGTTATATGAGACAATATCTGAAAAAGTCTAATTTTTGGAACTAAGAAAAAACAAAAAAAATGTTTTTAGACCCAGTATTTTAATAGCATAAATCGAAGAACACACATTGGGGATCTAGGAACTGTTGTCTGTAATTCAAACAATTGTTTAATAAGGAAACACTGGCTATTTTAAAAATGATACAAAAAAATCCAGTTCTTTCCTGTTACCAAAGTGAATCAATTTTAAAAAGTTTCTAATGGGAATAAGGAATAAGTTTAAGACAATATTTGTGGTTTACTAGTATATCCTGCAATAGTTTATCAAATGCCAATTATTGATTTTAGCATTTGCAATACAAAAGGTTTAGAAATATACTTACATATAGTCAGATATGTCGGTAACATGAAAGAATCTTGAGTAACAGCACAACGGTAACAGGACAGAGTTGGTAACAGAAAGGATTTTTCTGCTTTATTTTAAAGTTTAAGAAAAATACATCATTTTAGATTGGTCACAATTGGAAGATAACAGCAAACAATGTCATTTATCCTTTGAAACTGTATTTGCAAGATGAAAAATCTGCCTAGGTAATGAAAAATTCTAAAATAAATTCCTTTCTGTTACTATCTACTAAACTAGAATTGCACAATGTTCTCTGCTGTTATCAAAAGCAAAAAACCTATTTTTTTATTCAATATACTGTATATTATTTTGAAATTGATTTAACATGGTGGTGATAACTTATATTAAATGAAATGGTTTGCATATAGTAGATTAACTTTTCGATTCTTCAGTGAAATTGTCTTGAACATCCTTCCTGTTACTGAGGATGGTTATGCTGTTACTTTTTATCAGGTAACATGACAGAACGTAGCAGAAAGGAATTACGCGATAGTTTTTGTCCTTTTTATCACATTAAATGCAAGTGTATTTCCTGTGACATATAACTTTTAAAAAGATGATATAAAAACACACTTAATGCTGTGGTGCACACTTAAAAATATTCTCAGAAAGTGTAAGAAAAGGCTGTAACAGGATAGAACACCAATAAGTATTTTTCTATAAATTCTTACCTTGGATGGGCTTGAATTTTCAAATCTGGCCGCCTTTCCAACTATTTCTTTGTACTAATGCATTCAGGAAATGATGCTCTTCACAATACATAATGGGAAAATAACTCTTGGTCTTGTAAACGTTTCCACAGGTAAAAAAAAACCCAGTGGTAACAGGAGGGAAATCACCCCTGGGGACAAATTTTTTTTCTCTTAAAATTTGCAAAATTTTATTACATGCTATAGTTATAATATAAAAAGACAAATTTGGGGCAAGTTTATTATATAATATATCATATATGTGAGAATCGGACGCCTGTTTAATTAATTTGGATATTATTTGAATGATTTAGTTTTCAAAAAAACACAGGGGACAACATGATTTTAGGGGGTTGAACATTTAAATTACAATATTTTATTGGAAGAAGTATAAGAATGAGTGTTTAATTGGCAGGACATGGTGCATTATATAATTTAGTTTATACTGAAACTTAAAATTTTCAAAAATGATGGTTGAATAAAAAAATAATTGCTGGTGAAGTGCGGGACATGGAAATTAGACTTTTTCAGATATTGTCTCATATACTACCGGTAAGTAATCTTACACTATACGTTTAATTTTTCAAAGACATTCGTTTCTTTCATTATCATATGTTTTTCTGGGATATCACTGGAATAAATTACTCCTCTTTTTAGGCTATGGGAAGAATAGGAGAAGTAATATGTAGAACTTGGCAAACAGCTGACAAGATGAAACTCTTTAGAGGTCGGCTAGGAGATGAAAAGGTATGCCAAAGTATTGACATTTAGGTAAAATTTATTGAAGTACAAAAAATCTTAAAGCATATTGATTTAAAGGTAACTATTGTCTTTTATATAGAAATTTCCTCTTCGTTTAAGCTGAGATCATATAAACAACTTTTATAGCATGTAAATCATTGATAAGAAAAATAAAAAAAAGCAGAAAGATTCTGTGGTGTCAATAAAAGTGATTACTTGAAAACGAATGAACACCTCAATGGCCAACACCAACAACTTCTTTAGACATATGAAAGTCCAAGAACACAACACGAAACCATAGAAACTTTACCAAAATTGATACTGAACTTAAAAAGATTTGTAACAAATACTTATCCAACCTGATATACTCTCTAAGTTACATTAATTGTGTTGAAGCCAAGTGTAACATAGTTTGGTTTGATAAAGCATAATAGAAGTGTTAATTAGACGATGCCGCTCTTTGGTTCCCCTAAGTCATTTCCAGATAAATGAAGGATCGGTACATTTTCATTCTGGAATCTTCATATCGACAGAATGTTAAAGTTTAAAATGATAGTAAATGTGTATAGGAAAATAACATAAAATGCGGTTACCAATATATACAGCCCTGACATTGAAAAATGAAATATGAATATATTCACCAATTCAAAACTCAAACGAAAGCATAGCTAGTCACATGAAACAGCATTCGGGTTCTTTTAAAAAGTTAGAAATGTAGTTGATTAATCCTGTAAATTTTCTAATTGCTGTGAGTAATCTGTCGAAATAAATTCTTTGTTTTACAATACCAGGGTGAAAATGACAATTTGAGAGTGAAAAGATTTGTAGCTAAATACACAATCAACCCTGCAATCGCTCATGGAATGAGTCATTTGATTGGCTCAGTAGAAGTCGGAAAAATGGCAGACCTTGTTTTATGGAATCCAGCATTTTTCGGTGCAAAGCCTGAAATAATTATCAAAGGAGGACAAATAGCGTGGGCTCAAATGGGTGAGTAACGACTGAGAGACATTTATATTTGAAAATGTGTAAATGGAACTATTTGTTTTATAAATACTTATTTAAGAACCGTAAATCATATTTTGCATTCGGAATTCAAAGCTCTACAATTTGTTCGTTTCATTTTATAGCATGTTTTAGGTGATAAATCCTTGATAATTATTATAAGTCCTGTTGATATTCCGTTGATTATGTCCTTTCGGTATCCTACCTCTCTTGTACGCACAACACCCACCCACCTCTGTTTTCTTTTGAATGTATAACATATAAATAATTGTAATTAAAGGAATGCCAAATGCATCAATTCCGACTCCTGAACCAGTTAAACAGAGAAAAATGTTTGGTGCTTATGGAAGATCTGTTGGAACACATTCGGTTGCCTTTGTATCTGGGGTAAATATTAAGTTTTATGCTTATTGAAACACAATTGAAGGCTATTGTATATTGAATGAAACAAAATTATTTTTAACATTTGTGTTGTTATAGTGTCACTTATAGAGTGGTCAAAATGAAAATCATGATTATACAGTGGTCATGATGAAAATCATGAGTATAGAGTGGACATGATGAATATCATGATTATAGAGTGGAAATGATTTAGAGTGGATATGATGAATCCATCAATGATTCTTCATATCATTCAGTAGATATGAAATCATGATCATAGAGTGGTTATATTGAAAATCATGATCATAGAGTGGTTATGATGAAAATCATGATTATACAGTGGACATGATAAAAATCATGATTATAGAGTGGACATGATGATGATCATGATTAAAGAGTGGGCATGATGAAAATCGTAACAAATCAAAATGAAAACTAGATAGACAGTTATGGATAGCACAACAATTTAGCCTCAATTATGAATGTTTGAAAAACACTCATAGGAATTATGTCCCCTGGCACCTTATTGATGTATGAATAAAGTTTAAAAAAACACAACATAAACTCGTTCAATAGAGTATAATGTCCAGCTTAACCAATGTTACATTGTCCAATGACTGCCTCCGATTGCATCTTGATTAGTATAAAACACAATATATTTCAAAATATTTCGAAAACAGTTCTGTAATAATAAAAAAAAAGTTTGATAATCAAATTTCATTATGCTATTTGTTTGTAGCTGTTATTATGAATAAAAGTCTTCAGTTGAATTTGGGCTAAGTAGTAAACACTAAAGCAGTATACAATGAGACACAGCAACTGTTTTCCAATGAAATTAAAGAAATTTTCAGAGTAGTTCTTCCTTTTCTTTCCTTATTTTTGTGTTTTGTTATACTAAAATTATAAACTGTATGTTAGTATGTTTGTATTTCCTTAAAACAAATTGTACGTTTCTAAATATGATTTAAAGGCATCAATTCAAAAAGGAGTGGTGCAAGGTTATGATTTGAAAAAGAGATGTGAGGCTGTCAAGAATATAAGAAATATTACAAAGGAGGATATGGTTTTGAATAATTACTTGCCGAACATTTCAGGTGTGTATTTACGATATCTATGAATTTTACCTCCCCATAATAGCACATGTTAATTGAAGATTTTAAGTGCCAACTAATTATCTGTTTAACATTTAAACATGTGCAATTGAAATAATTTGACAACAATGTATGTTACTGTTTTATCGACATAAACATTTCATAGGTTTGCTGAAGGGCGTATGTTTTTGTTGCTGGATATCGGAATCGGGCCTTCTTTTCAGGAGGGAAAAAATTCTTTATTTGTTTGGAAAATTCGGAACATAATCCCCTTCCTATCCCCTTTAAATAGACTATTACAAATTACTTTTGGTGTAGTTTGAGGCATAAATAGACATTGTTCTGTTGATTATAACTAACAGATAAATCATCAAGATAGTTTGGTAATTATATATTCATAACTTAGACTTTCATTTAAGCAAATTAATGTTATGTCCTTTAATATTATTGAGAAGTTGTTCTGTACTAATTCAAGATCCATGAAAGCAGATTCATTTTCAGTAAAAGAAAAAGAAAAAATTAAACTGAACAAATTCTGTAAATTACTTTTTTACAATGTTATTTTGATTAGAAATACAATGTTCATCAGGTCGTAATTCATGTGAGAAACCAGTAAATATTTGTTTATATAAATAAAAATAGATTATTGAGATATAAAATAGAAATCTGTTAAAGTTTAGAATTTTCCTTTTTTCAGTGGATCCATACTCATACAAGGTTCACATAACAGACGAGAAGGATAAGAAGAATCAAATTCACCTTACCTGTCCACCAGCACAAAGACTTGCTCTAGCTCAAAGATATTTCATGTTCTGAGTTCTATCAATATCACCTACTAAGATATACTGGCTCGAAGAGCTTATATTTGTCCAGAGATAATATATAAACTGTATATAGTTGTCTTTGCCAAAAAGAATGAAATATATGTTGAAGAACGTTCTACATAGATATATAACCATAACAATTTAGTTTGGATGACGAAAATGGCCGCATTTAGCCATTTTCATGTCTATCAGACGTGTTTGTAATAACACACATATCACATAAATATCTAGAATATAACGTATGTAAAGGAAACAAAATGTTAACACCATAATTATGTTATGTGATATACATTGTATATTTTCTTTTTTTTCATATAACCATCAAGGATCACAGAAACTAACGTTTGATTCGGGGCATTTCAGTATACTCCATTAGGAGCAAACTGCTATCAATTAGAATTTCCTGGCATTAAACATTGTTAAACACTATTTTATTACATATATAGAATGTGTGCTTAGATACATTTCTACATCACCCACCAACTGATCTGATTTTATTGCAATTTCCAGTAGTTAGTGTCAGTCCTTAGTATTACCATATGTCGCATCATTTCTAGTTCTTTTTATTCAGTATGGTTTGATCCCGGTGATAAAAAAAACCCTCTTTATCAACATTTTCTAGTGATACAAAACTCTTTTCATTTAATCAATATGTTTGAGTGATACAAAACTCTTTTCATTTAATCAATATGTTTTAGTGATACAACTCTTTTCATTTAATTATATTTCATATTTATTTTCATGTAGCTGATGTTGTCTCTCCAACTTCTCATGAGTTTATGAATATAGTTCATGAAAACTTGCACTGTGTGCAAACAGTGTTGCGCAATATGAATAAAATGTATTTTACGTTATTAGTCCTAAGATTTTTCTTGTTGAAATTGAAATGCATCATTGGATTGAACATTGTTGTAGAATCAAAATTAAATTGAGAATGAGAATAGGGAATATGTCAAAGAGACAACAACCTTACCAAAGAGCTGGAATCAGCCAAGGGCCACCAATTGGTCTTCAAAACAGCGTAAAAATCCCGCACCTTGAGGTGTGCTTAAGCTTGCCCCTAAACAAATATATGCACTAGTTCAGTGTTAATGGACGTCATACTAAACTCCGAAATACATAAAAAAAATCATATTTTCTGTATTTAGAAGCTGTGGGTTTGTTGTTTAAATAACTTATATGTATGTAACATTATTATCTTATTTCTATTTCTATATCCTAAAATTAACTAATATTTAACTCACGAGTATAAAGCTTGATAGATACAACTACACGGCGGTTCTCTCTTTCGAAAATTCAATACGCTTTTGGGCCAAGAGAGCTATTCTCATCACTTGGCGTCCGTTGTTCGTCGTCTGTCGTCCGTCGTTATCTTCACATTTTTAACTTCTTCTAGTTAACCACTGAATGGAATGAAACCAAATATGGCATGAATGTTTCTTTAAGGTGCTGACCAAGTGTTGTAACTTTGTAGCCAATCCATTATCCAAGATGGCCGCCAGCGGAGTACTTAGTTTAACATATGACCCTATGGGAAATACATACAAATGTCTTCTTTTAGAGAACCACTGAATGAAATAAAACCAAATATAGCATGAATGTTCCTTATGAGGTGCTGACCAAGTGTTGTAACTTTGAAGCTGATCCATCATCCAAGATGGCGTCAAGCAGGGGACTTATTTTAACATAGGACCCTATGGGCAATACATACAACTGTCTTCTTTTAGAGAACCACTGAATGGAATGAAACCAAACAGCATGAATGTTCCTTATGAGGTGCTGACCAAGTGTTGTTACTTTGTAGCCGATCCATCATCCAAGATGACCGACAGCGGGGGACTTAGTTTAACATAGGACCCTAGGGAAAATACATACAAATGTCTTCTTTTAGAGAACCACTGAATGGAATAAAAGCAAACATAGCAATATTAATCCAAACTTGGCTTCAAACATCATTCTAAGTATGATTTTTACTTTTTTTTAAATATTATTTCCAAAATCCCAAGTAGAGTCAGGTGAGCAACACAGGCTCTTGGGGGCCTCTAGTTTATTAAGGCATTTTTATGTCCTGGTATCTATGATGAGTTTATTTAATAAATGAAAACTTTTATACTGTGCATTCATAGGTTTATCTGGCGTTTGTTTGCAAGTACAGCGAACTGTGTATGGTTTTTACGGAAGGATAATCGTTTATAAGCATTAAGTTCTTATCGGTGAAGGGTCAGATTTGAATGGTTCACTAACCCTGTTTAACAGTATGGTATATCCAGAAAAGCGAGCTCAATTTACGAAAGCATATACTTAAAACGTGTTATTACGTGTTTCAAATTCTAAATTCAATAGGATTTAAACAATGTTACAATAGTATAAATTAACAATGGACACACACGTAGATGTGTGAGATTGAAATGTTTATTCATAACACAGTGTCTGATTTCAAAAGATTGTCTCATTAATAGGATGACTTGCATAAGATAAATTGTCGTATCAGAAAATCGTAATTATTCACATTGAAAAGTGTTTGTTTATTAACGATTCCATTTAAAAAAACAATTAAAAATGACATTGAGAAATTAAACAACTCATAAAACAGATCTGATTTCATAGGAATTTCTTTAGTAATTTGATAATATTTGCCATTCATAAAAAGTAAAAACACAAAAATACTGAACTCCGAGGAAAATTCAAAAAGCAAAATCAAAAATCAAAAGGCAAAATCAAAAGTCCAAACACATCAAACGAATGGATAACAACTGTCATATTCCTGACTTGGTACAGGCATTTTCTAATGTAGAAAATGGTGGATTGAACCTGGTTTTATAGCTAGCTAAACCTCTCACTTGTATGACAGTTGCATCAAATTCCATTACATTGTCAACGATGCATGAACAAAACAAACATACTCAAAGAGTAAAAATGTCAAAAATAGGGGTACAACAGTCAATATTGTGTTATCATCTTAATATCACTACATAAACAACAAATGTAACAAAGTAGCACAAAAAGGCATACATCAAATTTAACATTCTCATTTTGCTTTTCTTATACGGCTGAATTTATCTATGTAAAGTCTACCCATAAATGAAAGAAGGTTTTCATTACTGGTGTAAAATTGCGCGTTTGAAATTCGCACAGGTAGACATAAAAATAATTTTGTCGTATGACGGCATACATAAATGCAGACTCACGTAAAGTAGATATAACAAAAAACAGACTTACAGTAAAAATAATAAATAAAATAATGGTGTGGTTCAAAGTATGACGGGACACATAAGTACAGTTTCACGTCAAATACGGCTGAATTTATCTATGTAAAGTCTACCCAAAAATTATATCTACCATGTATCACAACTGACACGTCTGGTTAATTGTGTAAACGTCTTAATGAATCTATGATTATAGGTGTTAACTGTAATTTTAATATGCACTTAAAAAGAAGATAGACTAATATAAACTGCTTCTTTATTCTAAAATGATTAAGATTGCATATTTATATTTTGAATCCCATAAGTTTCAACCGATTTCCATTTCACTTCTTTTCATTGATAATCTAATGTATTGGCTGTTTGAAGATGCAGTTAGATCTGGATCACAACTTCTTACATGCAAGGTTAATTTTCAAATTTCATCATTTCGAATGTATGGCTGATTCCGTAGTTCGAAATCGCCATACATTAACGTGAATTTATCTTTAAACATCAAAGTGAAACTATCATCGCATTATGAACTTCTACTTTGTTAGATGTTACCTTGCATTTCTTTTATGTTTATGAATTATAATAATTGTATACTGATATTAAACACGTTCTATTTTGTAGTGAGTCTTATTATTTTGTAAAGTACAAATAAATTATTTTGTAAAGTACATATTACTTTTCAAAGGTACAAACAAGTTATTTATACAGGGCTATGCAGTTGCAATGATTAATTGACTTCACGGGTTACAAATGATAGGTGTGACGTGATGCATGTAAAGCTCTTTCATTAATATTTGATTAAAGGTTACAGTCATTCCAATCTTAACATATAAAGGCAACAGTAGTATACTGCTGTTTAATCAGAACCTTGTCAAATCAGATCTTTCCCTTTGCTCAGTCACTCATCACAGATACCAGGATTAATTTTTTGCATTTACGCCAGACTCGCGTTTCGTCTACATATGTCTCATCAGTGACGTTCAGATCAAAATAGTTATAAAGCTAAACAAGTACAAAGTTGAAGAGCATTGAGGACCAAAAATTCTAAAAAGCTGTGCTAAATACGGCTAAGTTAATCTATACCCTGTGATAAGAAAATCATTAGTTTTTCGAAAAATTCAAGTTTTGTAAAAGGAAATTTATAAATGTCACCATATCAATGATAACTCGTGTCAGCACAGAAGAATTGCGGACTTCAGGGCTGGTGATGAAGATATGCAGATATCATTTAAGGGCAGTGGCGGATTTACCGGGGGGCAGGTGCCCCCCCCCCCCAGTTCAAGTCACCAAATTTTTTTCTAACATAATTTTAATGCTACTGAATTGCTTATCTCTTGTGCGGAAATTGTCACAGCTTGATTATACTTTTTATTAAACTGACCGTTAATTAATACCAGCGTCCACATGTGTGATTTATGACAACTTATCGGTGGGTGTGTAAATATTGACACCTGTGTGTAATGTCTTTATGCAAAAACTTTTATGTATGATACACTTACATGTTGATTGGAATAGTACACATTTGTATTGGTTTATAATACAATACCGATTAAGACTGATTACCAGGTGAAATCTTCTGATCTGTGTATTTGAAGAGAATAGGCACAAATATATGTTTAATGTCGATAATGTTGGTTTACATCTATTTTGGGGTATCTCTTCATTCCAAAATACAGTACTCACAATAATATTTCCTGTAAATGTACGTTTTTTTTCAAAACTGTCTTTTTGTTAATTTATTCAGCAACAAATTAAACTATTTATTTGTTGTTTGTTGTTTAAACGGAATGTCATATTTCAATCCCCTCTTATTTTCAAGGGAAATCAACAAATTGTTTTACTCCCCCTCCCCTTTCCCTTATGCTTTCTCCCGGTCCAGGAAAAATGAATTGACATTTCCTAATAAATAATCATTAATAAAATGCTATTTTATTTTCGTTAAAATTTACGTTGTAACAGAATCTAGGACTTATATATTTCTCTAAAGCCCAAGCATGCAGTTATATTTGTTTTTATTTTTCTTGTTTCAATTACCATGAACATGTATGAGGATATATGCAAAAGGTCACCATTTATAAGGATATGAAGGTATTTTACAGATATAAGAATAATGTGTAAAACAGTAAGTATGGAAGCGAGGCCAACAAAATATAGATAATAGAACAAAAGTAAAAAAAAATAAAACATATAGAAATATAGAAACGATGATCTGAATCCCTCCCCCCCCCAAAAAAAAAACCACAACAAACAAAACAAACAACACCCACTCACCCTCATATATATATATACTATATCTAAAAAATTAAAAAAAAAAATGGTTTTTGGTGCCTCCCCCCCCCCCCCCCCCCTCCGACATCAAGGTCCTGGATCCGCCCCTAAAGGAGTTATGTCTTCAACTGCAGAGATGTGTCAGCTATGATTAGAGTGGTCGACTTTAGCTAAACCTCGTGAATGCATATATGCAGACTCGCCTTTCAAAAATCCTGATTCCATTACCATTATTAGCAACACTACTCTACAAAATGTGGTCATGAAAAGGCCGAAACATGGTGATGGAAAATCCTAAATTCTAAAACAAAAACAACAAAACGATAATACTGTTAGCTAGAAAATTCAATTAACAGTCATAATATAGTCATTACTCTTTTTGAACAGGCTGTCGAGAAATGAAAAAAACAAAAAACAAACCAGAGATAGTACTCAAACTCAGAAATAAATACACAGGGCAATGATAAGATAATTGGAAGTCGAAGCCGTACAAATAGACAATACATTGGTAAAAAAGAAAAATGAAGAAAACAATACAATTGTGTGCAAAACATTATCAATTACACAGCTCTCACTTCGTTCTAACAATCGTCCACTTTAAGCAATTTGTTTAAAAAAAAATCCAGTTGATCAGTTTGTTGGAAAATTTAAACTGCAATTTGGTAAGCTGTTTCAGCCATTGCTATTGTGATACCACAAGCCCACTGAATAAGCACAGTAATGCCACAAAATTTTGTACAAAACATGGGAAAATGTTCGTTATCATCACATGATATTTTAGTGAATAGATATGCCTTTTTAATGTAGAAAGTGAACCCAAAAAATAAATATTGCAACATTACCATCCACGTGCTAAATGGTGACAGCTATGCATAAGAGAAAGTTGAATGATATGATGAGACATATGTGCATCAACCCGACGGATAAAAATATGACACTAGCATTATACTGAAATCATCAGTTCTGCTAAATAGATTGCCCCATCTGCACTATAATTTTCTATGTTTAATGAACCGTGAAATGGGATAAAATCTCTTAATTTGGCATTAAATTAGAAAGATCATTTCATAGGGAACATGTGTACCAAGTTTCAAAATAATTGGACTTCAACTTGAACAAAAACTTTAACCTGAAGCAGGACAGACGGAAGGGCGGACAAAGAACACAAAACATAATGCCCATAAATTGGGCATAACAATACCACAAATACAGATTCTTCATACTATTACTTAAGCTTCCACTAGGAAATTGTTTCAGGACTATACTCTGAGGGCTTTAAATAAATTCACAACGAAAAAGATAACTTAAGTCTTCCCATAGAAAACTGTTCACACTTATGAAGCAGGATACATTGATTGTTGGGTTTTCTACCAAAATATCCTTTATAGACGATTGTGGCCAACAAGGACCCTCCTGAAGAATGATTTTTTATGAGGAAGTTACGACCTCTCTCAAATAAAGGCAACAGTAGTATACCGCTGTTCAATAGTTATAATTCAACTAAGCAAAAACAAATCCTGGTAACAAACTAAAACCGAGGAAACCTTATCAACTATGAGAGGAATACAACAGAACAGCAGAAACTCAACAAAAGCAATCAGTAACATACGTAAAACTTGTAATGAAAGCATGATGAATTTGTTAATCTTAATGGCACATTGTTTCAAGTTGCATCCAATTTGTCTTAACTCATACACAAAAGGTTTACAATTCGTTGTTCGTAACCCGACTGGAGGCTATAGGTTTGGCAGGAATTGCTTAACCTTCTAGAGCCCCGGTTTTTGGCCCTGCTTGTGTTTGTATCATGTTGTTGTTATTTTAAACTCTATTCTATGAAATTTTGATTGTTATTTGCAATGATGTTTCGTCAAGGATTTGTTAGGTCCAGTCCAATGAGAACTAATATGACATAACGCAATCACTTGAAGATGAAAATTTCAAAACCTTCTGTGTTTATGTTACTGAGGTGCTGTCTCATTACACAAATGTTGATAGTACAATCTTTAGTTCAATCTAATACTGCAGGTGTACAATTGAGATGATTGATTAAACAGTTGAAGGATCCAATAAAAACAGTACAAACTATAACCAATAATATATATTTATTAACATATAGAGGGAGATCATAAAGTATGCACCATTTTACCTGTGTTAGTTGTAAATATACATATCTATTATGCACAATTATAAATGACAATACCATCAAGAAATATATGTAGTCTATTTTTACAAAAGCTTTAAACAATAATTTGATATACATAATACATGCATGTATTTTTAGTAGAAGTTCTTTACAAAGTTAACCCCTCAAAAATATATTGGGGATGTATTGAACATATTTATTATTGAAACTGGAAATGCTACCGTAGATTTAAATTCCTTCATCTGTAGGTCTTGTCGAGATTGCTTGTTCATGGAACATCCAAATACAAAATTGATCTTCTGTTCATTTATTATGTAGACTTAAAACTCGTAATATTTGTTTAAAATTAATACTAAACTATAAGATAATATATATGCAACATAATTATATATTAAACAAATTTTTAACATTTTCCTATACTATATGTTTTAATTTATTCCCCTGTAAATTCCAAAATATTATTGAAAACAAAAGAACATTTAAATCATTTGTTAAACAACAGCACCGACAAGCATAGTGGGTAAAAGTTTATCTGAATTTATATAAGAAAATAAATCATGGCATATTTAGTTTGATCTGTCTAATTCATAACAAAATTGTCATCTGGAAGAGTTTTATTTCTTAAAAAGTTAGTTTTTTTATCAAGCGGCTGTGAAATTTTTTGAAAACCAGACTTAGCTTATTATTTATATAATATACTTGATGACTGAACATTTAGCACTAATTTATAAATTTAAATATGTATATATGTAATGAACACAATATTGACAACTATAATAAGAAAACAATTAAACATGTTTCCAGAAAAAAATAAAATATAATTATGCACCAAAAATAAACACTACAAAAAATATATAGACATTACAAAAATTAAATTGTAAACAATATCAACAAAGGCTTATACATAGTGGACAGACACTCAAAACCGTAAATAATTATTTGATATCTATAGAAATATTCAAAAGTAAACTTATCCTAAAATGGATCTTTACATTAACTTATTGGATTTAGAAAAAAAAGTCTGATGAAAAATATAAATTTCAAAATGCATGTATTTCATTGAAAATCCTTGAAGCTAGAAAATTATAAAAAAAAATCACTAATCATTTGAATTTTAGGAATTTGTGTGAATAGGTAGGAAGGAATAAACTATTTTTAGACATTGTTCTTTGTAGTTATATTTTCATTTGATGTATGCAAAGTTACTCAATGGAAGTATGTTAGTTGTTTAGGATTTTGGTGGTACATGCACCTTCCTACCCTCGCATATCTATTTTAATGGAAAATTTGTTATAAATCTTTAATGAATGACATACTAAATGCTTTAAACATTAATTAATTCCATCTTAAATATTCAATAAATGCCCAATGAAAATGGCAGTACAATTCTTTACTGTGACTAGATTACAAATTTCTCTAGAAATTGAAATGGGAGTAAAACAGGACAGCAACTAACATTTTAATGAATAAGTTTTATAGACCTCTTTGAATATGAAGTAAGGTAAATAGACCAAACAAATTGGTGCAATGTACAATACACATAATAATTCTGAACACTTTTCATTATTAAGGATCTACAGATAAGCCTATGAATATCAGCATATGAAAATATGGATTTATCAAAACATTAATGTAACATTAATGTAATACTTTCAAATGTAGATATACATCATTAATTTAAAATGTAACACTTTCAAAGATAGATATTCATTTATATATTATAACTTGTAATTTAAAACTGACATTTCTATTTAAATCATGTTCTATTTGAAAAAAGACCCTTCCTTACTGAGAATAAACCAAAAATGTCATATTTTAGTTGAACTTTTGATGATTGATATGAATTTGTAAGTTTCTGTGCTAACAGTAAGTAGTGTCATACACCTGTAACCTTGAGGTTGACCTTCAGGTTAAGAGACAAATAAGTAATGTCATACACGTGTAACCTCTAGGTTGACCTTCAGGTTAATGTGTACAAATAATGTAAGTTCCACATCATAGCTTTAAACACCTTGTTATCATAAATAGAATCATATTCTACACATCCATTTATATTTTTTATGTCACTCCCTAGTAGTAAATATAATTCAGTGGTCCTATTTGTCAACAAGCATTATTTACTATAATATGATAACCTCCTTTTTAAACAAACCTTTTAACAGACCACACACATTGTTTATTTTTTATATATACTGAGTACAATAGAAACACAACAATTCATGTAATTGACTAATTCTATAAAGTACAAATTAAAATACGAAAACAACTTATCTATAATGAAGCTTAACCTGATTTTTCGTTAAGTTTCTTCTAAGGATATGCACACAATTAAACCAGCAATGTTACAGCTTTTACATTAATGCTAGCAAGACAAATCTTTGTTTGGCTTGCTTGCTTTGTTTGTATCAATGTTTACTCAAGCATGACAATTAAGATAGGCGGGGCTTCAGCTTATAAAAATCATACTTAAATTTAATTGGTCGTTATGTAGAGGTTAAGGACACCTAATTTTAAACATCACATGACAAATAATCTCACATGTTTCCTCATCTGTAAAAATACAATAATTTGTCATGAAAGAAAAATAAATAAACTTTTTTCTTGGATGAGGCTGAGAAACTGGCCTTCAACATTGACCTAATATTGTTTTTTTATAACATATCAATCTATTAGTTCAGTCAGTTATTTCCATGTATGTCCTTCTACTATGTAACTCAAGAAAATATTCTAAAAAATGGGAAACAATTGTATCGAAAAGAGAAAATCGAGTGCACCTTTTTTTTTTATGTTAGAGTGTGTTTGAGATGAATATTTTGTCTGGAAAACGTACAATGCAAGAGTATTTGATACATCATCTCGCTTCAGATTCTACCAGGTTGACTTTTTAACATAAAAAAATCACAGTACTAAAAGATGAAATATAGGGGTCAAGTGAAATACCTATCCAATGGATCACAAAATCAGAGTAGGTGTGTTCGAATAGCTATTTTACTTAAAGTGCTTGACGACAGTCTTTAAGTTAGATCTTTGAAAGAAAAAAATTGTCTTCCATTTCTACGATTGTGAAAATAACTGGTGTAATGGGGAGATCATTTCGACAAAGTAGAATCCTGTCTGTATTGTATATTTACAGTTGAGGGAAAATGTTAGAATATGTGTCATGTGATGTTTTAAAATTAAGTGTCCTTAACCTCAAACATAACATCCAATAAAATTTAAGTATGATGTATACAAGCTGAAGCCCCACCTATCCTAATTGCCATGCTTGAGCAAACACTGATACAAACAAAGCAAGCAAGCCAAACAAAGATTTGTCTTGCTAGCATTAATGTAAAAGCTGTAAAAGCTTTTAAACTTCTGAGTTGCTAATTGCTACCAAAAGGATCAGAAAGTGACATTTCAAACATTTTATTCTTTAAACATTGGAGTTTAGTTTGATTACATTTGGATCAAATGTTGTAAAGTTTTGCTTTTGATTTATGTGCATCTTATTGCAAGCTTTCATAATAATAAAAAAATTGTGATACCAAACCATTTGAGTAAAATTTAGCTAAATTATCAAAGAATGCTTTTAAATGACTATTTATGTATTGTCATTTATAAAAGACAAAGGAGGCTTTGTAATATAATAACACTCAGTATGTATCAGTTTTAAATTACTTCTATATTAGATAACATCTTAAATAATTATTATATAACATCTATGAATTTTTTGTTTCACACAAACAACCTTCCTGTACTTATAGAGCCTTGATCTACATAAAATCTTATTACAACCGGTTTACTATAAAGTATTAATTCACTGTAAATATTTAAAAAAGACCTTACAGCAATTACCCCTCACATTCTAATTTGAGAATGTTTCATGTGTTATGTAATTCATTATTATGTAATATAATGTATGTAACCTTTATCTTCACATTGTGTCAATACACTATAATGTATGTAACCTTTATCTTCACATTGTGTCAATACACTATAATGTATGTAACCTTTATCTTCACATTGTGTCAATACACTAAAATGTATGTAACCTTTATCTTCACATTGTGTCAATACACTATAATGTATGTAACCTTTATCTTCACACTGTGTCAATACACTATAATGTATGTTACCTTTATCTTCACACTGTGTCAATACACTATAATGTATGTAACCTTATCTTCACATTGTGTCAATACACTATAATGTATGTAACCTTTATCTTCATTGTGTCAATACACTAAAATGTATGTAACCTTTATCTTCACATTGTGTCAATACACTATAATGTATGTAACCTTTATCTTCACATTGTGTCAATACACTATAATGTATGTAACCTTTATCTTCACATTGTGTCAATACACTATAATGTATGTAACCTTTACCTTCACATTGTGTCAATACACTATAATGTATGTAACCTTTACCTTCACATTGTGTCAATACACTATAGTGTATGTAACTTTTATCTTCACACTGTGTCAATACACTATAATGTATGTAACCTTTATCTTCACATTGTGTCAATACACTATATTGTATGTAACCATTACCTTCACATTGTGTCAATACACTATACTGTATGTAACCTTTACCTTCACATTGTGTCAATACACTATAATTGTATGTAACCTTTACCTTCACATTGTGTCAATGCACTATAATGTACGTAACCTTTATCTTCACACTGTGTCAATACACTATAATGTATGTAACCTTTATCTTCACATTGTGTCAATACACTATAATGTATGTAACCTTTATCTTCACACTGTGTCAATACACTATAATGTATGTAACCTTTATCTTCACATTGTGTCAATACACTATAATGTATGTAACCTTTACCTTCACATTGTGTCAATACACTATAATGTATGTAACCTTTATCTTCACACTGTGTCAATACACTATAATGTATGTAACCTTTATCTTCACATTGTGTCAATACACTATAATGTATGTAACCTTTATCTTCACATTGTGTCAATACACTATAATGTATGTAACCTTTATCTTCACATTGTGTCAATACAATATAATGTATATAACATTACCCTACAAAATGTGTAACGTGAGGGTACCGTGAGGGTACCATACCCAAATTGCACCTATTAAGCAAAAATCTTACCATTCCCTAGAGACCAAACAATTTGTATTTGTATGATTTGATATTATGCACGTCTTTCAACAAAGGTAAAAATATTTAGATAATCACAAAACGTTCACAGTATATATCAACAGATGGACTGTTTACTGAAAAAGCAAAATGTACGGAAACGTCATCAAAACGTCATCTTTTTTAAAATAAGCAAATACAACTTTGTTACAAGTATCCATTTCTTAAAATATGAAGAGTAAGCATTGAATAATATCCAATTGTTCAAAATATTTGAAGAAATTAAACAAAAGCTCTGTAATTCGACTTTTGACGATGTGAACTTAAGCATGGATGCAATTTGGGTACTCCTCATTACAGAATCATTGATGGTTTGGAGGTTAGTTCAGACCAATTTTTCTATGAATTCATATGGATTCAGAATTAAACTGGTGAAACCATATAGTAAATAATGATACATCTACAAAATAAAAACATAATGAAAACTTTTGTCTGAAGCATATATAAACGTAGGTTAAAAAACTGTCAAAATAGGCACAATATGGGTACCCTCACGTTAAATGTATATAGTATTTCTTTAAAGTATGTAAACACAATATAATGTATGTATCATTTGGCTTCTAAGTGTCAACATTTTCCAAGTAATGCCATCCTTACGAAAAATATTTATAAAAAAACCTTACAACACTTAAACCTCATATTCTAATTTGAGAATGTTTGGTTCTTCATATAATATAATGTATGTAACCTTTAAGTGTCATATATATCAACATTTTCCGAGTACTAGTGCTAGTAACGCCATCCTAACGAACATGCCGTTCTCTGTCTGTCTGAAGTAAGCAGCCCTTGGATCTGTATCAAAGGCAGTGCTGAAAGGAATACGAAATAAATAAACAGCGTTCTAATATTAAATATCTCACTCAGTTTATATAAACAACTTTCATATCACAAAATATAATCAAAGTGCTGGATAGCACCTGTGGAAAGTTTGCAACGGTAGATTGTAATATTTCAAATAGATTGTAAATGTGTAGATTGAGTGGTTAACTTTAAAAAAAAAAAAAACACTTTATCAAGAAATAATTGTGATGCTGCTTCAAAGTCTCCCAAACAAAGCTCTCAAAATTAGTCATTCCCATGCACGGTCATCTGATTTGTTTTATTATTCCGTACAAGAATATATGTGGTTTCAGTGTGGGGATTTCGACAGTTTTCAGTTTCCGAAAAGAAGAGGGTGGATCTTGACTGTTTACAAGTTTTCGAAACAGGATGGGGTGGAGTGACACCGAGAGACTCTCCTTATATTTCATTTTATTCGTTTTATTGTCCAACACAAGAATATATATGGTTAAGTGGTGGGGATGACCAAGAGGGACTCCCACTATATTTCATTTGATTTGTTTTGTTGCCCCATAAAAGAACATATATGGTTTAGGGGTGGGGATTTCAACCGTTTACAAGTTTTCAAAAAGAAGGGGGTGAGGTCACCCTGGTGGTCTTCTTCTATATTTCATTTGATTTATTTTATTGTCCCATACAAAAATATATATGGTTTAGGGTTGGGAATCTCAACCATTTACAAGTTTTCAACTGAGGGGGTGGGGCTGACTGTAAGGGAGTCCCACTTTATTTCATTTGATTTGTTTTGTTTCTCCATACAAAAATATATATGGTTTAGGGGTGGGGATCTCGACTGTTTCCAAGTTCTCAAACATGAGGGGGTGGGGCTGACCCAAAGGGACTCCCACTTTATTTCTTTTGATTTGTTTTGTTGCCACATACAAAATATATATGATTTATGGGTGGGAATCTCAACTGTTGACAAGTTCTCAAACAACAAGGGGGTGGGGTGACCCCAGGGGACTCACCTTTTATTTCATTTGAATCGTTTTACTGTACTGTATAAGAATATTTATGGTTTAGGGGTGGGGGTCTTGACTGTTTTTAAGTTCTCAAACATGAGGGGTTGGGTTGGGTGACCCTATGGACTCAACCTAAATTTAATCTGATTTATTTTATGATCCTGTGATCATTACTGAAACCCATGTGTGTCTGTCACTTACTGTTTTCAAGTTATAGTCATTTGAAAATTAAAAAAAAAAGGATTCTATAGTAATTTACTCCCTTCTGTTGGCCCCTCAAAATACACCAAAATAGACCCCAAGAAGAAAAATAATAAGAACTGAGCAAAAACTTTGTTTATATGAGTCTTAATAGCACGTAGTATAATTACTAAATTTGTTATAGTCCGATTTTGTAATGCTGAATATGTAAAAGGCCGAGTTTATTATAGTCCGAGGTTTTTGTGGGTCGAGATTAGATAAGATACCATGATACTTTCGATACTCTAGGGCTTTTACGCATTGAATAAACATTTGTCATTTTCATTCATGAAATATTTTAAACACGGTATTAATTTTCTCTTCAACCAGAGGAAGGTAGGAAACCTTTGAAACCGGGATTACAGTACTCCCGTCTGGAGGCACACATATATAGATCTGACGCATGTCTGGAGAATACCAATAAAAGCACAACGTAGAAACTGCTGTCTCGTGTGTGTATTGATTTTTATACTTTCTGCGAAGAGCAGATCCGCGAAGTATTGTTTGTTCACCATTTTCAAAATGAAGTTGAATTATTTGATTAATCGATAAAAATTCAGTTTATTTTAATTCAAGCTGTATGCTATCAAAATTGGAAAGCTCAAAATTTCAAAAGCATCTTTCTATTATTAGTTTTCAAACACCAGTACTACATTATCTAGAAGTAGGACACACTTCTTAAAGTAAGACAACCTGTAACTTCCGGTAAGAGGCCGATGCCTAAAGAAAGTTTATTGCTATAGCAAGCTATAGCAAACTTTCCAAAAACAATTAGTTACTATAAATTCAGATCTTGTTGTGTGCATTTAATATTGCTATTTTGACATTTAAGACTACAATGTGAATTTAATTTTTGCTATATAGAGAAAAATCCTGTTGAATGGACATAAAAAAAATCAAATTTAGATCTTAAATTATTGCGATTATAACCCGTCACATATTTTGCAATAATTTCTGAATTTACAGTATATATGATCTAATTGCTTTCCTTTCATAAAACCATTCTCTCTTGTAACTACTGTACCACAATTTCAGAATGTCAAGATATCTTAAATGTTTTCAGTTTGATGTAAAATGATGTTACATTTGTAAACAAAAGTTAGTCCCCTGGTATACAGGAAGTAAATAAATGTAGAATGTGTCCATGGGACACAAATGATGCTCCCACTAGCATATAATGTTCTAAAGGGACATAACTCAAGAACAGTAAAATTGACACTACCTAATTTTATACTTCAAGTTTTGTAGTAAGGCCAATTAAAATTAATTGATAGATTTTCATCCCCGCTGCCCCGATTTTTTTTATTTTGAAAAATTTACAATATCTGGATTCTGTTTATTTCCTTTACCGGTAACCGTCAATAATTTGGTTTCATTCGAACTTCCTGTTATAAATTTCAGTTTTCACATTTCTTGTTTCGAGTACTTTAAAACGATTATGTTGACAAATTCTGCTGCTCAAAGATGACAATATCATCTATGGAAAATAGAGATAGATTACAAGAAGGGCATGAAATATTCGGGTTACGAATATACGCTGTGTCCAAGAACACAAATCATGGTATGTCACAAATTGGAAATTTCTGTCATTATAAAACAGTTGATTTTTTCAATAATACATTGACTTTGTGTCAGCAAATTTGGGCTGTGAATAATTTCCAAAGCGGAAGAATCGTGAAACAAATTGGTAGAAAAAATATAACTGGATTAAAGAAATTGAAAAAAGCACGAACTTGATAGATCTTTGACCGTATATTGAGTTCAAAAAGTCAGCAAACATACACATTGTGTTATAGAAAGCCCTTAGATTTACCCATGGCTATTGTTGTTTTCTAAAAACACAAAATACCCTTAAAAGAGTCATTAAACAACTTCATGTTTTACAATGTAATTATATATGCTTCAGTCTTGCATAACTTGACTCAGAATCTTAAAAGCGTCAACCCTACTATTTCCAACACTGTTTGAGTTCTCATTTCATTCATAATACTTGTGTTGCATATCATTGCATTTGCATAATTTTATGGGGACTACAAACCATCGCTTAGAAAGCAAAATAAATTTAGAGTTGTTAGTCCAACTGAATAGAGAATTTCTCCATGATTTTACTGTTTACTGAAAATAGGTTTCTAAAGTAGCAATTGCATGTAGAACAGTCGTTGCCAATCAGAGATATTTATTTAAAAATTTGAAAAATTATGTACGATTCTTTATACATGTTTACAAATGTACATGATATAAGCTAATTATAACACTTGCATATATACAAAGTTCACGACACAAAAAGGTTTCATATTAAATAAAATATATAAATCAAAGAGCAGAATGCTCTGAGGGATACGATTGCCATATGGTTTTCATTGACACATTTATAGCAGTTCTGCCAACTTTTCATTAAGCAAATTCGTGAGATTTGGCCAAAATAGAAAAGATCAAAGAGGAAAAAATTGATCCAAGGATACTGCTGCAAAAAAGCATGAACATGCGTGAGTCTCACGCATTTTTGGCAGCCCTGGCCTTGATAGTCCAAATAATTATGACGTCTTGAAAGGCTATTATATTTTTTTTTCTTTGACGCCTTACTTCGACGTACAGCTGGATAGTATTATTTTCAAAACTAATTCAACTGCACATGCAAAGGTAATATAAATCTGAATAGTAACTCAACTTTAAAAATAGCTAATCCTGGATACAAGTGTACGAGCAATGTACTTATTGTGTTTTATTTGTGTGCTATCAATTCCAAGTTTACTTTCCAAAGCAGTCACTGAGAGAGAGAGAGAAGGTATTTCACTTCATAGTTCGAGATTACTCTGATGTCCGACGGCTGATTTGCCAGACAAGCTGGGACCGTGGGGGACTTTTATGCTAGTATACTTAAATTTCAAACTTAAATAGTCCCAGTCCCATATATTATATCAAGTATTATTGGATGCCGAATTGAATTTTAAATAGGTGCCGATTTGACTAGATGCCGATTTAACCAGGTGCCGATTTGACTTTTTCTATGGGTGCCGATTTGACCAGGTGCGGATTTGACTTGTACCCAGTAATCTCGGGACTATTCACTTCGTATCTTATCACCGTTAATTCTAGAAGGAACCCCATTTCCCAGTCCCATATATTATATCAAATATTATTGGATGCCGAATTGACTTTTAAATAGGTGCCGATTTGACTAGATGCCGATTTAACCAAGTGCCGATTTGACTTTTTCTATGGGTGCAGATTTGACTTGTACCCAGTCATCTCGGACTATTCACTTCGTATCTCATCACTGTTAATTCTAGGAGGAACCCCATTTCTAACTCTTTAATTATTAATTTCCTTTGGGACAGTGGGCATGAATCCTTCCGTACACACTCCTCTGTTTAAATTGAGATCGTTCTTAATATAATACGACGTTAATATCGACATCTAACGAGTTAATTTTTTCTTGACGATTTTGATGGGAAATACTTCTGAAAGGGAGACAACTCGAAACGATAATATGGAAGACTCCATTTCGGCTAAAGTGGTGTTATAGGTAAAACTTCATTGATTTTAATTTAAATGATGCATATGATTTTAAATTATGCAACAACAATATTAAACCCTCAATAGCAGGCAGACATAGAAAGAATCCAATGAGTTTCAAATTAATTAATAAGCGGGGAATCCAGAACAACCACTCAATCCGATACCCCTTGAAATCAAGAAAACTATACGCATGCGCATTAATACATAAACAAACCCGCGACTTGCAATTTGGAATAAGAACGTTTATTTAATTTTATGATATGATGAATGAGTCTCAATTTCTTTATGAGAGTACAGTATCAGTTTCATAACGGTAAAATATAGAAAACTCCACTTCAGTTCTGATATGACAGAAATAGAATTATCGGAATTCAAAGAACTCTCGCATTCATCAAAACTGGGGAATTCCCTCTGACGTGTTTCTAAATTTATAAAAACACTAAATATAAATACTGCTGAATTCTGATTTTCCGTGTTGTTAAAAACACGCATATAAGTCATGAAGATTATGAGAAGAACATTACAGGAAAGTTGTTTATGTTCAATCCTTTTGCTTGTTTTTACCTTTTAAAGCAAGACAATCATAAGAATCTGACAAGTTGCTGAATGTTTAGAATAAAACGGTTGACGTGAGGGAATGAGCCCTGAGTCAACGGTAAAAGTCTACAGATTGCTTAAAAGCAATCGTATCCCAAAAACTAGATATCATTGAGATGGGAGCCATCTCTGTGGGCCCCGCTGTGAATAATGTGCATTAAAAAATTGTATCTTTACCATAGGACATGGGTTTGTCAACTGAAACCAAAGTTTTTGACCTTGACCTTTGACCTAGGAAGTTGTACATAAATTATGACACACCCTTTGGTGTTGGTTTATAAACATGTCAAGTATAAACTTTGAAATGATAACGGTTCTCAAGATATAGAGCGGACACGATCTTTACCATAGAACATGGGGTTGTCAACTGAAACCAAAGTTTTTGACCTTGACCTTTGACCTAGGAAGTTGCACATAAGTTATGACACTCTTTGGTGTTGGTTTATATACATGTCAAGTATAAACTTTAAAATGATAACGGTTTTCAAGATATAGAGCGGACACTATCTTTACCATAGAACATGGGGTTGTCAACTGAAACCAAAGTTTTTGAGCTTGACCTTTGACCTAGGAAGTTGTACATAAATTATGACATACCTTCTGATATTGGTTTATATACATTTCAGGTATAAACTTTAAAATGATTATGGTTTTCAAGATATAGAGCGGACACAATCTTTACCATAGGACATGGGTTTGTCAACTGAAACCAAAGTTTTTGACCTTGAACTTTGCCCTAGGAAGTCGTTCATAAATTATGACACACCCTCTGGTGTTGGTTCATATACATGTCAAGTATAAACTTTGAAATCATAACGGTTCTCAAGATATAGAGCGGACACGATCTTCACCACAGGACACAGGGTTGTCAACTGAAACCAAAGTTTTTTTACCTTGACCTTTGACCTAGGAAGTTGAACATACATCATGACACGCCCTCTGGTGGTGGTTAATAAACATGTAATAAAACAAGTATAAAGTATGAAATCATAATGGTTCTCTAGATATGGAGCGGACACAAAGTTAAAGTGTTACGGACGAACGGACAGACTGATCACTAAAGGGCGACCAGCCTAAAGGCGGGGCCCTAATAAAATCATCCCACCCGCCCCATTTTTTTCAAAACTTTGGATGAAAATCTACTAATTAATTTTAGTTGGCCTAATCAGCATTGTGTATAAATTTCATTACGTAAGGTTGAGACAAACTTAATTTACAGAATGGAAAGGAAAAATTGATTTTTTCTATTTGCAAAGTGGCATAACTCCAGATAAAAGTGAAGGCTTCCTAAGTGTTTTATAGTTATAAGCATTGTGCATAACTTTCATAATATTGGTTGAGGCAAACCAAAGTAAAAGAACTGAAACCAGTTTTTGGACATACAGACGTACAGATTTACAGATGGACAAGGGCAACACTTGATGCCATATTCCCCCATCTGCTACATTGTGGTCATAATACAAACATTAATTTTGTAAAATACTCTAACTTTGAAACTATACAGGATAGTGACCACAGTGACTCCACTTTTAATGAGGTTAAATAAATGTTAAGGTATTTGAGGGGTCTAAGTAGCTCATCTATAGTATCACCAGCCTGTCAACACTGATGTTTCGAGTTAAAACCCTGAATGTGGAAGGTGTGGCCCGAGGTGTGGTCAACTCAGATACTAATTAATCCCAAGGTTTCCTCCACCAGTAAAAACTGACATCAATAAAGCCAAGTGTGCTTGCCTTAAACACCAACAAACAATCAATCAATCAATATTAAATTAGTTCCATATCATTAAGTACAAGTGATGAACACTTTTCCATACAAGGAATACTTACCTAATTTCATTATTTCTTGGTAGTGGATGCATTACAACCATTTTCTTCTTAGCTTTTGTCATCAATTCTGGTGTGACAATAAACTGTCCAAATGTCTACAATCAATAAACAGGTTTTAATATCTAATGATGCAGTTGGTCAGTCGTTTGTTTTGTTAACTATATAACTGTGAATTCAGAAATTATTGCAATGTTTTTATTATTGGAACATTTTTAATGGGATAGGATTTAAAAAATAAAAACTCACAATTTGAAATTTGATTGCAATATTTCCGTGCAACAATTCACTTTGAACCCCAAAAATTATTGTTCAACAATTGCACAAATTCCTGAATTTACAGTAAATGAAATACAATAAATATTATATAAGACCAACTTCAAAAGCATCTTGCACTAGTAGGAAAAAGAGCTTACATTGCTATACCAAAAATCTAGTTGACTAAAACAGTTGCTTGAGAGTTTAACATTGATGCAATTCTGTTCAATATGGCCAACATATTATCTTCAGTAATTGTAAACATATTTTTTTTTAAGATGAATACAGTGAATTGATACTATGCTGTCTTAAAACAAAATTTCTTTAATTAACCTTTTAAGGTGGTACACAACACTTTCACTAAAATTAATTTGGCTTGTTTAATTTTCATAAAATTTTCAAAGTATTTACTTTGAGACTTTAACAAAAATATAAAAATTTAAAATTTTTTGAACCAACCGTTTTGTCAGAAAAATTACACTGGTTATATTAGTAATTTGACAAACACCAATTTTGATCTGACATTGAGAAGCTTAATATTCCTTCTATTACAGAAGCCTACAGCTTCTTGGTTAAAGATGAATATCTTATTCTACAGGCTAGTAACGACCTTGTTTTACAGTTGAGTGATTTTAAATCATAATCACCAGTACAAATCCACTCATGCGTGCATATATAAACCCGTGCACACCTGTATTCTGTCTCATTTTATTCTAAGGCTAGAACGAGTAAAGTAAAGTAAAAATAAAATTGCTGAATCAGCAGACACGACTCGTGTCTATACTTTATAATGTCTAGTACGGAAGACTCCGACTCGGGTCTTTCCCAATCCAGCCAAGTGGCGGCGGACATTATGTCCATTCTAGCGTCGGGTGACGAAGCTAGTTTCTCTGGGTTTTCTGCAGTGGCTGATGAGTCAGTACACTTTTCACCACCACCCAAAAAGAGACAATTAAAGTCGGTCGTGGTCCCCCCCAGAAACTGTTAAGAAATTAAAGAAAACTACCGCAAGTAAACAAAACAATGAAAGAGGCCCGGGTAAGGGACCCGGCAAGAACAAGAAGGGAAAAGCTCCCGTAAAACAGGGAAACAATGTAACACCTTCAGATAAAGATAAAGAAAGAGAAGATGAATTCAGAAGAATTTATTCTAAACTAGAACTTTTGTTAGACAGGCAAAATAGTAATGCCGACAGATATGAATTAGCGAGTGCACCGGAACACCCGGCTGCACCGGAAGAAGACGAAGGTGAAGGTGAAGTTGATTTTAGTCAATATGACATTTTTGGAAACAATGCAGATGATGAGGTTGAGTCAGAGGAAAACAGCGAGGAAGAGTTCGCTTATGCTATACCAAAAATTTTTGAAGATGATGACAAGTTTGGTGATGAAACACATAAGAGTATCGCTGCTCTTGTAAACGCTGTGACAAATCGTAAGTCTGTTATTACAGAAATAGCTAAGGATTATAAAGTTCCTTCAAATAGCAAGTCCTAAAGTTAATCCTGAGATTTGGCATCTATTGAATCGCCAAGCCAGAAGTGATGATCTGTCCTTTCAGACCATACAAAGGATCCTGGGTTTTGGCATTGTACCAGTAATACGTACTGCAGAAGCACTGACGAAACCAGATGCAGTAAAAACGGTGGCTAAAATGAGGGTCAACATTAATAATGCCCTGTCAATGCTTTGTGCAGCATTTTTTGAAATATCATATGTTAGACGCATGACACTGAAAAACAATATGGATCAGAAGTACCATCAACTGTGTACAAGACATTTAGACGTTACCGAATATTTGTTCGGAGATGATGTGTCCAAGAAAGTAAAAGATATTAATGATGCCCAGAAGATGAAGGGAGTTGTAAATACAGCTACTTCAAAAAACTGGAGACAAGGGGGTTGCAGCTATGGTTGCCCCCCAGGTATAAACAGGGGCCGAGGAAGATACCAAAACAACAATTATGGCCAAAGAGGCATGAGAAACTCCCGCTACAGAGGGAGAGCTGGTTACAGAAACCAAAGAGGCAGGAGATATAAGAGGTAAATAATCTATCTCCCACTTTTATAGCTGGGTCTATTCGTTTTGGTTTACATAATTGGGAAAAAATATCATACGATCCTTGGATTCTTAATCTAGTTCAAAACGGTTATGAAATTGAATTTGAGAATAAACCGGTTCAATTTTTTATGCCAAAATTTATGAATTTTGACAAAACTGAAATAGAACTAATTGATAATGAAATTCAAATTTTATTGTCAAAAAGTGCAATACAAATTTCAAACCCTGCGAAAGATGAATTTATATCAAATATTTTTCTTGTTCAGAAGAAGAATGGGAAATATAGGCCTGTAATAAATTTGAAAGGTCTGAATCAGTATGTGAAATATTTTCATTTCAAACAGGAAAATTTACAGTCTGTCCTTTTGAATATTAGCAAGAATGATTATTTTACATCAATAGATTTATGCGATGCATATTTTTCAATTTCAATGAACAAAAAATGTAGAAAATATTTGAAATTTGTTTGGAAAGATCAGATTTATGAATTTACTTGTCTTTGTTTTGGGTTAGCAAGTGCACCTAGAATTTTTACAAAACTTATGAAAGTAGTTTTTTCTCATATAAGGAACCAAGGAGTAGGGTCTTTTTTCTACATAGATGATTCATTATTACATAGTCCCTATGAGAACATTTGTTATGAAAATACTGTCATGTTGAGAAATCTGTTACACTCTCTAGGGTTCTTAGTAAATAAAGAAAAATCAGTATTCATTCCAACACAGAGAATAATTTTTCTAGGATATTTGATTGATTCTGTGCAATTTAAAGTGTTTCTGACAGAAGAAAAAATACAAAAGATTTTGAAAAGTGCAAACAAAATCTATAGTTTATATAATCCTGTTATCAGGGAAGTAAGTTCTTTAATAGGTTTATTTACTTCAGCTTCATGTGCAGTTTTATTAGCAACAATTTTTCATAGATATTTAGATATTGAGAAAACTTTAGCTCTGAGCAAAAACAATGACAATTATGATGGTATCATGAGTCTCTCCGAGAATTCAAGAAATGAAATTTTATGGTGGATTAAAAATGTAGATAGGAATGAAGGGAAAAGTATAAGCTTTGGTACTCCTACTGAGTATATTGAAACTGACGCTTCTAAAATTGGATGGGGAGCCGTTTATGGAAAAAATAAGACTCAAGGAAGATGGATGAAATCTGAAAGCATTTCACACATTAATATATTAGAACTTTTAGCTATAAAATATGCATTTTTTTCATTAGGAAAAAACATTTCAAATTCTCATATTTGCATTAAATCTGATAGCTCTACAGCAGTTCAATATATAAATAACATGGGAGGTAGTGTTGTAGCACTGTTGGAAGTAGTAAGAGAAATATGGTTCTGGGCTGCTGATAAAAACAATTTTATTACAGCAGTCCATATTGCAGGGAAAGATAATATTACTCCTGATCAATTGTCAAGAAATTTTAGTGACTCTTCTGAATGGAAGTTGAAAGAAAATATATTTAGAAATATTTGTGGGCATTTCTTTCAACCAAATATTGATTTATTTGCTTCTAGACTTAATAAACAGTTAAGTAAATATGTCTCATGGTTTCCAGATCCAGATGCTATGGCTTCTGATGCTTTTTCTTTTTCTTGGAAAAATTATTTACCATATGTTTTTCCTCCTTTCAGTATCATAGCAAGAATTTTGAACAAGGTAGAAGAGGAACAGGTGAGAATGGTTTTAATGATAGTTCCAACATGGCCATCCCAACCTTGGTTTCCAAGGTTATTGAATTGTTTGGTCGATTATCCTGTTATTCTCCCTTTTTGTCAAGATCTTGTAAGACTTGTACACAACGATCAAAAGCACCCGCTAAACATGAGAAAGTTATTCCTAGTCGCTTGTGTAGTATCAGGCATTCCCTCCAAAAGAAGGGAATTTCAAAATCAGCTAGAAACATCATCACTCAGTCATGGAGAGTCTCTACCTCGCGACAATATGAATATAGTTGGCGGAAATGGTATTTTTGGTGTAATACACAAAAAATCAATACCACTTCACCAAATGAAGTACAAGTATTAAATTTTCTCGCTAGACTCTATGATGATGGCAAATCTTATAGTTGCATTAATATGAATAAATGTTCTATTGGCCAGACTCTGGCATCAATTGGCTGTAATACAGTAATCAATAGTAATCTCATTTCCAGATTTATGAAAGGAATTTTTAATGCAAGACCACCTTTGCCTAAATATTCCATCACATGGGATGTTGGTAAAGTTGTTCGTTATTTAGAAACTTTATTTCCACTGGAAAGTTTAAGTCTCAAGATGTTAACTTTAATCAAAGAGCTGATAGCTCTGAAGTGGAAGAAGGTGAATAAAAGGTAACTTGAATTACCATAAAAGCAGCCCCACTTACCCAGGCTGCTTTGTTCCATTATCGTTAAAATGTATTTTTTTTCTGCAAACAAGAAAAGGTCATAAGTACATGGATTTCCCATCCGTACAATCATTTTCTATGTTCAGTTGACTATGAAAATTAGGTAAAATCTTTAATTTGGCAGTAATTAAGAAGATCATATCAAGAGGAACACATGTGTACTAAGTTTCAAGTTGATTGGATTTCAACTTCATCAAAAACTACCTCGACCATAAACTTTATTGCCCATAAATGGAGCATAAAAATAGTAAGACTTGTTACATACCTGCCAACTTTTGAAAGTTCCCATATGGGTTTTTACTGCACAACAACAAAATTAAAGGTTACAATTTTTAGCGATGTATTTTGCAAGATCTGGATTGTCTAGAAAAAGTGTCATATTTGTATGAACTTACATGACTTACATGCCTTTTCCTTAAGTCTGTTTGAATAATTCTAGTTATATATTAAATGGTAGAAAAATTATACATGAAGCTAGCAGAAGCTAGACTATTAGCCTAGTTGCACATATTGTATGATGACTTCTAACTAGTTATAAACAAATTTAATATATAAACTTCAATTTAATCCTTGAAAGGAGGTCTAAATTAATAAAATAATTTATAAATTTTAATTTTTTATTTGTCCAAAATCATTTAAATTCATTTAATCAACATCCTTTTATGATTATTTGATTAAAATATTAATCATTTATAGTCTTTTTACCATTTACATTTTTAAAAGCAAAATAACTGAAAACAGGATAAAACAAAGGGAAGTAACAAAAAAGTATTTCAATATTCCCAATACACATCGTTTTGATAACACAACGGCAGTTAGCCGGAGGTAAACATCATTGATTACCAGTATGTTTGACACCCAAGCTGTAAAGTGAAGCCATATAATTATACATCTTCTTTGATGTTCAGGTAAAATTTAACACAGGTGTCAATTACACCCGTACAGTAGTAAGAAATGATCAAATATGGCGTCTGAAAAATTTCATACACGGGAGTTTTTTCTCCTAAACGGGAGGTTCACATGTATGTTACGAAGGGCATCTAATTCACATGACAAAGGAAACCCATGAATAAAGATAACACTTTATATATCCTTTTTATTTATATAAAAATAAAATCTTCTTGTCTGCAGGATTGCAAATTCGTAACTTCAAGGGCGAACTTGTAAACAGGGCGAGTTGTACCGATACCAAATTCACGCATGCGTAATACAAATATCTACAGTTAAAACATCCTGTTACAAGTAAACAAATTACGTCCATGTGGATGAGATGAAATCTAATAATTTACATAAATAAAAGGGTCATATTTACGATAGTGATTGTTTTACAATCATAATTTACAAATTAAATGATTCAGATGCCCAATCATGTGTAAAAATAGGTGTCAGGAATCTAAGTTGTTTTGAAATTGTAATACACGAAATGAATGCGGCATACGGAGACTCAAAGCCAATGGTCGGCCCCTTAAGTCTTCAGAAGACTTGACGTCTTCTTCCACTAAAAATTGCAACCTTATTAGCTTTAACTACTGCTCAAAGAGCTCAAACATTGACAAATTTGAATTTGAATTACATGGAAACATCTAGTAAAACTGTCGTTTTTACTATGAACTGTTTACAAAAAACAGACAGAATTGGTAGGATTAACCAGAACATAACTCTGGATGCATACAAGAAAAAAGAACTTTGCCCAGTATACACATTAAAATATTATTTGAAGGCTACCAAAAAATTGCGCAAGGATGATTATCTCCTGGTGTCTTTTAGAACATGGCGTAAAATATCAACCTCAACTTTAGCTCGATGGTTAAAAATTGTCTTAACTTCATCTGGTATTGATGTTACAAAATTTCAGGCGCATTCTTTCAGAGGCGCCTCTACATCTGCAGCTTTTAGTGCTGGTATCACTCTAGATACAATTATGAAAACAGCAAATTGGAAATCTGCAAAAACTTTTAAGAAATTTTATCTAAGAGAGGTTGAAGCTAAAAGAGGTGTTAAGACATGTAAAAAGAAATATATTAATGCTGTTTTGTCTGTTTAATGACAACCTAAATACTTTTTTACAGGAGTTCCATTCTTTGCAGAAACCGGTAACATTGTGGATTGACCAGAGCTGTCGATTTTTCCAGGATAGTGTTGTGTTGGATATATGAATGAACTTTATGGACTTTGTGTCATGATGGAAATGTGAAGAATTTGATAATGTTGATGGAAAGATGAACTTTCATTTTAGTGATTATGATAAAGACAATTATAGAAAGTTTTGTATTATTGAAATATTTTATGACAGCATTAAATGTGGATGTTTCAAATCTTATATTTGTGGCCATTTTTATCTCTTTTAATTGATTCTTTTTGCTTTAAAGATTCATCCTTAACCAAGAAGCTGTAGGCTTCTGTAATAGAATGGACCATCATCCAAGCATCCATAGGATGTGATGGATGATGGACATTCTGTAAGGAAGCCGAAGGCTTCGCGGGTTAAAGACCAGCCCTTGATTTATGGCCCACCCATTTTATATACAATTAAATGAGGTTTTTTTCGCTCACATCCTTTTTCGGGATACTTTAAAATGAGACAGAATACAGGTGTGCACGGGTTTATATATGCACGCATGAGTGGATTTGTACAGGTGATTATGATTTAAAATCACTCAACTGTAAAACAAGGTCGTTACTAGCCTGTAGAATAAGATATTCATCTTTAACCCGCGAAGCCTTCGGCTTCCTTACAGAATGTCCATCATCCATCACATCTTATGGATGCTTGGATGATGGTCCATTTTACAACACATCGTAATTAAAACGTTTAGCTGACTTTACAGAGTTATCTCCCTGTAGTGTTAGGTACCACCTTAAAACATTTGAAATAGATTGATATGTCTTTTCTATAATTTACTCCCTGAGTCATATATTTTTCAGACATACATTTAACAAGATGGGAATTACTGATGTGCAATGTACAACTTGTTCAAAAGACAAATTCATATACAAAACTTAGCATTATCTTGTTAAGTTCTTGGGCATGATTCCAATCTTTTTAGTTGGAAGGTTATAACAAATGTAGATATACCTTTTCAAATTCTTCAGACGATGAAAATCTTTCTTTCTGTATTCTTGTCATGTATAGTACATCTGTCTCTGGCAAGGCTTCTTCTAAACTACTAAACTCTTCCTGTTATCAAAAGAATTTACATACTTTAAAAAATAAAACACACATATGAAAGACTAATTTTTGGTTCATATAGCTATGCAATCCATAGATCTTACTAATATATGCAAGTGTGGCACAGGATCTGCTTACCCTCCTGAGCACCTGATATCACCCACAGTTTTTGGTGGAGTTTGTGTTGCTTATTCTTTAGTTTTCTATGTTGTGTCATGTGTACTATTGTTTGTCTATTTCATTTTTAGCCATAGCGTTGTCAGTTTATTTTCGATTTATGAATTTGACAGTGCCTCTGGTATCTTTCATCCCTCTTTTAGACTGGCAACAATAACATATCTGATCTCTACTGTGTCTGACTGCTGGTGGAATAAAACAGACGAAGAACAATCAGTAGTATGGTTTTGGTTCTGTCAAGTGCATGTACACACTTTGTGTCACAAGTTGATAATTTTTTGTCACAAATTGTACATAAAATTTTGGGATTAAATAAACTTCCACATGGGTATAAAAAATTCATCTTGTTAATATTGAAAATGGAATACATTCAACTCCCAAACACTTCGGACATTTGCTGTGAGCTACATACAATCTATTGTTATCTTTGGGATTTACAATAAATTCAATTGCTTTTAACTTGCAGATTGGCTTTGGGATTCCATCAAAATTAACTTATCTATGAGACTCAACAAATCTCTAGTATCATTGACTTAATACTTTTTTGTCATAACCCCAAGAGTGAAATATTTGCAAAGATTAATTTTTTGGCTATTTTTCCAACTATGATTATATCTCTATGCATATATTAGAACTTTTTTGAGGATCACCGAATCAACCTATGTAACTAAATTAAATAATCCACTTTATCGCTATTTTGTGCATTTTCCTTTGATCTTTTTTTGTGATAATTTTCATATCATGCTACTCCCTTGAGATGGAAAATTATCGCTAGTAACTAAGCATGCACGTTGCGTTGCTAACGAAATTGACGTCGTCATAGGTAAAATAGCGATAAAAAGATTATCATTGTTCATCTCAATTCTATTGCCTTTCTCGCTTTCGCCGTCGCGGCTCAAGCGAGAAAATCAATCTCGTTGAGATGATCACCGATAATCTATAAATACAGTGACAAATGTTACTAGTTGTTTATCCATATTATACTGACCTGTGGAATTCCTTTTTCTGCAACAATATTTTTAACACTATCTGGCATCTTCAGCAAATCTGGCGATACATATCTAAACTTGACCCTGTATTGTGTCAGTAGCTTGGCCAAGGAATGTACAGTTCTACCATTCTTTAGGTCTCCAACCATTGTTACCTAACAATAATACATGACAATCAAATGGCTTGAACTGGCGTACTAAGGATTCATTATTATTCGATTGGATACCAATTTTTGTGGATTTCAAGAGTACACGATATTTAATACAATTTCTTTTAGTAATATCTACTTTTAACTCATGCTTTGTCTATTATCTTTAGTTGTACCATATTTGCTCCTACAGGGCAAAGAATTCAATTGGATCCAACAAACCTTAAAAATTCTTTGTTTGATGTTGTCTACCCATACCCATTATTGAGTTTGGTAGGTTGGTTTGAATTCTATTTTTTTCAATTATTTATTACTTTGAAATGAATGTATTAAGAGAATGTGTCCAAAGTACACGAATGCCCCACTCGCACTATCATTTTCCATGTTCAATGGACCCTGAAATTGGATAAAAAATATAATTAGGCATTAAAATTAGAAAGATAATATCATAGGGAACATGTGTACTAAGTTTCAAGTTGATTGGACTTCAACTTCATCAAAAACTACCTTGACCAAAAACTTTAACCTGAAACATGCACTTTCATTTTCTATGTTCAGTGGACCGTGAAATTGGGGTCAAAAGTTTAATTTGGCTTTAAAATTAGAAAGATCATATCATAAGAAACATGTGTACTAAGTTTCAAGTTGATTGCACCTCAACTTCATCAAAAACTACCTTGACCAAAAACTTTAACCTGAAGCGGGACAGACGGACGAACGGACGCACAGACGGACGAGCAGAGGCACAGACCAGAAAACATAATGCCCCTCTACTATCGTAGGTGGGGCATAAAAATAAAATTGGCTAATACCTAATGGGGGGGGAATGAACATTTATAACGCACTGTTGCTGAAAATTGCATTAACAGCAGGTCTTTTGAAGGAAAAGTGCTTTTCCAGTATGCGGATAAAATGAGCTCAAATTAAATATGGGTCTCTTAATTTACACAATTTTATTTAAACTGCAGTTTATATCTTATCCAAATAATGTTGCCTGATCTGAAAATTATGCAAAAAACCAAAAAATTGTAAATCAAAATTTTTCTACTAAGTAAATGTTACCAACTATCCTTGTAAGACATAGAATCTAGACCAACAACTAAGAACGTTAAAGTGTCAACAAAAATAATCTAAAAAAGTTGTTTTGTGGCATTCGAAGATTAAAAGTTGTAGAGTGCCTCAATTTTTAAAGTATTTTTCAACACTTTGAAAATGTACCTTTTCAACATAAACAAATTAAAAAACTTATTTTTAAATTAAATGGTGGAGCATTGTAATTAAAGGTCTACCTTATCTCTGATTGTTTGTAGTGATAATGACAGTTGTCAATCATACTTTTATTGTATCCATACTCAATTACCTAATCAAAATGTTTTTAAAAAAGCCTGCACATCCACACACCTTAATGACATACATTCTTAAATGAACTGCTCCAAAAATATACCTATTTTTTCAGTTAATCAGGCCTCTACAATAACTTTTTTTTCAACTTGTCCTGTAGGACAAGTACATACCAAAA
This sequence comes from Mytilus galloprovincialis, assembly GCA_037788925.1. Lineage (NCBI taxonomy): Eukaryota > Metazoa > Mollusca > Bivalvia > Mytilida > Mytilidae > Mytilus > Mytilus galloprovincialis. The sequence continues at coordinate 55,488,012 of CM075342.1, forward strand.
TTTACTTGTCCAAATGAAATTGTTACTTGTCCAAAAAATTTCTCTTAAAAATAACCTTTTTATATTTTTAGTTGATTAGAGGAACAAAACGAATTCAAACAATAGACAGGATTTGATGTATTTCTTTTGATTTGAAATACTTTTCAAAAATATGAGTCAATTTCAACTGAATCTAGTAATGTCACAGGACTTAGGTTCTAGTTATTCATCAATGCCAGTCTCATCAGACTCTAAACATGAGGCACCATCTGATAGGCCTGTACACTCATTGAATTTGTATAATCCTGTGTTTTTTTTTTAAGTTGAAAAAAGTTTAAGTTGTCGAGTGATGAATCTGAAAACGCATCACACGGTATAGCTGACTTTTTTCCTGAAACCAAATTTCAGAAATCCTTGTATTGTAGTTCCTGAGAAAAATGTGACGAAAATTTTTAACTTGGTTATCATGTGTAAAATCATACAAGTGTTCGGTAAACAGGAAGTTGTCGAGTGATGAATCTGAAAACGCATCACACGGTATAGCTGACTTATATAAATCCTGAAACCAAATTTCAGAAATCCTTGTATTGTAGTTCCTGAGAAAAATGTGACAAAAATTTTCAACTTGGCTATCATGTGTAAAATCAGACAAATGTTCGGTAAACAGGAAGTTGTCAAGTGATGAATCTGAAAACACATCACACCGTATGGCTGACATATATAAATGTTGATACCAAATTACAGAAAGGGTGGATGTGTAGTTCCTGAGAAAAATGTGACGAAAGTTTCATAGGACGGACTGACTGACAGACGGACTGATGGACGGACGGACTGATGGACGGACTGACAGACAGAGGTAAAACAGTATACCCCCCTTTTTTAAAGCGGGGGTATAATGACACAGAAATTAACAACTATAGGTCACCATATTGTCAGTATTTGTTTTTTTTCTACTTTTGAACAAATATGATTTTGTGAATTTAATGGTAAATTAAAAAATAAAAATTTTGTGAAAAAATTACCAGTATGGTATTTGTTATAAGGAACAGAATAAGGTAGCAAAATGAGGTACTGATTTGTCTTGGTCCCGAAATGTCTCCTGCCTTGCCAAACTGTCTATCAATCATGTCTACAAAATATGCCTCCTACGGTGCCAAACTGTCTATTAAACTTGGAGCTAAACCTGTAGAGGTGACGAACTGTCCTGTAAAGTTACCTTATCTACAAAGCGCATCATTGATTTGGATCAGTAAAGACTGGTTTCCGAGAATACATGTAGTATACCTTTTTAAAAAGTACCTGACAAAGAACCAGTTAGAAATCGATTGCAAGTAAACATGTTGAAGAACAAGGTTTTGCATTTGAATAAACAGAATGCAGAAACATGTCAAACTAATATTTGTTTTCTTGTTTTTTGTTTATAATTACTTTGTTCATCAAAGTTGGATTGAATTTATTTTCTGCTGAATAATTGTACTTGTCCCGACGGACAAGCTTGATACAGCTTTTATTTGTCCAACCTTTTTTCCCATGAGAATTAGAGGGAACTATATTTCAGTGTGAATACATTTAGTAATAGTAGCTAACCTGTAGTGTTGTTAGGGAGGCCAGTGCCTAAGTAAAGATTTAGAACAAGTTCTAATCTTTCCAAAAACTACCTTGACTAAAAACTTTAACCTGAAGCAGGACAGACACGAACAGACCAGAAAACATAATGCCCCTCTACTATTGTAGGTGGGGCATAAAAAAATAGAACGTTGTTGGTTTTTTGGCAGAAACACTCAGCCTTAGTACCCAGACACAACCTCTAATCTTAGCAGCAACCTGGAAATGAAAGTCAATAAAAATTTGAGTCAATAGACTTGCAGAAGTCAAATAAACAAGACTTACCGTTAAGCCATTACATGTACCAATTTCTTCTCTGATTGTGAAGACATCCAGTAAGGCTTGTGTTGGATGGTCCCCAACTCCATCACCTGCATTAATAACAGGCTTCCGTGACAGCTGGGCTGCAGACTGAAACAAAAGGAAGGTTAACATTGAAGCTTGAATGTCAACTGAACAAAAACTAGAATGGGATCTTGCAGTGAATGTCAAATCCTTAGTAGTATTTTATTGACCAAGACATTACATTTTTAAAAAGATTTATTCAAGAGATACTTTATTTATTGTCTGGAAACAAAACATAAGATGAAGGGAAAATCAGACATATGCATCACTATACACTCCCCCCTCCCCCTCTTTGAAGAGGATTGAAGCAGTGAGTGTATAGTAATATAAAGATAATTTTACAGGTTTACAAGAAAACTGCAAACTGATGGAAAATAAGACAATATTAATAACATTTTTGAATGTTGTAACTATAAGAGATTTTCCAGAAAATTTAACATTTTTTACTATAGAAACACATAACCTTTAGAATGAGCCCAAGGGTATAAAATGAAATACTTAATTTTTAACATGACTGATTTCAGATGAAGATCTAGATTAAATACCAATATAAATATAGTTTTTATAATAAGCAGGAACTATCTTGATCTTATCAATCTCAGTCCAAATATGACAGTTTAATGATATAAAAGTGTCTATGTAAAAAATTACAGCTAATTTCAGGTAAGAAGAAATCAAAGTGCTTGTAAGCACTGAAGGATAAACATAGCTTTTATTCATCAAAGGGAAGTTAAATCAAATAGCTTTGGTTATAGTTGATTCAACTTCAAACCTGAACAAAGGAAGATAACTCAAGTCTGAAAAGATGACTTAAACATTGACATCATTGATAATTTTAGAACAGATATTAGATTCCTGCACCTTGCAAAAAATTAAGTAATTGTCTTGACATATATAACATCATTTTGATCCTTGAATATCTGAGCATATATTTCATTGATTTATTTTACAAAATGTTCATGGTAGCTTTCGGCTGCTGTCTGTTCTTTGGTCAGGTTGTTATCTCTTTAACATATTCCCAATTTCCATTCTCAATTTTATGGATAGGGTGTATAGAGTGTAATGATCTATGCAATAAATTTTGTGTAACTCAAAGTTAGTGATAAACCTTAGAAGATTTATATATCAAGTCATTACCATACAGTTTTTATTGCTTTTCATGAAATCTTTCCCAAAAACCAAAACCTATAACAATTTGAAGTGTAAAATTAAAATCTATAACTTACAGTGACTGCTCCAGGCTTTGGATGTCGTATAACTATTACATCTGAGTACCCACTCATTGTCATCACAGAATCTAAAAACAAATATACAAATTGTCAGATTTTTCTTAGTTTTCAAAATAATAGACAAAACTTGCATTTTACCACTTAATGTTCTATTTTAACCATGTTGGGCATCCTGACTTGCAGACAGGAGGGTGATCAGACATTATTTTTAAATTAGATACCACAATAATGATTGTGGCAAAGTTTGGTTAAATGTTCCCAGTAGTTTTAGAGGAGAAGATTTTTGTAAAAGGTAAAAGATGCAGATGACTGTTGACAGATGATAGAAGCCAAGTGATGAGAGAAGCTCACTTGGCCCTCTACATTTTAAGGGAAATAATATTCACCTTTCTATTATAAGGGTGTACAATGAAAGAAGTTTGGGGTTTACTTTTTTGGGAACAACTTAATTAACAAGGTTACCAGTAATTGTAATTTGAGACCAACATTTCTCTTGTTACTCACCTTCCAGTGTCTCCCCCTTCTGTGCAGAAGAATGTGCCTCATCCATATAGACAACTGATCCACCAAGTCGCTGCATAGCTGCCGAGAAGGAACAACTTGTTCTGGTACTAACTTCATAAAACATGGAGGCCATTACTTTACCCTGTGGGAATAAAACTAGAGGCTCTAAAGAGCCTGTGTCGCTCACCTTGGTCTATGTGAATATTAAACAAAGGACGCAGATGGATTCATGACAAAATTGTGTTTTGGTGATGGTGATGTGTTTGTAAATCTTACTTTACTGAACATTCTTGCTGCTTACAATTATCTCTATCTATAATGAACTTGGCCCAGTAGTTTCAGAGGAGAAGATTTTTGTAAAAGATAACTAAGATTTACGAAAAATGGTTCAAAATTGACTATAAAGGGCAATAACTCCTAAAGGGACCAAATGACCATTTCAGTCATGTTGACTTATTTGTAAATCTTACTTTGCTGAACATTATTGCTGTTTACAGTTTATCTCTATCTATAATAATATTCAAGATAATAACCAAAAACAGCAAAATTTCCTTAAAATTACCAATTCAGGGGCAGCAACCCAACAAAGGTCGTCCGATTCATCTGAAAATTTCAGGGCAGATAGATCTTGACCTGATTATCAATTTTACTACATGTTAGATTTGCTCTAAATGCTTTGGTTTTTGAGTTATAAGCCAAAAACTGAATTTTACCCCTATGTTCTATTTTTAGCCGTGGCGGCCATCTTGGTTGGTTGACCAGGTCACGCCACACATTTTTTGAACTAAATACCCCAATTGTGATTGTGGCCAAGTTTGGTTTAATTTGGCCCAGTAGTTTCAGAGAAGAAGATTTTTGTAAAAGATTACTAAGATTTACGAAAAATGGTTAAAAATTGACTATAAAGGGCAATAACTCCTAAAGGGGTCAACTGACAATTTCAGTCATTTTGACTTATTTGTAAATCTTACTTTGCTGAACGTTATTGCTTTTTACAGTTTATCTCTATCTATAATAATATTCAAGATAATAACCAAAAACAGCAAAATTTCCTTAAAATTACCAATTCAGGGGCAGCAACCCACCAACGGGTTGTCCGATTCATCTGAAAATTGCAGGGCAGATTGATCTTGACCTGATAAACAATTTTACCCCATGTCAGATTTGCTCTAAATGCTTTGATTTTTGAGTTATAAGCCAAAAACTGCATTTTACCCCTATGTTCTATTTTTAGCCATGGTGGCCATCTTGGTTGGTTGGCCGGGTCACGCCACACATTTTTTAAACTAGATACCCCAATGATGATTGTGACCAAGTTTGATTTAATTTGGCCCAGTAGTTTCAGAGGAGAAGATTTTTGTAAAAGTTAACGACGACGGACGACGACGACGGACGACGCCGGACGCCGGACGCAAAGTGATGGGAAAAGCTTACTTGGCCCTTCGGGCCAGGTGAGCTAAAAACACTATTGAAGTAAAAGAGTGGAGGAAAGTAATGAAATACATAAACCAAATCTAATTGAATGATATTTATTCTACTGTAAAGTCACAAATTATTGCCATGTTTTTATCATTGCAAAAAAATGTGACAGGATTAAAACTGCAATAATTAAAACTCGCAATTTGATTCTTCTCAACATCGCAAAAATTAAAATCATGTATTAGTCTTAAATGACAAAATCGCAGTAATAAATGCATGCAATAATTTCTTAATTTACAGTAGTCAAATTAGTAATATCTGACAATGTTTTTTTTCTCTCTGTTCAAAATCAGGTACCACATGATGATGTATAACTTATTGTGGTTTTTTTTTCAAAGATCTTTTCTACGGATTGTATTAAACACTGATAATGGCACTTAATAATCATCTTTCATGGGGAGTAAGCTTTTTTTTTAGGTAGACAAAACAAAAATACTGACTGGAAACTTCAAATTATGAACAGTGAAACCTGTTTTAAGAGATCAAGTAAGGAAGAACAAAAAAGTGGTCTCTTAAGACAGGTTTGATTCTTTAAGGTTCAAACTATATGAAATGTACTACAGAGGGATCTAAAATTGATGGTCTTATAATACATATTTAAGCTTTGTACAGGTATATGGGTTTTTTTTTACATGAAAATTTCACCTGTAAAGTAAATACAAGTGATCCTATTGTTTACACTTGATACTGCCAATAAATAACTTTTCTACATACCTTGAGTATAAAATCTAATGATTTGTCTCTAATCACTGCCAATCTAAACTGATGTGCTAAGTTAAACAAGTGATGAAGCTGTAAAAAAAAAAAAAATGAAAAACATAATTACGACTGTCTTTTGATATCCTACCAAAGCTATAACATTACTGTAAAACCTCTTTCTATGACTATGCAGCTTGTAACAAAGATCTGATACAAGTTTTGAATATTCAGATGTATAATAACTACAGACAATAATTACAAGATTGAGGATAAACAATGTTTATTTAAAACTCCATCAAATTCTGGAAAAAATATTTTTGCTGTTTGGATAATGTAAAGCATTCCAGTATGAAATGCACCTCATCCTAATCATTCAAACCATAGTATTTACAGCTAGGAGCTTCTTTCCCTCCAAAATAATTACATTTTAATGAAGGCAAAAGGTTGGGTTCTGTATCAGACAAGCTTTAAAAGCATCTGTTTTTTTATCTGAAATTGATAATTTTAGACTTGCAATCTGACACCTGTCTATAAATGATTAAACTAATCTATAATACATCGGCTGATGTACGGAAAACTATAATTTGACTAACAGATCAACATAGAAAAACGGGATGTGATATTAGCATTCAAGGGAGGTTATTACCTGTTCTTTTTGGAATGCCTTTACAGTCAATACATGGTGACCAGTAACCCCATGCATATGTGTATAGTGAGGTAGTCCTACTGGTTGTAGCATGGTAGATATCTGTATGTGTGATGGTGTTATTAGCATTCAAGGGATGTAATTACCTGTTCTTTTTGGAATGCCTTAACAGTCAATACATGGTGACCAGTTACCCCATGTGTATAGTGAGGTAGTCCTACAGGTTGTAAAATGGTAGACATCTGTGTGTTGGGTGGTGTTATCATACCAAGATCTCTCTCCCTGCTACTATCATATCCACTAGCTGTAAAATATAAAATTATTTATAGAAGAGTTAACTCATCCTAAAATATGATGATGTGGTTTGCCATGAGACAACTATCAACCAAAGTCCAAATGATGTGAATGTAAGCAACTATAGGTCACTCATTTGTTTACCAATGATATTATATTAAACATAAAATATTGGAATTCTTTCATAGCTTCTATAAATATAAGGAATAAATATGTACATTCTTATATAAAGTTCCTCAAACATATTGAGTACAAACCCATGGTAAAATGAATGTCAGCTGATCGCAATATCATGATTTGATTGGGCTGTTTTCATAAACTCCCACATCGTATGCATATTAAGAATGAGTGACCTAAAGTCAATCCGTGTAAATGGTGTCATAGAACAATGTCATAAGAATAAAACTATTCTACAGAAGAATTCATGAATGGGAAACTGAAAGTCATAAAAACAAACAATGATAGAAATATGCATGTTGGAAGTCAATTTTTGTAAGTATGGTAAATTCATTCCAATAAAAATTCTATTATGCTAAGGGACGACATCAAAAGTTCAATGAAGGATAAAAAACTTAATTCATATAGTTTTTTCACTGACCCCCCTACCCCCCTCTTAACTTAATTGAAGAAAAATTGATTGACCAATAAAAAATATGTAAAATTAATGTCAATTTATCCAAAACTTGCAGCAATTTGATCCCCCCACCCCAAAACTATTTGAATTAAGTTTTTTTTATCCTTCATTGATTTTTTGATGTGGTCCCTAAGTATGCTTATTTCAAAATTAAGAATGTCAGGGTCATTTCAGACTGGAAATATGAAAATATTGTGTGCAGTATGAAGAAGAAAATTAAGCAAATAATTAAAATATGCAAATTGGCATTATCTGATTAAGCAAATCAACTTTAAATCAATATATATCTAAACATGCAAGACATCATCTATACTAGTATTGGTTCATTCATGCTTTTATTTAAATTGTAGTTAAGCTGTTATAAGAATCAAAGAGCAGAATGCTCTGAGGGATACGATTGCCACAGTTTTCATTGACCCATGTATAGCAGTTCTGCCAAATTTTCATTAAGCAAATGCGTGAGATTTGGTCAAAATTGAAAAGATCAAAGAGGAAAAAAATAGATCCAAGGACACTGCCGCAAAAAAGCATGAACATGTGTGAGTGTCAAGCATTTTTGGCCGGCAACCCTGGTACAGCTGGATAGTATTATTTTCAAAACTAATTCAACTGCACATGCAAAATGTAATAATCTGAATAGTCACTCAACTTTAAAAATAGCCAATCCCGGTTACAAGTGTATGAGCCATGTACTTATTGTGTTTTATCGAATTATAGTTATCCCGTACCACTAAAAAAAAAGCTTGTACCAATGCAATCTCGTACCACTGCTAACACTTACCAACTTATTTAAATGCATTTAAATGGTGTTAAATGATGAATATACATGATATACGTTACTTTCACTCAATACCTCTTAAGTCTGTAAAATGTATATAATTTGAAAGTACAATGACCAATTTGCAGCTAATGTTCCTTGTCTATAGGATAGAAAATACTGTGGCAGATGTAGATAATTAAAGTATTAACAGTTTCACCCGAAGAAAATATTAATTTTTCATTAATAATTAAATCTTTGCAGTTAGACAAAATGATTGCCAAAATTATTTTTACTGTCTATAAATAACAATGAAATGTAACTGATTCCTGTTAAGGGGTCTGGAATTTTCCCGCCAAAAAAGCACACATGGCTTTCAACAATTGTAAACATGGCATTCAATTTGCGATCATGGATTACAGCTTTAATAGACAATAGACAATATTTTTAATTGACTTTTAATTAACTTAAATATATATTCAATTTAAGGTACAGTTAAAGCAATGTTTTAACTTTCTTTTGGATTATGTTCTACAGTGGCGGATCTAGAACTTTTCCTAAGGGGGGCCCGCTGACTGACCTAAGAGGGGGCCGCTGACTGACCCCCTTGATCCGCCTATGTTCTAGTTTGAAAGATCAGTTTAAACAATAATGCTTAAAAACATTCTTTATTTTTGTCTAAATTTTCATTAAAATCCTGTATAAAATTCAAGTAATTCAACTTTATTTTTATTAAGTTTACAAACAAAACCCCATAAAACATCATATTTTTTAATATATTTTTCTGAATGGTACGACTTCCCAGTGGTACAAGTTAACTTTTTTGGTACGAATGGCGTGGTACGAGTTAACTTGCTTCCGTATCTTATCACCGTAATTCTAGGAGGAACCCTAAACTGGACCCCTGTTGTGTTCACTTATCGCTACACTGACCTTCAGTGCGAAGCTATATATAGAACGGCGGACCAGTTTAGGAGGAACCCCATTTCTTACTCTTTAAATATTGAAGTTCCTTTAGGTCAGAGGGCATGATTCCTTTCCGTACACACTCCTCTGTTTAAATTGAGATCGTTCTTAATATAATACGACGTTTATCTGCATTAACGAGTTAATTTTTCATGACGAATACTTCCGGAGGAAGAGAGACAACTCGAAACGATAATATGGAAGACTCCATTTCGGCTGAAGGGGTGTTATAGGTAATTTTTCCGATGAAGCATTTATTTTAATTTAAATTATGCATATGATTTAAAATTATGCAACAACAATAACCCTCAATAGCAGACAGACATAGAAAGAATCCCATGAGTTTCAAATTAATCAATGAAGCGGGGAATCACTCAATCTGATACCCTTTGAAATCAGGAAAACTATACGCATGTGCATTAATACATAAACAAACCGCGACTTGTGATTTGGAACAAGAACGTTTATTAAATGATATGATGAATGGTTCTCCATTTCTTAATGAGAGTACAGTATCAAATATCAGTTTCATAATGGTAAAATATAGAAATACTCCACTTCAGTTCCTATGACAGAAATAGAATTATCGATCAGAATTCAGAGAAATCTCGCAAGTTATCAAAACTGGGGTATTCCGTCTGACGTGTTTCTAAATTTATAAAAACACTAAATATAAATACTGTTTAATTCTGATTTTCCGTGTTGTTAAAAACACGCATATAAGTCAAGGAAAATATCACACATGAAGATTTTGAGAAGAACATTACAGGAAAGTTGTTTATGTTCAATCCTTTTGCTTGTTTTTACCTTTTAAAGCAAGACAATCATAAGAATCTGATGTGTTGCTGAATGTTTAGAATAAAACGAATGACGTGAGGGAATGAAGCATGAGTCAACGGTAAAAGTCTACAGATTGCTTGACAGCAATCGTATCCCAAAAATAAAGAATATTGGGCAGATGATCATTGAAGCTTAACAGTTTTTATATATACATTTTGTCAAAAGACTAAATCCTGCTAACCAAGAATGTGTCCATAGTATGTGGGTGTGCCACTTGCACATAAACAAGAATGTGTTCATAGTATGTGGGTGTGCCACTTGCACTTAAACAAGAATGTGTCCATAGTATGTGGGTGTGCCACTTGCACTTAAACAAGAATGTGTCCATAGTATGTGGGTGTGCCACTTGCACTTAAACAAGAATGTGTCCATAGTATGTGGGTGTGCCACTTGTGCCACTTGCACTATCATATTCTATGTTTAGTGGACTATGAAATAGGGCTCAAAACACTTATTTGGCCGCAAATTTAGAAAGTTCATATAATAATGAACATGTGTAAGTTGATCATGTTGATTGGTCTTGAACTTCATGAAAAACTACCTTGACCAAAAACTTTCACCTAAGCCGGAAAGACAGACAATTGGATGAAAAAACGAACAGATGCACAGATCCAAAAACATGATGCCCCTATGTGGGACATAGAAATTAATGTATGGGGGGGTTAGAAGCACTTTGTATTCTTTTATATCATTCATTATTTCCATAATTTCATAAGGCTCATCTTTGGTAATAACCATCAACTACCAAGTTCTATTTGAAATTAATTTCCATCGGCTTCACAACTATTGAAACCCTCCAGATCAAATCTGTGTAATGTTGTCCTAATCATAGTTGTCAACAATTTACAAATTAAAAAGACTAAATAAATGATGTGAACTCCTGACACAAACTTTGTACATGCACTGGACTAAAAAATAAACCAAATAAAACGTTTTTATGTCTTTTTAAAATGTGGTAACTATATATACTGAAGCCTACAACACAATTACAACTACATGTATAAATGAAGATGTGGTATGAGTGCCAATGAGACAACTCTCCTTCCAATTATTTACATAAATATAAATTAAATGAAGCTAATATAAACTATATTATAAATTAGTATAAAGCCTAAGGTGTATTACCTTTTATGTGTTCATCTCCACTAGGAATGGCTGCATAAAAATTATGGAGTATGTTTCAAAAAGAGTTGAATCAACATAAAAGTGTACAAGCCAAAATATTTGTAAGCATTCACAAATGTATGCTCTTAATGGTATCATATTACCTACCAAATAATTATCCTTCAGATTTTAATCAACAGTGAATGGCCTATTAATTAATCACTTGCCAATCATATATAAATTGAGGCAGTCTTTTCACCAGAAACTATTCTGTCATATTTGTTTTCAATTGGTTAAAATAGACAGATCTTTATTTTCAACTACTTTTCATGCATAATTTTCATGCTTATTGAATGATCAGCACCGAAATAAATCAATACCTATATGAGTTCTAAATCATAGTATAATATAAAGACAACTTGAGATTTCTTTTCAATATTCTAATTATTACTGATTTGTTTTAAATAATTTGAATATTATTCTTATTTGACATCTCAAAGCATGAGATTTGTTACAATTTTCAAGCAACCAGTTGCCTCGTTAGAACTATATAATATACATGCAGGTAATAAAACCAATGTTACTTAAAGCATTTGTTGGATATTAAATCGTTTCCATATTTAGAATTTTTTTATTTTCAAAATAAGCTTCAAAATTCAAGCACATGCTTTGACATAAACCAATTAAAAATTAATCTTTCTTTTTACCACTCCTCAAATGAGGAAAATTAAAATAAACAAGTCAAAATTGTTTGTCACAAGATATCTAATAGCCACAGTTGTTAGTGTTTTTTTTTTAAAGTTAACATTTATTGAACTTTTTTTTATTTGTCACCCCCCCCCAAAAAAAAAAAAAATAGCAGAAGAGAAGATTTTTAATACAAGATCCTAAATTTATTTTTCATATTGAAAATTTTAAACAAAGGTCGGATAAAAAATGATGCCTCCAAAATCCAAAAAGCATTTTAATAAAAACTAAAGTAGATGATGAAATATGTATGAAAATTATTAAAATTCCCTCAATGAAGATACAGGTGACAATATGAATACAAGGTATTATACAATATAATAAATTTACCATAGTCAAAAGGAATGTCTGAAATAAGATTTACTTTTCACTTAGAGAGACATATTAGAGAATAACAATAATTATACTTTGTTAAACTGAAACTGCAGCAATCCAATTTCGAACTAAGAAAATATATATTTTTTCCTGTGCCAATTTAATAAATAGAGAATAACACATGGCAAAATCCGTATCATATGTCGTATCATCCTGAGACACCAATATCAGCCCAAGGGCCTTTTAAGCCCGAGGGATGATATTGGTCGAGGGTGATACGGCATGTGATACGGATTTTGCCATGTTTTAAACGCTTTATCATATATTTCAACAGGAGAGTTATATTATATTAACTGTTCACTGGGTTACCTTCAGTTCTACTTTTGTCTTGTTAAAAAGCCTTAAAAGAACTGCTCAATTATTTATCCAAAGAACCTGGGTTACCTTACAATTTGCGTGCTGTTGTTTTAAAAATATTTTGTTTATTATTGTATTTTTTTGTGTGTTTTGTATTTTTTATAGTTGCATTTTAGTGTGCCAAAAAATAGGAAAACTTGACGTTCTTGACGTCACATGTACATACCAAACAATAACGTCATTCTATAAATTGCGTCACGCCCGAATGAACTTACCTATTTTGAGGGAAAATATTTCTTAAGCAAAAAATAAAATAAAAAAATAATAACTGACTATGTAAAAAAAAAAAAAAAAAAAAGTAGGGGTGTGATAAAGGGTAAAGGTGTGATAAAGTGTATGCAATTAAGGGTAGGGGTGTGATAAAGGGTATGCGATAAAGGGTGCGCATCAAAGTTGCGCAATATGGATTAAACAGCAGGCTATTTATCAAATATTCAAAACTACTGTATTTACTACTAAACATATGATAAAGTTCAATATGGTGGATTTAGTTTCCAATCTTTAAGTTTTGTCTTTACTGAAAGAACATAATTCCCAAATCTTTTAGTTTTTTTACTAGTGTACAAACTATTAATTCTGAGAATTATTCATAGTTCGAAGATTTGTCAAGACCAATGAATTATGATATAAGGGAGATAATCCTTGTTATTTAAAAAATTGTTAGTAAGTTGGGAAAAGTTTTGATTATTGCAATGCAGTAGCTCAAAATGAAAACTTATTATGAAACTGAAAGAATCACTTTTCCAAACTCAAAAGGACCCTAATTGATCTTTTGTTTAATAACAAACATCCAGAGATAAACTTGAAAGGTCAGATAAATAAAAAAAAAAATATCTACAAAACTTACCATAGGAAGTATAACTTTCTACTTTGACTGGTTTATTAGTCAATCTATCATAGGAAGCTCCTTGTAAGATCTTTCTAGGACTGGATGGCTCTGATGATGGGGCAGAAGATCCAACATAAGTTCCAGGGGGTATCTGTACTTGTAACTGGTCACTCTGTACCTGGCTTGGGAAATGTTTGTAACTTTTGATGTCACAACCAAATCCTGGATTCAAAACAACCTAGCAAATAAAATGTCATATATAAAGTTCTTTACAAAATACTGGATAAAACAAAACTTGGCAAATACAAAAATACACATTCTTTATTCAATTAAACCAGGAAAACAAATGGTGAAGCACACATCTAAATTTAGCAATAAGAAATGTAGCAACATACTGGATTTAATAATTGATCACAAATAAATTTTCATAATTATATGTCGACAAAAATTATGTAGTTTTAAAATGGTTTATCTACATTACAGTATTTCTTCTTTTTCATAGTATTAAATATTACCTTTATAATCTTGTGACTTTGTGAGCAAGTCCCCAATACATAAATTATTATTTTGGCAAGTCCCCATCCAAAAAATATGGTGCCTACCTCAGATTTTAAAGATTTATTTTATTATTATTAAACACATCAAAGGCAACTGATATATGGGTCATTTTCAAAAATGTTGAATTTTGAAATTGAAAAAATTATTAAAAGTTTAAACAACCCTCTACATAAGCAAATAGAAAAAAACAGTACTAAAAAAACAACATACTAAAAGATGCAATCTTAATAATGTCATACAAGAATAACTTGAAACATTTTTTGATAGGTGGTACAATATTTTGTCTCTCCTGTTACCATTTTCAAAAGAAATTTTAGGTTATTAAGAAAAGGTTTAGATAAAATTTAAAGCTTGTTTTACGTAGCCAATTAGATGGTTTTCAGGAGAATAAACTTCTATATATATTCATTCTGTAAAATAAAAGATTATTTGCAAATTTTCCAGGTAGTACTGAAAAATGCCTCGAAAAATTGGTTTTCCAAAGGTTGTAAAAATTACCTCCAGTAATGCAAGTCTAAGATAGCAATTCATATTGTTCGGCATTTTTTCTCTCTTTCAAATAAACCCAACATCAAATAAATCCCTCATAAGCTAGTTTACTTTTCTCTATATTTCATTGGTAACAAGAACGTACGTTTATGATATATCACTATATAAAAGTCTATCCTGTTACCGATATCAGTATTGCACCTGCAAATGCTTAATTGTGAAGATTAAGAAGACCTTATAACCTTAAGATGAGTTCAAACAATGAAACATTTCATTTGTTTTCCACCTACATGTTAAGATAAAACCAGGTGCTCCGCAGGGCGCAGCTTTATACGACCGCAGAGGTTGAACCCTGAACAGTTGGGGCAAGTGTGGACAAAACATTCAAGCGTGATACAGCTCTGAATTTGGATTGTGATCAAATTTTTGACATTACATGGGTTTTTTTACACAAAACAAATGTCAAGATTTTACAAATCAATTAAAGATTTCTTCTTCAAACTTATTTAAATCTAAAATTAAATAGTTGACACCGCATAGGTTTCTGACACAGAATGAATGTGGTCTAATGAACTTAAACATTTTTTTTTGCCTTTGAGCAATTCACTATGCTGTTGAATATTAATCCTCTCAAAAAAATGCTTGAAAAAATTTTCTTTTTATTTATGAAATCTGAAATGAGAAAAATTTACCCCCCCATTTTTTTTTTTCACATCCCCGTTTCCCTTTTTCCAAAACTGATATCAATTCAAATTTCTAATGGAGTTTGCAACAATAACTACTCTTTTAAATACATCATAAAATATTAAAATGTAAAATAAAGTGCTTGTTATCACTGAATGGTAAAGATTGGTTGGTAGTAAAAGTGAATATACATTGTTTATTGTATAAAACAATAAAAAAAACTTCATCAGCAACATTTTATATTGGCAAATTTCCAATGAAGTTATTTACATAAAGTTATTGGCAAATAAAAATAGAAAATGACATCATAGTCATGTCTGGCAAATGTCCAACATACATTATCTAAAAACATTTTAGATAAGATAGGAAAAAAAGCTTCATCAGCAACATTTTATATTGGCAAATTTCCAATGAAGTTATTTACATAAAGTTATTGGCAAATAAAAATAGAAAATGACATCATAGTCATGTCTGGCAAATTTCCAACATATATTATCAACTACTATTCTATACAAAGAAAGATAACTCCAATTGAAAATTAATTGCTATTGCACAATATTGTGCAATTAGATATTTCTTGCTATTGTGCAATACTGTGCAATTGAAAATGTCTTGCTATTGCACAATACTTGATATGGAATCCTGATTTGGACCAACTTAAAAACTGGGCCCATAATTAAAAATCAAAGTACATGTTTAGATAAAGCATATCAAATAAGCCCAAGAATTTAATTTTTGTTAAAATCAAACTTAGTTTAATTTTGGACCCTTTGGACCTTAATGTAGACCAATTTGAAAACTGGACCAAAAATTAAGAATCTACATACACAGTTAGATTTGGCATATCAAAGAACCCATTTATTCAATTTTTGATGAAATCAAACAAAGTTTAATTTTGGACCCCCATTTGGACCAACTTAAAAACTAGGCCAATAATTAAAAATCTAAGTACATTTTTAAATTCAGCATATCAAAGAACCCCAAGGATTCAATTTTTGTTAAAATCAAACTAAGATTAATTTTGGACCCTTTGGACCTTAATGTAGACCAATTTGTAAACGGGACCAAAAATTAAGAATCTACATACATAGTTAGATTCGGCATATCAAAGAACCCAATTATTCAATTTTTGATGAAATCACACAAAGTTCAATTTTGGACCCTTTGGGCCCCTTATTCCTAAACTGTTGGGACCAAAACTCCCAAAATCAAACCAAACCTTCCTTTTATGGTCATAAACCTAGTGTTTAAATTTCATATATTTCTATTTACTTATACTAAAGTTATGGTGCAAAAACCAAAAATAATGCTTATTTGGGCCCCTTTTTGGCCCCTAATTCATAAACTGTTGTGACCTCAACTCCAAAAATCAATCCCAACCTTCCTTTTGTGGTCGGTCATAAACCTTGTGTTTAAATTTCATTGATTTCTATTTACTTATACTAAAGTTATTGGGCGAAAACCAAGAATAATGCTTATTTGGGCCCTTTTTTGGCCCTTAATTCCTAAACTGTTGGAACCAAAACTCCCAAAATCAATCCCAACCGTCCTTTTGTGGTCATAAACCTTGTGTCAAAATTTCATAGATTTCTATTCACTTAAACTAAAGTTATAGTGCGAAAACCAAGAAAATGCTTATTTGGGCCCTTTTTGGCCCCTAATTCCAAAAATGTTGGGACCAAAACTCCCAAAATCAATCCCAACCTTCCTTTTGTGGTCATAAACCTTGTGTTAAAATTTCATTGATTTCTATTCACTTTTACTAAAGTTAGAGTGCGAAAACTAAAAGTATTCGGACGACGACAACGCCGACCCGCCAACGTGATAGCAATATACGACCAAAAAATTAAAATTTTTGCGGTCGTATAAAAAATTAACTACGTTTCTGTTGTCTACAATTGTCTATCCTGTTACTGTAACCATAGCAACCATAGTAAGAGGATAACATAACAGGATAGACAAATTTTTTCATTTTTGAATGCTGTTGTGAAATAACTACTCCATTTGGTGAAGAGATTATGGTTTTCTGTTGTGAATTTGGTTTCCAACATGTTATTGCACTTTTTACAAGTATATGGTTGGTGTAATTAGTCAAAATTGTTGGTAACAGCATAGACATGAAAAAAAGTACCCTCTATTTCTTTTCACTAAATGTCTTGAAATTTCTTTTCTTTACACTGTCGTTCAAGAAATGTGGCGTTTTAAATGTAAAGGTAACTTTGAACTTTTGAAATAAAAACTGACTGATTCAATATTCATAGGGAGAACAATTTAACGGCTGATTTAAGTAGCGGTAACAGGATGGACATGAACTTCCCATAAGCTGATTGAATTTAGTTTGTAGATAATATGTTACATATAATGATAAAGAAGCTACGATTTTTCGTTAAGAGTAATTATTAACGTTCTTAAAAAGTCCCTTTTGCAGATATCAAGGCGATCAGAAAATCGGAAAAAAATCATTTGAAATGTGTTTTTCTGACACTGTACGCACACAAATACCCCCAAAATCGGACATTTTAATCATAACAAAATAAATGTAAATCGTGTTCATTATTAATGATCTGAATCTTAAATCTGAAAAGCCTTCATTTAAACCATTACAACTGAAATTCCCATTAGAAATAAAAACTTAGCATGGGTGTACTGAGAATTCAACATTTTTTTTAAATTACCCATATTGTTAGATATATAAAATATAAAGTAGGAGTCTGTTTGTATACTTAAAAATTTCAAATTGGCATAGCTTTCAAACTGACTTTGACATACCTCACCATCTATATATGCCACTTCTCCCCTAAGCATGACACGTCTGACTTTTCCAACCACATGTTTGCCAGCAAAAGGTGTCCATTTTGATTTTGTGAATTTCATACTTTCTGGAATGATCCATTTACTTTCCATATCAACTTCTATGTATGTATCTGGCTGTTCTGGTAGATTGAATATTCTTCTAGGATTAGTGTGTAGTCTGCTAACTATATCCTACAAAAAAATAAACAAACATGTCATACTCGTCAGACTTTAAAAATTTCCGAACTTTTTTTTAAAGGCAAGTGTTTAGATCAAGAGAACCTTATCCATGTCATAAGTGTTTTCAATCTTATATATTTCTATGGTTTGAAAAAGTAAATTTGCTTTTAAAATGCTGTTTACCTCATATGAATGTGTTTTGAGGTATTCAAATTATAAAAAGGAGGACTTCAAGAGTCTGGCCAACACATCAGGCAGGAAACCACCAATTAATCGGGAAACTAACATGTCTGATATGTATATTCCAAGATATTCTTTGAAGGGTCACATAAACCAATGACCAAAACTCCTATCAGAGTATAAACATCAAAAATTACTTTTCAGATTTCCTCAGAAATTCAAATCTTTGTTATTAAAGGCACACAGCCTTTGTCACTGTAACTTACATCTAACGTTAGTCTCCCTTGATTCACAGCTGTTAACAACATAGGTAACATGGTCTCTAACCCTGGGTATCCAGGAGGTGGCTTGGCTCCATCCTTCTCTTCTAATGTATGTGGGGCTGAAATAATGAACAATCAACAATCAACAATCAACTTCAAATTTAATATAAAATTGTAGATAGCAAAGAACACTTTTAAGGAATTACTGAAAATTGAGTCACTTCCATATTTTGGAAACTTCTTTTCAGTCATCATCATCGTTTTTTCAAGACAATCTTTTTACCAACACTGCACCATAATGAGTCATTGCAAATGTGATATTCATAACACTCTTTTTGATCATTCAAAATATATATCTTGTTTGAGCATTATCAACAATATTTAAAATAAACACCCATAAATTGTCTTCAACTCAAAGAAATTCTAAATAAATGAATCATGAAAAACGTAAGAACACATTTTAAATGGCTTGTAAGTGAAATAAATGTAGATAACATTCTATAATTCAGCAAATGTATTAGGAAGGTCAAGGGATATTGTAATTATTAATTGGTCATTTCATTAGAAATATTGAAGTGATCAGAGTTACCTTCCTTTGTCCTTTAAATTATAAATCAAACGGAAAGATTCATACATGCACTAATTGGGAAATAAATGTAGTTTACAATACATCTTATGCTATTTGTCCGCCATTATTGGACATCACAATAGTTCCCATAAAAATTTGACATCTTAGTAGAAAATATCTGACGCCACATTGAAAAGTGATTGTTGTATGACGTCTTAAGTTCCAGCTAAAACAAATTCTCTGGTCGAGTGGCACAGATAGCGATAAGGTGTATAAAATGTGTTTTTCACAAGTATGGTAATATATACACTCAACTCTCTTAAGGTGGTACCCAACACTTTCACTAAAATCAATTTGGCTCGTTTAATTTTTATAAAATTTTGGCAAAGTATTTACTTTACCCCTTTGACAAAAATATAAAAATTTCAAAAAAATTTGAATCAACCAATTTATCAGAAAAATTACACTGGTTATATAAAAGTTTGACAAACACTCATTTTGATCATTGAGAAGCTTTATATTCCCTTTACAACGCAACGTAATTAAAACGTTTAGCTGATTAACAGAGTAATGATCTCCCTGTAGTGTTAGGTACCACCTTAAGTCAACAAAAAGTTAAAGATAATATTAATGTAAATAAATAATAACAAAGCTTACCATGATCTGTGGCAAAACAATCAATTATTTCCATGTTGTCCCATAAAGCCTGCTGGTCTTCCTTGGTACATAAGGGAGGTTTAACCTGACCTCTTTGGTGACCTACATTATCAAGGTCATCAGCTGTCAGGAACAGGTGATGTGGAGCTACTTCACATGTGACAGCCAGACCTTTCTCTTTAGCAGCTCTTATAACAAGGATCTATAATGAAACATTATTCATGCATGATAAAAATTCAATTTTCTGCTAGAATATGTTCTTACAAAGCAGACTTCTGTCCTGTTTTATATTTTCTTGCTTAAGTAAAGAACTCAACTGTGCATGTTTTTTTCATGTGGGTTTTAGCTTTATTTAATATAGTATAGATTCTGAGAGCCAAGTGTCCATGCAGCATATTTTGTGGCTGTATCAAGTTATAAAGCTGACGAGACCATTAGTGAGGGTTTTTTTTTGTATTAAAATTATTTAAAAAAATGTAAAACTGTTATTTCTTAGTAAAATGTTCATGTATTACATTGATTAAAGAACACATTTAAAAATCTCTGAGAGGACTTAATTTTCAGACATAAACTAAACAAAAATATTTGAAGTAGTATCCATAAACTTACTTCCTCCTTCCTGGCCACATGACAGATGTGAACTGGACGTTTAAATAGTTCTGACAGTAGTATAACAGCAGCTGTATGAGTTCCTTCAGCATGACAACATAATGGTAAATGCTTTGGCCAATGTTCAAAATGCTGAAAAAATAATGAACTTCAATTATAAATACATGGATATCCACACTTTGCAAAAGGAGTTGATATAAACAAAAGATATTCACACCGGAAAACAATTATCATTGTTTATTTTATGAGGATAATTTGTATCGTATTATTTATCAGAGAAAACATGTTTTGACAAATATATTGAGGCATATCAGGAATGGCATCCATTAACAGGGCTGCTAAAATTGTAGAGACTTTTAATTTTAAAGAACAACTCATTTTCTTACTACAAAATTCAATATTCTTCATATTTTTAGTCTACCATTTTAAAACCATGAACAGGAAATTAGTAATTTTTGTTTAAAGATGGTTGCATTTCAAGCATGACATATTTTTTTAAAGAGTAACATGGGTACAAACTTATAAACTTGATCATGTGTATTTTAAAAATTTATAACAAGTGCATTCATACCCTCTAATCAATTAAGACAATGTCCAATGGTGAATTCTTACCTTCATCCATATAGATATATCATCTAGTTTCAGTGTAGTAAAAGTTTCATTCAGGTACATCTTCAGTGCTACTGCTTTCCCACCAATCTGTGGTAATGTGTTGTAATTTGTACTACTGGCTCCAACAAATATACCATAATCACAACGGGCACCTTGTTTGGCACACTGAAGTATAAAAATAAACAAATGTATCAAGACTCCTCTTTATTTTGAAGAATACATCACTATTTCCTCCATTAACAAATATTAGGTAAACAAAGGATTGCTAGAAGCATAATTATTATCTTGTCTTAACAACTTAACAATCAAAATGAATGATTTTAGAACATTCAAATATGACATTAAAGATGAGTTTTGGTATGTTTTGCAGGGTTATCAACTACGTTTTCAAACAGTTACAAAATGTACATAGTTTTTTTCAACCCAAATTAGTTGAACAGATGTATTGATATTCATTTGCATAATGTCATTTCCATCGAATGCACCTCAAATATTATAATTAAAGGTTTGCTCTTTATCATTAACATGGATGCAAAATGACCTCTTCTAGGAAGAAACAATCTTCATCATTAACACAAGATATTTAAAATCATTCCTCCCAAGGGCTGTTCCCTTTAAACATATAATTACCTTTTGAGTTATAGCAAATGCTTGATCATCAACTGTTGGAGGATTGGTATTTGGCATAGCTAAGATGAGAGTTATCCCCCCTGCTAGAGCTGCTGCTGTGGCTGAAGCAAAATCTTCTTTATGTTCAGCTCCTGGTTCTCTAACATGGACATGGACATCTATTAGACCTGAAAGTTCACATGAATATTGTTTTATCTAATTAACTTAGGTTTACTGTTGGTTTTTTTAATAGTTTTTGTAGTCAATTTATTCACTGTTAAACCTCACCTTCTGATGATCAATTTATCAGTCTAATAGTCTGGATCAAGCATTTTAACTGACAATGCACTATATCTTTATTTTTTACTTTACCTAACAGATGAAAGTTACTTTTTAAATTTACACACTATAATTTGCATTTATCAAAAAATAATTCCACTTTAATCATAAACTTGTTGTGTTATTTACATATTGAATGTTTCTTTTTGTTATTTTATTGAGTGAAACTTCATACAAAATATTAAGACACATGTTTACGTCAGCATTTTCTAAACTCTGGTCTATCCAATTTCTTACTAAAGATTTTTTTTTCTGAAAAATAATACAAGAAATGGATATTTAACTGGAATTATAAAAAGATCTGGACATTAGAAGTTGATATTCTTTTTTAAATATGTAACATTACCTGGTAGTCGCACTACTCTGTGTGATGCTATACAATCTATGTGTGTCTTGAGTGGAGGGGCACCTTTCAATCTACGTAATGCCTGAAATAATATCAGTACCTTTTCTTTCAACAACCATTACAATCTGAGCATATCAATATCATTTATATAAAATATCAAACTTTAATTGATTCAAATGTTTTATTTGTTTGTGATATATCCAACATTTTCTTTATCCAGTAGTTATTTTCTAATTCTAATTGTGAATGACTCTTTTCAAAAAAGTGTATCATTGGAATGAAAAGAAATTAACAAATTGTAACATTCCATTTAAAGGATAAAATAAAAAGAAGGTTCAGAATTCCAAACGAAAAAAAAATGACAGTCAGACATTTTTAATCACACAGGTTGAAGATACAGTGTAACCTACCTAATCCAACACCTGAGTATTCCAACATCCTACGTATACTTAAACCAACACATTTTCATGGTCCCAAAATAAGCCTAGCCTTGTAGGAAAAACCTGAGTATTCCTACACCCTGCTTGTTCCAACATATTTTTCTGGTCCCCCGGTGTGTCGAATTACACAGGTTAAATTGAAGTTTAAATAATCTGTTACTGTGAAAGTACTTTAATTCGTGGGTATCAATTTTCGTGGTTTGAGCAATATCTACATGTTCGTGGGTTTTTAAATTCGTGGATTTTAGTTTTTTTGTTTTTAAATTATTGAAAAATTAAAGCCTTTAGAAACGACGGTTACAAATAGTCTGGATTGAGGATTATTGCAAAGCAAACATAGACCCGTGTAAATCGTAGTGATAACACTAATTAACCTATGGTAAAGTGAGACCATCAAAGGTGTTAATTAGGCCATAAACATGTCACCTAAAGAAAACAGTTACATAAACAAATGCTATAAACGTATCTTGAGTTGTCAAATAATTCTTACCAAAATCAAGCCCACCATGAAATTATTATTTCCCATATGTACGAGAATTATGAGGATATAAAATGAACACTTTATCATACTAGCATATCAATACCGGAATTTGACTTTCATCGATCAAAAATATTTTTTATGAGAATTAAAAGATCAAAAGTTGTACAGTTTAGGTTATTAAAGATTAAATGGATACAATCCTGCATGCAATTGTAGTTCTGTGACTGAAGTCACAGGACAAAAAGTCACAGGACATAAAGTCACAAATTTGGTAGGACAAAAAGTCACAGGACAAAAAGTCACAAATAATATGTTGACAATTGTTTGAATATATAAGAGAAATATCTTGAAATATTTACTTTTTAATACATATATACATATTAAAGTTTAGGAAATGTGTCATTATACTTGAAAAATGAAGATTTATTTAATTTTAATCATGCAAAAGAAAGATTTCTTGGCATTATGAAGCCATTTAAGTGCTGAGCCACTTTGACATTTTGTTTTCTTGCCAATTATTTGATTTACTTTGATATTTTTTGGATAAATTTTGTTTACAAAGTTAGATTTTATACAATAGTTCAAGAGAAATACAAAAATATTTTTTTAGAAATAAGCATTTTTTATTCAAAGAAAAAAGTAAAAAAAATGAATTGTGACTTTTTGTCCTGTGACTTTTTGTCCGTGACTTTTTGTCTGTGACTTTTTGTCCTGTGACTTTCTGTCCTACATTCTATTAAAGTATTCTTAGATTTTGAGTTATTCAATATATTCTCTCGATCATATCAGTAGTCAAACCTACCGATGGGGATCTTTCCATGTCTTGATTTGG
Organism: Mytilus galloprovincialis; assembly: GCA_037788925.1. Classification (NCBI taxonomy): domain Eukaryota; kingdom Metazoa; phylum Mollusca; class Bivalvia; order Mytilida; family Mytilidae; genus Mytilus; species Mytilus galloprovincialis. The sequence goes on from CM075342.1 coordinate 55,512,041, forward strand.
ACAATGGTTGTTTTATTTCGTTGGACATTTAAATTCGTGGATAGAGTCATCCACGAAAACCACGAAAATTGGTACCCCACGAATAAAAGTACTTTCACAGTACTTGCATAAAGAATCAATTTGATGCTATGTTAAAATCTAATAAATCCTATTTGGCAAAATTCCAACATAACCTACCTCAATGATTAGTTTAGTACATTTGACATCAGTTATCAATGGTACTGAGTAGCCCACGGCCATCATTCTGGTTTTATACCCCTGGGTAACAAATGACGAGGCCCTCTGTGATCCAGACCCTCGCAGCGGTAGGTTAATAACCAAGTCAAACATTTTGTCAGCTAGATAGTCTGCTATGGTTCTCTGTTCACCACCATTTCTACATTCACCAGTATCTTCGTAAGGCCAATCTACACCTTGTATCTGTAGTGAAAATAAATGTTTGTTTTAAACCACAGATAAAGTTCATAAAACAATAATTTTGACTACATGTTTAAGCTATAATGTGACTTTGTAACTTATAGTAATGTTATATTTTTTTTTGGTTAAGCTAAATAAAAAACTACATTGATGCTTTCAGCATTTATGACTATCTCATGCCGCAAGCTTTTATTGGCGGAGGCAAACAAAGAGAACCACTAATGTTCAGCAGGAAAACTGGCAATTATTTTAATTAAGATTGGAGTCAAACGCAATCACCACACCAACAAGCAGAGTTCAAACTTACAACATTTAGAGAAAAGTATTGCTGATCCCAAATTGTGGAGTCATTATTATTCTTAGGGAAAACATTTTGTGGTTTTCATGATGAGGCTAACCATTAATGCAAGTGTTCTGACAGCAAAAGTACACATTACCATAAGACTTGTATGCAAAAAATTGCTAAAACAATGAAATCTAAATTATAGTTAGTCCTTAATTCACTATATTTCAATATCCACGAAATAAATAAATCTGCAATATATTTAAATGCAGGTCTTAGATCATTCACTTTTATTTTACTTTGAAGTTGAGAAAAAAGCTGTTTCCAAGTATGAATTGGAAGTTTAATATGTACTTACTTTCACTCCATGTTCTGAGAGAAAATCAGCTGTTCCCATACTAGCATATAGGTTATAACCCATCTGTTCTAATGCTTTAATTGCTGGTAATAATTCAGTCTTGTCCTATAAAATATAGGTAAAACATATCAAAGCAAAGTTTTGAATATATGTCATTTTTGTGCAAAATATTTATCTCAATCTAATAGCTTTAAACTTGTCAAACATCAATTTAATTTGTGTTATACTTAAGCTTGTTTTTGAGGGTTTATTATAAATGTGTCTATCACTATTTCACTGTATATGTATACTGTGGATTCATTATCATTTGTTGGATACCAATTTTTGTTGACTTTCGTGAGTACAAGAGAACCACAAATTTGGCTGACATAATTTACAAAGGAACTTTGTTTTAAATATGCCTACCTTAAAGCTGCCAATGGACAGAAGTATATTTTTCTTTGGAATTTTGAATCCTGTGCTCATCAAAGCCTTTAAGTAAGCTTCATAACGGTTTTCTCCAAAGCAGGCTACTTCTCCAGTACTCGCCATTTCTACTCCTAGCAACACATCAGCACCAAGGAGACGAGAAAATGAGAAGACTGGCGCCTTGACAGCCACTCTACCACAACCATATAATACATTTACAACTTCAACTGGTTCACCCATAATTACTCGGGTTGCTGTGTCAATGAAGTCATAATCCAATGCTTTTGATATAAATGGGAATGACCTTGACACTCTGACATTGCATTCAATGACCTTCAACTGATTGTCCTGAAAAGTTAAATGGATATGTGTGGTAAATTTGACAAAATATATTCCATTACAAAATTTCAGATGTATATTTTTTCATACAATTTATTAACAGATCTCAAATTTTTGTTACACGTTCAGCTGACAAATGTTTATTTACTTCAATCACTCAAGATGTATAACGAGGCTAAAATTCATTACAAAATGTCTTACTATTAAAATTTTAAACATTCCTCATACTATAAAAAAGATGCTTTCAAATCTATTAAGATATACCACTTTTTTTACCTTTGCAATGAGTTGCATATTAAAGGGTCCATTAACTTCTAGAGCTCTTCCTATGGAACAACAAATCACTTTTATCTTTGCTAACGTCTCTTCATTTAAGTCTTGTGGAGGAGTGACAAGAGTTGCATCCCCTGAATGGACTCCAGCGTTTTCGACGTGTTCACAGACAGCCATACAAATAACTTCGCCATCAGAAGCTACAGCATCAACATCTATTTCCTGTTAAAAATGTATTCGTATGTATTTAGAAGAATCTGGACTATCTCATAGAAATTAGAAAAAAATAATATTATCATAAGTGAAGATAAAAATAATAAAATTCTAATTTACACTACAGAATTCCATAATAATTTACTATGAGTTTCATTGACCATTCTCAAGCTGTTTTTTAATGAATTATTTACATCCAATTCAATGAGTCTTAATGTCTTCATTAAGCAATCAGTCCTCACTGTGATGTATTTGGACATAACAAATATATGGGAAAGAGCTTGAATTTTAAAAGTTGTCTATAGAACATGTACGGCTAGTTTTAAAAATATCAGCATAAAAAAGTTCTGTACAAGTGATCTTGTCAAATTTTCCATTCCCTAATTTGTGTTTTATAACTTTGTGGTCTATCGAACTGTACAACAGAAATGCAAAATATTTTCTGAAAATAAGCATAATCTTAAAACATGTTAAGTTTTATTGTTTTTTATTTTAATTCCTTCCACTAAAAATATGTATGTATATTATATTTCCTCCTTCTCTATAAGATTCAGATACAATGTATTTATCTCTATTCTACAGCAAAATAAACAAACCAGCCCATTTCATTTTATTTTTCATGGTAAAATTTCATAAAACTAAAATTCCTCTAAATGATGTTATTGTCTTGGCAACAACGTCACAAATATGTTTCCGTAAACAAAAAATCAAATGTAAATATCAAGCATTTTCATTTTTTTCATTTAAATTCCATTAACAAAAAATATGTATGTATATCATATTTTCCCCTTCTCTACAACTAATGCAAAGTTTTGTTTTTAAGTTACATTACCTTTGCTTCTAGTATAAACTTTGAGATAACTACTGGATGATCTTTAGACAAGGCTGAGGCCTGAGACAGATAGGCCTTCAGTTCACTGCTAGAGTGAGCTACATTCATGGCTGCCCCACTCAGTACATTCTTAAGTTACATTACCTTTGCTTCTAGTATAAACTTTGAGATAACTACTGGGTGATCTTTAGACAAGGCTGAGGCCTGAGACAGATAGGCCTTCAGTTCACTGCTAGAGTGAGCTACATTCATGGCTGCCCCACTCAGTACATTCTTAAGTTACATTACCTTTGCTTCTAGTATAAACTTTGAGATAACTACTGGATGATCTTTAGACAAGGCTGAGGCCTGAGACAGATAGGCCTTCAGTTCACTGCTAGAATGAGCTACATTCATGGCTGCCCCACTCAGTACATACTTAAGTTACATTACCTTTGCTTCTAGTATAAACTTTGAGATAACTACTGGATGATCTTTAGACAAGGCTGAGGCCTGAGACAGATAGACCTTCAGTTCACTGCTAGAATGAGCTACATTCATGGCTGCCCCACTCAGTACATACTTAAGTTACATTACCTTTGCTTCTAGTATAAACTTTGAGATAACTACTGGATGATCTTTAGACAAGGCTGAGGCCTGAGACAGATAGACCTTCAGTTCACTGCTAGAATGAGCTACATTCATGGCTGCCCCACTCAGTACATACTTATTAAAGTTACATTACCTTTGCTTCTAGTATAAACTTTGAGATAACTACTGGATGATCTTTAGACAAGGCTGAGGCCTGAGACAGATAGGCCTTCAGTTCACTGCTAGAGTGAGCTACATTCATGGCTGCCCCACTCAGTACATACGATGGTCTCACAAGGCACGGGTAACCAACATTCTCACAGAACTGGATGGCAGACTGAAAAAAAAGAATGATTATTAAATGTCTGAATTTTTTGTTAGCCAACCAAATATAAACCATGAAGAAAGGGGAAATTAATTATTGTTATTTCAAGAAAATCTACAAACAGTTATATGTATCCTAGGCAATATAGGAAAGGTGTACTGACATAATGTTATATGTATCCTATTTTATTTCATTACAATACTCATACAGTTGCATTACTTGCGTAATAAAAACATAGCAATTATTTCTAAATTTCCAGTATTAATAACAAGGAAACTAATTTGAAATTTCTAAATTGGTTGGTTGATAAATGTATGATTTTATATTTGTGGCTATAATAAACTCAATTTTTTCCTAATCTTTTAATCTTCTATTAAACTTAATCCAATATTTTGAATTTTGGAGTATTTGGACATTGCACTAACCGCTAAATCAGTAAGTTCCTTCCACTGAGGCTGCTGTATACCCATGTTGTCCAACATACGGGAAAACTTAAATCTGTTTTCTGCATTGTCTATACACTCTGGAGAAGTCCCTAGTATCCTTGCCTAAAAATACATATATAGTTGTAGTTAACATTAATACATAGATCAACACTTTATTGATGTGTAAAATGTATTAGCACCTCTTATCACTAGTACTATGGTTCTATTTGACAGACATTTAAAAACTGATTATATACACAATGAAATACGCTCTATGAAAAGAGTTGTTTGTGAAATTTTAAGAGCCCCCTCATATTAAAAAATAAATTTTGTAAACTCAAAATTAAAAGCTTCTAAATGTCTTGTTGCCAAATACATGATCATAAATGCCACTAACATTTCAATGAGATATGAATATATTGTGCTTTGACCTGTTTCTTTTTAAATGCTGTGTGCTTGGTAGGGAATGAGATATGAATATATTGTGCTTTGACCTGTTTCTTTTTAAATGCTGTGTGCTTGGTAAGGAGGCACGAAAATATTAATTTCAGTCTATTGTTAAACCAACCAGGTGATCAAACTCACATCCTTGAGCATACAGTCTACCATATGGAGTATTTTGGAATTTGATATTTCATCACTTAACTCCTTTACTAAATTATGATGCAAAATTTATGCACATTTTGTTTGTACACTGCCGCAGAGAAAATGATAAATGGAACTGGAAAACTACTGTCATAGATAGAAGTCACAGAAATTGGATATTGTAAATATTGGTTTCATCTAACATTTTATTGCTAAAAGAACATTTACCAACTCACTTTTGTTTGTTCAACCAGCTCATAATGAAATTCCTAACTACTTTGTGATTAAGTATTTTGATTTCAATACCAAATTTTTCCTTCGACACCACATGTTATCTGGTTTTTTTTCCAATCTTTGTGAAAGAGTATCTCAATTTCTTAAAGTCATAAGAAACCTCACATTAAAAAAAATATTGCATAGGATTTTTATAACTAAGTGGATAGTTTTCATTATGATACTTATGTAAATATACTTTTTCTGAAGAAAATTCTTTAATTTGTTCATATTTTGAAGAAGTTTACTTTAATTTAATTGCTTCCAGGAAGCAATTCCGCGACATATTTTCCGTATGCAAAGTGACCTCAGTGTGACCCATCTCGTAAAAATCCGGTGATCGCAATCACATGGATGTCCTTAAAATAAACTATTATCTGATTGTACATGTTAAACATGTGCTCAATATCCATGCTTTGTGTTGATTGTAAACAAACAGGTGACAATCGTTAAACTTCGGCTTCAAAACACAAACTTTAATTACCTGCCATATTTTCACAATTATACGAAATTTATGCGAAAAAAATGATAAAATCGTGCACAGAAGACTAAGTTTATGATGTTTGTATGCATTGGTTCAAGAATTGGAATAACATTATTTTTTCACCGGTCACTCGTTCATTATGACTTAAAATAAAAAAAATCTATCATTTTTCTAATTTCAATACCAGATTTTTTCCATCAAAAAGTCAAAAGTACCTCTCAACCTTTAACTTACCTGCTGTCTATGTAACTGCATGGCAATATTGTTGGGTAGCTGTCCTCCAACAGACAAAATGATACCATCTGGATCTTCAAGGTTATAAATATCCATTACTGTCTACAATGATAGATGGATGAAATCAGTAGTTTATTTCAAAATACATTTGGGGAAAAAAGATGTGGTGTATTCATCAATGCGACAGCAACACAATGACAATTGTTTAGGCGTGGAAAACATAAAAATCAACATATTGTAATTGTATTCATACCTGCCAAGTTTTCAAAATGCCCATGGGGGTTTTGTGTGCAAGATGGCTGCCATACTCCTAAAAAAACTTCAAGGGGGCCTTCAAATACAGTGTAATGTTGTTTTTTGGCTTCTTCATACTTTTATAGCCTCAATTCATTGTAAAATTAATTATTTTGTTAAAATTGTGGACATAATTACTCTTTAAAATTTCAATTTGGGAGCCTCCATGGGGGAAATCCCCAGCTAATAGTGACAGTTGGCAGGTATGTGTATTTAACATTTTTTATTTTTTCTTTGTTAAAAATAACTAACATACAATGATGTCATTAAATTAGTGTTGATCTATATTGCTTGTCTTCATTTGTAATTCTTTAATATCTGGGGATTAAATTTCTTAAGAAATATTTTGGAAGTTGTATTATCAATTACAAAAATTAATTTGGAAAAAAGAAATGTGTAGAAAAGGGTAGAAATAATAGAGTAAAAACTCTATCACAACTTATATTTGCTATGTTAACACTAACCTCAAATGAGATTTCATCAAAATACAATCTGTCGCACATATCATAGTCAGTACTAACGGTCTCAGGGTTGTAGTTTACCATAATGGTCTGATGTCCCATCTGTAAATATAATATATTATAGTTTGGTAATCCATGTTTAACAAACATTCATTTTTATGCTACTGTGGTTTACAGTTGTTAATTGTAATATTTTATGGTTTACAGTTGTTAATTGTAATAGTTTATATCACAATCAAAATCATCTGTACACTCATGTTGTTGATAAATATCAAAGACTTAAACTTGTGTGTAAGCTGGCTGGTAATGCAGTAGAATGTGATAACAGTAAAAATAAAGAATTAACCTAAAATGTTTTTTTTAAATATTTGATCATTTCGCAATATTTCACCAACTTGAAATTCCACGCAATTCCAATCCACTTCAATACTATTTATCCAGATATCCTAAGAATAAAGGTTACAAATCTGTACAATATCTCTGCTTTTTTTTTTTTAAAGAATGCATATTTCAAATGCAATATCTGATGATTCAATTACTTAATTTATTTAAAGATCGTCAATTTCAATCAATTTGTTAATATGGAAAACCAAATAAATCAAGGTCATCAAAAAATGAAACCTCCCTAAGTATACCCTATCCCTATTATATCTACACCCACACTAATACATACCTCCCTAAGTATACCCTATCCCTATTTAGTTTAAACATATTTATTTATAGTGGATTGGGAAACAAGTTTAGCAACTTATATTAATCCCTTTCCACTTTGCGGGTGCGAGTGCTGCCTTGTAGCGGCATTAGCCTACTCTTTTTCGAACTCTACAAGGGTGTCTTTAACCCTATTATATCTAAACCCACACTAATACATACCTCCCCAAGAATACCCTATCCCCATTATATCTAAACCCACACTAATACATACCTCCCTAAGTATACCCTATCCCTATTATATCTAAACCCACACTAATACATACCTCCCTAAGTATACCCTATCCCCATTATATCTAAACCCACACTAATACATACCTCCCTAAGTATACCCTATCCCCATTCTATCTAAACCCACACTAATACATACCTCCCTAAGTATACCCTATCCCCATTCTATCTAAACCCACACTAATACATATCTCCCTAAGTATACCCTATCCCCATTATATCTAAACCCACACTAATACATACTTCCCTAAGTATACCCTATCCCCATTATATCTAAACCCACACTAATACATACCTCCCTAAGTATACCCTATCCCTATTATATCTAAACCCACACTAATACATACCTCCCTAAGTATACCCTATCCCTATTATATCTAAACCCACACTAATACATACCTCCCTAAGTATACCCTATCCCCATTATATCTAAACCCACACTAATACATACCTCCCTAAGTATACCCTATCCCTATTATATCTAAACCATCACTAATACATACCTCCCTAAGTATACCCTATCCCCATTATATCTAAACCCACACTAATACATATCTCCCTAAGTATACCCTATCCCCATTATATCTAAACCCACACTAATACATACATCCCTAAGTATACCCATTCCCCATTATATCTAAACCCACACTAATACATACGTCCCTAAGTATACCCTATCCCCATTATATCTAAACCCACACTAATACATACCTCCCTAAGTATACCCTATCCCCATTATATCTAAACCCACACTAATACATACCTCCCTAAGTATACCCTATCCCTATTATATCTAAGCCCACACTAATACATACCTCCCTAAGTATACCCTATCCCTATTATATCTAAACCCACACTAATACATACCTCCCTAAGTATACCCTATCCCCATTATCTCTAAACCCACACTAATACATACCTCCCTAAGTATACCCTATCACCTTTGTATCCAATGCCACACTAATACATACCTCCCTAAGTGTAGTTATACAATTAACAGCACACCAATCAAACTCCACACTACTCCCTATTCTGTAAACACCAGACCCTATCACCATGATAAATCCTCCTCCAAAGGCCAGATCATGCTCAGCAGCATTGTATGTCAGATATAGGTAGTTTGTCTGGGCTGGCCATTCTGCTGCTACTGTGTCGATTTGTTTGACGTAAGGTGTTATAGTCATTTCCTGTCTCATCTTACGAACCACAAGGTCAGAACTACAAGTACAAATCAAGGTCAAAACTAGAAGTACATATGATCTTTTATTATTAGTAGCTGTTGTTGTTTGCTGTATGTTATATTTATGTTGTTAATCATTTAGGCAAAAATCAAGATGTTGGATTTGTCGTTTTAATTATTTCACACTTTTTCATGCCAGGCCTTTTATAGATTTAAAATGCTATAAACAGTATGGGTATTGCTCATTGTTGAACCTGTGAGTTGACCTATAGGTGCTTACCTCAGAGCACTTTGGTCTCTGGTTGATAGTTCACATTGGCAATTATACCTATAATGTATGTCTATGTCTAAAGACACAGACACTATAAACTGCAAAGAAGAGCAATTTTACCAACTCAGCACCACTTTTTTTTCAAAACTAAATAGACCAACTATGTATGAAAAAATTAACCTTTCATCTAGTTTCCAATTTGCGGCAATTTATATTTGAGTTATTTTTCTTCATGCAAAAATCATGAAAATTAGTTTTAAGTCCAAACAAATACTAGCACTAGTTGTACAATTAAAAGCATAATTTACTAATATTAATATTTCATTATGCTAAAAATATCTCTTTTTGTTAGTCATATTTGAGAACAAACTCATATGCCCATACCTCTTGATAGCTCTAGCTATTTGTTCATCTGAGAAACCCAGCTGTTTAACTCTCAACATCAGATCATGTGATATTTCCTGTCCTCGCCCAGCAAACTCTTCTAGTTTAGTGTTGTGGTCAACAATATTTTTAAACTTGTACAGGAACCATTTATCTATTTTTGTCAGTCTATATAGTTCATCAATACTTTTCCCAGCTTGTATAGCTGCCGCCAAAACAAATATCCTCTTGTCTGTTGGGTTCTGTAAATCCTGTCAAAATATATAGTCTATAGCCTATGAATATTTGTAGGACTTTCAGTTTCAATTGGTGTCATTGCCTTTTCAAAATATCCACTCTTCTTATCATGAGTTTTTCTTAATATGGTGTTAAAACTCATACCCTGTGTAGCCGCAAATATTTATTATGCATTGGAAATGGACAGAAAACATCTGTATTCTAAAGCAAGAACTACTTATAGAAGCTATGTCGTTTTTACTATCAATCTTGTCATATAAAATGTGGTTTAAATGGATAATTGTGCATGTCTGATTTTTTTCCATTTTAAGGTTTGGATTAACATACAATAAATGCATGTTATGTATATGGTGCCATTATCCCAAACACTTGACTGATACGGTAGGGTAAGAAATTTATTCTATGAATACAAGAACCCAACTTGTTACTTGTTGACTATTCTTAACTAAACATGACTTACAGCCTCCGATACTTTTTTCTTGTAGGGGTCAAATCCTACAACCTTCTCGTCCATCATACGTAAAGCCTTCTGAAATGCTTCCTCAAACTTCCTTCCAATGGCCATAACTTCTCCGACACTCTTCATAGAACTACCAATCTGAAATGAATTAATTCATAAACTTAGTCCAGGTCCCCTCAAATTTCATGAAAATGAATAATTCTATGGACTTTTCCTAGTCACATGGCTTCAACCCTGTTAAAAATATGAATAAATTTTAAAAAGTTTAAGCTGATAAGTATTTTCAAAGTAAAACTATAACTTTGAAAGCAAGCATTTTACTGACATCAAATTATAAAACAAATGAACAAAAATGACAATATCTAAAATTTATATGGTTCAGATTTTGAGGTACCTTAAATTCTCGAAATATTGGACAGAAAATGTTTAAGCATCTCCACTAATAAAGTGCAATATAAAAATGAACTTTGCCATTGTTTATATTTGGTGATGAAAGCCAATATTTCCTGAATCAATACATAAAATAATATCTGTAATTAATAAGAGATAAACCCATCTAGGTAACTTGAATTTTGCCTTGCTAGATGCTAAATATAAAACTTCTAGTATTCATAAAATATCTACTTTCTTTCAGTAATTAAAAATTCAATTTAGGTCATTTATATTTAAAATGTTCCATTCATCTTAAGAATTGAAATTTTACACTTGCCATTTTGGCTGATTTACAGTAATGTTATAAGTGAAGCGTCTTTAAAGCATCCTTGACCAATACACCTAAGAAATAGCCATTACAACTTGATAGCCTAGGTGTTTAAATACTGAGTAACCTTCCATTATGACTTTACAGGCTAGGTGTCTTAACACTAATTATCCTTCCATCAATGCTTCAAATGTCTGTACATTGTATAAAGTTAATTCTAACATGACGTCCTTCAAACGCTTTGAGTACACACCCGTGGTAAAATATCAATATATTGTTTGGGCTATTCCAATCGTACTCCCATGTCATGGAACAATGACGTCAGAATGTAAGCATTTTACGGGAAATACACGCTTGTGAAACCGAAATCATCACAAGGAAACTTAAACAAATGAGGTTAAAGTGTGTTATATGAGCCATTTTTGTTTACTTATAAGACAAATAAGTACAATTATCATTTAGATTCATCCAAACCTATATAGCTATCTAAATATGTTATTTTAAATAGTTTAAGCATGTCACTTATTCAGTTTGCTCCATTCTTTTACGTCTATTTAATGGTGCGTTTATTTATGGGAACGGCAGATAATGCCTTCACCTAGAGCGCTTTGATCCAAAACTATTGTCGTATTTGTCCTATTAGAATCAAATAATTCATGGGGGGGGTTGAATATATCATGATTTTACCACGGGTTGGCCCTTTATGACAAATATTTTACCCCTTTTGTCATAAAGGGCCAACCCCGTGGTAAAATCACAATATATTCAAGCCCCCAAGAATTTTTTCTTAATTCTATACACCTGAAGCTTATTTCAAAACATTTAAACCAATACACACATTTGCTTTTGATAGTTTTGCAAATGTGGAGGTGCATGCATTCCAAAACTACTGTAAATTCAGAAATTATTGCCATGATTTTATTATTGAGAAAAATGCAACAGGGTTATAATCGCAGTAATTTAAATGCCCATTTTGATATTTTTACATGAATTAAACAGGACTTTTCTCAAAATCTCATTTTGAAGTAAAATGGCAAAAAGCAATAATTTCTGAATTTACAGTAACCATAATCCAGTAGTGCCATTTGAACACTAAAAGACAAAACAGACGTGACAGACAAAATCTGCAGTCTTTAAATGGAATTGAGCCTTGAAAGAGTTCATAACTTTTTCATGATTTTTATAAAATGTATCCAGTACTTCATTCAAAACATGAACAGGACAAAACAATAGTCACTGTACTGTCTACTTTCAATTTTAATCTACAATCCCTAAATATTTTTGATCTGAACAGCACTGCGAAATTTTTTAAAGATTAAAGTGTGAAAAGTATACCTATATACTCAAAATATCCATCTTGCAACTCAGAATCATTTTGATACATCACTCAACACAAATTTTGATTACTTTTAATTTTTGTCATGATCTTTGCCACCTATAATAATATCAGTGAAAACATTTTTTATTATTATTCTAACCATATCATATTTTACATGTTGCTAGACAAATGTTTAAAATTTTTCTTTACACAATATAATATTAATGACAGTCTAATACAAAAGTCTAGATTTTTTAATGTTTGGTAAGAGAAGTAACTCTTCCAGTTTTGTTGAATAAAAGAAATTTTTGACTGTTAAATTACAGCTCTTCTAAAGCATGCAAAGTAAACCTTTGATCAACTTGCTTGCTATGTTAGCTTGGATGTTTGCAAACAATAGGTAGGCAGAGTTTCAGTCTGTTTTATATATACATGGATTTGATTGGACAATATAATGTTTATTGTTCAATCAAATTCCAGTATATTGTAAACAAACTGAAACAGACTACCTACCTGTTGTTAACAAACATCCAAATAAACATATCAAGCAAGTTGATCAAAGGTTTGCTTTGCATGCTTTTATAGAAGAGTTGTAAAGTCACTAAAAAACTTTACTTCAATAGATCTGACACTCTAAATTAATTAAAAAATATGGAACTTTACCTATAATATATTAGTTCAAATTCAATTCAAAAGCACTTTTATACAAAGAAAACATTTTAAATAATGGAAGTGTATATACAATGCATGTAAAATGGATGACAGAATTAACCACTTAACCTATTTTTATGGAAATTTATCATATTTTTAATAGTTTATTTTCAGTTCCCAGAAATACTCACCTTGGTAGAAACTCTTGAGAACTTTTTCAGATCCCAACGAGGTATTTTGACCACACAGTAATCCAAACTAGGTTCAAAACAAGCTGTCGTTGGTGTCTTCTCAGAGTTAGTGACAGAGTTCCTGAGTTCAGGAAGTGGTATACCAAGAGATAGTTTAGCTGCTATATAAGCCAGTGGATATCCTGTTGCCTTGCTGGCTAAAGCTGAGCTTCGTGATAATCTGGCATTCACTTCTATTATGTAGTACTGAAATTATACCATACCTTTATATTACAAAACTGCCAAAAGGTTAAGACAACCTGCCAACAGGTAAAGACAGAACCATAAACAGTCCTGACCTTACATCATTTTTTACAGAATAGAACTAACATATAATTAACAAGGACGTGTCAAAAGTACACAGATAACAGACCTGTACTATCATTATCTATGTTTAGTGGACCGTGATATTGGGGTCAAAACTCTAATTTGGCATTAAAATTAGAAAGATCATCTCATAAGTTTCAAGTTGATTTGACTTCAACTTCATCAAAAACTAACTTGACAAAAAATTTTAACCTGAAGCAAGACACATGGACTGAAAAAGGGACAAACAAATGAACAAAATATCCAAAGCAGTCAGACCGAAAAACACAATGTCCATATATCATGTATATGGGGCATAAAAAATCTATTTTTTGTGAAAGGAATGAAAACTTGATGATAGAAGTATATGAGAAAAGATAGTTTTTTTATGTCCTTTCAGAAAATTACCCCTTATATGGTTTAAAAATTGAAACCAACAAAAAATATTTTGTATTTGTAAAAAACTAGAGGCTCTAAAGAGCCTGTGTCGTTCACCTTGGTCTATGTGCATATTAAACAAATATACAAAAGACACAGATGGATTCATGACAAATTGTGTTTTGGTGATGGTGATGTGTTTGTAGATATTACTTTACTGAACACACTTGCTGTTAACAATATATCTATCTATAATGCACTTTGCCCAGTAGTTAGAGAGAAAAACAGTTTGTAAAAATTTATCAAAATTTACCAAATTTATGAAAATTATTTAAATTGACTGTAAAGGGCAATTACTCCTTAAGGGGTCAACTGATCATTTTGCTCAAGTTGACTTATTTGTAGATCTTACTTTGCTGAACATTATTGCTGCTCACAGTTTATCTCTATCTATAATAATATTCAAGATAATAACCAACAAGAATGTGTCCAAAGTACACGGATGCCCCACTCGCACTATCATTTTCCATGTTCAATGGACCGTGAAAATGGGTAAAAATATAATTAGGCATTAAAATTAAAAAGATCATATCATAGGGAACATTTGTACTAAGTTTCAAGTTGATTGGACTTCAACTTCATCAAAAACTACCTTGACCAAAAACTTTAACCTGAAACTCGCACTTTCATTTTCTATGTTCAGTGGACCGTGAAATAGGGGTCAAAAGTTTAATTTGTCTTTAAAATTAGAAAGATCATATCATAAGGAACATATGTACTAAGTTTCAAGTTGATTGGACGTCAGCTTCATCAAAAACTACCTTGACCAAAAACTTTAACCTGAAGCGGGACAGACGGACGAACGAACGGACGGACGGACAGACGAACGAACGGACAGACGGACGGACGAACGGTCGCACAGACCAGAAAACATAATAAAAACGGCAAAATTTCCATAAAATTACCAATCAGGGGCGGCAACCCAACAATCGGTTGTTCTATTCATCTGAAAATTTCAGGGCAGGTAGATCTTTTGACTTAAAAAACAACTATACACATGTCAACTTTGCTCTAAATGCTTTGGTTTCAGAGTTATAAGCCAAAATCTACATTTAAACCCTATGTTCTTTTTTTAGTCATGGCGGCCATCTTGATTGGCTGGCCGGACATCGAACACATTTTTTTTAACTATATACCCCAATGATGATTGTGGCCAAGTTTGGTTAAATTTGGTCTAGTAGTTTCATAGAAGATTTTTGATAATAACTAAAAACTCCAAAATTTCCTTAAAATTACCAATTCAGGGGCAGCAACCCATCAACCAGTTGTCCCATTCATCTGAAAATTTCAGGGCAGATAGATCTTGACTTTATAAACATTATTACCACCATGTAAGATTTGCTCTTAATGTTTTGGTTTCAGAGTTATAAGCCAAAATCTACATTTTACCCCTATGTTCTATTTTTAGCCATGGAGGCCATCTTGGTTGGCTGGCCAGGTCATTGCTACATTTTTTTAACTAGATACCCCACTGATGATTATGGCCAAGTTTGGGTTAATTTGGCCCAGTAGTTTCAGAGGAGAAGATTTTTGTAAATGTTAACAGACGACGCTGGAGGCCAAGTAATGAGAAAAGCTCCAGGAGCTAAAAAGGCATCTTAAATTGATAAATTAGGCAAAAAATAAAATATTGTTTGTTTCCCCTCACACGACCGACCCGGTAAAATCACCGCTACCCGAAAAATTTTATTGGCCATTCTTGTCCACTATTTTGTTTTTTGCTATGTTGGTTATTGGTGATATCTTTCCGATGCTGAAGTCAACGATCGTTGGGTTTGGGGATACCTTTCCGATGCTGTAGTCAACGAGCGTTTTAAATCAAGGTATTTTTGCATTGAAGCGTCTACATGATTCGGAATCAAGGAAAACAAACAAAATGCTTTCCCACACGATTTGTTTGTTTGCAAGGGTGATCTTTTTTTGAAAATAAAAAAAAAATGAAGCATCTTTCAATCCGCTGAGTGCATCTTGATTTGCTTTGTGTCTAACCTCTGTTCCTGTTTAAAGGATAAAATCTTAAAGACTTTGAGTAAAAATGGTCTGACTCGTGCTTTAAAATCTATCTACTTTGTCTTTGAACAGGTTGGGCACTAGTCAGGAAATGTGGGATACATGTATTCCCTGCTTTCAGGGAACGTCCCTGTTTTCTGGTGTAAAAAAAACAGTTTAAATGGGATTTCCTTTTTCAATTTATGGCATGAAAATTACAAAAGGACACGTTTTAACGTTATACCTGCATCAGTAGAATTCGTAAATACTTATTAAAAGTATTTTAGGAAATACAAAACATGAATATAAAGGGAAGCCTTGTTTATTCTAGAACTCGAAAAAAACATACAAATCTTTGTTTGGGAATCAATTGACCAAGCTGCATGATCCAGGTGTAACTGAACATAACTGAATTATGTTCACTTCTATTGAAAATTTTTATTCATTAAATTTTAATTCCCAAGTGATTAACATACATGTATCTTTTTGTCATCTCATAATTGATGATCAAGGTATGAATCGGTGAACAAAGGAATTGTTTTGTTGTGAGTTATGCATCAAATTAGACTTGAAATAAGCTTGATTTTTTAACTAAAAAAAACACTTGCTATCAATAGACATTAGTATCACAAGTAGAATGTGCGCTTTTGTAGATTTCATTAAATTAAATGAATAGGAAAAAAAAGAAGGTCCCTGTATACTGTTTTTTTAACACCAGAAAACTGTGGTGTACACTGAATTAGAATACAGGGAATACCCCACTTTTCTTGACTTGAGCCTTACCTGTTGAATTTTGTACAAATTCAATATAGAAAACCATATCAAGGAATAAAATAAAATAATTTGCCTACCTACCTACCCATACCCTAACAACTTCAGTCGGGAGAGGGGAAACAAAGATATTTTTAATGTTGGCCTTATCTAACAAATGCATTCCTCTCTCAAAATTGGCACTTGTTATTAAAGATCTAGACGGAATTTTCAATCAAAGTTGGTGGATGACAGGTCCTCTTCAACCTTTTCACATTTTTCAACTTTTTAAACTTTGTCTACAAGACATACATATCTTAAGAGTTCATAACATAAGAATAGAAAGTTCTCATCTGGGGTTCTAATTTATATTGTTTTATTTTTGTCATTTCAAGGCTTTTTATAGCTGACCATCTGGTGTGGGTTTTGCTAATAGTAACTTTGCAATCATACCTCATCTTCTTATTTTTATAATTACCTCATGAGATTCAGGATTGAGAGCATACTGTATATTACACTCTCCCACAATACCAAGATGACGGATGACTTTAATGGCAGTAGTCCTCAGCATGTTATATTCTGTGTTGGTAAGTGTCTGACTTGGTGCTACCACTATTGATTCACCCGTATGGATTCCTAATGGATCTACATTTTCCATGTTACAGACCTGCAGAAAAAAAAAGAAATTATCTCAAAGGTTTCAAATTACAAAATAAGGATATTTTCATATAGAGAAATTCACCAATTTCTGCTTGAAACTTTTAACAAGATTATACTTTATTGAATTAAGAAATGCAAGTCCAATGCTATTGTACTCACAGTGATACAATTGTCAAAGGCATCTCTGATGACTTCGTATTCTACTTCCTTCCATCCTTTTAAGGATTTGTCTATCAAAACTTGACTGGTGTGAGCAAAGGCTGAGGTTACTAAGGATACCAACTCTTCTTTGTTGTCAGCAAAACCGGAACCCAGTCCACCTAAGGCAAAGGCTGCTCTAATCAATAGAGGATATCCTAGGTTTTCTGCTGCTTGTACTGCCTGTATAAAATATATTAAAAGTCACATTATTTGAATAGAGAACTCCTTGCTACACTTAAAGGGACAAGAGATAATGTTTAACCTGCACCCCTTGCTTTATGTAAAATTATGCATTTTAACCTGCACCCCTTTTTTTCTATAAAATTATGCTTACTGTTTGTGTCATGTATGGGCTTATGTATAGAAACTGCATCTTCCATAGATTTCATTTTCTGTAGTTAAAATTGTGAAAAGTTATCTAAATCTCATCAGAAGGAACCATGACAACCATCGCCACTTATTTGATACAAAATATTGCAAATAAGGGGTAAAAATGTTGACAAAAGTCCCCAATATTTGGTTTAAAGTAAAATTTGAATCCATAACAGCGATACCTTTTCTAAAAACATTGACATTTATCAGTCAAGAAGGCTTTATCATTCTTCCTCTATCTAAAAATAAATATAAAAAAACAAACTGTTTTTTTTTTTCAAAAATTCACCAGGAATAAAATGCAAAACCTGCAATCTAATATATTTAGGGTTAGTTTTAATTATATATACCTAACAGCAATAATTACTTGCTTAAGATCTGTACCATGAAATCTAATCATAAATGAAAGCTGTATTTGACCATTTCAGGTTAACAGAATCATAACCTCTAGGTTAACTTCATTTTTTATGTGTTTTTGGGCTGTTGTCATGTTGACATTTTACCTATTTAAATTTTCACAAACAAAAGGATGGTTTCAAAAGCCTATATTTTTATAAATCAAGGCCTAAGACAACTTGTAAATACAAATTGAAAATGATAACTAAAGTACAAAGCTGTGATAAGATATTGATTTTCAAGTATCTTCAATATATTCCTATCACATTCTTTATAATTTTAACCTTAAATTTAGTAAAAAAAAAAAAAAAGTGTCCATGACCCTTGATAAAAAGTCATAAGGTTTAGTACAACTATAATGCGTAATAAATGTCAGGATTACTCCACATGCGCAATTGGCCATATATATATATATATAAAGCGGAAGACAACATAAATTATTCGCCATTTTGAACATGCTTTTGATTGAAGAACTGAGTATATATCACTGTTCCAGCTTTCTAACATATCAAAAAATATAAGGTCAGTTTATATAAACACTTATCTATTGCATGAAGACATTATATATAAAAATCAGCAAAACATTATTGTTCCAAAAATGAATTTGGGTCTTTATTTGGATTAGAAAGGGGGGCGCCATGATTAATTTTGTATTCTTTTACTGTTGAATATAAGAAGATGTGGTATGATTGCCAACATGACAACTTTAACCAAAGTTCAAATAAAGTGGATGTGAGCAAAATAGAAGGATGAAATCTAATCATAAATGAAAGCTTTATTTGACCATGATAGGTAAACAGAATCATCATCAACTTCATTTTGTATGTGTTTTTGGGCTGTTGTCATGTTGAACTTTTACCTAAATGTCCTGTCATTCATTAAAAAAAAACCTAAAGGTTAGTTTCAAAAGCCTATATTCTTATAAATCAAGACCTGAAACAACTATTTGATACACATTGAAATAATAACAACTACAGTGCAAAATTGTGATTAGAAGATATCAATTTTTAGATATCTTCTTTAATTTTTAACTTTAAATTTAGAAAAACAAACAGAAGGAAGTGTCCTAGATCTCTGATAAAAAGTCATAAGGTTTAGTTAAATAATAATAAGTAATGAATGTCAGGTTTACTCCACATGCGTAATGGGCTATATATAGATGTCAGGCGGGAAACAAAATCGATAATTCTCCATTTTGAACATGCTGCTTTTGATTGAATGACTAAGTATATATTACGGTTCATGCTTTTCTAACATGCAGAGGACCAATGAATAGAATAAGGTCAGTTTATATCAACACTCATCTATTGCATAATGACATAATATATAATGAGCGCAGTTGGATACGACCAGTCAGGATCAAAATGGACACAATATTCACACTTGATACAGGTCTGAATTTGGATTCTAACTAAATTTTTGAAACATAATAGGTTTCTGACACAGAATAACTGAAGTCAAAGAACTTCAAATATGATTTGATCGATCATTACGAGACGTAGAAAAAGGGGGGAAAACAGAGGTTGACTGAAAATTTTGCGGATGGAGCCCCTGATTTGTGCCACTATTACATAATACGTTGTGTCTGGTGCAATACGTACGGAATCGAGCAATTGGTGTCTTCTTTCTTATATGGCAGATAAAACAACAAAATAGATGAAGACTAAAAGTAGTTTTTATTCCAAATTCAACACAAATGTAATAAATTACACCTTTTACCTGTTAATTACCTGAAAATGCAGGTACCCTGATAAAAATTTTACTGAAATAACTGCCCAACATTACAGTTCATACTCTCCTGAGCATTTTTCATGCAATAACTTTCTCTGTATCTCTTATAATAAAAAAGATACAGCAGTCTGAAAAGGAATATACTGTTCTAATGAATGAACACAAAACAAATGCAGCAGCAGCAGCCATTTTTCTATTTTTTTGTGTAGCGTTGAAAGGGTTAATATAGTAACAGCTAAAAATAAATTGACAGCTAATCACCTCAAGACAATCATCATTTTTAAATACATAATTTACAAGCAGTGTCGGGGAAGTAATCCATCAAACAGTGTACTTTAAATTAATTTCGATTACCTCCCTTAAACTGTTTTTATTTGTCTCAATTGTCCTTTAACCATAAAAACCCTTGTGCTCTCCCTTTTTTGCCCCTAATTACTTTGATTTGAGCCAACACATTTAAATATTTTGTGAAAAATACTTCTGTACTTCTAACAACAAAATTATTATATTTAAATTTACCTGTGTACATTATTTCATTTAAGACCATTTTGTCCAAGGTTAAAATTGTTTTTTTGACACTGTTGTCATCCCCCCTTTTATTAAATTATTGATATTATTTATAATGTTATTGTTTGTCAAGATTCTATATCAGTTCACTTTTTTTGAAATCACTAACTTGCAATTCATCACATTTCATTCTTGGACTAGATTTATTTTATTTCTTGAATGGTTAAATGCTTGAATTTCGGTAAAAAAGATTAAGAAGTAAATTGTGCAAGAATGGTTAAAAAAATCAAAATTGATAAGTTAAACAGCAAACTACTGGTCACTGATGGACAATTGTAAGCCACTGTGTATCTAACATGCCTGTGTTCACATAAAAATAATACCTGGAGGATGTACTTAAGACTAAACCAGTACAATAACTATAAACAGACTTTTTACATCAAGATATCTTAG
Source organism: Mytilus galloprovincialis (assembly GCA_037788925.1). NCBI lineage: Eukaryota > Metazoa > Mollusca > Bivalvia > Mytilida > Mytilidae > Mytilus > Mytilus galloprovincialis. The sequence continues at coordinate 55,532,991 of CM075342.1, forward strand.
CATAGAAATGAGCACAGTTTCTATTTTCTATAGCATCTGTAAGCATTTTTATATGTAAATATGTTTTACAGCCTTAATCATGTTAATTGCAAATTATAAAGAAGTGACTGTTGAAAAATTTAGCATATTAACATATTTTTTATATTCAATTTATTATTTTTCAGGCAAATAAAGCTTTGCAGGAAGAAAACAGCCACAGTGCAGACATCCACTGTGTCCATTTATATTAGATCAACATGGCTCATATTTTTTAAACTAATAAGGTATGATATTTTGTTACTTTTCTTTCAATTCAAAGTACTTCAAATAAACATGGAATTATTATTCATACATAAAAACAAATCAGATATTTTTGTAATAAATCTGACATATACAATGAGTAGTCAGTTTCCTGAAATAAATGCTACAATATATAAGGACATTCAAATGTTTTAGACCCAAATCTTTACAGTTAAAATGGTTTAGTTCAAGAATCAAAAATAAATACCAAAAGTTCAAATATAAAAATGTCCATATTGGGCCTAAAATAAAACATTGTTTGTTTCCCTAATCCCGACCGACCCTGCAAAAACAGTGCTACTCGTAAAATTTTATTGTCCAAACTAAGTCAATTATTATTTTATCTATTTCCAATTTCCTGGCTTGCCGGATTGTACGATATAGTTCAGGCTTTTTGGAAAAATAAAATTATTTCCCTACCTACCTACCAACACCTGGCTTGGCAGGGTCAGGATTGGGGTAACAAACAATATATTAATTTAGGCCTTGTCTATAATATATATATATATATATATATCCTATTGCCATAAAACTGGGTCAACAGTTGTCTTACATGTCTTACAATCAATTCTCTAAGTGTATGGCATACCAAGTTTGAATAAAGTTTGTCAAGTTTTTTTCTTTTCTACTAGGCCAAAAGTAAAGAATGTACTAGGTCAAAGGGCAAAAGAAAAAAGGCATACCTGCCAACCCTCTCGTTTTGAGCAGAAGTCCTTAGCACAAACGACAAAAATCTCCTGCTTGCTGGTCCACTCTAGAGCAGGAGTATCAAATCTCCCGCTTTAGGATAGTTTTACCTTGAATGACCCAGGTAAGATATTCTGTGGCTTTTTCATTACTATTATTAAAAACAAATAATAAATCTGCAATCTATTGACCACTTGGTCAATATAAAGTTGTTATATAAAAAAAGAAGATGTGGTATGATTGCCAATGAGACAACTATCCACTATCCACAAAAGACCAAAATGACACAAACATAAACATTTTGTTCGCTTTATAAATAATCTAAAGTAGTTTCTGCTCAGTCAACCCAAACAAGATAGAGGACACACATGTCTTTGTCTTGACCAATCGACAGTGTTGAACCAAGTTTGAAAGCATGCTTATTGTGAGACTCAACACAAACAAAATATGGAATGTTACGAGTTATGAGACTCCGAGGTATTGAGAAAGGCAAACACAAAACACCATGTATAGATTATAACTATCAATTCAAGAAATAATTTATATTTATTAACTTTTATAGGTGTTTTTTAAATGAAAAAGTAAACAGGTCATATATTTAACTTTAAAATGTTGTCCCATAAGAGAGTGGCAGGTATGAAAGAGGTCAAAGATTAATGATTCAGATGTCTGAAGTTGTCAAACTGCTTGCAAAATAACTGTGTTCATGGGCCTGCTATTATGTCATCCCACTGTTTTGCTTTTTATTTTGGTAGATATCACTTTCTACCTATTAAATATTATAAAAGTTTTATTTTTTCTACCAAACAGATGCTGTGATTAGCAACTTGAACGCGATAATTTCTAATTTCCAATTAAACCTTACAACCAGGAACATAATCATCATCATAAAATGTGAACAAGTGTACAGTTACATGTTTGACTTTGGATGTACACCAGTTGATTATTACTATTTAGATTTGGTACACTAAACTGCACTCTCTGGATACAAGTGAACAATACCAAAAAAGTGATGTACATATTAGTCAAGGGAGAACCTTTATTTGATGTATCTGTGAATAGTGGAACTGCTGTAAAGAAAGTACTAAGGTAATGACAAATATGCATTTAAAAAAAAAGGCATGATTTGTGGATAAAAAGAGGACTCATCGTCAAGTTGTGCTTGATTTGAAAGACAACACAGTGCAATGTTTTTTTAAAGAAAAAACGGCAAGAAAGATGTTATACTAGTCAACAGACAACAGACCAAATGATAAGAATAACTGTAACTTGACACATTGGTCAGGTCGTTTAGGTTAGTCTTTGTCAGTCCATAATAGATAAAAGAGATGTAATAGTATTGTAAAATACAGTGTTGTGCATTTTTACATTTTATCATTTTCAATTCATCTAAATCTAAAAATGTAATCCTATGCTAGAAAGAAGTTATTTCCTCTTCCTGAATAAACCCCTAAAGGTTGTCTCAACAAACTTTGAAAAAATATACAAGTATTGTATTTTGTTTTACCTTTTATATACATATATTTAAATAAAACAATTGGGACTTAACTATATTAAGAAGAATGTTTTTCTGACAAGTCAATAAAAAGATTATAAATAATAAATACTTTTAATTGTTAACCTAAATTCATTAATGAGGTCAGATGATTACAACACTTATTCTAAAAGTATATAAACCCTGCTTTCAATTACTTAATTTTTTATACAAAAGTCATGTTCCATTTTTGTCTTTTATTTCAAAAACAATACATCTTATTAATCCTGAACCATTTACCTTTGATACTTAACTAACATAAGGTTTTATGAAATGTAGATCAAAAGCAGTTTTAGGCTAATATTTTTTAATCATTTCTTTACTTGTAAATCAACCATCCAACATATTTTTAGAGATGATAATTGTGTACTAGGTTGTGTATTGTATTGTACAATAATTTTCAAAGTGTTTGTTCGATATGTAATATGTTAAGGGCTGTTCCAAAAATAATTGTTAAGGGGGAGAGGCACTTTTTATTTGACCCTAACATGCACACATTTAAAATTGAATATTTCCTTTAAATGTTCAAGTAATCTTTCTTAAATAACCACCACCAATCAAATTTAAATAAAAGTGCCTTCCTTCCCCCCTCCCTGAATACAATTAATTCTGGAAAAGTCCTAAGCTGATTGTGGATTATAAACTAAGAACTTAAAGTAGCTTAGTAGCTTACCCAGCTATATTGCTGGAGATTCAGGAGTTGGTTTAACCAAAAACCTTTGAATAAGATTGCTCACAAGTCATGAACAATTCCGTATAATTACCATAAATATTTGTTATAAGTTTATTAGTGAAACAGACTACAGATCCTTATCGAAATTAATAGATTAAGGGTATTTGTAAAAATGTGTGGATATCCATTTTTTGTGAGGGGGCAGAACCTTTTTTGGATCGTCTGGAATTGGTTTTTTAAGTGGGGGATTTTAGGATTGATCCTTTCAGGATCCGGGAAATCTTTTTTTTCTAATTTGTGGATGTCGGGATTTCATTTTTTTTAAATTTGGGACCTCAGGATTTCATGTTTTTCAGGATCAGGACCCCTCCGACCCCCCCCCCTCCCTCATTTTTATATTAACACATAATGGTAATTGCTGTATTTTTTTCAATTCTTACGCAAGCATTAGATATTGATAAAATTATACTTCCATAATTCTAATTTATACTTAAATTTGATATCTAAACTTTCCATATTAATTTCATAAAAGTAATATTTTATGATTTTTTTATTTACAAAGGTAAATAAACCACATATAAAGTTTGGTAGCTTTGGTTTTCTTTATTAAAAGATCTAGACCAAATTGCATGTTTAAAGTTGGAAGATTATTAAAAGAAAATGTGAATGTGTCCATGCCCCTGTTTGCATATAACTTTATGATGTGCATAACTTGAAAAGTTTAAAATTTACGCTACCCAAATGTTTAACTTCAGAGGCATAAAAGTGTTTAAACTGTTTGTCATTTAACACCTCATTGGTTTTATTAAATGTCTTGGATTCAGAATTCGGTCCAATCTTAAAATGCAGAGTGATCACATAGAGCCTGCATGATCTGTAATAATTACCTGATCAACAGTATAAGCAGCTTCACTTGGAGCTACATGTTCATTTATTTCTTCCATCTTTTCAGCAAACACTTTTCTATCTTCTGTCCATTCAATTGATGCCACCTGTGTTCCCAACACCTTCACATTGTATTTCTCCAATATGCCTTGTTTTGTCAACTCTATCCCACAGTTCAATGCTGTTTGACCCCCAAATGTCAACAGAACACCATCAGGACGTTCACTTTTAATAACCTGAGCAGAAAACCATATAAAATTATATATTTCTGTTCAACTTTTATTCTAATACTGATTATTGAGCATTTATTATTGCAATTTTCTTAAAATGAACACAAATGAGAGAGTAAGGACATAAGATAGTTGCAGGGGAGGTTATGATGTTGCTAATGTAATATGTTATTTTCACGGGGTCAAACTTTGACACATCAAGAAAAGATGCATTTTTCAAGTGATTTTAAACATTAGCTTGAAAAAGAGTTCATGAACCCCTCTTTTTTAAAAGAACATTTGACTTGACAGTGTAGGAAGATTATTTGAACCAATTTTTTTGTAAAAATCATAGATGAATTTTAAACTCGATAAAAACTGCACTTACAATGTAGTATTTTTACCAACATCATGAAATTTAAATAAAATGGAAACGTTTTCAAACAATTTTTACACAAATTAAAGCGTAAACTTTAGCAACACACATATTCGAAATCTTATACACAAATCTGCATGTGTTTATCATATTAAACTTAAAAGTAAAGAATGTCTTCGAACAAATTTTGACCCCATTTATTTCTAAATTTACTACAAGGTATATTTTTAATTACATATTTAAATCTACTATTTGAAAATAGTTTATATGCACTTTGCAATAATTTCTAAATTCACAGTAACATGAAAGGAAAAAGAAAATGAAAACAATTGTGTTTGTAAATCGTTATTTGGTATTTCTCAATATCTTTTTTCGGATTATTTTATCACTGCAAATGTACCTGTACCTTGAGGCAAAAAATGAAAAAAAAACAATCTTTCCAGAATAAATAGACATAAATCAACATCAAAGAAAGATATTACAGATTTTCCTATAAACCTTTATAGATACAATATCTATATAAAGTGGATTCTTGGTGGCCTAGTGGTCTAAGTAGTTACTACTGTAATCACTAGCCAGTCAACACTGAGGTTGTGAGTTCCAACCCCACTCGTTTGGGTGCACCAGACTCCAATCTTAATTGACTAGGATTGTCAGTTTTCCTATCTTAGGTCAGTGGTTTTCTCTGAGCACTTCATCTTTCTCCTCCAATAAAAACTGGCCGCACGAAAAAAAACAAAAAAAACGGTGCTTAAAAGTGGCGTTAAAAAACAAAAAAATCAAATCTATATAAAGTACTCAAACAAAATGGGCATGATTACCAAATACAGTAAATTTTGTCTACAAGTTGCTTACCAATTTACATCAATGGCATACCTGTATGACATATTCTGGTGTGATAGGTAAAAAGTAGATTTTATCTGCCAGTCCTTTTGATGTCTGCACTGTGGCAATGTTTGGATTTATTAACACAGTCTGTATGCTTTCTTCTTTTAAAGCTTTTATTGCCTGTAAAATGAAAAACAAAAAAATATCATGATATTATTATGCAAGTCACTTCCCTTTTTGCCGTATCATCTCAAAAGAAGATCTGCACATAGCCTCGTGGCTTTGTTTGGATTTATTAATACTGTCTGCTTGCTTTTTTCTTTCAAAGCTTTGATTGTCTTTAAAATGTAAAAAAAAATGAAAAATAAATATCACTTAACATTCATGTCCAATAGTCACTTCTATTTTTGCATTATCGTCCCCAAAGAAGATCTGCACTTAGCCTCATGGCTTTGTTTGGATTTATTAATACTGTCTGCTTGCTTTTTTCTTTCAAAGCTTTGAATGTCTTTAAAATGTAAACAAAAATATCACTTAATATTAATGTCCAATGGTCACTTCATTTTTACGTTATCATCCAATCAGAAAATTTATAGAACTTAAAAATAATACTTTGTTGGGATTTTATAATGGTATCTTATTAAAAAGAAGAAAAAAGAATGAAAATAGAAAAAAAGAAGAAAAAAATTAAAAAAACAAACAAAACCCGACAAAGTATAAGTTCAATCGATTCCAATTCAGTCACACAAAAAGTACAATATGGGTTTTGAACTAACCCAATATGGTTTATAGACTTATTTGTTGCCAGAATTTTATGATTTATTCTATCTATACTTATAACATAATATCAATATGTAACGGTCACTTCCATTTTTGCATTCACGTCCCATAATGAACCCTGTTCTAAGCCCCGTGGCTGATTTATTAACACTGTCTGTTTGCCTTTTTTTTGCATTGACGTCCCATAATGAACTCTGTTCTTAGCCTCGTGGCTGATTTATTAACACTGTCTGTTTGCCTTTTTTTTGCATTGACGTCCAATAATGATCCCTGTTCTTAGCCTCGTGGCTGATTTATTAACACTGTCTGTTTGCCTTTTTTTTGCATTGACGTCCCATAATGAACCCTGTTCTAAGCCCCGTGGCTGATTTATTAACACTGTCTGTTTGCCTTTTTTTTGCATTGACGTCCCATAATGAACTCTGTTCTTAGCCTCGTGGCTGATTTATTAACACTGTCTGTTTGCCTTTTTTTTGCATTGACGTCCCATAATGAACCCTGTTTTTAGCCTTGTGGCTGATTTATTAACACTGTCTGTTTGCCTTTTTTTTGCATTGATGTCCCATAATGAACTCTGTTCTTAGCCTCCTGACTGATTTATTAACACTGTCTGTTTGCCTTTTTTTTGCATTGCCGTCCCATAATGAATTCTGTTCTTAGCCTCGTGGCTGATTTATTAACAGTCTGTTTGCCTTTTTTTTGCATTGATGTCCCATAATAAACCCTGTTCTTAGCCTCGTGGCTGATTTATTAACACTGTCTGTTTGCCTTTTTTTTGCATCGACGTCCCATAATGATCCCTGTTCTTAGCCTTGTGGCTGATTTATTAACACTGTCTGTTTGCCTTTTTTTTTTGCATTGACGTATCATAATGAACCCTGTTCTTAGCCTCATGGCTGATTTATTAAAACTGTCTGTTTGCCTTTTTTTTTTGCATTGACGTACCATAATGAACCCTGTTCTTAGCCTCATGGCTGATTTATTAACACTGTCTGTTTGCCTTTTTTTTGCATTGACGTCCCATAATGAAGTCTGTTCTTAGCTTGTGGCTGATTTATTAAAACTGTCTGTTTGCCTTTTTTTTTGCATTGACGTCCCATAATGATCCCTGTTCTTATAGCTATATAGCCTTGTGGCTGATTTATTTACACTGTCTGTATGCCTTTTTTTTGCAATGACGTCCCATAATGAACCCTGTTCTAAGCCTCGTGGCTGATATATTAACAGTCTGTTTGCCTTTTTTTTGCATTGATGTCCCATAATGAACTCTGTTCTTAGCCTTGTGGCTGATTTATTAAAACTGTCTGTTTGCCTTTTTTTTGCATTGACGTCCCATAATGAACTCTGTTCTTAGCCTCGTGGCTGATTTATTAACACTGTCTGTTTGCCTCTTTTTGCATTTATGTCCCATAATGAACTCTGTTCTTAGCCTCGTGGCTGATTTATTAACACTGTCTGTTTGCCTTTTTTTTGCATTGACGTCCCATAATGAACCCTGTTCTAAGCCTCATGGCTGATTTATTAACACTGTCTGTTTGCCTTTTTTTTGCATTGACATCCCATGATGATCCCTGTTCTTAGCCTTGTGGCTGATTTATTAACACTGTCTGTTTGCCTTTTTTTTGCATTGACGTCCCATAATGAACCCTGTTCTTAGCCTCGTGGCTGATTTATTAACACTGTCTGTTTGCCTTTTTTTTGCATTAACGTCCAATAATGAACCCTGTCCTTAGCCTCGTGGCTGATTTATTAAAACTGTCTGTTTGCCTTTTTTTTTGCATTGATGTCCCATAATGAACCCTTTTCTTAGCTTCGTGGCTGATTTATTAACACTGTCTGTTTGCCTTTTTTTTGCATTGACGTCCCATAATGATCCCTGTTCTTAGCCTTGTGGCTGATTTATAAACACTGTCTGTATGCCTTTTTTATGCATTGACGTCCCATAATGAACCCTGTTCTAAGCCTCGTGGCTGATATATTAACACTGTCTGTTTACCTTTTTTTTTGCATTGACGTCCCATTATGAACCCTGTTCTTAGCCTTGTGGCTGATTTATTAATACTGTCTGTTTGCCTTTTTTTTGCATTGACGTCCCATAATGATCCATGTTCTTTGCCTTGTGGCTGATTTATTAACACTGTCTGTATGCCTTTTTTTTGCATTGACGTCCCATAATGAACCCTGTTCTAAGCCTTGTAGCTGATATATTAACACTGTCTGTTTGCCTATTTTTTGCATTGACGTCCCATAATGAACTCTGTTTTTAGCCTCGTGGCTGATTTATTAACACTCTGTTTGCCTTTTTTTTGCATTGACATCCCATAATGATCCTGTTCTTAGCCTTGTGGCTGATTTATTAACACTGTCTGTTTGCCTTTTTTTTTGGCATTGACGTCCCATAATGAACCCTGTTCTTAGCCTCGTGGCTGATTTATTAACACTGTCTGTTTGCCTTTTTTTTGCATTGACGTCCCATAATAAACCCTGTTCTTAGCCTCGTTGCTGATTTATTAACACTGTCTGTTTGCCTTTTTTTTTTGCATTGACGTACCATAATGAACCCTGTTCTTAGCCTCGTGGCTGATTTATTAACACTGTCTGTTGGCCTTTTTTTTGCATTGACGTCCAATAATGATCCCTGTTCTTAGCTTTGTGGCTGATTTATTAACACTGTCTGTTTGCCTTTTTTTTGCATTAAAGTCTTATAATGAACCCTGTTCTTAGCCTTGTGGCTGATTTATTAACACTGTCTTGTTCTTAGCCTTGTGGCTGATTTATTTACACTGTCTGTTTGCCTTTTTTTTGCATTGACGTCCCATAATGAACTCTGTTTTTAGCCTCGTGGCTGATTTATTAACACTGTCTGTTTGCCTTTTTTTTCATTGACGTCCAATAATGAACCCTGTTCTTAGCCTCGTGGCTGATTTATTAAAACTGTCTGTTTGCCTTTTTTTTGCATTGATGTCCCATAATGAACTCTGTTCTTAGCCTCGTGGCTGATTTATTAAAACTGTTTGTTTGCCTTTTTTTTGCATTGACGTCCCATAATGAATTCTGTTCTTAGCCTCGTGGCTGATTTATTAACACTGTCTGTTTGCCTTTTTTTGCATTGATGTCCCATAATGAACTCTGTTCTTAGCCTCGTGGCTGATTTATTAACACTGTCTGTTTGCCTTTTTTTTGCATTGACGTCCCATAATGAACCCTGTTCATAGCCTCGTGGCTGATTTATTAAGACTGTCTATTTGCCTTTTTTTTGCATTGACGTCCAATAATGAACCCTGTTCTTAGCCTCGTGGCTGATTTATAAACACTGTCTGTTTGCCTTTTTTTTGCATTGACATCCCATAATGATCCCTCTTCTTAGCCTTGTGGCTGATTTATTAACACTGTCTGTTTGCCTTTTTTTTGCATTGACGTCCCATAATGAACTCTGTTCTTAGCCTCGTGGCTGATTTATTAAAACTGTCTGTTTGCCTTTTTTTTGCATTGACATCCCATAATAAACCCTGTTCTTAGCCTCGTGGCTGATTTATTAACACTGTCTGTTTGCCTTTTTTTTGCATTGACGTCCAATAATGATCCCTGTTCTTAGCTTTGTGGCTGATTTATTAACACTGTCTGTTTGCCTTTTTTTTTGCATTGACGTACCATAATGAACCCTGTTCTTAGCCTCTTGGCTGATTTATTAACACTGTCTGTTTGCCTTTTTTTTGCATTGACGTCCAATAATGAACCCTGTTCTTAGCCTTGTGGCTGATTTATTAACACTGTCTGTTTGCCTTTTTTTTGCATTAACGTCTTATAATGAACCCTGTTCTTAGCTTCGTGGCTGATTTATTAACACCATCTGTTTGCCTTTTTTTTTGCATTGACGTCCCATTATGAACCCTGTTCTTAGCCTTGTGGCTGATTTATTAATACTGTCTGTTTGCCTTTTTTTTGCATTGACGTCCCATAATGATCCCTGTTCTTAGCCTCGTGGCTGATTTATTAACACTGTCTGTTTGCCTTTTTTTTGCATTGACGTCCAATAATGATCCCTGTTCTTAGCCTCGTGGCTGATTTATTAACACTGTCTGTTTGCCTTTTTTTTTTGCATTGACGTCCCATTATGAACCCTGTTCTTAGCCTTGTGGCTGATTTATTAATACTGTCTGTTTGCCTTTTTTTTGCATTGACGTCCCATAATGAACTCTGTTCTTAGCCTCGTGGCTGATTTATTAAAACTGTTTGTTTGCCTTTTTTTTGCATTGACGTCCCATAATGAACCCTGTTCTAAGCCTTGTGGCTGATATATTAACACTGTCTGTTTACCTATTTTTTGCATTGACGTCCCATAATGAACTCTGTTTTTAGCCTCGTAGCTGATTTATTAACACTGTCTGTTTGCCTTTTTTTTGCATTGACATCCCATAATGATCCCTGTTCTTAGCCTTGTGGCTGATTTATTAACACTGTCTGTTTGCCTTTTTTTTTTGCATTGACGTCCCATAATGAACCCTGTTCTTAGCCTCGTGGCTGATTTATTAACACTGTCTGTTTGCCTTTTTTTTGCATTGACGTCCCATAATAAACCCTGTTCTTAGCCTCGTGGCTGATTTATTAACACTGTCTGTTGCCTTTTTTTTGCATTGACGTCCAATAATGATCCCTGTTCTTAGCCTCGTGGCTGATTTATTAACACTGTCTGTTTGCGTTTTTTTTGCATTGACGTCCAATAATGATCCCTGTTCTTAGCTTTGTGGCTGATTTATTAACACTGTCTGTTTGCCTTTTTTTTGCATTAACGTCTTATAATGAACCCTGTTCTTAGCTTTGTGGCTGATTTATTAACACTGTCTGTTTGCCTTTTTTTTGCATTAACGTCTTATAATGAACCCTGTTCTTAGCCTCGTGGCTGATTTATTAACACTGTCTGTTTGCCTTTTTTTTGCATTGACGTCCAATAATGATCCCTGTTCTTAGCTTTGTGGCTGATTTATTAACACTGTCTGTTTGCCTTTTTTTTGCATTGACGTCCCATAATAAACCCTGTTCTTAGCCTCGTGGCTGATTTATTAACACTGTCTGTTTGCCTTTTTTTTGCATTGACGTCCAATAATGATCCCTGTTCTTAGCCTCGTGGCTGATTTATTAACACTGTCTGTTTGCCTTTTTTTTGCATTGACGTCCAATAATGAACCCTGTTCTTAGCCTCATGGCTGATTTATTAATACTGTCTGTTTGCCTTTTTTTTTGCATTGACGTCCCATAATGATCCCTGTTCTTAGCCTCGTGGCTGATTTATTAAAACTGTCTGTTTGCCTTTTTTTTGCATTGATGTCCCATAATGAACTCTGTTCTTAGCCTCGTGGCTGATTTATTAAAACTGTTTGTTTGCCTTTTTTTTGCATTGACGTCCCATAATGAATTCTGTTCTTAGCCTCGTGGCTGATTTATTAACACTGTCTGTTTGCCTTTTTTTGCATTGATGTCCCATAATGAACTCTGTTCTTAGCCTCGTGGCTGATTTATTAACACTGTCTGTTTGCCTTTTTTTTGCATTGACGTCCCATAATGAACCCTGTTCATAGCCTCGTGGCTGATTTATTAAGACTGTCTATTTGCCTTTTTTTTGCATTGACGTCCAATAATGAACCCTGTTCTTAGCCTCGTGGCTGATTTATAAACACTGTCTGTTTGCCTTTTTTTTGCATTGACATCCCATAATGATCCCTCTTCTTAGCCTTGTGGCTGATTTATTAACACTGTCTGTTTGCCTTTTTTTTGCATTGACGTCCCATAATGAACTCTGTTCTTAGCCTCGTGGCTGATTTATTAAAACTGTCTGTTTGCCTTTTTTTTGCATTGACGTCCCATAATAAACCCTGTTCTTAGCCTCGTGGCTGATTTATTAACACTGTCTGTTTGCCTTTTTTTTTCATTGACGTCCAATAATGATCCCTGTTCTTAGCTTTGTGGCTGATTTATTAACACTGTCTGTTTGCCTTTTTTTTTGCATTGACGTACCATAATGAACCCTGTTCTTAGCCTCGTGGCTGATCTATTAACACTGTCTGTTTGCCTTTTTTTTGCATAGACGTCCAATAATGAACCCTGTTCTCAGCCTTGTGGCTGATTTATTAACACTGTCTGTTTGCCTTTTTTTTGCATTAACGTCTTATAATGAACCCTGTTCTTAGCTTCGTGGCTGATTTATTAACACCGTCTGTTTGCCTTTTTTTTTGCATTGACGTCCCATTATGAACCCTGTTCTTAGCCTTGTGGCTGATTTATTAATACTGTCTGTTTGCCTTTTTTTTGCATTGACGTCCCATAATGATCCCTGTTCTTAGCCTCGTGGCTGATTTATTAACACTGTCTGTTTGCCTTTTTTTTGCATTGACGTCCAATAATGATCCCTGTTCTTAGCCTCGTGGCTGATTTATTAACACTGTCTGTTTGCCTTTTTTTTTGCATTGACGTCCCATTATGAACCCTGTTCTTAGCCTTGTGGCTGATTTATTAATACTGTCTGTTTGCCTTTTTTTTTGCATTGACGTCCCATAATGAACTCTGTTCTTAGCCTCGTGGCTGATTTATTTAAACTGTTTGCCTTTTTTTTGCATTGACGTCCCATAATGAACCCTGTTCTAAGCCTTGTGGCTGATATATTAACACTGTCTGTTTACCTATTTTTTGCATTGACGTCCCATAATGAACTCTGTTTTTAGCCTCGTGGCTGATTTATTAACACTGTCTGTTTGCCTTTTTTTTGCATTGACGTCCCATAATGAATTCTGTTCTTAGCCTCGTGGCTGATTTATTAACACTGTCTGTTTGCCTTTTTTTGCATTGATGTCCCATAATGAACTCTGTTCTTAGCCTCGTGGCTGATTTATTAACACTGTCTGTTTGCCTTTTTTTTGCATTGACGTCCCATAATGAACCCTGTTCATAGCCTCGTGGCTGATTTATTAAGACTGTCTATTTGCCTTTTTTTTGCATTGACGTCCAATAATGAACCCTGTTCTTAGCCTCGTGGCTGATTTATAAACACTGTCTGTTTGCCTTTTTTTTGCATTGACATCCCATAATGATCCCTGTTCTTAGCCTTGTGGCTGATTTATTAACACTGTCTGTTTGCCTTTTTTTTGCATTGACGTCCCATAATGAACTCTGTTCTTAGCCTCGTGGCTGATTTATTAAAACTGTCTGTTTGCCTTTTTTTTGCATTGACGTCAGACTATGCGAAATACGTCGGACCGTCGGACAAATCCGGTGAATAATGGATCGGTCTGGTAAAATTTTGTTGAATTCCGGTCCGAATGTCCGGTGTTTTTTTTTATGGAACATTCTAGCAAAATTGCCAAACGATCTCAAATTCATTTTCATCTTTATTATTCACCACAGCGATGTTTGTTTTGTTCAACCGCTAGCTTTATGCCGAACATCGACAACCAGTAATGTGTAAATCCGGGTAAAAACATATCTGACTGTCAAAAACAACAATGGATGCCATCATTGGCACAACCGGAAATGTAAATAAAACCGGATCAGATTCTGGGAACGGATAAGGATAATTCCGGGTTTGCCGATTTAAATACAATAAATGAATAAAAATCCAAGCAGATCACAAAATTTAGCTATGAAATATAACCACAAGAATTGAAAACCAAAAGATATATGAAAAAGAAAGAAGAAACAGGAAATAATATTTTATACAGAAACTCTAAATTATGTTTAGTTCACAAACATTGTCAAAATCCAATAAAATGGGACATTACTCTTCACTGAAATGCATTCAAGCAATTGTGCACAACTTTCATAACAATATCCCCTCTTGTTACATCATTTTGTTTTAATTTTTGCATTTCGGGGAGGAGTAGGGCACAACAAAGTCATACATATGTTTGTTGTCTTTTGTCGGATAATATACAATTAGATGTAAAAAAAAATTGGTCTGGTAAAATTTCATTCGGTCTGGTAAAGCTAGGATGCTTACCAGACCGAATGTCCTGTAAAAATAAAATTCATTCGCATAGTCCGTGACGTCCCATAATAAACCCTGTTCTTAGCCTCGTGGCTGATTTATTAACACTGTCTGTTTGCCTTTTTTTTGCATTGACGTCCAATAATGATCCCTGTTCTTAGCTTTGTGGCTGATTTATTAACACTGTGTTTGCCTTTTTTTTTGCATTGACGTACCATAATGAACCTTGTTCTTAGCCTCGTGGCTGATTTATTAACACTGTCTGTTTGCCTTTTTTTTGCATTGACGTCCAATAATGAACCCTGTTCTTAGCCTCGTGGCTGATTTATTAACACTGTCTGTTTGCCTTTTTTTTGCATTGACGTCCAATAATGATCCCTGTTCTTAGCCTCGTGGCTGATTTATTAACACTGTCTGTTTGCCTTTTTTTTTGCATTGACGTCCCATTATGAACCCTGTTCTTAGCCTTGTGGCTGATTTATTAATACTGTCTGTTTGCCTTTTTTTTTGCATTGACGTCCCATAATGAACTCTGTTCTTAGCCTCGTGGCTGATTTATTTAAACTGTTTGTTTGCCTTTTTTTTGCATTGACGTCCCATAATGAACCCTGTTCTAAGCCTTGTGGCTGATATATTAACACTGTCTGTTTACCTATTTTTTGCATTGACGTCCCATAATGAACTCTGTTTTTAGCCTCGTGGCTGATTTATTAACACTGTCTGTTTGCCTTTTTTTTGCATTGACGTCCCATAATGAATTCTGTTCTTAGCCTCGTGGCTGATTTATTAACACTGTCTGTTTGCCTTTTTTTGCATTGATATCCCATAATGAACTCTGTTCTTAGCCTCGTGGCTGATTTATTAACACTGTCTGTTTGCCTTTTTTTTGCATTGACGTCCCATAATGAACCCTGTTCATAGCCTCGTGGCTGATTTATTAAGACTGTCTATTTGCCTTTTTTTTGCATTGACGTCCAATAATGAACCCTGTTCTTAGCCTCGTGGCTGATTTATAAACACTGTCTGTTTGCCTTTTTTTTGCATTGACATCCCATAATGATCCCTGTTCTTAGCCTTGTGGCTGATTTATTAACACTGTCTGTTTGCCTTTTTTTTGCATTGACGTCCCATAATGAACTCTGTTCTTAGCCTCGTGGCTGATTTATTAAAACTGTCTGTTTGCCTTTTTTTTGCATTGACGTCCCATAATAAACCCTGTTCTTAGCCTCGTGGCTGATTTATTAACACTGTCTGTTTGCCTTTTTTTTGCATTGACGTCCAATAATGATCCCTGTTCTTAGCTTTGTGGCTGATTTATTAACACTGTGTTTGCCTTTTTTTTTGCATTGACGTACCATAATGAACCCTGTTCTTAGCCTCGTGGCTGATTTATTAACACTGTCTGTTTGCCTTTTTTTTGCATTGACGTCCAATAATGAACCCTGTTCTTAGCCTCGTGGCTGATTTATTAACACTGTCTGTTTGCCTTTTTTTTGCATTGACGTCCCATACTGAACCCTTTTCTAAGCCTTGTGGCTGATTTATTAACACATTGACGTCCAATAATGATCCCTGTTCTTAGCCTCGTGGCTGATTTATTAACACTGTCTGTTTGCCTTTTTTTTGCATTGACGTCCAATAATGATCCCTGTTCTTAGCCTCGTGGCTGATTTATTAACACTGTCTGTTTGCCTTTTTTTTTGCATTGACGTCCCATTATGAACCCTGTTCTTAGCCTTGTGGCTGATTTATTAATACTGTCTGTTTGCCTTTTTTTTGCATTGACGTCCCATAATGATCCCTGTTCTTTGCCTTGTGGCTGATTTATTAACACTGTCTGTATGCCTTTTTTTTGCATTGACGTCCCATAATGAACTCTGTTTTTAGCCTCGTGGCTGATTTATTAACACTGTCTGTTTGCCTTTTTTTGCATTGACGTCCAATAATGAACCCTGTTCTTAGCCTCGTGGCTGATTTATTAAAACTGTCTGTTTGTCTTTTTTTTGCATTGATGTCCCATAATGAACTCTGTTCATAGCCTCATGGCTGATTTATTAAAACTGTCTGTTTGCCTTTTTTTGCATTGACGTCCCATAATGAATTCTGTTCTTAGCCTCGTGGATGATTTATTAACACTGTCTGTTTGCCTTTTTTTTGCATTGACGTCCAATAATGATCCCTGTTCTTAGCTTTGTGGCTGATTTATTAACACTGTCTGTTTGCCTTTTTTTTGCATTAACGTCTTATAATGAACCCTGTTCTTAGCTTTGTGGCTGATTTATTTACACTGTCGTTCTGCCTATTTTTGGCATTGACGTCCCATACTGAACCCTTTTCTAAGCCTTGTGGCTGATTTATAAACACATTGACGTCCAATAATGATCCCTGTTCTTAGCCTCGTGGCTGATTTATTAACACTGTCTGTTTGCCTTTTTTTTGCATTGACGTCCCATAATGAACTCTGTTTTTAGCCTCGTGGCTGATTTATTAACACTGTCTGTTTGCCTTTTTTTGCATTGACGTCCAATAATGAACCCTGTTCTTAGCTGCATGGCTGATTTATTAAAACTGTCTGTTTGCCTTTTTTTTGCATTGATGTCCCATAATGAACTCTGTTCTTAGCCTCGTGGCTGATTTATTAAAACTGTCTGTTTGCCTTTTTTTTGCATTGATGTCCCATAATGAATTCTGTTCTTAGCCTCGTGGCTGATTTATTAACACTGTCTGTTTGCCTTTTTTTGCATTGATGTCCCATAATGAACTCTGTTCTTAGCCTCGTGGCTGATTTATTAACACTGTCTGTTTGCCTTTTTTTCGCATTGACGTCCCATAATGAACCCTGTTCATAGCCTCGTGGCTGATTTATTAAGACTGTCTATTTGCCTTTTTTTTGCATTGACGTCCAATAATGAACTCTGTTCTTAGCCTCGTGGCTGATTTATAAACACTGTCTGTTTGCCTTTTTTTTGCATTGACATCCCATAATGATCCCTGTTCTTAGCCTTGTGGCTGATTTATTAACACTGTCTGTTTGCCTTTTTTTGCATTGACGTCCCATAATGAACCCTGTTCTTAGCCTCGTGGCTGATTTATTAACACTGTCTGTTTGCCTTTTTTTTGCATTGACGTCCAATAATGATCCCTGTTCTTAGCCTCGTGGCTGATTTATTAACACTGTCTGTTTGCCTTTTTTTTGCATTGACGTCCAATAATGATCCCTGTTCTTAGCTTTGTGGCTGATTTATTAACACTGTCTGTTTGCCTTTTTTTTGCATTAACGTCTTATAATGAACCCTGTTCTTAGCTTTGTGGCTGATTTATTAACACTGTCTGTTTGCCTTTTTTTTGCATTAACGTCTTATAATGAACCCTGTTCTTAGCTTTGTGGCTGATTTATTAAAACTGTCTGTTTGCCTTTTTTTTGCATTGACGTCCAATAATGATCCCTGTTCTTAGCTTTGTGGCTGATTTATTAACACTGTCTGTTTGCCTTTTTTTTTGCATTGACGTACCATAATGAACCCTGTTCTTAGCCTCGTGGCTGATTTATTAACACTGTCTGTTGGCCTTTTTTTTGCATTGACGTCCAATAATGAACCCTGTTCTTAGCCTCGTGGCTGATTTATAAACACTGTCTGTTTGCCTTTTTTTTGCATTGACATCCCATAATGATCCCTGTTCTTAGCCTTGTGGCTGATTTATTAACACTGTCTGTTTGCCTTCTTTTTGCATTGACGTCCAATAATGATCCCTGTTCTTAGCTTTGTGGCTGATTTATTAACACTGTTTGTTTGCCTTTTTTTTTGCATTGACGTACCATAATGAACCCTGTTCTTAGCCTCGTGGCTGATTTATTAACACTGTCTGTTTGCCTTTTTTTTGCATTGACGTCCAATAATGAACCCTGTTCTTAGCCTCGTGGCTGATTTATTAACACTGTCTGTTTGCCTTTTTTTTGCATTAACGTCTTATAATAACCCTGTTCTTAGCTTCGTGGCTAATTTATTTACACTGTCGTTTTGCCTTTTTTTTGCATTGACGTCCCATACTGAACCCTTTTCTAAGCCTTGTGGCTGATTTATTAACACATTGACGTCCAATAATGATCCCTGTTCTTAGCCTCGTGGCTGATTTATTAACACTGTCTGTTTGCCTTTTTTTGCATTGACGTCCAATAATGAACCCTGTTCTTAGCCTCGTGGCTGATTTATTAAAACTGTCTGTTTGCTTTTTTTTTGCATTGATGTCCCATAATGAACTCTGTTCTTAGCCTCGTGGCTGATTTATTAAAACTGTCTGTTTGCCTTTTTTTTGCATTGACGTCCCATAATGAATTCTGTTCTTAGCCTCGTGGCTGATTTATTAACACTGTCTGTTTGCCTTTTTTTGCATTGACGTCCAATAATGAACCCTGTTCTTAGCCTCGTGGCTGATTTATTAAAACTGTCTGTTTGCTTTTTTTTTGCATTGATGTCCCATAATGAACTCTGTTCTTAGCCTCGTGGCTCATTTATTAAAACTGTCTGTTTGCCTTTTTTTTGCATTGACGTCCCATAATGAATTCTGTTCTTAGCCTCGTGGCTGATTTATTAACACTGTCTGTTTGCCTTTTTTTTGCATTGACGTCCAATAATGATCCCTGTTCTTAGCTTTGTGGCTGATTTATTAACACTGTCTGTTTGCCTTTTTTTTGCATTAACGTCTTATAATGAATCCTGTTCTTAGCTTTGTGGCTGATTTATTTACACTGTCGTTCTGCCTATTTTTTGCATTGACGTCCCATACTGAACCCTTTTCTAAGCCTTGTGGCTGATTTATTAACACATTGACGTCCAATAATGATCCCTGTTCTTAGCCTCGTGGCTGATTTATTAACACTGTCTGTTTGCCTTTTTTTTGCATTGACGTCCCATAATGAACTCTGTTTTTAGCCTCGTGGCTGATTTATTAACACTGTCTATTTGCCTTTTTTTGCATTGATGTCCCATAATGAACTCTGTTCTTAGCCTCGTGGCTGATTTATTAACACTGTCTGTTTGCCTTTTTTTTGCATTGACATCCCATAATGAACCCTGTTCATAGCCTCATGGCTGATTTATTAAGACTGTCTATTTGCCTTTTTTTTGCATTGACGTCCAATAATGATCCCTGTTCTTAGCCTCGTGGCTGATTTATAAACACTGTCTGTTTGCCTTTTTTTTGCATTGACATCCCATAATGATCCCTGTTCTTAGCCTTGTGGCTGATTTATTAACAATGTCTGTTTGCCTTTTTTTTGCATTGACGTCCCATAATGAACTCTGTTCTTAGCCTCGTGGCTGATTTATTGAAACTGTCTGTTTGCCTTTTTTTTGCATTGACGTCCCATAATAAACCCTGTTCTTAGCCTCGTGGCTGATTTATTAACACTGTCTGTTTGCCTTTTTTTTGCATTGACGTCCAATAATGATCCCTGTTCTTAGCTTTGTGGCTGATTTATTAACACTGTCTGTTTACCTTTTTTTTTGCATTGACGTACCATAATGAACCCTGTTCTTAGCCTCGTGGCTGATTTATTAACACTGTCTGTTTGCCTTTTTTTTGCATTGACGTCCAATAATGAACCCTGTTCTTAGCCTCGTGGCTGATTTATTAACACTGTCTGTTTGCCTTTTTTTTGCATTAACGTCTTATAATGAACCCTGTTCTTAGCTTCGTGGCTGATTTATTTACACTGTCGTTTTGCCTTTTTTTTTAATTGACGTCCCATACTGAACCCTTTTCTAAGCCTTGTGGCTGATTTATTAACACATTGACGTCCAATAATGATCCCTGTTCTTAGCCTCGTGGCTGATTTATTAACAATGTCTGTTTGTCTTTTTTTTGCATTGACGTCCCATAATGAACTCTGTTTTTAGCCTCGTGGCTGATTTATTAACACTGTCTGTTTGCCTTTTTTTGCATTGACGTCCAATAATGAACCCTGTTCTTAGCCTCGTGGCTGATTTATTAAAACTGTCTGTTTGTCTTTTTTTTGCATTGATGTCCCATAATGAACTCTGTTCTTAGCCTCGTGGCTGATTTATTAAAACTGTCTGTTTGCCTTTTTTTTGCATTGACGTCCCATAATGAATTCTGTTCTTAGCCTCGTGGCTGATTTATTAACACTGTCTGTTTGCCTTTTTTTGCATTGATGTCCCATAATGAACTCTGTTCTTAGCCTCGTGGCTGATTTATTAACACTGTCTGTTTGCCTTTTTTTTGCATTGACGTCGCATAATGAACCCTGTTCATAGCCTCGTGGCTGATTTATTAAGACTGTCTGTTTGCCTTTTTTTTGCATTGACGTCCAATAATGAACCCTGTTCTTAGCCTCGTGGCTGATTTATAAACACTGTCTGTTTGCCTTTTTTTTGGATTGACATCCCATAATGATCCCTGTTCTTAGCCTTGTGGCTGATTTATTAACACTGTCTATTTGCCTTTTTTTTGCATTGACGTCCCATAATGAACCCTGTTCTTAGCCTCGTGGCTGATTTATAAACACTGTCTGTTTGCCTTTTTTTTGCATTGACGTCCCATAATGATCCCTGTTCTTAGCCTTGTGGCTGATTTATTAACACTGTCTGTATGCCTTTTTTTTGCATTGACGTCCCATAATGAACCCTGTTCTAAGCCTCGTGGCTGATATATTAACACTGTCTGTTTACCTTTTTTTTGCATTGATGTCCCATAATGAACTCTGTTCTTAGCCTCATGGCTGATTTATTAACACTGTCTGTTTGCCTTTTTTTTGCATTGACGTCCAATAATGAACCCTGTTCTTAGCCTCGTGGCTGATTTATTAAAACTGTCTGTTTGCCTTTTTTTTGCATTGACGTCCCATAATAAACCCTGTTCTTAGCCTTGTGGCTGATTTATTAACACTGTCTGTTTGCCTTTTTTTTGCATTGACGTCCCATAATGATCCCTGTTCTTAGCCTTGTGGCTGATTTATTAACACTGTCTGTTTGCCTTTTTTTTTTGCATTGACGTACCATAATGAACCCTGTTCTTAGCCTCATGGCTGATTTATTAATACTGTCTGTTTGCCTTTTTTTTGCATTGACGTCCCATAATGAACTCTGTTCTTAGCCTCGTGGCTGATTTATTAAAACTGTCTGTTTGCCTTTTTTTTGCATTGACGTCCCATTATGATCCCTGTTCTTAGCTATATAGCCTTGTGGCTGATTTATTTACACTGTCTGTATGCCTTTTTTTTGCAATGACGTCCCATAATGAACCCTGTTCTAAGCCCCGTGGCTGATATATTAACAGTCTATTTGCCTTTTTTTTGCATTGACGTCTTAAAATGAACCCTGTTCTTTGCTTCGTGGCTGATTTATTAACACTGTCGTTTTGCCTTTTTTTTGCATTGACATCCAATAATGAACCCTGTTCTTAGCCTCGTGGCTGATTTATTAAATGTTCTAAGCCTCGTGGCCGATTTATTAAAACTGTCTGTTTTCCCTTCTTTTTGCATTGACGTCCAATAATGAACCCTGTTCTTAGCCTCGTGGCTGATTTATTAAAACTGTCTGTTTGCCTTTTTTTTGCATTGACGTCCCATAACGAACTCTGTTCTTAGCCTCGTGGCTGATTTTTTAAAACTGTCTGTTTGCCTTTTTTTTGCATTGACGTCCCATAATGAACCCTGTTCTTAGCCTCGTGGCTGATTTATTAACACTGTCTGTTTGCCTTTTTTTTGCATTGACGTTCCATAATGTTGTGGCTGATTTATTTACACTGTCTGTTTGCCTTTTATTTGCATTGACGTCCCATAATGAACCCTGTTTTTAGCCTCGTGGCTGATTTATTAACACT
Source organism: Mytilus galloprovincialis (assembly GCA_037788925.1). Classification (NCBI taxonomy): domain Eukaryota; kingdom Metazoa; phylum Mollusca; class Bivalvia; order Mytilida; family Mytilidae; genus Mytilus; species Mytilus galloprovincialis. The sequence continues at coordinate 55,555,059 of CM075342.1, forward strand.
GTCTGTTTGCCTTTTTTTTGCATTGTTGTCCAATAATGAACCCTGTTCTTAGCCTCGTGGCTGATTTATTAACACTGTCTGTTTGCCTTTTTTTTGCATTGACGTCTTATAATGAACCCTGTTCTTAGCTTCGTGGCTGATTTATTAACACTGTCTGTTTGCCTTTTTTTTGCATTGACGTCCAATAATGAACCCTGTTCTTAGCCTCGTGGCTGATTTATAAACACTGTCTGTTTGCCTTTTTTTGCATTGATGTCCCATAATGAACTCTGTTCTTAGCCTCGTGGCTGATTTATTAACACTGTCTGTTTGCCTTTTTTTTTCATTGACGTCCCATAATGATCCCTGTTCTTAGCCTTGTGGCTGATTTATTAACACTGTCTGTTTGCCTTTTTTTTTTGCATTGACGTACCATAATGAACCCTGTTCTTAGCCTCATGGCTGATTTATTAATACTGTCTGTTTGCCTTTTTTTTGCATTGACGTCCCATAATGAACTCTGTTCTTAGCCTCGTGGCTGATTTATTAAAACTGTCTGTTTGCCTTTTTTTTGCATTGACGTCCCATAATGAACTCTGTTCTTAGCTTCTTGGCTGATTTATTATCACTGTCTGTTTGCCTTTTTTTTGCATTGACGTCCCATTATGATCCCTGTTCTTAGCTATATAGCCTTGTGGCTGATTTATTTACACTGTCTGTATGCCTTTTTTTTGCAATGACGTCCCATAATGAACCCTGTTCTAAGCCTCGTGGCTGATATATTAACAGTCTATTTGCCTTTTTTTTGCATTGACGTCTTAAAATGAACCCTGTTCTTTGCTTCGTGGCTGATTTATTAACACTGTCGTTTTGCCTTTTTTTTGCATTGACATCCAATAATGAACCCTGTTCTTAGCCTCGTGGCTGATTTATTAAATGTTCTTAGCCTCGTGGCTGATTTATTAAAACTGTCTGTTTTCCCTTCTTTTTGCATTGATGTCCCATAATGAACTCTGTTCTTAGCCTCGTGGCTGATTTATTAACACTGTCTGTTTGCCTTTTTTTTGCATTGACGTCCAATAATGAACCCTGTTCTTAGCCTCGTGGCTGATTTATTAAAACTGTCTTTTTGCCTTTTTTTTGCATTGACGTCCCATAACGAACTCTGTTCTTAGCCTCGTGGCTGATTTTTTAAAACTGTCTGTTTGCCTTTTTTTTGCATTGACGTCCCATAATGAACCCTGTTCTTAGCCTCGTGGCTGATTTATTAACACTGTCTGTTTGCCTTTTTTTTGCATTGACGTTCCATAATGTTGTGGCTGATTTATTTACACTGTCTGTTTGCCTTTTATTTGCATTGACGTCCCATAATGAACCCTGTTTTTAGCCTCGTGGCTGATTTATTAACACTGTCTGTTTGCCTTTTTTTTGCATTGTTGTCCAATAATGAACCCTGTTCTTAGCCTCGTGGCTGATTTATTAACACTGTCTGTTTGCCTTTTTTTTGCATTGACGTCTTATAATGAACCCTGTTCTTAGCTTCGTGGCTGATTTATTAACACTGTCTGTTTGTCTTTTTTTTGCATTGATGTCCCATAATGAACTCTGTTCTTAGCCTCGTGGCTGATTTATTAAAACTGTCTGTTTGCCTTTTTTTTGCATTGACGTCCCATAATGAATTCTGTTCTTAGCCTCGTGGCTGATTTATTAACACTGTCTGTTTGCCTTTTTTGGATTGATGTCCCATAATGAACTCTGTTCTTAGCCTCGTGGCTGATTTATTAACACTGTCTGTTTGCCTTTTTTTTGCATTGACGTCCCATAATGAACCCTGTTCATAGCCTCGTGGCTGATTTATTAAGACTGTCTGTTTGCCTTTTTTTTGCATTGACGTCCAATAATGAACCCTGTTCTTAGCCTCGTGGCTGATTTATAAACACTGTCTGTTTGCCTTTTTTTTGCATTGACATCCCATAATGATCCCTGTTCTTAGCCTTGTGGCTGATTTATTAACACTGTCTATTTGCCTTTTTTTTGCATTGACGTCCCATAATGAACCCTGTTCTTAGCCTCATGGCTGATTTATAAACACTGTCTGTTTGCCTTTTTTTTGCATTGACGTCCCATAATGATCCCTGTTCTTAGCCTTGTGGCTGATTTATTAACACTGTCTGTATGCCTTTTTTTTGCATTGACGTCCCATAATGAACCCTGTTCTAAGCCTCGTGGCTGATATATTAACACTGTCTGTTTACCTTTTTTTTGCATTGATGTCCCATAATGAACTCTGTTCTTAGCCTCATGGCTGATTTATTAACACTGTCTGTTTGCCTTTTTTTTGCATTGACGTCCAATAATGAACCCTGTTCTTAGCCTCGTGGCTGATTTATTAAAACTGTCTGTTTGCCTTTTTTTTGCATTGACGTCCCATAATAAACCCTGTTCTTAGCCTCGTGGCTGATTTATTAACACTGTCTGTTTGCCTTTTTTTTGCATTGACGTCCCATAATGATCCCTGTTCTTAGCCTTGTGGCTGATTTATTAACACTGTCTGTTTGCCTTTTTTTTTTGCATTGACGTACCATAATGAACCCTGTTCTTAGCCTCATGGCTGATTTATTAATACTGTCTGTTTGCCTTTTTTTTGCATTGACGTCCCATAATGAACTCTGTTCTTAGCCTCGTGGCTGATTTATTAAAACTGTCTGTTTGCCTTTTTTTTGCATTGACGTCCCATAATGAACTCTGTTCTTAGCCTCTTGGCTGATTTATTATCACTGTCTGTTTGCCTTTTTTTTGCATTGACGTCCCATTATGATCCCTGTTCTTAGCTATATAGCCTTGTGGCTGATTTATTTACACTGTCTGTATGCCTTTTTTTTGCAATGACGTCCCATAATGAACCCTGTTCTAAGCCTCGTGGCTGATATATTAACAGTCTATTTGCCTTTTTTTTGCATTGACGTCTTAAAATGAACCCTGTTCTTTGCTTCGTGGCTGATTTATTAACACTGTCGTTTTGCCTTTTTTTTGCATTGACATCCAATAATGAACCCTGTTCTTAGCCTCGTGGCTGATTTATTAAATGTTCTTAGCCTCGTGGCTGATTTATTAAAACTGTCTGTTTTCCCTTCTTTTTGCATTGACGTCCAATAATGAACCCTGTTCTTAGCCTCGTGGCTGATTTATTAAAACTGTCTGTTTGCCTTTTTTTTGCATTGACGTCCCATAACGAACTCTGTTCTTAGCCTCGTGGCTGATTTTTTAAAACTGTCTGTTTGCCTTTTTTTTGCATTGACGTCCCATAATGAACCCTGTTCTTAGCCTCGTGGCTGATTTATTAACACTGTCTGTTTGCCTTTTTTTTGCATTGACGTTCCATAATGTTGTGGCTGATTTATTTACACTGTCTGTTTGCCTTTTATTTGCATTGACGTCCCATAATGAACCCTGTTTTTAGCCTCGTGGCTGATTTATTAACACTGTCTGTTTGCCTTTTTTTTGCATTGTTGTCCAATAATGAACCCTGTTCTTAGCCTCGTGGCTGATTTATTAACACTGTCTGTTTGCCTTTTTTTTGCATTGACGTCTTATAATGAACCCTGTTCTTAGCTTCGTGGCTGATTTATTAACACTGTCTGTTTGCCTTTTTTTTGCATTGACGTCCAATAATGAACCCTGTTCTTAGCCTCGTGGCTGATTTATAAACACTGTCTGTTTGCCTTTTTTTGCATTGATGTCCCATAATGAACTCTGTTCTTAGCCTCGTGGCTGATTTATTAACACTGTCTGTTTGCCTTTTTTTTTCATTGACGTCCCATAATGAACCCTGTTCATAGCCTCGTGGCTGATTTATTAAGACTGTCTGTTTGCCTTTTTTTTTGCATTGACGTCCAATAATGAACCCTGTTCTTAGCCTCGTGGCTGATTTATTAACACTGTCTGTTTGCCTTTTTTTTGCATTGACATCCCATAATGATCCCTGTTCTTAGCCTTGTGGCTGATTTATTTACACTGTCTGTTTGCCTTTTTTTTGCATTGACGTCCCATAATGAACCCTGTTCTTAGCCTCGTGGCTGATTTATTAACACTGTCTGTTTGCCTTTTTTTTGCATTGACGTCCCATAATGATCCCTGTTCTTAGCCTTGTGGCTGATTTATTAACACTGTCTGTATGCCTTTTTTTTGCATTGACGTCCCATAATGAACCCTGTTCTAAGCCTCGTGGCTGATATATTAACACTGTCTGTTTAGCTTTTTTTTGCATTGATGTCCCATAATGAACTCTGTTCTTAGCCTCGTGGCTGATTTATTAACACTGTCTGTTTGCCTTTTTTTTGCATTGACGTCCAATAATGAACCCTGTTCTTAGCCTCGTGGCTGATTTATTAAAACTGTCTGTTTGCCTTTTTTTTGCATTGAAGTCCCATAATAAACCCTGTTCTTAGCCTCGTGGCTGATTTATTAACACTGTCTGTTTGCCTTTTTTTTGCATTGACGTCCCATAATGATCCCTGTTCTTAGCCTTGTGGCTGATTTATTAACACTGTCTGTTTGCCTTTTTTTTTTGCATTGACGTACCATAATGAACCCTGTTCTTAGCCTCATGGCTGATTTATTAATACTGTCTGTTTGCCTTTTTTTTGCATTGACATCCCATAATGAACTCTGTTCTTAGCCTCGTGGCTGATTTATTAAAACTGTCTGCTTGCCTTTTTTTTTGCATTGACGTCCCATAATGAACTCTGTTCTTAGCCTCTTGGCTGATTTATTATCACTGTCTGTTTGCCTTTTTTTTGCATTGACGTCCCATTATGATCCCTGTTCTTAGCTATATAGCCTTGTGGCTGATTTATTTACACTGTCTGTATGCCTTTTTTTTGCAATGACGTCCCATAATGAACCCTGTTCTAAGCCTCGTGGCTGATATATTAACAGTCTATTTGCCTTTTTTTTGCATTGACGTCTTAAAATGAACCCTGTTCTTTGCTTCTTGGCTGATTTATTAACACTGTCGTTTTGCCTTTTTTTTGCATTGACATCCAATAATGAACCCTGTTCTTAGCCTCGTGGCTGATTTATTAAAACTGTCTGTTTTCCCTTTTTTTTGCATTGATGTCCCATAATGAACTCTGTTCTTAGCCTCGTGGCTGATTTATTAACACTGTCTGTTTGCCTTTTTTTTGCATTGACGTCCAATAATGAACCCTGTTCTTAGCCTCGTGGCTGATTTATTAAAACTGTCTGTTTGCCTTTTTTTTGCATTGACGTCCCATAACGAACTCTGTTCTTAGCCTCGTGGCTGATTTTTTAAAACTGTCTGTTTGCCTTTTTTTTGCATTGACGTCCCATAATGAACCCTGTTCTTAGCCTCGTGGCTGATTTATTAACACTGTCTGTTTGCCTTTTTTTTGCATTGACGTTCCATAATGTTGTGGCTGATTTATTTACACTGTCTGTTTGCCTTTTATTTGCATTGACGTCCCATAATGAACCCTGTTTTTAGCCTCGTGGCTGATTTATTAACACTGTCTGTTTGCCTTTTTTTTTGCATTGACGTCCCATAATGAACTCTGTTTTTAGCCTTGTGGCTGATTTATTAACACTGTCTGTTTGCCTTTTTTTGCATTGACGTCCAATAATGAACCCTGTTCTTAGCCTCGTGGCTGATTTATTAACACTGTCTGTTTGCCTTTTCTTTGCATTGACGTCCCATAATGAACTCTGTTTTTAGCCTCCTGGCTGATTTATTAACACTGTGTGTTTGCCTTTTTTTTGCATTGACGTCCAATAATGAACCCTGTTCTTAGCCTCGTGGCTGATTTATTAAAACTGTCTGTTTGCCTTTTTTTTGCATTGACGTCCCATAACGAACTCTGTTCTTAGCCTCGTGGCTGATTTATTAAAACTGTCTGTTTGCCTTTTTTTTGCATTGACGTCCCATAATGAATTCTGTTCTTAGCCTCGTGGCTGATTTATTCACACTGTCTGTTTGACTTTTTTTTGCATTGACGTCCAATAATGAACCCTGTTCTTAGCCTCGTTGCTGATTTATTAACACTGTCTGTTTGCCTTTTTTTTGCATTGACATCCCATAAAAAACTCTGTTCTTAGCCTCGTGGCTGATTTATTAACACTGTCTTTTTTTGTTTTTTTGCATCGACGTTCCATAATGAACTCTGTTCTTAGCCTCGTGGCTGATTTATTAACACTGTCTGTTTACCTTTTTTTTGCATTGACGTCCCATATTGAACCCTGTTCTAAGCCTTGTGGCTGATTTATTAACTGTCTGTTTTCTTTTTTTTGCATTGACATCTCATAATGAACTCTGTTTTTATCTTCGTGGCTGATTTATTAGCACTGTCTGTTTGCCTTTTTTTTGCATTGACGTCCCATAATGAACCCTGTTCTTAGCCTCGTGGCTGATTTATTAACATTGTCTGTTTGCCTTTTTTTTGCATTGACGTCCAATAATGAACCCTATTCTTAGCCTCGTGGCTGATTTATTAAAACTGTCTGTTTGCCTTTTTTTTGCATTGACGTCCCATAATGAACCCTGTTCTAAGCCTCGTGGCTGATTTATTAACACTGTCTGTTTGCCTTTTTTTTGCATTGACGTCCCATAATGATCCCTGTTCTTTGCCTTGTGGCTGATTTATTAACACTGTCTGTATGCCTTTTTTTGCATTGACGTCCCATAATGATCCCTGTTCTTTGCCTTGTGGCTGATTTATTAACAGTCTGTTTGCCTTTTTTTTGCATTGACGTCCAATAATGAACCCTGTTCTTAGCCTCATGGCTGATTTATTAACACTATCTGTTTGCTTTTTTTTTTGCATTGACGTCCAATAATGAACCCTGTTCTTAGCCTTGTGGCTGATTTATTAACACTGTCTGTTTGCCTTTTTTTTGCATTGACGTCCCATAATGAACCCTGTTCTAAGCCTCGTGGCTGATTTATTAACACTGTCTGTTTGCCTTTTTTTTGCATTGACGTCCCATAATGATCCCTGTTCTTTGCCTTGTGGCTGATTTATTAACACTGTCTGTATGCCTTTTTTTGCATTGACGTCCCATAATGATCCCTGTTCTTTGCCTTGTGGCTGATTTATTAACACTGTCTGTTTGCCTTTTTTTTTGCATTGACGTCCAATAATGAACCCTGTTCTTAGCCTCGTGGCTGATTTATTAACACTATCTGTTTGCTTTTTTTTTTGCATTGACGTCCAATAATGAACCCTGTTCTTAGCCTCGTGGCTGATTTATTAATACTGTCTGTTTGCCTTTTTTTGCATTGACGTCCCATAATGATCCCTGTTCTTAGCCTTGTGGCTAATTTATTAACACTGTCTGTTTGCCTTTTTTTTGCATTGACGTCTCATAATGAATTCTGTTCTTTGCAACATGGATGATTTATTAACACTGTCTGTTTGCCTTTTTTTTGCATCGACGTTCCATAATGAACTCTGTTCTTAGCCTCGTGGCTGATTTATTTACACTGTCTGTTTACCTTTTTTTTGCATTGATGTCCCATAATGAACCCTGTTCTTAGCCTCGTGGCTGATTTATTAACACTGTCTGTTTGCCTTTTTTTTGCATTGACATCCCATAATGAACCCTGTTCTAAGCCTTGTGGCTGATTTATTAACACTGTCTGTTTGCCTTTTTTTTGCATTGATGTCCCATAATGAACCCTGTTCTTAGCCTCATGGCTGATTTATTAACACTGTCTGTTTGCTTTGTTCTTTTAAAGCCTTATTTGTCTTTAAAAAGAAAAAAAGATATCACTTAATATTAATGACCAACGATCACTTCCATTTTTGCATTATCCTCTCCAAATTTACTTTGCACTCAGCCTCATGGCTTTGTTTGAATTTATTAATACTGTCTGCTTGCTTTGATTTATTCAAAGCTTTTATTGCCTGTATAATGAAAACTAATATCAACACAACATTTGTTCTTAGCCTAATGGCTTTGTTTACATTTATTGACAGTCTATGCTTTGTTCTTTTAACGCTTTTATTGTTTGAAAAAATGATAAAATAAATCTAAAATAAGGTTACATAAATAGATTATTTTAATCATTCAAAAAACAATAATAGACAACATTATCCATTATGTCCAATTTATTGTCAGTTAAAATTTAAACAGAGCCAAAATATATTACCTGTGAACCTGAGTAATCAAATTCTCCTGGCAGCTTGGCCTATAGAGAGTCCACCGGAGCCTAAGATTAGATATATTACCTGTGAACCTGAGTAATCGAATTCTCCAGCTTGGCCTATAGAGAGTCCACCAGAGCCTAAGATTAGATATATTACCTGTGAACCTGAGTAATCGAATTCTCCAGCTTGGCCTATAGATAGTCCACCGGAGCCTAAGATTAGATATATTACCTGTGAACCTGAGTAATCGAATTCTCCAGCTTGGCCTATAGATAGTCCACAAGAGCCTAAGATTAGATATATTACCTGTGAACCTGAGTAATCGAATTCTCCAGCTTGGCCTATAGATAGTCCACCAGAGCCTAAGATTAGAACTTTCTTTGGTCTGGTACTAGCCACAGGAGGTACATGTACTGGGGTCTGTAGCGCCATATTAAGTCGGTCTTTTACTGTCAAACTAAAAAATAAAGTCAAACTGTTAACCAAATCTGTTGGCCCTTGTCATGTTTTTAAATTTTTAAAACAAAAACTTTACTTGTTCCTATTCACACTGTTAAAACAAACTTCTTTTTACAAACTATCAACCCTTTTTTATGATATGCCTTTTTCTTTTTCTTTTTCATTAAATGTACTTTTGATTTTAAAATTTTGCTTTGAGAATCTATTTGATAGTTATCTAAATTATAACTTTATATAATACAAATGCAAATAAATTTTAAAGTAATATTCTATGTATCAACAAAATAAGTTAAAAAAAACCCCACCTTTCTTTAATTTTGATTCAAGTATTTGCTTTTATCAATATCACAATTCAATGAATGTTGGTTTAGTACAACTTTCTGACTGAAGACAAAAACATTGTATATCAGGTGAAAAGTTCAATAATCAAAATGCTTGTAAGCACTGAATGGTAAAGATTGCTTTATTTTATGGCAGGAAGTAAAATTAAATATTGCATTGTAAATACAATAGTCTTAATTCATTTTTAACCAAATTTCTAGAGTCTTTTTTTTATATACTTTGTGGACAAAGGAAAAGAACTCAAATTTTACAGACTATTTTAACAATTACATCATTGATATTTTTAGAACAGATAAAAGATTCCTGCACCATGCACAAGTTATGTAATTTTCATGACAAGTATAACATCATTTTTTAACTTGAATATCCCAGCAGATATTTTATTGATAAATTTCTTTTAATGTTCATGGATAGGATGTTTAGAATCACTATATATGTTGTGTATCTCAAAAGAAGTGATAAATCTTGAAAAATGGTCTACCAACCAACCTTTTGTTCCCCTTCTTGTGAGCTCTCACTTGGTCCAAAAAAACACCAAACAACGATTCTAGATCTCTTGGTCCTCCCATATGCTCTGGATGAAACTGAACACTACAAAAATATTGTTAAAAAGTTGTTTGTATACATGTTGTCTGTATGTTACATGTCATTTATATATATAATTTTTACTTATTCATTAATAGTTCTTTTTATTCATTTTTAACCAAATTTCTTGAGTCTTAACTTTGTATAGTTGATTTGATGTTGTATGCTTTTAAACATATTTTGTTCTATTTTTAACTTTGTAATTTTGTGTATGTACGAACTTGTGTACTTTTGTTTTAACATGATAAGCGCTTAGAGTAATTGTAGTTTTATATAATGCGCCATAAAAATGCCTTGTAATAATAATAATAATAATTTATTCCTTTATGTTTTTTTCTGAAATGAACAATTTTCTAGTGCCTATATATATATATTAATTATGTACTGGCATCAATTCTTTATAAATAACCTTCCAAACGTTTCATTATGCATATAGTAAGAAATTATTTTCAATCTTAATGTATGTAAAACTTATAGTAAACATGTTAAAGTTTTTATATAGAGACTATTTGAATCAATGGAAATTAATAAAATCCAACTATATGTAGAGATAGGTTTTTTTTTAAATTGAAGTCATGTTTTGAATTTGAAATTACTTAAACAATAAAACCTTAAAAAAAACATCATTTGCTCTACAAAATGAGGTTAAGCAATCATTGACCTCAAATTGAGAGAAGTGAATATGAGTGTATAATTAACATGCTAGGAAAATCCAAGATAATGCCTCAATGGGGAAAAAACTGGTCGTTTTATATACAATGGGCTTGACCGAGGAGGAAACACATTTTCTGTTCACTTGTTCACAGCATTATTATGAAAGAGAAATTTCTAGAATAGATCTTGATAGGTAAATGTAAAATCAAGATTTCACATTTATTTAAACATTTTGTGAACAATTGAAGACAATTAATTCTCTAAGAAAGGTTGTTCATGTATATTATAAGGGCTATTCCAGCAAAAAATGTATGGGGGTGGGGGTTGGAAGGCACATTGTACTAATAATACATGGGTGATGAGTATCAGAGCAACTTTTCACACTATAATGCACTATAATTTTCAATTACAATTGTCTGGGTGGCGGGTGCTGACAAAAAGTGCCTTCCAACCCCCCCCAATACATTTTTTTCTGGAATAGCCCTAACTGTATAACATTAAATTAATATGTTCTTTATATTAAAAGTATGTATACAGATAAGTGTATTTCTATGCGTTTTATTTTTTATCTTCTACAGATTTAGATTGAACTAAATTTAATTACTTATTTTATGTATTGTCTTTTTTTTTCATTGTAAAACTTAAAGAAATATTATGAATTATCCGTCTTATATAATAATTTTGATTGAGAGTGTCCTAATCAAACATTTCCAATCAGAATGAGTTGTTTGGAAGGATGAATGAAAGTAGTTATATTGTAAATCTTTATTTGTTATGATTTGTTCTCTAATTTTTATGCTGTTTTCACATTTCCTGACCGATGAGAGATAAATATTTCTCTTCACTAGTGAAAAATTTGTTCTCTGCGAATGACTGGTGGGAATTTAATTGTGACGTTAATTTTTCTTGTTTTCTTCCGAATTTTCTTATTGTGGCGTCGCAAAAAAAGGCGACCATACCTGATGACTTCACATCAAAAGTACACAACTTTTTTCAAATCTTTGAAAAAGAAGGATACAAATCATGAGAGAAACAGATTCCACCACTGTAACTTGTGTATTACGATATTTCTCCATTCTCAACAGTTGAATTTTAATTATTTAAAAGGCTCGGTAAGCCGTAAGCCTCACGTTTTATGTTTAAAATTTAACCGTCTCAAGTTGAGAAATATCACAATACACTTGTTGCAGTTGTGGAATCTATATTTTCCCAATCAGAATGAGTTGTTTGGAAGGATGAATGAAAGTAGTTATATTGTAAATCTTTATTAGTTTTGTATGTCCGGCAGTGGCTTTTTGGATCTGTGATTTTTAATAGGTTAAAGTTACTTTTTAAATTGTTACTTGGATGGAGAATTGTCTCATTGGCACTCACACCACATCTTCCTATATCTATCTAATAAAAGATTTTGTATTTACATCTACATTACTTAATATGTTTATCTCCCCTTCCTCTGTATCATGTATGTCATGTATGTATGAATATATAAAAATTGTGATTAAACGGTTTTGTTTACAATACAGAATATTATTTGTCAAGCATTACAAAATAAGACAAAGAGGCACTAGTTTAAGCTCTTACTTTTAAAGTATAGTTAAATGTAAGTTCCAAGTTCATAGATTTCTTACTTGGGACAAGAAAATGTACTGACAATGAAGAAAGACTGCAGGGGTTGAAGTCATAAAACTTCGCTCTGTACTCAAAACAGAAACATGGTACTCGAAGCATGAAATCGAGCATTTTGATTGGTAAATTTTTGAGTGAAAGTACAAAAAACTGACTGACCAACTCTAAAGTTTTCAAGGCCAGATGTTAATTTGGGTCTTAATCCAAGAAATACAATTGATCAGACTTGCACAGTAGATTCCATGAATGTATGGGACATTAATAATGATTGATATTTGTCTATCATTTATGCATTTGGAAGAACAAATTTTTATTCAAATTTTACATCTTTATTGAACAAATTATATGACATACCTATAAAAAGGTTTGGAGCTATGAACAACACCTTCATTAGTTTTATCATTGGCATTCGTAAACAATGGCTGCCATTCCTTCGGTAAATTTGCAACATCAACGGCAAAACCATGATTTTGTGTTGTAATAAAGCATCTGATTGTGTTGTCATAGATACATGGCTGATTATGTCCTCTATTTCCATATCTGTAAAAATTAAATATGTAAAACACAAGTCTTGAAAGTGCAATTAGAATTTCTATCACTTTAAAAATATTTGGAGATTTCTAATGCTATAAATAGATGTAGCATGTGTAATATGTAACCTTTGATTTTTCTCAGTTCAATAGATTCACCTTGAAAAATTCAAACAGACTTTATTTTTATCACGACATAAACAGTCAACACAGAAAATGTCTTGCTTGTTTAAAGATATATAACAAACATTAGCAATTGCTAATACTTGAGGTATTAAGAAACGGCTTACTTTCTTACCACTCTCAGTGATATCTACTATCTTTTTTACTGAAAGAAAGCAGCAAGACCATGTGTATTAAAGTTTAAACACTCCAAGAATCATATTGATGGGGATGTATAATTATGCAAGACAGAGGTTGAAAGGTAATGTGGTCAATTTGATTGACAGTTTAGGAGGTGGGGCATTGTAATTAATGGTCTACCTTGTCTCTAATTGTTTGTTGATATTCACAGTTGTCAATCATACTAGTATTGTATCTATACCCAATTACCTCATCAAAATGTTTTAAAAAAATGACATACATTCTTGAATGAACTGCTCTAAAAATATAGCCATTTTGTCAGTTTATATGTGTATTATGTGCACATACATGAGAACTATAGGGAACTATATTTCAGTGTGAATAAATTTAGTAATAGTAGCTAACCTGTCATGTTGTTAGGGAGGCCAGTGCCTAAGTAAAGATTTAGAACAAGTTCTAATCTTTCCAAAAACAATCCACATTCAAAATAGCATTTGAACAACATTCAAAGAAGCTGTCAAACTAAATTTATATAACAATGAAAATAAAATTAATCCCCCATTTCATATTTATAAAGTTCAGAATTTAATATAGTAATTTCCCAAAAAATAAAGCTTTTGCATTTACTTTTAATTGATAATTTTAGTTGTATTCATTACAAGAAAAACAAATATCATCCAAAAACAAATACATACTTCATTTTATATGTTGAAGCACCAATTGCCAAAGACAAAAGCTGATGTCCTAGACATATTCCAAATATGGGCTTGTAGTCTGCTTCTTTGATCAGCTGACTGATATTCTGTATAGTCTGTTTACACATTTGTGGATCACCTGGTCCGTTGCTAAGGAATAAACCATCATAATCTAAAATAAAATAAAAAATATTATCCGACGTCTATGTTAATATTTTAAGTTATCATTGTAACAAATTGAAATAAACAAATAGGGGCTGAAATAAGATATTAATCTGAAATGTCAGCCTAAACCAATAACTAAAGAATTGCACAATTACACAAATAAACTATTTCAAAAAATCTGTAAACGAATTTTGGAAACCCTGTGTCTTGCCTTAGACAGTGGATGACATTGTAAAGGTGTTGGCTGCGAAAAAAAACCAAGTCCATTTCTCAGTAAGAATGGAAAAATGGTAAAGAAATTCATAAAATTTTTGAATGGTATAATAATTTTTTTTGGATTGGTAATGAAGAAAGCTTAAACTTCACACACTATCTAATTGATACCTCACAAAAAAATACAAAATATTCTCTAAAGCTTAACAGGATCCTAAAGCTCCTGTATCTTAAATTGGTTCCGGACTAATAAGTTAACATCTTTAAAAATCTTACCTTTGCTTTCGAGTGGATAATCCCATGGAACTACTGTGACATGTGCCCCACGCTCACACAGACATCGAATCTGATTGTACTTTATACCACAATCAACTGCTACTATTTTAACATCACCTTTAGGATTATAGTCCACTGGTTTCTAGAAAGATATGATAATAATTTAGGAAGAAAACTTTATTACACCTCATAAACTTGGATAATCTTGTACACCAACCAACCTTTGACAAGTTACTGACAAAAAACAGAATCGTAAATTACATGCAAATTATCAATTGTTCAAATTATTACAAGAGTAAAAGAATAAATATTGCTCTAGGATTCAATCTGGAATAGTAAGTGAATTTTTACAAAACTATTTTTGAAGCCTGCGGAATACACATGTATTTTAAAACCTACCTTTATAGACACTTGTTGTACTAAGTTCATTATGTTTGGATCTTCATATGGAATAGACTCAGGATCTACTCCTTCCATTATTACCTAAAACAGTAACAGTATAATAATTCTCATTATGGTATTACCCATATAATTAGCAGTGACTTGCAAAATCTATACAATAGACCACTTTCGAGTTCATCCATCACTGGAAAAAACTTGTCAATTAGTCGCGCCTTTGTGACGTCATTTACCAGATAGAGGGGGTCGCCTGTATCCCTGCACTATCAACGTTCTTCAAGCGTCTAAGTGATCGCCATTGTGCAGGATAAACTAGAAATAATTGTTGTTTCGTAGGTACCTAAGCACAATTCCCTAATAAAAGCAGTGCTAATTGTCAATTATGATAATATAGTTTGCCGAATAAATCGTGCAATATATCATTATAATTTTCCAACCACTCGTTCAACATTAGAATGTAAGTGACGACGCCCCTAAACGCACGAATGATGTTCACTAATACCAGAGTTTTTGACGGAAATGCATCGAACTCGAAAGTTGTCTATTGATATTAATTACTGAAAACCAACTTATTTTCGTGGATATTTTATTTCTCATTTCTCATAGATAATTTATTTAGCATTTCGCACTTTCTAGCCCAATTCGCAGAAATTTTATTTCGCAATTTCTACATGTATTTGGTGTAATTAGACAAGGAAAAAGACCTAAGTTTTAAGTTTTCAAGATGATTTATATTTGTGTTATTTCTCTTTTTCTGTAAGTTGCGAAAATTAGTTAGTTTATAGTACTGTAAACACCATTAAATATGACTTATTTCAGATTATCTAACACAGATACTTTTAAGTCTTGAAATGGCGAGAAAAGTACAACAGAAATTTAAGCAATAAGTGTCATTAAAAAGATAAGATTTGATATCATATCAAGCTTTAATAAAACATTGAACATTTTTGATTCATAACTTTCATCTATTCATAGTTTAATATGCATTATTTTGTGGATAGCCCATACCAACCTTTCCAAGTATAGTTCCTTTTTCCCTAATTCTCTTTGTCAACATTCTTGTATCTATTCCTGCAAAGATGTATGAAAAGAAACTGTTGATTATTTCATTTATTGTTTGTACATTAACAAGTATTTTATACATGTACATAATCAGGACCATCAGACATGCTAAATAGTTAACATGGTTAAATAGAAAGAATTTCTTCAATACCAAATAATTTTTGATAACATTGAGAATAGAAATGAATATTTCATGGGGCATAACTCTTTATCTATCTATTATCTATCTGCACTGATATTAAAATTTGTTCAAGATATTTGTTATATAAACCTATGATACATTTAGTATCATAGATTTCTGGAAAGAACTGTACACACAAGACCACTAATGATGCAATTTTCCATAAAATTAATGTTTCCTAGGGGTATCATTCTTTTAAATAATAATTGATCATCCAAGACATTGCTGATATAAACCGATGATACAAGTATCATAGAATTCCGACAAAAACTGTATACCTGAGAGCACTTACAAAACAAGATTTAACAGACAGATGGATTGACACACAGTATTTCCATGTTCAACTCAACTCTTTTCACAGGAGAAAATTTTAAGACTTAAACATAAACTTCAATGAATGCTGACAACATAACAGGCAGGTACACATAGATCAGTGTAGGTGGTTGCAATCTTTCTTCATAGAAAATAGATAATTCCCTAAAGTACATTGGTTGATTACAGAACTAATCTATTCTACAAACCTGTCACTATATTATCATAATTAAAATGCTTTCAACAATCCTGAAATTGTTGCTATATCTCGTATTTGTTTTGTTTATTGTGTAGAACATGAATCCGGTCATTAGTTGTCCTTGTTTGAAGTGTTCTACATTTATGGGCTTGCTCAATGTTAAAGGTCACACAATCACCTGTTAACTTCTATGTCATTTGGTCTCTGTTGAACAGTTGTATCATTGGCAATCATACCACATCTTCTTATATTTAACAAAACTGAAACCTACCATACAATGCTGGGATATTGTACTCTTTCAACCAATCCGAAAGAGATTTAATAGCACTCCAATGACTATACTGCTCAGAGAAATCTCCTACAATTAAGGCAGCAACATGGATCTTTGACGACTCAAACCATTTCTTCAGTCCAAATTCATCACAATCATCAGCTGGTATCCCATAATTCCCAATCAGTGGATAAGTCAAGATTAAAATCTGTCGACTGTAGGATGGATCAGTGAGGGATTCTGGGTAACCAACCATTCCAGTCTGAAATACTAAAATCACAAAATAGATATAAAGTTGTAAGCTAAAATTGTTACTAAATATCCTGGAAAAAAAAGAAATGTCAAACCATTTTGAAATCAAAGTAGATCTTTAAGCACCTTAAATGGAATGGCATCTTATTTATTCATCAATAAAATTTTTTGGACCCAAATTTTTGAAAAATTCCACTTTTATCTGATTCAGAATTTTAGGTCTGTCTAATTTTCCTGAGATTAATATTTCCTATTCTCTTGAAGTGATGAAGATAGTAAATCTTGGAATATTAGTAAAACCAAGGTAGATCGTTTTTTGAACTCATCAAATGGAATAGTATCTTATTTAAGATGTTTAATCATACCTTTTGGATGTTTCTGGAAATATTTTGCACCAAATAACACACAACTGATAAGACTTTGAATCTATGCAAAATTTTAAGTGGTTAATAAGATTTTATGCCAAAAATGGGTCTTATTTGAAAAATTCTCTCTCAAAAAGGCCAGACGCAAATTAAGCCTTTGGCATTATAATGTTGTAAGAAGGTGTTGCATAAAAAAAATAAAGAAAAACCTTTCTATACCTCTTTACCATTTGGACTAAAGAAATTCATGCATGTTTCCAGGCATCTGTTCTGTTTCTTTGAAGATTTCCCGTATTTTTCAAAGCACTAATTCACCCGTATGAAAATCTGCCCCTTTTCCATAAGGCTGCATTAACCATGAAAGAGCCTATGGTAATTTTTCATTAAAATTAACATGCACTTGTGGCCTTATGTACAAAAATGATGTAATCTAATTTAGAAAAAAAGAAAAATATGCAGCACATAAATGCTTGATTTGAGCCCCTAGGACCACTAATTTCTAAACCTTATATCAGGGACCATAACCCAAAAATCAATCCCAAGCTTCCTTTTGTGGTTTTAAAAATTGTGTTAAAATTTTATTGATTTCTATTTACTTATACTAAAGTATTATCCGGAAACCACCCATCTTTGGACAACTCTGACAACCTGATACCAATAATTTGTGCGGTCATGCGTGTGGTTGTATAAAAATTATGGTGATTGACAATTTGTATATAATCTTAAGGTCGTATTGCCATAAATGTGTGTTATTATTGTCTTGCTACATATGCATGTGTTATGATTTCCATCTAGGGGCATATAACGTAAAGATTGACTATTAAAAAAACTTAATTATCATGACTAGCCTAAAGACTAGTCCAAATAATTATGACGTCTTGAAAGGCTATTATATTTTTTTTCTTTGACGCCTTACTTCGAAGTAAGGTGTCAAAGAAAAAAAATATAATAGCCTTTCACGACGTCAGAATTATTTAGACTAGCCTATAGACATGATTATCGTCCTTCCCTACGTCTATATCACCCTGCTCTGGCGCTCAGTAATTCTCGTATCAAGACTTCAAAACAAGACCAGGCATTATCAGGGACATCACAAATTCCAGAGGAGAAGTTATCATTGACGTCACAATGCGAGAGGAGACATTATCGGTCGTCCCACTGTCTATGCCACTCTGTTCAGCTCTTAATATTATTCCGTATCATGTCTTTGTGACGTCAAATACGTTAACCCGGCCTTAATAACTTTGACCCGGACATATCAGCGACGTCATAATGTTTGACCCGACGCTAATAACTTTGACCCGAACTTATCAAGTCATCTTTTGTGTGCTGATGAAACAAAGAAAACACTTCTGAAACACGCAAATATAGCCCGATAAATCGATTATCAGATTATCTGCATATTGATATTGTAAAATATCAGCTGCTTGACATTATATGAAGGCTTTTTGATCTCGTTCGCTACACTCACTCGACAAAAAGCTTCATATAATGTCTCGCAGCTGATATTTTACAATATCAACATGCAGATAACCTGATAATCGGTACTTATCAAGCATAAAACTGTTTTAGATGTTTAGGGAGAGGAAAAAAGACCATTACTAGAACAATAAAGAGATAATCGGGTTTTTCTACATATAGATATCGTAAAATATCAGTCGCTTGACACAATGTGAACCTTTTTAGCTCGTTCGCTACGCTCACTCCCCAAAAAAGGTTCACATTGTGGCTCGCGGTAGTCCAAATAATTATGACGTCTTGAAAGGCTACGTCAAAGAAAAAAAATATAATAGCCTTTCAAGACGTCATAATTATTTGGACTAGGCTCGCGGCTGATATTTTAGATATTTTACGATATCAATGTGTAGAAAACCCTATAATCTATACCTATCTTCACTTATGACAGGTCTTGCATCGTCTTTTAGGTGTTTCATTTAAGAATTTTATGATAAACTCCCTTACCAACTTCTCCTGGGATACTATTATTCGCTCCAAAATGGATTCCTTCGACTTCAAATCCATCCTCGAGAAGTAACCGTCCTTTCATTTTAGAATCAGCTGAGCCCATAAACCACGTGTTGTTGTTTTTCTACAAAATAAAACTAAGTATGCTCAGTCATCGAGAAAAGACAGGCGTATAACTAAATTTAAACTGAGAGATAATTTTGTTTACTAAACCAATGTAGTATGCATACTTCCTACAACTTATTCTTTCAAAGATAAATTGCGAACTATTGTGGAGATCAACAACTTTTATGCACTCCAATGACCCGCCATTCCTAGTGGGGTTTAACCAAAGACCAGTTCGAAACCAGAAAAAGACCCAAACAGAGAAGTACCCATATACATTTATATATATATATATATATGTAGCTGTTTCTCTGAATTGATATTTATTTATTCAAATATTTTGTATTGAAGGAAAGTTATATAAATCAAAATAGATCAAATCAATTTTATATAATTCAGAAATACTTCTTCTTCTTTAGTTATGAAATCAGTACCATCAACTTTTCATTTTTTTTTTTCACTTTTATTTATTTATGATATTTACAATTTTTAAGTTTTAATTTTTACATTTTTTATATATATTTTTTTTATAACTATAAGATAAAAACAATAGGCACATTTATTTTAGATGAGAGTATGTTTTAAGGAGCACCTCATGAGTGAGTGCATGCATCCTTAAAGTTGTAACTAGTATGTAGAGTCCAGTCAATTACATCTAATTATAGAAAGACTTACAAAGGGGCACCAGAGTCAGAGATACATAAACAAATTAAATATGATTTTTTTTGTTCAATCATTAATGAAAAATAAATAGTGGAATAATAAACCGCTTTTAGCAGTCAGTATTGTTTAATTTGATCAAAATATGAAACTACTTGAGAAACACCGATAATGAATTATTCACTTGCAAGTCAACATGGTCAATTTAGTTTAATAAAATTGAGAATGGAAATGGGGACATATTTTGTTTGCAAAAATAGCAAAAGGGATTGTACACAAGTTATAACAACGTTACATTAGTGACGTCCTCTCCAAAGTCAATAATTCGACCTCATTGAATCCGTATTCATATGACCTTCAATTTAACCCTCCAGCTCAGAAAGAATGTGTATGCATGAATTATGCGTGTTCATGTAACGGTTTATTTCTTCCTCTGTGATATTTTATCCAGAGGATAATTTGTCCCGGAAATTTTTTTTTTAGGCATGGTATTTCACAGGTTGATTTTATCCAGAAGAGTGAAAATCTATCTGTGTTATGCGGATAGTATGTACCGGTATATATTTATTTGCCGTACTATATTTCACAGATGCTTGTGAAATAGAGTCCCATTAACTACTGTGTAAGTTACTCACAATCAATATATACCTGACTATAATTATAAAATGTTTCAGAAAGGTAGACCAAATTTGCATAATTTATCAAAGGGAGGTAATTATGAGCAATTTATATTTTAAAGATATTAATATAATATGTTTCTGAATCTATTTTAAAGTGAAATTTTTCCTTGAATCTTAGCTTTTATACATTCATTTTAATAAAAAAAAAAGATGACTACAATTTGATTTAATAAGACCATGGAAGTAATATTTCAATATTACTTCCATGATAAGACAAATAACATTTCACAGGTAAAAACTATCCAGCTGTTTTACATGCTTTTATTCCAATATATTGTTATACTATGATTTATCTGACTTCCATATAATCAACAACTACATCGCTGTCCCCAGACCAAACTATTTTTATAGTTAAAAATATCATCATAATCAAATTCTTTTATTACTGTTAACAGTAGTAATGCAACTATATATTTCTACCTTAAGCTTACTTTTAAATTTATATTTGTACTGAGATCTGAAGACAACTCACTTTTACATGTATTTCACTAACCTTATTTAATCATGATATATTATTTTCACAATTAAGATCTTTGAAATTACTTCTGGTTTTCTTCCTTATGTTTCATTATAATTTTCTTTTTAAAAGGATGATATTGACTTGAATATTTCAGGAAATTTTTTCAAGGATAATTTGTGAAATTATTTCCAATTATAAGATTTTTTTTCTTACAATTTCAATTTATTTCAAATACACTACATGCACATGTATTTCATAGTATTTTAAAGGATAAGTTTTTTCTAATAACTATTCAATAAGTTAACTACCCAGATAGAATTTCACGGCAAAGGAAAAAATATCCCAGGGAAATAATTTCCTCCGGACAAAAAAATAACAACAACTACTGTGACATTTTTTCCTCGGGATCAAATTTCACCCATATATAATTTTGCTTTACATTTATGTATTTGAAATTAAACAATGTAAACAGTGTAAGTGAAACAAGGGTAAATCATTTGATTGACATCCAAACTGCTATATGAGTCATATTCCAAATCCGTCCATATTCTTGTACGGCTGACCTGTGAGGAAAATACTACTTTATTATCATTTGAATGTTGTTGCCAATCATAGTGCAACGTAAATTCAAATGACTAACTTGTAGAAGAAAAATAAGAAAAAGAGTCGTTGCATGTCAGTTTTCTGGAAATCGTGATCAAAGCTATAAAATGACCGGCACAAACTGCATGGCCATACTCAACTTGAAATACCATATTTATCGTATAAAAAATTAAATTTTCATAATTATCCAAATCTTACAGTTTCCTGTTTAAAGATGGAAAATACAATGTAGATTGATATTATAAAGGATTTAAATAGTAGTTGTAGTCCAGTCAAACTAAGATTTAACTTTAAACTAATTGCAACAGAAAATGTTTTAGTTCTAACCTATAGCATTTTGCCATTTATATACACAGAAAAAAGTCCCATAAAATCTAACTTGAGGAAAACTCAACATCAACATTTTTAATTTCATTGGAAGGGGAGGCAACTCTCACAAAAATGAGTCTTTTTTTTGGGTCAGTTTTTGGTCGTTTTTCTTGAAATTTATGTAAAGTATGATATTTTGATGGGGTTAGAAGTTTGTATTTGACTCAATTATATAATCTTCTGCTCATGAAATGTACAAAACCGAATTGTTATGGTTTCAGATTTATCTTAATGTTTTTATGGTATTTGATATGTCAACTACATAACGAAAACGGTTTTGCTTGCTATAATATAGATTCTAACACACCCTTTATTTTTATCTAAAACAGCCTCAGCACTAACTTTACATATAATAGGTATAATAATGGAAATATAAAAAGATAAATCTGTAAATAATATCAATAGACTAGTTATTGACATATTATAAGTAAGTATATAGATAAGTAGCTCCGTACTTTTTTTAGCTTGTTCACTTCGTAACGGGATTTTTTTCCAAGACACCAATGGGTCATCATGGCACATCCGTATATATATCATCATTATAATCAATGTTTTGTGTTTTTTTGGGGAAAAAACCCCAGTTTTGAAGTTAAAGTATAAGTTGTATTAAAATATATCCCAAATTCCGTAATTTCTGTTATATCTCTTTGTGCATTTAAAATGATATTCCCATTAAGACTGCAATTTTTAGATATTGTTCATACAAATCCTTGGTTCATATGAATTATGAAGAAGCCGGCACACCCCTTTTTGTTGGAAAAATAAATTGAATTACTCAAACTGACGTTTAATAATGAAAATAAAGATAAGTCATTAAAGTACGAATATATTGTACTAACATAACATTTTTGTTTAATTGATTAAGCAGTAGTACAATTTAGTCGCAAAAGGATAATAACGGCTTTTTCCCTTAAATAATACAGAAAACGGCACTTTTATGGTTAACACCATTTGACCATTCCTGATAATGATTTATAACGTGTTGTTTTCATTTTTTTTTACAGCACTGAGTCGATACTTCTGTTGGTGGACTATGAGTTCCGGAGGGTATTAATAGCCAAGTAGTCAGGACTTTGGTACTGAGTGAAATGATTTAGGACAAACTATCTCAGTTTATTGCCCGTTTATAAAATTTTAAATTATAATGAAACTAAACTTTCAACTCTCTCAAGCAAAGTTGGCCTCAGATGGATTTTGCTATATTTCAGCCAATTTTGGTTTATAGTTCTCTGTTTTTGGTCCTGATAGTTATACATCCTTGACATTACAATATTCGGCTTTGAGCGTTCTTGGTAAAGGTAAATTCAGAATAGCGCTTCGAACGCATGAAAGTAATATTACGTGTTTTTTTCATTTTTTTCAGCACTATGTCGATATCTATGCTGGTGGACTATCAGTCCCCGGTGGTATAGTCGGTAGTTCGATACTTACATAGCTAATAAAAATCTTCTCTAAACTTATCTGTTTATTCATTTTGAATTTACAAAAAAAAAAGTTTCAACTCCACAATGGAAAAGTTGACATTAGATGGATTTGGCTTTATGTTAAAATAAATGTTATATTTCAAATACACCGTAACATTACCGTTGATGAAAAAATATCTCTATTGGTCAATAATAGCTCAGCATTATTACTTAGACTGTCTTTCTCTTTCATATCAGAGTGTCTAAATATAAGAAATAGTGAACTTATATGATACATCATTTTGTAACTTTTCATAATCTAGCATGATATGTTATCATGGAACCTTTCATTCTACCATGTCAATTATTATAGTTGTATGTAATGCCATAGGTCTTAACCATTTATTGTTGATGAGTTTGTGCCAATAAAAATATTTGTATTTGTATGTTCTTTTTGGTAATATAGCTACTCGATGGTTTCGATCCTTGACTTTCAAATATTCGACATTGAGCATTACTGATGAAATTGAATCCAGAAAAGCGTTTTGGACGCATCAAATTGATAAGGTGCTGTTCATATCTAGGGATTTTTTGTTATCAAAAGTTTTTCTCTCATATAGACAGACCGACCTTCTTGTTGTAAATTTACTGATATTGTCATTGTTTTAAATTTATTTCTTCACTGAAGCGTTACTTTAAAAGCAGTTTTTTTAGTCCACAAACAAAGTGTTGATAATGTCATTAGTTTTCGTTGGGTAGGTAAATATACTTCAATCAAGCTGTCATAGAAGACATGGGATGGCTTTCGATGTACCTTACAAAGTGAAAGAGAATAGTTGGAGAGTGACATGAATAAATAAACATGGAACTATATCGATTTAACATGAATATCTTGATTATGGATGTGGTCAATTGACTTTGCAGATGTTTTACATACGAATACTAGTTTTAATGATAAAACTCATTTGGATGATAGTGTTGTAAAAAAAAAGATAAATATATAGGGAAATTGAAAATACTAATTAATCCTTTTTCAGACAGGGCAATCGGTCGTTTAAGTTAAGAATCTATACATTCATTATGTTTAAACATGGTTGTGTTCTTGAAACTTATTTCAAGTTTTTGATGTCGTTTCTGTGTATATTGGCGTTTGGATAGGTAAATATGATACTTCTTTTTTTTTGCACTTTAGCATTCCTGTTGTTTCTTTGTTTTACTCTTATAGTTAATGTGCTTTCCTCTGTTTTAGTGTGCAGCATGGATTAGTTTTCTCTCAATCAAAAAAATGAAATAGACACAATGTGTTTACGTGTCAAAATATTGCTGGAAGAACAAGAAGGGGTTAATGAGCTAAAAACAGTCTTTCTGGTATTTGTTTTGACTTTCGACTAAAGGAGGTGTCGGAAATAATAGACTGTTTGACAAATGGGGAATTCGGACTCGTGGAGCTGTCGGAATACAGCTACGCACCCTTCTCAGCTCACAAAACTAACCAGCACATTAACAATAAAAAAAAGAAGAAGTGGTTTGATTTCAAATGAGACAACTCTCTACAAGAGACCAAATGACACAGAAATTAACAACTATAGGTCACCATACGGCCTTCAACAATGAGAAAATCTCATACCACAAAGTCAGCTATAAAAGGACTCATATAATTGATCCTTATCGCCCAAACTACTTTACACAGATGTAGATTTATCGAGTCTCTGTTTAGGGGTGTGTGCCTGTAATCATATAATAACTCATTGGTGTGCGTTGGTAGTCATTAAACCATTTCCTTCAGTTATAAAATTACCACACCAATGAAATAACGCAAACAATTATTCATTAGAAATAACACATTTTGATAAAATAATCAGCCTCAAAATGCCCTCATGTAATCATGCAATCAAAAACCCTAACATAGTGCCGTATCATTATAAACATACAGTAAAGATTCTGTCTTGATCTTGCATTGTGGTGAGACCGTTGAAAGCATCACTGTGACTTTGAGATGAAAAACAGCAATAAAACTGCTGTTCCGTTTCTTTGGGCTTTGTCAAGTATATGTAGAAATTTTGTGTCATGAATTTATACACCATATTAGTTGTTTCTGATTACCAAAACAATTATTGACGACAGATCTAGACCTACACATTAATACTATAATAAATCAATTATTTACACCAGTATAGACATTTGGAAATATGTGTGCAAGATATAAAAGTTGAGGGGAGTTTTTGTTTATGATTTTCTTCACATAATGAATTTAACAGTTCTACATTTTGTACGTGTTTCTGGTACAAGTTAACTAGGATTTGAATAAAAAGAGTCAAAAATGATCAACATAAATAAAAGAAATAAAAAAAAATACGTTTTGATATGCAAGCAAACATGTACCTATCAATAGGTATAGGAAGATGTGGTGTGAGTGCCAAGGAGACAACTCTCCATCCAAATATCAATTTATAAAAGTAAACCATTATAGGTCAATGTACGGCCTTCAACACGGAGCCTTGGCTCACACCGAACAACAAACTATAAAGGGTCCCAAAATTACTAGTGTAAAACCATTCAAATGGGAAACCCAACCGGGTCTAATCTATATAAAAAAACGAGAAACTAGAAACACGTATAAATTGCATAAACAAACGACAACTACTGTACATCAGATTCCTGACTTAGAACAGGTGCAAACATTTGCAGCGGGATTAAACGTTTTAATGGTACCAAACCTTCTCCCCTTTTCTGAAACAATAGCATAACATCACAACATAGAAAAACACACGATAAAATATCAATTGGCAGGCTTATTAAACTCAATCAAAAAACGTAAATTAACACACTACCAAGACTTCAATTTGGTAAATGATGTCCATTACCCAAATATCATTGATAAGAAACCGTTAAATTCTGTTCTAAATGAGGGATAATTTTCGTAGCTCTTTGTTACTTCCAAAAGTTTGCAACATGACCCAGACTATCTTGTAAAACAAACTGAATGGAATATCTGCCATGTCTATCAACATTAAGTCAGACGCTGTATAAAAGCATAAAAACAATTTTAATTTGGCCTGGACTATTTCTTTGATGTATTTTCTCAAGTACTGCATGACATCTCTATCAGCAGAAGAAAGGTTTTCAAGAAAGATAAGGCTTCCCAAAACGTTCTTAACAGTCGATTGTAACGTATTGTAAAGCTGTTGTTATTTCGTTGGATTGATCAAGGTTCTCTAGTCCGAACAATGTACTTTGGTTGTTGAACTAGTTCTTAATGTGGAATTTCCTCTATGATTAATAAGTTGAAATTGTCAGGTTTCCCCACCTTTTACAAGAGTGGCTATCAAGAAAATCTGCAAGGTGTATTTTGTCGATCTCTGCAAAGTTTCAAAAGCACATAACAGAGTTTCATTCTCACATGGAGTCCGGTACTAAAAAGATATCCATAATATCCGGTTTTACCTAACCAAACATTGCTTCTTCTAATATAACTCAGTCTAGTGCAATTGAATCATACAAATTTTAAAGTTGTGAGCACAAAATTAAAAAGTTGTGCGCACAAGATTAAAAGTTGTACGCACAAAATTTAAAGTCGCGCGCACAAATATTCTAAATTTTATTTTTGGCACTTAAGGGGTTCCATAGATTCGCTTTTTTTAGTCTTGAATACACGATATCTTTTAAATGTTATTTTCTATGAACTAGCTTTTATTAATGCCTTCTATTTTGAGATCAATAGTGCGTGACATCAAGTCAAATGAAACGAGTGACTGGTGAAAAATAATGTTTATTCAATTATTGAACCAATGTAATGTATATATCATAATCATGAAAATATGGCGGCTCATAATAAACTGTCGTGTTTTGAAGCCGTAGTTTACCGATTGTCACCTTTTAGTAAACAAATAACAAAGAAGCATATATATTGAAAACGAGTATAACATGTACAATCAGATAATATTTTATTTCAGTGACAAATCCATGCATATTGCGATCGCCGGACTTTTACGAGAGGTTCACGCTGAGGTCACTTTGAATACGGAAAATATTTCGGCGAATTGCTTCCTGGAAGCAAGCAATTAAAAAAGTAAACATCTTCTAAATGTGGACAAATTAAAGAATTTTCTTCAGAAAAAGAGTATATTCGTGTGTTTCACTGTCCTATATGTTCTCCCATTTATTTGTATTATTATTATAGTCCTATCATTTAATGTTGTCATTTTAATGTTATATTTAAAATTGCCATAACAGCGGGAGGTTTGGTATGCCACAAAACCAGGTTCAACCCACCATGTCCTGTACCAAGTCAGGAAAATGGCCATTGTTATATTATAATTCATTTCTGTGTGTGTTACATTTTAATGTTGTGTTTCGGTTGTGTCGTAGTTCTCCTCTTACATTTGATGCGTTTCCCTCAGTTTTTGTTTGTAACCCGGATTTGTTTTTTTTTCTCAATCGATTTATGAATTTCGAACAGCGGTATACTACTGTTGACTTTATTTATATGTACATACAAGTTGAATGACAACTATCCGTTTTGTTTAAAAAAAACATATATATGCCACAAGTCTCTTTGTGCGTTGTTTGTATGTGCTTTGTGTTGGTCAGATAAGATACACCTTATACAACTGATTTTATAGTCAACTTTGTTCTTTCACTTTTTGGTTCCGCTTTTGTCCCAGACGTTCCTGATGATAGTAAATTCAGTAAAGCACTTCGAACGCAATACATTTATGACGTATTGCTTTAGATTTTTTACACCTTCGGGTCGCTACCTCTGCTCTCTGATTTTCAATTCTCCGCGGGTAACATTGGCTCAACATTCATAATCGGACGCGTTGAGTTTATAACATATTTGCTTTTTTTTATATTTGGTCTCTGATGGTAGGTTTCTAATATATCTTCTTATCTTAATATCTGACAATTCTTTTTAACTTCATATCTGTAAAATTGATGTAAGGAAAACTGGAATAAAATGGTTTATTTATAATAACGAAATACACCTCTACAATACCACTTTCATAAATGCTTGTAACAATATATATATTTGTTTTGACGAAATCGTAGTTTCTTTAGTATCTTATATATATACTTGTTGTCTAAGTTGCTATAAAACCAGGTTCAATCAACCATTTTCTACATTTGAAAATGCCTGTACCAAGTCAGTTATATGACAGTTGTTATCCATTCGTTTGATGTGTTTTGTGATTTAATGTTGCCATTTAAATAAGGAACTTTCTGTTTTAATATTTTCCTCGGAGTTCAGTATTTTTGTGGTTTTACTTTTTGCTTTATCTATCGTCTTTCATAAAAATGTACATTTTTGATATGATAATTGATAAAAATGTTTGTTTTATGATTGCATTATTTGTTGATACGTATAAGGTGAGACGTTTATAACAATAACATTTTTAATTGATGATTTAGGACGACATCAAAAGATCGATGTAGGATAAAAAACTTAAATCAAATAGTTTGGGGGGGGGGGGGGTCAACATTGCTGCAAGTTTTGTTAATCCAAAATCGATTTTACAAATATCCCTATTGGTCAATCAATTTTCCCAATATGAAGTTAAGAGGGGGGTGTGGGGGTCAGTGAAAAAAACTATGTGAATTAAGTTTTTTTTTATCCTACATTGAACTTTTGATGACTCATGTCGTCCCTTATTGTTAACAATAAAGAATAAATAAAGTTGATGTATTTGCTGTCTTCTGATTGGTTAAAAGGATTACTTTTATTTTCAATGTTTGTCAATTTTTATGGAGACATGCCCACTCTGAGGTTGTGTATTCATACGCCAACATGTGTGTACGTTGTTATTCATGTTATTGTTAATACTATTAACAAGATTTATACAAATAATAAAAAAAGTTATTTGAGCTTCCCTATTTTTGATAGAAAAATACCTTTAAAAAAAATGGCTTCGCAGATTATTCAATATAAAGAGTCAAAAACTAATTTTATGGTTCAATAAATACAAAATGAATTATTGCCATTCATTAATTAAATACACATGTAGTATTTGGGGTCATTTTTTAAAACTTAATATTCTTTATAAGAAATGAATCAAAATGTCCACTTTCGACAATAATTGATTGGATGTCATAAGGCAATGAGAGATCACCCTGTATTTCTTATATATTTGTGCTAAAAAATAACGACAATAAAAGTAAAGCAAACGATATCATAGACTGGTTCGCCAGTCTAGATCAATGTGCCTGTTACATATTTCATATATATATATAACAAGGTGATTATATATCATGTATATAGCGGGATCACAGTCTTAATGATATCAAAGATACCAGCGGCAAAGAAATACATGAATAAAGTGGATTAATTATTTATCATCTTTAAAATAACTTTATACATAATCATTCTTCTCAACTGCATTAATTATTTCAATAGATAATTTTTACATTATTACAGGAGTACTTATTGTACAAATTATGTCTAACCGATTAGTCAGTTGTTTGCTTGATATGCAAAACTAAGAAGCTATTTTTTTAAGAGCTTTTAGTGGTAAAGATGAAGGTTTTTTTTCGAGCTTTTACGGACGCCATCGCGAGTTGCTTCACCGTTATGGAATATCTGTTTCACAGATGACAACGAGTATGTTCCAATTGTCGTAATCATAAATCCGTCTTCTTCCACCAAATGTAACATACCTAATTAGACTTATTATCGCATTTGATTTAACATAAACAACACGACGGGTGCCACGTGAAAGTGGGATTTAAAATCCTGTGCAGAGCACCAGAGATCAACCCGTTTGTTGATTTGGTTCGTGCTTCTCAGTCAATAGTTTCCTGGTGTATGTTTTTGTATACTGTTGATTGACCTCCTGTCATATTTTTTTTGCCATGGGTGCTATAAACAGTTTCGAAAAAAAACTAGGGTTATTCCCCGACTAAAAATAACCATGGAGGGAAACCCCTGTTTATTTACTCAATTGGTGAAAAAGTATCATGTTTTTTGTATTTGATTGTAAAAATTAGTTAATTAGCTTTCGATTAAAACAGGTTGAATGATTGAAATAATTTTAAAAATTATATTAACTTTACATTTTTTGAGGGATCGAGACAACACTGTAAACATCCTGTTTTTTTTTGGCAGTGAAAATTGAAAACTTATTTGCAGCCACTGTAGCTCTTTTCGGAGCAGGAGACCTTACCCTGAAACAAGATCTTTTTGAAAGGCCAGGTAAAACCTACAAATTTCATACAGCTTTGATTATGTAAAATGTGCGTGGATCATGTCTTCATGGGTGTTCACATGACCTGGTTTCAAGTTTTTTTATGTTCAAATTAGACCTTTTTTTCCCATGTTCATTGGATGGAATATTTTTAATATATGAAAAGTACACATTATTTTTATTTCATTATAAACTAGTACTTAGTAATATTTCGAAAATGGATCCCATCTGTAATTGTAGTAATGTTCAAAGTGGTTTGCTTTAAAGAATGGTCCTATTTATATGCCATAAGAATCAGCATAATTCTATGCTTTAAGAATGAACCTAGTGTGTTGCTATACTAATGGACCTAGCTAAATAGTCATTGGCCATGGGAATGGACCTAATGCTATGATATAAGAATGGACTTTCTTAGTGTTGTGCTATAAGAATGGACTTAATTTTATGCTTAACAATTGGCTTTAGTGTTTCACTCTAAATATGTACCTAGTGTTCTGCTATACAATTATACCTTATGTTATGCTTTTAAAATTGACCTAGTGTAAAGCTCTTATAATGTACCTTGTGTTGTGCTATAAAATTAGACTTAATGCTTTGCTATGAGAATGGACCTAGTTTATTGCTATCAAAATGTACCCACTGGTTCGCTATTAAGCTCTGAGTAAGAATACACCTTCTCATACATGTGATTAAGAAGGGATACATCATATATGTCTGTATGGCTTAGGGGAAAGCTTTCTCATACATCTGCTAGAGATCCCAAGCGTGTCTCATATGCATCTGTTTGAGTAAGGACACAGCTTTGCAAACATATCAGAATATGGTTCCAGTCTAATCTACGTTTTATTGCCTAATTGTACAGCTTCTCATTCATCTGATAGAGTCCTAGTGCTTAAAAGTATTTGGACAATTGATCCCATGTATAATTGTAGTAATGTTCATAGTGGTCTGCTTTAAAGAATGGACCTATTGATATGCGACAAGAATGGACGACTTAGTGTTCTGCTATAAGAATCAGCTTAATGCTATGCTCTAAGAATGAACCTAGTGTATTTCTATACTAATGGACCTAGTCATTGGCTATTGAAATGGACCTAAAGCTATACTATAAGAATGGACTTTCGTAGTGTTGTGCTATAAGAATGGACTAAACTTTATGCTTAAAAATTGGCTTGAGTGTTTCACTCTAGATATGTACCTAGTGTTTTGCTATACAATTATACCTTATGCTATGCTATTAAAATTGACCTAGTGTAAAGTTCTTATAATGTACCTAGTGTTCTGCTATATAATTGTACTTAATGCTTTGCTATAAGAATGGACCTAGTTTATTGCTATAAAAATGTACCCATTGGTTCGCTATTGAGCTCTGAGTAAGAATACACCTTCCATACATGTGATTAAGAATGGATACATCATATGTGTCTGTATGGCGTAGATTGAAGCTTTCTCATACATCTGCTAGAGATCCCAAGCTTGTCTCATATGCATCTGTTTGAGTAAGGGCACAGCTTTGCAAACATATCAGAATATGGTTCCAGTCTAATCTACATTTTATTGAGTAATTGTACAGCTTCTCCTTCATCTGATTGTGTACTAGTACTTAGTAGTATTTCGAAAATGGATCCCATGTATAATTGTAGTAATGTTCTTAGTTGTCTGCTTTAAAGAATGGACCAATTCATATGCGATAAGAATGGACGACTTAGTGTTCTGCTATAAGAATCAGCTTAATTATATGCTTTAAGAATGAACCTAGTGTATTGCTATACTAATGGACCTAGTCATTGGCTATTGAAATGGACCTTATTCTATGCTATAAGAATGGACTTTCTTAGTGTTGTGCTATAAAAATAGACCTAACTCTATGCTTTAAAATTGGCTGTAGTGTTTCACTCTAGATATGTACCTAGTGTTCTGCTATACAATTATTCCTAATGTTATGCTATTAAAGTTGACCTAGTGTAAAGTTCTTATATTGTACCTAGTGTTCTGCTATAAAATTGGACTTAATGCCTTGCTATAAGAATGGACCTAGTTTATTGCTATACAAATGTACCCATTGGTTCGCTATTAAGCTCTGCGTAAGAATACACCTTCTCATACATGTGATTAAGAATGGATACATCATATGTGTCTGTATTGCTTAGGGTGAAGCTTTCTCATACATCTGCTAGAGATCCCAAGCTTGTCTCATATGCATCTGTTTGAGTAAGGGCACAGCTCTGCAAACAAATCAGAATATGGTTCCTGTCTAATCTACATTTTATTGAGTAATTGTACAGCTTCGCCTTCATCTGATTGTGTACTAGTACTTAGTAGTATTTCGAAAATGGATCCCATGTATAAATGTAGTAATGTTCATAGTTGTCTGCTTTAAAGAATGGACCAATTCATATGCGATAAAAATGGACGACTTAGTGTTCTGCTATAATAATCAGCATAATGCTATGCTTTATAAATGAACCTAGTGTGTTGCTATACTAAAGGGGCTAGGTAAATAGTCATTGGCTATGGGAATGGACCTAATGCTATGCTATAAGGATGGACTTTCTAAGTGTTGTGCTATAAGAATGGACTTAACTTTATGCTTTAAAATTGGCTGTAGTGTTTCACTCTAAATATGTACCTAGTGTTCTGTTATACAATTATTCCTAATGTTATGCTATTAAAATTGACCTAGTGTAAAGTTCTTATAATGTACCTAGTGTTCTGCTATAAAATTGGACTTAATGCTCTGCTATAAGAATGGACCTAGTTTATTGCTATAAAAATATACCCACTGGTTCGCTATTAAGCTCTGAGTAAGAATACACCTGCTCATACATGTGTTTAAAAAGGGATACATCATATGTGTCTGTATAGCTTAAGGTGAAGCTTTCTCATACATCTGCTAGAGATCCCAAGCTTGTCTCATATGCATCTGTTTGAGTAAGGGCACAGCTTTGCAAACATATCAGAATATGGTTCCAGTCTAATCTACATTTTATCGAGTAATTGTACAGCTTCTCATTCATCTAATTTAGTCCTAGTACTTAAAAGTATTTCGAAAATGGATCCCTTGTATATTTGTAGTAATGTTCATAGTGGTCTGCTTTAAAGAATGGACCTATTGATATGCGATAAGAATGGACGACTTAGTGTTCTGCTATAAGAATCAGCATAATGCTATGCTTTATGAATGAACCTAGTGTGTTGCTATACCTACCTAAATAGTCATTGGCTATAGGAATGGACCTAATGCTATGCTTTAAGAATGGACTTTCTTAGTGTTGTGCTATAAGAATAGACTTAATTTTATGCTTAAAAATTGGCTTGAGTGTTTCACTCTAGATATGTACCTAGTGTTCTGCTATAAGAATCAGCTTAATGCTATGCTCTAAGAATGAACCTAGTGTATTGCTATACTAATGGACCTAGTCATTGGTAATGGAAATGGACCTAATGCTATGCTATAAGAATGGACTTTCTTAGTGTTGTGCTATAAGAATGGACTTAACTTTATGCTTTAAAATTGGCTGTAGTGTTTCATTCTAAAGATGTACCTAGTGTTCTGCTATACAATTATTCCTAATGTTATGCTATTAAAGTTGACCTAGTGTAAAGTTCTTATAATTCACCTAGTGTTCTGCTATAAAATTGGACTTAATGCTTTGCTATAAGAATGGACCTAGTTTATTGCTACTAAAAAAAACCCATTGGTTCGATATTAAGCTTAGAGAAATATACACCTTCTCATACATGTGTTTAAAAAGGGATACATCATATGTGTCTGTATAGCTTAAGGAGAAAATTTCTCATACATCTGCTAGAGATCCCAAGGTTGTCTCATATGCATCTGTTTGAGTAAGGCCACAGCTTTGCAAACATATCAGAATATGGTTCCAGTCTAACCTACATTTTATTGAGTAATTGTACAGCTTCTCATTCATCTGATTTAGTCCTAGTACTTAAAAGTATTTCGAAAATGGATCCCATGTATATTTGTAGTAATGTTCATAGTGGTCTTTTTTAAAGAATGGACCTATTGATATGCGATAAGAATGGACGACTTAGTGTTCTGCTATAAGAATCAGCCAAATGGTATGCTTTATGAATGAACCTAGTGTGTTGCTATACTAATGGACCTAGGTAAATAGTCATTGCCTATGGGTATGGACCAATGCTATGCTATAAGAATGAACGTTCTTAGTGTTGTGCTATAATAATGGACTTAACTTTATGCTTTAAAATTGGCTGTAGTGTTTCACTCTAAATATGTACCTACTGTTCTGCTATACAATTATTCCTAATGTTATGCTATTAAAGTTGACCTAGTGTAAAGTTCTTATAATGCACCTAGTGTTCTGCTATAAAATTGGACTTAATGCTTTGCTATAAGAATGGACCTAGTTTATTGCTATAAAAATATACCCATTGGTTCGCTTTTAAGCTTAGAGAAATACACACCTTCTCATACATGTGTTTAAAAAGGGATACATCATATGTGTCTGTATAGCTTAAGGTGAAGATTTCTCATACATCTCCTAGAGATCCAAAGCTTGTCTCATATGCATCTGTTTAAGTAAGGGCACAGCTTTGCAAACATATCAGAATATGTTTCCAGTCTTATCTTCATTTTATTGAGTAATTGTTCAGCTTCTGATTCACCTGATTTAGTCCTAGTACTTAAAAGTATTTCGAAAATGGATCCCATGAATATTTGTAGTAATGTTCATAGTTATCTGCTTTAAAGAATTGAACAATTCATATGCGATAAGAATGGATGACTTAGTGTTCTGCTATAAGAATCAGCATAATGCTATGCTTTAAGAATGAACCTAGTGTGTTGCTATACTCATGGACCTAGCTATATAGTCATTGGCTATGGGAATGGACCTAATGCTATGCTATACGAATGGACTTTCTTAGTGTTGTGCTATAAGAATGGACTTAACTTTATGCTTTAAAATTGGCTGTAGTGTTTCACTCTAAATATGTTCCTAGTGTTCTGCTATACAATTATTCTTAATGTTATGCTATTAAAGTTGACCTATTGTTAAGTTCTTATAATGCACCTAGTGTTCTGCTATAAAATTGGACTTAATGCTTTGCTATAAGAATGGACCTAGTTTATTGCTACTAAAAAAAACCATTGGTTCGCTATTAAGCTTAGAGAAATATACACCTTCTCATACATGTGTTTAAAAAGGGATACATCATATGTGTCTGTATAGCTTAAGGTGAAAATTTCTCATACATCTGCTAGAGATCCCAAGCTTGTCTCATATGCATCTGTTTGAGTAAGGCCACAGCTTTGCAAACATATCAGAATATGGTTCCAGTCTAAACTACATTTTAATGAGTAATTGTACAGCTTCTCATTCATCTGATTTAGTCCTAGTACTTAAAAGTATTTCGACAATGGATCCCATGTAAATTTGTCGTAATGTTCATAGTGGTCTGCTTGACAGAATGGACCTATTGATATGCGATAAGAATGGACGACTTAGTGTTCTGCTATAAGAATCAGCATAATGCTATGCTTTATGAATGAACCTAGTGTGTTGCTATACTAATGGACCTAGGTTAAATAGTCATTGGCTATGGGAATGGGCCTAATGCTATGCTATAAGAATGGACGCTCTTAGTGTTGTGCTCTGAGAATGGACTTAACTTTATGCTTTAAAATTTGCTGTAGTGTTTCACTCTAAATATGTACCTAGTGTTCTGCTATACAATTATTCCTAATGTTATGTTATTAAAGTTGATCTAATGTAAAGTTCTTATAATGCATCTAGTATTCTGCTATAAAATTGGACTTAATGCTTTGCTATAAGAATGTAGCCATTGGTTCGCTAGTAAGCTCTGAGTAAGAATACACCTTCTGATACATGTGATTAAGAAGGGATACATCATATATGTCTGTATGGCTTAGGGTGGAGCTTACTCATACATCTGTTAGAGATCCCAAGCTTGTCTCATATGCATCTGTTTAAGTGAGGGCACAGCTTTGCAAACATATCAGAATATGGTTCCAGTCTAATCTACATTTTATTGAATAATTGTACAGCTTCTCATTCATCTGATTGTGTACTAGTACTTAGTAGTATTTCGAAAATGGATCCCATGTATAATTGTAGTAATGTTCATAGTTATCTGCTTTAAAGAATTGACCAATTCATATGCTATAAGAATGGACGACTTAGTGTTCTGCTATAAGAATCAGCATAATGATATGCTTTAAGAATGAACCTAGTGTGTTGCTATACTAATGGACCTAGCTATATAGTCATTGGCTATGGGAGTGGACCTAAAGCTATACTATAAGAATGGCCTTTTTAGTGTTGTGCTATAAGAATGAACTTAACTTGATGCTTTAAAATTGGCTGTAGTGTTTCACTCTAAAAATGTACCTAGTATTCTGCTATACAATTATTCCTAACGTTATGCTATTAAAATTGACCAAGTGTAAAGTTCTTATAATGTACCTAGTGTTCTGCTATAAAATTGGACTTAATGCTTTGCTATAAGAATGGACCTAGTTTATTGCTATCAAAATATACCCACTGGTTCGCTATTAAGCTCTGAGTAAGAATACACCCTCTCATACATATGATTAAGAAGGGATACACATATGTGTCTGTATGGCTTAGGGTGAAGCTTTCTCATACATCTGCTAGAGATCCCAAGCTTGTCTCATATGCATCTGTTTGAGTAAGGGCACAGCTTTGCAAACATATCAGAATATGGTTCCAGTCTAATCTACATTTTATTGAATAATTGTACAGCTTCTCATTCATCTGATATAGTCCTTGCACTTAAAAGTATTTCGACAATTGATCCCATGTATAATTGTAGTAATGTTCATAGTTGTCTGCTTTAAAGAATGGACCTATTGATATGCGATAAGAATGGACGACTTAGTGTTCTGCTATAAGAATCAGCTTAATCCTATGCTTTAAGAATGAACCTAGTGTATTACTATACTAATGGACCTAGTCATTGGCTATGGAAATGGACCTAATGCTATGCTATAAGAATTGACTTTCTTAGTGTAGTGCTATGAAAATGGACTTAACTCTATGCTTAAAAATTGGCGTGAGTGTTTCACTCTAGATATGTACCTAGTGTTCTGCTATACAATTATTCCTAATGTTATGCTATTAAAGTTGACCTATTGTAAAGTTCTTATAACGCGTGACCAGCCTAGCCAAGATCAGATGTGCATTTCATATTGGGTCTATGTTATAGGCTTGTAAAGACAAGAAGATAAACTTTACATAAGTAATACATCTTTGAACTGAAGAAGAGGATGTAGGGTTTCACAATGAATATCAAATATCATGTATAGGTGTTACCGTTTTGAAAAAAAAACCACTAAAATACACGCTGAAAATGGGCAAAATTACACGTTATGTTGTTTCATTTAAAATTTACCTTTTTTTATCAATTGATAGTTAATAATTGAACTTAATTTGAACTACATTATTGGTTCACTGTTATAGACAATTTATTCTTCTTTCTTTTACTGGTTGTTGCAACAAAAAATCTTCAGTGGTTACAAAGTTATGATAAAAAGTTGAATACTATGCGCTCGTTATGCAATTTTGTACTTTTGTTTTTAGCTTGCTCAGTGTAGTGATAAAAGAGAAAAATAAATTAAATTTATGCTATTATGTCTTTTATTTTTTCTTCTAGTATATACATTATCAGAAACTACCTCATTTATCAAAATTGCAGTACCCTAGCTGGAGATATATGCCATCAAAGTTGGATATACAAATAAAGTGAAAAAAATGTCTTGTCCGTAGACATGCATTCCCTAGTAAACTGGAAGCATAATTACATTTATGTTGCATTGCTAAGTTCCTGTTCTTTTGTAGATATGAAAACACTACTAACATTTTTTTCTACCATCTATTAATAGAGGAAAAAATTCAAAAATATGTCAAAATGTCTTGTCCGTAGACACATGTCTTGTCCGTAGACATGTCTTTTTATCAATATTGCTTGGCTTTATGGGTCTTAATTAGTCCTATGTGTTGTTTAAACTTAGAAATATCTTATTTTTAATAAATGAATGGTAATTTAAGTGTTCTCAATTTTTGTAAAATGACTTTACGGGAGTGGATTTTAAAAAGTGTCAGATTATCAGTCATAAAAAGCATACCTTATTTTACTTCAATATTGTTTATTCCAGTTGATGCATACCTTAAAAGATTAACTAAATCAAATGAAGAAAAAGTATTTCTCTCTCTCTAACTTTATCTTTTGCATTTTAGTATTAACAGCAGATGAGGAAGTGTCTACGGACAAGACACTTGTACATAACAAGTATTAAATTCAATTATTTGTCTGCTATGGAACTTAAATCTCATTTATAGGTGATGAAAGCTAAAGTTATCTATTCAAATTAAAACTCAGTATTTTCAACATGAATATAGTCACAATTAATTCTAACAGATTTTTTTTTTACTGAAATTGTCTTGTCCGTAGACATTACCACAATATATTTGTATCCAATTTCCTTGATTTCAGGTAATTTGATAGGAAAAATGTATGTTATTCTTTTAAGAGAAAACATTCAACTATGTCAAAATTGAGTTTTAATAATAGTTTGATTGTTTTAAACAGTCAGATATATGTATTTCAGTTAAAAGAATGTGTCTTCAGTTTGGCTTAATCAATAAATTATTGAGATATGTAAAGAATTATGGGTACATTTTTGTATTTTCCAAAATTTAAAAAACACAGCTTAAAATTTAAATAGTAACTTTTAATCTTAACTTTAACAATCATCTTTGAAAGCATGTAATTGAATATCAATAAAATGTCTTGTCCGTAGACATTATCAAAATGTATTTGTTTCCATTTTCCTCGAAGTTAAGCATCATTTGATAGATAAACCTGATAAAATGTATGGTTTTTTTTTTAAGAGAACACTTTCAGCTGTATCAAAATTAGGTTTTAATAATGCATTTCATTAAATATGAATACAATGTCTTGTCCGTAGACAAAACATATAAATTGTATTGCTAAGTTTGATTGTTTATTGTAAGAATATGCATCAAGTTATTTTAATGTTCTATACACCAAAAGAAAGGTTTTTTTTGGAAGTTTTGTTATTTATAGATAATTTTAGATACAGTTTTATCAGATAAGATTAATGATCAAAGAAAGCTACTGTTGTTTGAAATAACTGTGAGTTAAACATGTTCTTGTCATTTTTTTTTCAATTAAAATGTTTGATATTCAATAATTCTAAACATATTTTGTTGTCTTTGTCATTGACCAAAAATCTGACACTGGTGACCATGTCTTGAAGCCAACCATTAAAGAAAATTTTACAGTTTTTAAACACCATTTATTTAATAAAAATATTAAATATTTCTTCCAAAAACTGCATGTAATTATATAAATGCTTCCAGTGTTAGCCTAACGATAGCAATTTTTCATAATTTAAACCATTTTTGAACCAAAATATCAAAAGAGTTTTTCCCTGAGGTGATACTCATTTTTGACTTCATGTGAAACACAAAATGCACATCTGATCTTGGCTAGGCCGCTAAGTAGAGTGTTCTGCTTTAAAATTGGACTTAATGCTTTGCTATAAGAATGGACCTAGTTTATTGCTATTAAAAAAACCCCATTGGTTCGCTATTAAGCTTAGAGAAATACACACCTTCTCATACATGTGTTTAAAAAGGGATACATCATATGTGTCTGTATAGCTTAAGGTGAAGATTTCTGATACATCTGCTAGAGATCCCAAGCTTGTCTCATATGCATCTGTTTGAGTAAGGGCACAGCTTTGCAAACATATCAGAAAATGGTTCCAGTTTAAACTACATTTTATTGAGTAATTGTACAGCTTCTCATTAATCTGATTTAGTCCTAGTACTTAAAAGTATTTCGACAATAGGTCCCATGTATATTTGTCGTAATGTTCATAGTGGTCTGCTTTAAAGAATGGACCTATTGATATGCGATAAGAATGGACGACTTAGTGTTCTGCTATAAGAATCAGCATAATGCTATGCTTGATGAATGAACCTATTGTGTTGCTATACTAATGGACCTAGGTTAAATAGTCATTGGCTATGGGAATGGGCCTAATGCTATGCTATAAGAATGGACGTTCTTAGTGTTGTGCTATAAGAATGGACTCAACTTTATGCTTTAAAATTGGCTGTAGTGTTTCACTCTAAATATGTACCTAGTGTTCTGCTATACAATTATTCCTAATGTTATGCTATTAAAGTTGACCAAGTGTAAAGTTCTTATAATGCACCTAGTGTTCTGCTATAAAATTGGACTTAATGCTTTGCTATAAAAATGGACCTAGTTTATTGCTATAAAAATATACCCATTGGTTCGCTATTAAGCTTTGAGAAATACACACCTTCTCATACATGTGTTTAAAAAGGGATACATCATATGTGTGTGTAAAGCTTAAGGTGAAGCTTTCTCATACATCTGCTAGAGACCCCAAGTATGTCTCATATGCATCTGTTTGAGTAAGGGCACAGCTTTGCAAACATATCAGAATATGGTTCCAGTCTAACCTACATTTTATTGAGTAATTGTACAGCTTCTCATTCATCTGATTTAGTCCTAGTACTTAAAAGTATTTCGAAAATGGATCCCATGTATATTTGTAGTAATGTTCATAGTGGTCTTCTTTAAAGAATGGACCTATTGATATGCGATAAGAATGGACGACTTAGTGTTTTGCTATAAGAATCAGCTTGATGCTATGCTTTATGAATGAACCTAGTGTGTTGCTATACTAATGTACCTAGGTTAAATAGTCATTGGCTATGGGAATGGGCCTAATGCTATGCTATAAGAATGGACGTTCTTAGTGTTGTGCTCTGAGAATGGACTTAACTTTATGCTTTAAAATTGGCTGTAGTGTTTCACTCTAAATATGTACCTAGTGTTCTGCTATACAATTATTCCTAATGTTATGCTATTAAAGTTGACCTAGTGTAAAGTTCTTATAATGCACCTAGTGTTCTGCTATAATATTGGACTTAATGCTTTGCTAAAAGAATGGACCTAGTTTATTGCTATAAAAATATACCCATTGGTTCGCTATTAAGCTTTACGAAAAACACACCTACTCATACATGTGTTTAAAAAGGGATACATCATATGTGTGAGTATAGCTTAAGGTGAAGCTTTCTTATACATCTCCTAGAGATCCCAAGCTTGTCTCATATGCATCTGTTTGAGTAAGGGCACAGCTTTGCAAACATATCAGAATATGGTTCTAGTCTAACCTACATTATATTGAGTAATTGTACAGCTTCTCATTCATCTGATTTCGTCCTAGTACTTAAAAGTATTTCGAAAATGGATCCCATGTATATTTGTAGTAATGTTCATAGTGGTCTTCTTTAAAGAATGGACCTATTGGTATGCGAT
The DNA here is from genome assembly GCA_037788925.1 of Mytilus galloprovincialis. Taxonomy (NCBI): domain Eukaryota; kingdom Metazoa; phylum Mollusca; class Bivalvia; order Mytilida; family Mytilidae; genus Mytilus; species Mytilus galloprovincialis. Next base: position 55,596,927 of record CM075342.1, read on the forward strand.
AAGAATGGACGACTTAGTGTTCTACTATAAGAATCAGCATAATGCTATGCTTTATGAATGAACCTAGTGTGTTGCTATACTAATGGACCTAGTTAAATAGTCATTGCCTATGGGAATGGACCAATGCTATGCTATAAGAATGGACGTTCTTAGTGTTGTGCTATAAGAATGGACTTAACTTTATGCTTTAAAATTGGCTGTAGTGTTTCACTCTGAATATGTACCTAGTGTTCTGCTATACAATTATTCCAATGTTATGCTAATAAAGTTGACCTAGTGTAAATTTCTTATAATGCACCTAGTGTTCTGCTATAAAATTGGACTTAATGCTTTGCTATAAGAATGGACCTAGTTTATTGCCACTAAAAAAACCATTGGATCACTATTAAGCTTAGAGAAATACACACCTTCTCATACATGTGTTTAAAAAGGGATACATCATATGTGTCTGTATAGCTTAAGGTGAAGCTTTCTCATACATCTGCTAGAGATCACAAGCTTGTCTCATATGCATCTGTTTGAGTGAAGGCACAGCTTTGCAAACATATCAGAATATGGTTCCAGTCTAATCTACATTTTATTGAGTAATTGTAAAGCTTCTCATTCATCTGATTGTGTACTAGTACTTAGTAGTATTTCGAAAATGGATCCCATGTATAATTGTAGTAATGTTCATAGTTATCTGCTTTAAAGAATTGACCAATTCATATGCTATAAGAATGGACGACTTAGTGTTCTGCTATAAGAATCAGCATATTGCTATGCTTTATGAATGAACCTAGTGTGTTGCTATACTAATGGACCTAGGTAAATAGTCATTGGCTATGGGAATGGACCTAATGCTATGCTATAAGAATGGACGTTCTTAGTGTTGTGCTATAAGAATGGACTTAACTTTATGCTTTAAAATTGGCTGTAATGTTTCACTCTAAATATGTACCTAGTGTTATGCTATACAATTATTCCTAATGTTATGCTATTAAAGTTGACCTAGTGTAAAGTTCTTATAATGTACCTAGTGTTCTGCTATAAAATTGGACTTAATGCTTTGCTATAAGAATGTAGCCATTGGTTCGCTAGTAAGCTCTGAGTAAGAATACACCTTCTGATACATGTGATTAAGAAGGGATACATCATATGTGTCTGTATGGCTTAGGGTGGAGCTTACTCATACATCTGCTCGAGATCCCAAGCTTGTCTCATATGCATCTGTTTGAGTGAAGGCACAGCTTTGCAAACATATCAGAATATGGTTCCAGTCTAGTCTACATTTTATTGAGTAATTGTAAAGCTTCTCATTCATCTGATTGTGTACTAGTACTTAGAAGTATTTCGAAAATGGATCCCATGTATAATTGTAGTAATGTTCATAGTTATCTGCTTTAAAGAATTGACCAATCCATATGCGATAAGAATGGACGACTTAGTGTTCTGCTATAAGAATCAGCATAATGCTATGCTTTAAGAATGAACCTAGTGTGTTGCTATACTAATGGACCTAGCTATATAGTCATTGGCTATGGGAGTGGACCTAATGCTATGCTATAAGAATGGACTTTCTTAGTGTTGTGCTATAAGAATGGACTTAAATTTATGCTTTAAAATTGGCTGTAGTGTTTAAGGCCACAGCTTTGCAAACATATCAGAATATGGTTCCAGTCTAAACTACATTTTAATGAGTAATTGTACAGCTTCTCATTCATCTGATTTTGTCCTAGTACTTAAAAGTATTTCGACAATTGTTCCCATGTATATTTGTCGTAATGTTCATAGTGGTCTGCTTTAAAGAATGTACTTATTGATATGCGATAAGAATGGACGACTTAGTGTTCTGCTATAAGAATCAGCATAATGGTATGCTTTATGAATGAACCTAGTGTGTTGCTATACTAATGGACCTAGGTAAATAGTCATTGGCTATGGGAATGGACCTAATGCTATGCTATAAGAATGGACGTTCTTAGTGTTGTGCTATAAGAATGGACTTAACTTCATGCTTTAAAATTGGCTGTAGTGTTTCACTCTAAATATGTACCTAGTGTTCTGCTGTACAAATATTCCTAATGTTATGCTATTAAAGTTGACCTAGTGTAAAGTTCTTATAATGCACCTAGTGTTCTGCTATAAAATTGGACTTAATGCTTTGCTATAAGACTGTAGCCATTGGTTCGCTAGTAAGCTTTGAGTAAGAATACACCTACTCATACATGTGATTAAGAAGGGATACATCATATGTGTCTGTATGGCTTAGGGTGGAGCTTACTCATACATCTGCTAGAGATCCCAAGCTTATCTCATATGCATCTGTTTGAGTGAGGACACAGCTTTGCAAACATATCAGAATATGGTTCCAGTCTAATCTACATTTTATTGAGTAATTGTACAGCTTCTCATTCATCTGATTGTGAACTAGTATTTAGTAGTATTTCGAAAATGGATCCCATGTATAATTGTAGTAATGTTCATAGTTATCTGCTTTAAAAAATTGACCAATTCATATGCGATAAGAATGGAGGACTTAGTGTTCTGCTATAAGAATCAGCATAATGATATGCTTTAAGAATGAACCTAGTGTGCTGCTATACTAATGGGCCTAGCTATATAGTCATTGGCTATGGGAGTGGACCTAAAGCTATACTATAAGAATGGACTTTCATAGTGTTGTGCTATAAGAATGAACTTAACTTTATGCTTTAAAATTGGCTGTAGTGTTTCACTCTAAAAATGTACCTAGTGTTCTGCTATACAATTATTCCTAATGTTATGCTATTAAAATTGACCAAGTGTAAAGTTCTTATAATGTACCTAGTGTTCTGTTATAAAATTGGACTTAATGCTTTGCTATAAGAATGGACCTAGTTTATTGCTATCAAAATGTACCCACTGGTTCGATATTAAGCTCTGAGTAAGAATACACCTTCTCATACATATGATTAAGAAGGGATATATCATATGTGTCTGTATGGCTTAGGGTGAAGCTTTCTCATACATCTGCTAGAGATCCCAAGCTTGTCTCATATGCATCTGTTTGGGTAAGGGCACAGCTTTGCAAACATATCAGAATATGGTTCCAGTCTAATCTACATTTTATTGAATAACTGTACAGCTTCTCATTCATCTGATTGTGTACTAGTACTTAAAAGTATTTCGACAATTGATCCCATGTATAATTGTAGTAATGTTCATAGTTGTCTGCTTTAAAGAATGGACCTATTGATATGCGATAAGAATGGACGACTTAGTGTTCTGCTATAAGAATCAGCTTAATCCTATGCTTTAAGAATGAACCTAGTGTATTGCTATACTAATGGACCTAGTCATTGGCTATGGAAATGGACCTAATGCTATGCTACAAGAATGGACTTTCTTAGTGTAGTGCTATAAGAATGGACTTAACTCTATGCTTAAAAATTGGCTGTAGTGTTTCACTCTAGATATGTACCTAGTGTTCTGCTATACAATTATTCCTAATGTTATGTTGTTAAAGTTGACCTATTGTAAAGTTCTTATAATGCACCTAATGTTCTGCTGTAAAATTGGACTTAATGCTTTGCTATAAGAATGGACCTAGTTTATTGCTATTAACAAAAACCCCATTGGTTCGCTATTAAGCTTAGATAAATACACACCTTCTCATACATGTGTTTAAAAAGGGATACATCATATGTGTCTGTATAGCTTAAGGTTAAGATTTCTCATACATCTGCTAGAGATCCCAAGCTTGTCTCATATGCATCTGTTTGAGTAAGGGCACAGCTTTGCAAACATATTAGAATATGGTTCCAGTCTAACCTACATTTTATTGAGTAATTGTACATCTTCTCATTCTTCTGATTAAGTCCTAGTACTTAAAAGTATTTGGAAAATGGATCCCATGTTTATTTGTAGTAATGTTCATAGTGGTCTGCTTTAAAGAATGGACCCATTGATATGCGATAAGAATGGACGACTTAGTGTTTTGCTATAAGAATCAGCATAATGCTATGCTTTATGAATGAACCTAGTGTGTTGCTATACTAATGGACCTAGGTTAATAGTCATTGGCTATGGGAATGGACGTAATGCTATGCTATGAGAATGGACGTTCTTAGTGTTGTGCTATAAGAATGGACTTAACTTTTTGCTTTAAAATTGGCTGTAGTGTTTCACTCTGAATATGTACCTAGTGTTCTGCTATACAATTATTCCTAATGTTATGCTTTTAAAGTTGACCTAGTGTAAAGTTCTTATTATGCACCTAGTGTTCTGCTATAAAATTGGACTTAATGCTTTGCTATCAGAATGGACCTAGTTTATTGCTATAAAAATATACCTATTGGTTCGCTATTAAGCTTTGAGAAATAAACTCCTTCTCATACATGTGTTTAAAAAAGGATACATCATATGTGTCTGTATAGCTTAAGGTGAAGCTTTCTCATACATCTGCTAGAGATCACAAGCTTGTCTCATATGCATCTGTTTGAGTAACGGCACAGCTTTGCAAACATATCAGAATATGGTTCCAGTCTAACCTACATTTTATTGAATAATTGTACAGCTTCTCATTCATCTGATTTAGTCCTAGTACTTGAAAGTATTTTGACAATGGATCCCATGTAAATTTGTCGTAATGTTCATAGTGGTCTGCTTTAAGGCGAAGTGTACGTAATTAAACTACACAATGGATTTTTTTTAAATTTTACATGTAGATTCTGCTTGTAAAAATAAATCGGAAAATAAAATAAAAAAAGGGGGTAACCGTTTTCGTTTTTGAGATACGAGCTTTTAAAGTTAACAGCATCATACACCAAAATTACAAAGGATATATAGGGAAAATCGTGAAATTCGGCAGGAATTGTTACATTTCCAAGATTTTCTATTATATTAGACAATCGATTTTTTTTCAAATTTATGAGACGATTCTAAAATGTCTGAGGAATCGATTGGTGCAAAGAAAGTCCTTAGCAACCGTGCTACTTTTCAAGCTATACCCTGTTGAAGTTGAATCTTGAGTGTAAAAAAACAAAAAATAACGACAACGTTATTGACGTCGCCGCAACAGTTACGACGCTTCATATAGTCCTATACTTGTATGAAATGTATACCGTTTTGTTGGAGTTCGTGTTGCTCGGTCTTTAGTTCTTTATGTTACGTTTTGTGTACTATTGTATTGTATTTGTCTATTATAATCGGGTGCGTGCGGAGATCTCCAAGCTTGAAAACGGTTGACATTTTCTTCATTACGAACTAGAATTATTTTCGACCTTGGTGCCTTATTTTTTGTTAAAATCTAAACACTGCGACGTGTTTTTAAAATCTTTGTTCCCATAAAATTCATTTCATCAAGGTCTCTTCTCAGAATATCAGCCATTTGTCTGGCACAGGATAACAAACCAATAGTTAAATAAATTTAAGTTGCGTGGTAATTCTTAGTACATTTGGGTAAATTAATCTTATCTTTGTGCCGCATAAAGCATCTCTATAATTCAACACATCCCTGAGCCACGACATTATATATTTTATACATTGCATGCGCTTCTTTTGATCACAATCCAGACCGGCTAGTAACCGTTGTATAACTTTACACGTCTGAAGACGAATATTTGCGTGAAACATTTTTGTATGATTTTTATTTCTGGAAATCAATCTGAAATCTACAACTGTACATTTCCGAAAGTCGGGCTGGACCTTTACTTTTATGTGCATTCGGGATTTACACAAATTGTATCCCGAATAATTCAGCCGTATTATTCAGCTGATGTACGAATGCTACATTTCTCAGTCGTGTGGGAGAAAATCGGACATGGAAAGGGCTTGAATTATTTGAGTCACTCAAATTGAAACTTGGGAATATATTTCTAGCTGTTCAGAATTCGCGGAAACAAATGATTGTTTTTCGGCATTACGGTATTGAATCAATAGAGATACCAATTATTTCTTTTAACAAATTCGAATACCAGTCAGTTTATAGGACTTAAGTTTGAAATAGGGGCGGCAATCCATTAATTTTATCCAATCGATTGAAAAAGCCTTGAGATATTCGATAAAAAACGTTGAATGTAAATTATATGAACTCCAAAGTCTCATATTATAAGACTAGTAAAACACAGGCTTCTCAATTCTTGTATGATCATGAACTAGGTGAAAACCTAGAGCTGACCGAGTGCGAGACCCTCATGGATAATCATCGAGGTCGTTAAACACCCCTTGCAGTAAACTTTGGTTAAATTTAAAAAAGAATCGAAATGTAATAGTCTGAACACATTTCACCTCTCATTCCACTAAATATTAAATTGCAGTATCACAAAACTTTCCTGACCTCTTTTCTTTAACCATAATAGAGGGAGGAGGGAAGGAGGGATCCAGATTCCGAAATCCCTGGCTTAAAAACACGAAATCCGGCGAGGTCCCGAATTAAAAAAAAAATTAAATTCCGACTACCCGAAATTCGGAAATAGAATTCCCGGATCCCGAAAGGGTCAATCCCGAAATCCCGAGCTTAAAAACACCCGATCTCGGAGTTCCGATAAAGGTCCTACCCCCCCTCCCCCCTCCCCCGTTATTATATATTCTATTCATTCATAATCTTGAATTGAGACTTGATACTTCAAAATTACATTCTCTTATTTTGAATGATGCACACAGGCACAATAAAATAAAACAGGTTTCGCTATATATCTCTTCGAAATTGGAATTGTGAAAGAAGAAATGACATGTTATATTTTATCTTACATGTGTACTTTCAATTTCAATATGGTTCTAAATTTAGATTTAGTTTTCCCATAAATTGCGGACGGAATAGAAGACACCTGTTTATTTTCTGCACATGTAGAAAAAGTTGAAAACTGGGAGTTGAATGACATAATTATTACTTATTTTAAGATAAATGTTAGAGTGAAACAAATTTTAAATTACTGAGTAATTTTTGGGGCATAATTTGTTTATTTTTTGTTTGTTTTCCGTTTTTGTTCTTCCGACTGGTAAGTTTTGCACTAGTGGTCAAATTATTCTCTTGGTATCGTCTGATTTCTTATATGAATATAAATCATGTCCTTAAATTTTCAATTGCACAAAATACGAACATTTCAACGTCTTTTTAATTAAACAATTAAATTCACACGTCTTTCATAATTATTTGTAACCTATTATAAAACTTTACGTTGAGTACTGTGTTTTTCGTTCAAGACTACGGCTTTTTAAAACAATATTGTTGGGTCAGGTTTCATTTTAATTAATTTGATATCAATAGAAGAAAAATTGTTACATGTTTATTTGTTTATTTGTTTATAATTTTGTTGTGAGGCGTTTTTTCTTTCTGTTGATATCATAAACACGAAATGCCTTCTCCTACGCGTCTAAAAAAAAACAAAAAAAAAAACAGTGTTTTTAAGTCAGGCTGCACACAGAACAACGTACAGAATGCTGTGATTTCTAATTGGAGTTATTTAGATAATTTCTATGAGGTTTAAGACAGCACAGGCGTGCTTGTTGGGTTCATTATAGACCGCAGAAAGTAGTTTCTCTTTCGTGTGTCCTTTCTTGGAGTAAGGGAGATAACTTGCGTAACTAACGAAGAACGTTTTTAATCCCGTATTCCGCTAGAGGCGTGCAATTACGTACACTTCGCCTTAAAGAATGGACCTATTGATATGCGATAAGAATGGACGACTTAGTGTTCTGCTATAAGAATCAGCATAATGGTATGCTTTATGAATGAACCTGGTGTGTTGCTATACTAATGGACCTAGGTAAATAGTCATTGGCTATCGGAATGGGCCTAATGCTATGCTATAAGAATGGACGTTCTTAGTGTTGTGCTATGAGAATGGACTTAACGTTATGCTTTAAAATTGGCTGTAGTGTTTCACTCTAAATATGTACCTAGTGTTCTGCTATACAATTATTCCTAATGTTATGCTATTAAAGTTGATCTAGTGTAAAGTTCGTATAATGCATCTAGTGTTCTGCTATAAAATTGGACTTAATGATTTGCTATAAGAATGGACCTAGTTTATTGCTATAAGAATGGACCTAGTTTATTGCTATCAAAATATACCCATTGGTTCGCTATTAAGCTTTGAGAAATACACACCTTCTCATACATGTGTTTAAAAAGGGATGCATCATATGTGTCTGTATAGCTTAAGGTGAAGCTTTCTCATACATCTGCTAAAGATCCCAAGCTTGACTCATATGCATCTGTTTGAGTAAGGGCACAGCTTTGCTAACATATCAGAATATGGTTCCAGTCTAACCTACATTTTATTGAGTAATTGTACAGCTTCTCATTTTTCTGATTTAGTCCTAGTACTTAAAAGTATTTCGAAAATGGATCCCATGTTAATTTTTAGTAATGTTCATAGTGGTCTGCTTTAAAGAATGGACCTATTGATATGCGATAAGAATGGACGACTTAGTGTTCTGCTATAAGAATAAGCATAATGCTATGCTTTATGAATGAACCTAGTGTGTTGCTATACTAATGGACCTAGGTAAATAGTCATTGGCTATGGGAATGGACCTAATGCTATGCTATAAGAAAAGACGTCATAAGTGTTGTGCTATAAGAATGGACTTAACTTGATGCTTTAAAATTGGCTGTAGTGTTTCACTCTAAATATGTACCTAGTGTTCTGCTATACAATTATTTCTAATGTTATGCTATTAAAGTTGACCTAGTGTAAAGTTCTTATAATGCACCTAGTGTTCTGCTATAAAATTGGACTTAATGATTTTCTATAAGAATGAACCTAGTTTATTGCTATAAAAATATACCCATTGGTTCGCTATTAAGCTTAGAGAAATACACACGTTCTCATACATGTGTTTAAAAAGGGATACATCATATGTGTCTGTATAGCATAAGGTGAAGATTTCTCATACATCTGCTAGAGATCCCAAGCTTGTCTCATATGCATCTGTTTGAGTAAGGGCACAGCTTTGCAAACATATCAGAATATGGTTCCAGTCTAAACTACATTTTATTGAGTAATTGCACAGCTTCTCATTCATCTGATTTAGTCCTAGTACTTGAAAGTACTTTGACAATGGATCCCATGTAAATTTTAATTTGTCGTAATGTTCATAGTGGTCTGCTTTAAAGAATGGACCTATTGATATGCGATAAGAATGGACGACTTAGTGTTCTGCTATAAGAATTAGCATAATGATATGCTTTTAGAATAAACCTAGTGTGTTGCTATACTAATGGACCTAGCTATATAGTCATTGCCTATGGGAGTGGACCTAAAGCTATACTATAAGAATAGACGTTATAAGTGTTGTGCTATAAGAATGGACTTAACTTGATGCTTTAAAATTGGCTGTAGTGTTTCACTCTAAATATGTACCTAGTTTTCTGCTATACAATTATTCCTAATGTTATGCTATCAAAGTTGACCTAGTGTAAAGTTCTTATAATGTACCTAGTTTGTTTTGCTATAAAATTGGACTTAATGCTTTGCTATACGAATGGACCTAGTTTATTGCTATAAAAATGTAGCCATTGGTTCGCTAGTAAGCTCTGAGTAAGAATACACCTTCTCATACATGTGATTAAGAAGGGATACAACATATGTGTCTGTATGGCTTAGGGTGGAGCTTACTCATACATCTGCTAGAGATCCCAAGCTTGTCTCATATGCATCTGTTTGAGTGAGGGCACAGCTTTGCAAACATATCAGAATATGGTTCCAGTCTAATCTACATTTTATTGAGTAATTGTACAGCTTCTCATTCATCTGATTGTGTACTAGTACTAAGTAGTATTTCGAAAATGGATCCCATGTATATTTGTAATAATGTTCATAGTGGTCTTCTTTAAAGAATGGACCTATTGATATGCGATAAGAATGGACGACTTAGTGTTCTGCTATAAGAATTAGCATAATGATATGCTTTTAGAATGAACCTAGTGTGTTGCTATACTAATGGACCTAGCTATATAGTCATTGGCTATGGGAGTGGACCTAAAGCTATACTATAAGAATGGACTTTCATAGTGTTGTGCTATAAGAATGAACTTAACTTAATGCCTTAAAATTGGCTGTAGTGTTTCACTCTAAATATGTACCTAGTGTTCTGCTATACAATTATTCCTAACGTTATGCTATTAAAATTGACCAAGTGTAAAGTTCTTATAATGTACCTAGTGTTCTGCTATAAAATTGGACTTAATGCTTTGCTATAAGAATGGACCTAGTTTATTGCTATCAAAATGTACCCACTGGTTCGCTATTACGCTCTGAGTAAGAATACACCTTCTCATACATAAGATTAAGAAGGGATATATCATATGTGTCTGTATGGCTTAGGGTGAAGCTTTCTCATACATCTGCTAGAGATCCCAAGCTTGTCTCATATGCATCTGTTTGAGTGAGGGCACAGCTTTGCAAACATATCAGAATATGGTTCCAGTCTAATCTACATTTTATTGAGTAATTGTACAGCTTCTCATTCTTCTGATTTAGTCCTAGTACTTAAAAGTATTTCGAAAATGGATCCCATGTATATTTGTAGTAATGTTCATAGTTGTCTGCTTTAAAGAATGGACCTATTGATATGCAATAAGAATGGACGACTTAGTGTTCTGCTATAAGAATCAGCATAATGGTATGCTTTATGAATGAACCTAGTGTGTTGCTATACTAATGGACCTAGGTAAATAGTCATCGGCTATGGGAATGGACCTAATGCTATGCTATAAGAATGGACTTTCTTAGTGTTGTGCTATAAGAATGGACTTAACTTTATGCTTTAAAATTGGCTGTAGTGTTTCACTCTAAATATGTACCTAGTGTTATGCTATTAAAGTTGACCTAGTGTAAAGTTCTTATAATGTACCTAGTGTTCTGCTATAAAATTGGACTTAATGCTTTGCTATAAGAATGGACCTAGTTTATTGCTATAAAAATGTAGCCATTGTTTCGCTAGTAAGCTCTGAGTAAGAATACACCTTTTCATACATGTGATTTAGAAGGGATACAACATATGTGTCTGTATGGCTTAGGGTGGAGCTTACTCATACATCTGCTAGAGATCCCAAGCTTGTCTCATATGCATCTGTTTGAGTGAGGGCACAGCTTTGCAAACATATCAGAATATGGTTCCAGTCTAATCTAAATTTTATTGAGTAATTGTACAGCTTCTCATTCATCTGATTGTGTACTATAGTACTTAGTAGTATTTCGAAAATGGATCCCATGTATATTTGTAGTAATGTTCATAGTGGTCTTCTTTAAAGAATGGACCTATTTATATGCGATAAGAATGGACGACTTAGTGTTCTGCTATAAGAATAAGCATAATGCTATGCTTTATGAATGAACCTAGTGTGTTGCTATACTAATGGACTTAGAGTAAATAGTCATTGGCTATGGGAATGGACCTAATGCTATGCTATAAGAATGGACTTTCTTAGTGTTGTGCTATAAGAATGGACTTAACTTTATGCTTTAAAATTGGCTGTAGTGTTTCACTGTAAATATGTACCTAGTGTTATGCTATACAATTATTCCTAATGTTATGCTATTAAAGTTGACCTAGTGTTCTGCTATAAAATTGGACTTAATGCTTTGCTATACGAATGGACCTAGTTTATTGCTATAAAAATGTAGCCATTGGTTCGCTAGTAAGCTCTGAGTAAGAATACACCTTCTCATACATGTGATTAAGAAGGGATACAACATATGTGTCTGTATGGCTTAGGGTGGAGCTTACTCATACATCTGCTAGAGATCCCAAGCTTGTCTCATATGCATCTGTTTGAGTGAGGGCACAGCTTTGCAAACATATCAGAATATGGTTCCAGTCTAATCTACATTTTATTGAGTAATTGTACAGCTTCTCATTCATCTGATTGTGTACTAGTACTTAGTAGTATTTCGAAAATGGATCCCATGTATATTTGTAGTAATGTTCATAGTGGTCTTCTTTAAAGAATGGACCTATTGATATGCGATAAGAATGGACGACTTAGTGTTCTGCTATAAGAATTAGCATAATGATATGCTTTTAGAATGAACCTAGTGTGTTGCTATACTAATGGACCTAGCTATATAGTCATTGGTTATGGGAGTGGACCTAAAGCTATACTATACGAATGGACTTTCATAGTGTTGTGCTATAAGATGAACTTAACTTAATGCCTTAAAATTGGCGGTGGTGTTTCACTCTAAATATGTACCTAGTGTTCTGCTATACAATTATTCCTAACGTTATGCTATTAAAATTGACCAAGTGTAAAGTTCTTATAATGTACCTAGTGTTCTGCTATACAATTGGACTTAATGTTTTGCTATAAGAATGGACCTAGTTTATTGCTATCAAAATGTACCCACTGGTTCGCTATTAAGCTCTGAGTAAGAATACACCTTCTCATACATATGAGTAAGAATACACCTTCTCATACATATGATTAAGAAGGGATATATCATATGTGTCTGTATGGCTTAGGGTGAATCTTTCTCATACATCTGCTAGAGATCCCAAGCTTGTCTCATATGCATCTGTTTGAGTAAGGGCACAGCTTTGCAAACATATCAGAATATGGTTCCAGTCTAATCTAAATTTTATTGAGTAATTGTACAGCTTCTCATTCTTCTGATTTAGTCCTAGTACTTAAAAGTATTTCGAAAATGGATCCCATGTATATTTGTAGTAATGTTCATAGTTGTCTGCTTTAAAGAATGGACCTATTGATATGCGATAAGAATGGACGACTTAGTGTTCTGCTATAAGAATCAGCATAATGGTATGCTTTATGAATGAACCTAGTGTGTTGCTATACTAATGGACCTAGGTAAATAGTCATTGGCTATGGGAATGGACCTAATGCTATGCTATAAGAATGGACTTTCTTAGTGTTGTGCTATAAGAATGGACTTAACTTTATGCTTTAAAATTGGCTGTAGTGTTTCACTCTAAATATGTACCTAGTGTTATGCTATACAATTATTCCTAATGTTATGCTATTAAAGTTGACCTAGTGTAAAGTTCTTATAATGTACCTAGTGTCCTGCTATAAAATTGGACTTAATGCTTTGCTATAAGAATGGACCTAGTTTATTGCTATAAAAATGTAGCCATTGTTTCGCTAGTAAGCTCTGAGTAAGAATACACCTTCTCATACATGTGATTAAGAAGGGATACAACATATGTGTCTGTATGGCTTAGGGTGGAGCTTACTCATACATCTGCTAGAGATCCCAAGCTTGTCTCATATGCATCTGTTTGAGTGAGGGCACAGCTTTGCAAACATATCAGAATATGGTTCCAGTCTAATCTACATTTTATTGAGTAATTGTACAGCTTCTCATTCATCTGATTGTGTACTAGTACTTAGTAGTATTTCGAAAATGGATCCCATGTATATTTGTAGTAATGTTCATAGTGGTCTTCTTTAAAGAATGGACCTATTGATATGCGATAAGAATGGACGACTTAGTGTTCTGCTATAAGAATCGGCATAATATTATGCTTGATGAATGAACCTAGTGTGTTGCTATACTAATGGACCTAGGTAAATAGTCATTAGCTATGGGAATGGACCTAATGCTATGCTATAAGAATGGACTTTCTTAGTGTTGTGCTATAAGAATGGACTTAAATTTATGCTTTAAAATTGGCTGTAGTGTTTCACTCTAAATATGTACCTAGTGTTATGCTATACAATTATTCCTAATGTTATGCTATTAAAGTTGACCTAGTGTAAAGTTCTTATAATGTACCTAGTGTTCTGCTATAAAATTGGACTTAATGCTTTGCTATACGAATGGACCTAGTTCATTGCTATAAAAATGTAGCCATTGGTTCGCTAGTAAGCTCTGAGTAAGAATACACCTTCTCATACATGTGTTTAAGAAGGGATACAACATATGTGTCTGTATGGCTTAAGGTGGAGCTTACTCATACATCTGCTAGAGATCCCAAGCTTGTCTCATATGCATCTGTTTGAGTGAGGGCACAGCTTTGCAAACATATCAGAATATGGTTCCTGTCTAATCTACATTTTATTGAGTAATTGTACAGCTTCTCATTCTTCTGATTGTGTACTAGTACTTAAAAGTATTTCGAAAATGGATCCCATGTATATTTGTAGTAATGTTCATAGTTGTCTGCTTTAAAGAATGGACCTATTGATATGCAATAAGAATGGACGACTTAGTGTTCTGCTATAAGAATCAGCATAATGGTATGCTTTATGAATGAACCTAGTGTGTTGCTATACTAATGGACCTAGGTAAATAGTCATTGGCTATGGGAATGGACCTAATGCTATGCTATAAGAATGGACTTTCTTAGTGTTGTGCTATAAGAATGGACTTAACTTTATGCTTTAAAATTGGCTGTAGTGTTTCACTCTAAATATGTACCTAGTGTTATGCTATACAATTATTCCTAATGTTATGCTATTAAAGTTGACCTAGTGTAAAGTTCTTATAATGTACCTAGTGTTCTGCTATAAAATTGGACTTAATGCTTTGCTATAAGAATGGACCTAGTTTATTGCTATAAAAATGTAGCCATTGTTTCGCTAGTAAGCTCTGAGTAAGAATACACCTTCTCATACATGTGATTAAGAAGGGATACAACATATGTGTCTGTATGGCTTAGGGTGGAGCTTACTCATACATCTGCTAGAGATCCAAAGCTTGTCTCATATGCATCTGTTTGAGTGAGGGCACAGCTTTGCAAACATATCAGAATATGGTTCCAGTCTACTCTAAATTTTATTGAGTAATTGTACAGCTTCTCATTCATCTGATTGTGTACTAGTACTTAGTAGTATTTCGAAAATGGATCCCATGTATATTTGTAGTAATGTTCATAGTGGTCTTCTTTAAAGAATGGACCTATTTATATGCGATAAGAATGGACGACTTAGTGTTCTGCTATAAGAATAAGCATAATGCTATGCTTTATGAATGAACCTAGTGTGTTGCTATACTAATGGACTTAGAGTAAATAGTCATTGGCTATGGGAATGGACCTAATGCTATGCTATAAGAATGGACTTTCTTAGTGTTGTGCTATAAGAATGGACTTAACTTTATGCTTTAAAATTGGCTGTAGTGTTTCACTCTAAAAATGTACCTAGTGTTATGCTATACAATTATTCCTAATGTTATGCTATAAAGTTGACCTAATGTTCTGCTATAAAATTGGACTTAATGCTTTGCTATACGAATGAACCTAGTTTATTGCTATAAAAATGTAGCCATTGGTTCGCTAGTAAGCTCTGAGTAAGAATACACCTTCTCATACATGTGATTAAGAAGGGATACAACATATGTGTCTGTATGGCTTAGGGTGGAGCTTACTCATACATCTGCTAGAGATCCCAAGCTTGTCTCATATGCATCTGTTTGAGTGAGGGCACAGCTTTGCAAACATATCAGAATATGGTTCCAGTCTAATCTACATTTTATTGAGTAATTGTACAGCTTCTCATTCATCTGATTGTGTACTAGTACTTAGTAGTATTTCGAAAATGGATCCCATGTATATTTGTAGTAATGTTCATAGTGGTCTTCTTTAAAGAATGGACCTATTGATATGCGATAAGAATGGACGACTTAGTGTTCTGCTATAAGAATTAGCATAATGATATGCTTTTAGAATGAACCTAGTGTGTTGCTATACTAATGGACCTAGCTATATAGGCATTGGCTATGGGAGTGGACCTAAAGCTATACTATAAGAATGGACTTTCATAGTGTTGTGCTATAAGAATGAACTTAACTTAATGCCTTAAAATTGGCGGTAGTGTTTCACTCTAAATATGTACCTAGTGTTCTGCTATACAATTATTCCTAACGTTATGCTATTAAAATTGACCAAGTGTAAAGTTCTTATAATGCACCTAGTGTTCTGCTATAAAATTGGACTTAATGCTTTGCTTTAAGAATGGACCTAGTTTATTGCTATCAAAATGTACCCACTGGTTCGCTATTAAGCTCTGAGTAAGAATACACCTTCTCATACATATGATTAAGAAGGGATATATCATATGTGTCTGTATGGCTTAGGGTGAAGCTTTCTCATACATCTGCTAGAGATCCCAAGCTTGTCTCATATGCATCTGTTTGAGTGAGGGCACAGCTTTGCAAACATATCAGAATATGGTTCCAGTCTAATCTACATTTTATTGAGTAATTGTACAGCTTCTCATTCTTCTGATTTAGTCCTAGTACTTAAAAGTATTTCGAAAATGGATCCCATGTATATTTGTAGTAATGTTCATAGTTGTCTGCTTTAAAGAATGGACCTATTGATATGCGATAAGAATGGACAACTTAGTGTTCTGCTATAAGAATCAGCATAATGGTATGCTTTATGAATGAACCTAGTGTGTTGCTATACTAATGGACCTAGGTAAATAGTCATTGGCTATGGGAATGGACCTAATGCTATGCTATAAGAATGGACTTTCTTAGTGTTGTGCTATAAGAATGGACTTAACTTTATGCTTTAAAATTGGCTGTCGTGTTTCACTCTAAATATGTACCTAGTGTTATGCTATACAATTATTCCTAATGTTATGCTATTAAAGTTGACCTAGTGTAAAGTTCTTATAACGTACCTAGTGTTCTGCTATAAAATTGGACTTAATGCTTTGCTATAAGAATGGACCTAGTTTATTGCTATAAAAATGTAGCCATTGTTTCGCTAGTAAGCTCTGAGTAAGAATACACCTTCTCATACATGTGATTAAGAAGGGATACAACATATGTGTCTGTATGGCTTAGGGTGGAGCTTACTCATACATCTGCTAGAGATCCCAAGCTTGTCTCATATGCATCTGTTTGAGTGAGGGCACAGCTTTGCAAACATATCAGAATATGGTTCCAGTCTAATCTAAATTTTATTGAGTAATTGTACAGCTTCTCATTCATCTGATTGTGTACTAGTACTTAGTAGTATTTCGAAAATGGATCCCATGTATATTTGTAGTAATGTTCATAGTGGTCTTCTTTAAAGAATGGACCTATTTATATGCGATAAGAATGGACGACTTAGTGTTCTGCTATAAGAATAAGCATAATGCTATGCTTTATGAATGAACCTAGTGTGTTGCTATACTAATGGACTTAGAGTAAATAGTCATTGGCTATGGGAATGGACCTAATGCTATGCTATAAGAATGGACTTTCTTAGTGTTGTGCTATAAGAATGGACTTAACTTTATGCTTTAAAATTGGCTGTAGTGTTTCACTCTAAATATGTACCTAGTGTTATGCTATACAATTATTCCTAATGTTATGCTATTAAAGTTGACCTAGTGTTCTGCTATAAAATTGGACTTAATGCTTTGCTATACGAATGGACCTAGTTTATTGCTATAAAAATGTAGCCATTGGTTCGCTAGTAAGCTCTGAGTAAGAATACACCTTCTCATACATGTGATTAAGAAGGGATACAACATATGTGTCTGTATGGCTTAGGGTGGAGCTTACTCATACATCTGCTAGAGATCCCAAGCTTGTCTCATATGCATCTGTTTGAGTGAGGGCACAGCTTTGCAAACATATCAGAATATGCTTCCAGTCTAATCTAAATTTTATTGAGTAATTGTACAGCTTCTCATTCATCTGATTGTGTACTAGTACTTAGTAGTATTTCGAAAATGGATCCCATGTATATTTGTAGTAATGTTCATAGTGGTCTTCTTTAAAGAATGGACCTATTGATATGCGATAAGAATGGACGACTTAGTGTTCTGCTATAAGAATTAGCATAATGATATGCTTTTAGAATGAACCTAGTGTGTTGCTATACTAATGGACCTAGCTATATAGTCATTGGCTATGGGAGTGGACCTAAAGCTATACTATACGAATGGACTTTCATAGTGTTGTGCTATAAGAATGAACTTAACTTAATGCCTTAAAATTGGCGGTAGTGTTTCACTCTAAATATGTACCTAGTGTTCTGCTATACAATTATTCCTAACGTTATGCTATTAAAATTGACCAAGTGTAAAGTTCTTATAATGTACCTAGTGTTCTGCTATACAATTGGACTTAATGTTTTGCTATAAGAATGGACCTAGTTTATTGCTATCAAAATGTACCCACTGGTTCGCTATTAAGCTCTGAGTAAGAATACACCTTCTCATACATATGAGTAAGAATACACCTTCTCATACATATGATTAAGAAGGGATATATCATATGTGTCTGTATGGCTTAGGGTGAATCTTTCTCATACATCTGCTAGAGATCCCAAGCTTGTCTCATATGCATCTGTTTGAGTGAGGGCACAGCTTTGCAAACATATCAGAATATTGTTCCAGTCTAATCTACATTTTATTGAGTAATTGTACAGCTTCTCATTCTTCTGATTTAGTCCTAGTACTTAAAAGTATTTCGAAAATGGATCCCATGTATATTTGTAGTAATGTTCATAGTTGTCTGCTTTAAAGAATGGACCTATTGATATGCGATAAGAATGGACGACTTAGTGTTCTGCTATAAGAATCAGCATAATGGTATGCTTTATGAATGAACCTAGTGTGTTGCTATACTAATGGACCTAGGTAAATAGTCATTGGCTATGGGAATGGACCTAATGCTATGCTATAAGAATGGACTTTCTTAGTGTTGTGCTATAAGAATGGACTTAACTTTATGCTTTAAAATTGGCTGTAGTGTTTCACTCTAAATATGTACCTAGTGTTATGCTATACAATTATTCCTAATGTTATGCTATTAAAGTTGACCTAGTGTAAAGTTCTTATAATGTACCTAGTGTCCTGCTATAAAATTGGACTTAATGCTTTGCTATAAGAATGGACCTAGTTTATTGCTATAAAAATGTAGCCATTGTTTCGCTAGTAAGCTCTGAGTAAGAATACACCTTCTCATACATGTGATTAAGAAGGGATACAACATATGTGTCTGTATGGCTTAGGGTGGAGCTTACTCATACATCTGCTAGAGATCCCAAGCTTGTCTCATATGCATCTGTTTGAGTGAGGGCACAGCTTTGCAAACATATCAGAATATGGTTCCAGTCTAATCTACATTTTATTGAGTAATTGTACAGCTTCTCATTCATCTGATTGTGTACTAGTATTTAGTAGTATTTCGAAAATGGATCCCATGTATATTTGTAGTAATGTTCATAGTGGTCTTCTTTAAAGAATGGACCTATTGATATGCGATAAGAATGGACGACTTAGTGTTCTGCTATAAGAATCAGCATAATATTATGCTTTATGAATGAACCTAGTGTGTTGCTATACTAATGGACCTAGGTAAATAGTCATTAGCTATGGGAATGGACCTAATGCTATGCTATAAGAATGGACTTTCTTAGTGTTGTGCTATAAGAATGGACTTAAATTTATGCTTTAAAATTGGCTGTAGTGTTTCACTCTAAATATGTACCTAGTGTTATGCTATACAATTATTCCTAATGTTATGCTATTAAAGTTGACCTAGTGTAAAGTTCTTATAATGTACCTAGTGTTCTGCTATAAAATTGGACTTAATGCTTTGCTATACGAATGGACCTAGTTCATTGCTATAAAAATGTAGCCATTGGTTCGCTAGTAAGCTCTGAGTAAGAATACACCTTCTCATACATGTGTTTAAGAAGGGATACAACATATGTGTCTGTATGGCTTAGGGTGGAGCTTACTCATACATCTGCTAGAGATCCCAAGCTTGTCTCATATGCATCTGTATGAGTGAGGGCACAGCTTTGCAAACATATCAGAATATGGTTCCTGTCTAATATACATTTTATTGAGTAATTGTACAGCTTCTCATTCATCTGATTGTGTACTAGTACTTAGTAGTATTTCGAAAATGGATCCCATGTATATTTGTAGTAATGTTCATAGTGGTCTTCTTTAAAGAATGGACCTATTGATATGCGATAAGAATGGACGACTTAGTGTTCTGCTATAATAATTAGCATAATGATATGCTTTTAGAATGAACCTAGTGTGTTGCTATACTAATGGACCTAGCTATATAGGCATTGGCTATGGGAGTGGACCTAAAGCTATACTATAAGAATGGACTTTCATAGTGTTGTGCTATAAGAATGAACTTAACTTAATGCCTTAAAATTGGCGGTAGTGTTTCACTCTAAATATGTACCTAGTGTTCTGCTATACAATTATTCCTAACGTTATGCTATTAAAATTGACCAAGTGTAAAGTTCTTATAATGCACCTAGTGTTCTGCTATAAAATTGGACTTAATGCTTTGCTTTAAGAATGGACCTAGTTTATTGCTATCAAAATGTACCCACTGGTTCGCTATTAAGCTCTGAGTAAGAATACACCTTCTCATACATATGATTAAGAAGGGATATATCATATGTGTCTGTATGGCTTAGGGTGAAGCTTTCTCATACATCTGCTAGAGATCCCAAGCTTGTCTCATATGCATCTGTTTGAGTGAGGGCACAGCTTTGCAAACATATCAGAATATGGTTCCAGTCTAATCTACATTTTATTGAGTAATTGTACAGCTTCTCATTCATCTGATTGTGTACTAGTACTTAGTAGTATTTCGAAAATGGATCCCATGTATATTTGTAGTAATGTTCATAGTGGTCTTCTTTAAAGAATGGACCTATTGATATGCGATAAGAATGGACGACTTAGTGTTCTGCTATAAGAATTAGCATAATGATATGCTTTTAGAATGAACCTAGTGTGTTGCTATACTAATGGACCTAGCTATATAGTCATTGGCTATGGGAGTGGACCTAAAGCTATACTATAAGAATGGACTTTCATAGTGTTGTGCTATAAGAATGAACTTAACTTAATGCCTTAAAATTGGCTGTAGTGTTTCACTCTAAATATGTACCTAGTGTTCTGCTATACAATTATTCCTAACGTTATGCTATTAAAATTGACCAAGTGTAAAGTTCTTATAATGTACCTAGTGTTCTGCTATAAAATTGGACTTAATGCTTTGCTATAAGAATGGACCTAGTTTATTGCTATCAAAATGTACCCACTGGTTCGCTATTAAGCTCTGAGTAAGAATACACCTTCTCATACACATGATTAAGAAGGGATATATCATATGTGTCTGTATGGCTTAGGGTGAAGCTTTCTCATACATCTGCTAGAGATCCCAAGCTTGTCTCATATGCATCTGTTTGAGTATGGGCACAGCTTTGCAAACATATCAGAATATGTTTCCAGTCTAATCTACATTTTATTGAGTAATTGTACAGTTTCTGATTCATCTGATATAGTCCTAGTACTTAAAAGTATTTCGAAAATGGATCCCATGTATATTTGTAGTAATGTTCATAGTTGTCTGCTTTAAAGAATGGACCTATTGATATGCGATAAGAATGGACGACTTAGTGTTCTGCTATAAGAATCAGCATAATGGTATGCTTTATGAATGAACCTAGTGTGTTGCTATACTAATGGACCTAGGTAAATAGTCATTGGCTATGGGAATGGACCTAATGCTATGCTATAAGAATGGACTTTCTTAGTGTTGTGCTATAAGAATGGACTTAACTTTATGCTTTAAAATTGGCTGTAGTGTTTCACTCTAAATATGTACCTAGTGTTATGCTATACAATTATTCCTAATGTTATGCTATTAAAGTTGACCTAGTGTAAAGTTCTTATAACGTACCTAGTGTTCTGCTATAAAATTGGACTTAATGCTTTGCTATAAGAATGGACCTAGTTTATTGCTATAAAAATGTAGCCATTGTTTCGCTAGTAAGCTCTGAGTAAGAATACACCTTCTCATACATGTGATTAAGAAGGGATACAACATATGTGTCTGTATGGCTTAGGGTGGAGCTTACTCATACATCTGCTAGAGATCCCAAGCTTGTCTCATATGCATCTGTTTGAGTGAGGGCACAGCTTTGCAAACATATCAGAATATGGTTCCAGTCTAATCTAAATTTTATTGAGTAATTGTACAGCTTCTCATTCATCTGATTGTGTACTAGTACTTAGTAGTATTTCGAAAATGGATCCCATGTATATTTGTAGTAATGTTCATAGTGGTCTTCTTTAAAGAATGGACCTATTGATATGCGATAAGAATGGACGACTTAGTGTTCTGCTATAAGAATAAGCATAATGCTATGCTTTATGAATGAACCTAGTGTGTTGCTATACTAATGGACTTAGAGTAAATAGTCATTGGCTATGGGAATGGACCTAATGCTATGCTATAAGAATGGACTTTCTTAGTGTTGTGCTATAAGAATGGGGAATGGACCTAATGCTATGCTATAAGAATGGACTTTCTTAGTGTTGTGCTATAAGAATGGACTTAACTTTATGCTTTAAAATTGGCTGTAGTGTTTCACTCTAAATATGTACCTAGTGTTATGCTATACAATTATTCCTAATGTTATGCTATTAAAGTTGACCTAGTGTTCTGCTATAAAATTGGACTTAATGCTTTGCTATACGAATGGACCTAGTTTATTGCTATATAAATGTAGCCATTGGTTCGCTAGTAAGCTCTGAGTAAGAATACACCTTCTCATACATGTGATTAAGAAGGGATACAACATATGTGTCTGTATGGCTTAGGGTGGAGCTTACTCATACATCTGCTAGAGATCCCAAGCTTGTCTCATATGCATCTGTTTGAGTGAGGGCACAGCTTTGCAAACATATCAGAATATGGTTCCAGTCTAATCTACATTTTATTGAGTAATTGTACAGCTTCTCATTCATCTGATTGTGTACTAGTACTTAGTAGTATTTCGAAAATGGATCCCATGTATATTTGTAGTAATGTTCATAGTGGTCTTCTTTAAAGAATGGACCTATTGATATGCGATAAGAATGGACGACTTAGTGTTCTGCTATAAGAATTAGCATAATGATATGCTTTTAGAATGAACCTAGTGTGTTGCTATACTAATGGACCTAGCTATATAGTCATTGGCTATGGGAGTGGACCTAAAGCTATACTATACGAATGGACTTTCATAGTGTTGTGCTATAAGAATGAACTTAACTTAATGCCTTAAAATTGGCGGTAGTGTTTCACTCTAAATATGTACCTAGTGTTCTGCTATACAATTATTCCTAACGTTATGCTATTAAAATTGACCAAGTGTAAAGTTCTTATAATGTACCTAGTGTTCTGCTATACAATTGGACTTAATGTTTTGCTATAAGAATAGACCTAGTTTATTGCTATCAAAATGTACCCACTGGTTCGCTATTAAGCTCTGAGTAAGAATACACCTTCTCATACATATGAGTAAGAATACACCTTCTCATACATATGATTAAGAAGGGATATATCATATGTGTCTGTATGGCTTAGGGTGAATCTTTCTCATACATCTGCTAGAGATCCCAAGCTTGTCTCATATGCATCTGTTTGAGTGAGGGCACAGCTTTGCAAACATATCAGAATATTGTTCCAGTCTCATCTACATTTTATTGAGTAATTGTACAGCTTCTCATTCTTCTGATTTAGTCCTAGTACTTAAAAGTATTTCGAAAATGGATCCCATGTATATTTGTAGTAATGTTCATAGTTGTCTGCTTTAAAGAATGGACCTATTGATATGCGATAAGAATGGACGACTTAGTGTTCTGCTATAAGAATCAGCATAATGGTATGCTTTATGAATGAACCTAGTGTGTTGCTATACTAATGGACCTAGGTAAATAGTCATTGGCTATGGGAATGGACCTAATGCTATGCTATAAGAATGGACTTTTTTAGTGTTGTGCTATAAGAATGGACTTAACTTTATGCTTTAAAATTGGCTGTAGTGTTTCACTCTAAATATGTACCTAGTGTTATGCTATACAATTATTCCTAATGTTATGCTATTAAAGTTGACCTAGTGTAAAGTTCTTATAATGTACCTAGTGTCCTGCTATAAAATTGGACTTAATGCTTTGCTATAAGAATGGACCTAGTTTATTGCTATAAAAATGTAGCCATTGTTTCGCTAGTAAGCTCTGAGTAAGAATACACCTTCTCATACATGTGATTAAGAAGGGATACAACATATGTGTCTGTATGGCTTAGGGTGGAGCTTACTCATACATCTGCTAGAGATCCCAAGCTTGTCTCATATGCATCTGTTTGAGTGAGGGCACAGCTTTGCAAACATATCAGAATATGGTTCCAGTCTAATCTACATTTTATTGAGTAATTGTACAGCTTCTCATTCATCTGATTGTGTACTAGTACTTAGTAGTATTTCGAAAATGGATCCCATGTATATTTGTAGTAATGTTCATAGTGGTCTTCTTTAAAGAATGGACCTATTGATATGCGATAAGAATGGACGACTTAGTGTTCTGCTATAAGAATAAGCATAATGCTATGCTTTATGAATGAACCTAGTGTGTTGCTATACTAATGGACTTAGAGTAAATAGTCATTGGCTATGGGAATGGACCTAATGCTATGCTATAAGAATGGACTTTCTTAGTGTTGTGCTATAAGAATGGGGAATGGACCTAATGCTATGCTATAAGAAAGGACTTTCTTAGTGTTGTGCTATAAGAATGGACTTAACTTTATGCTTTAAAATTGGCTGTAGTGTTTCACTCTAAATATGTACCTAGTGTTATGCTATACAATTATTCCTAATGTTATGCTATTAAAGTTGACCTAGTGTTCTGCTATAAAATTGGACTTAATGCTTTGCTATACGAATGGACCTAGTTTATTGCTATATAAATGTAGCCATTGGTTCGCTAGTAAGCTCTGAGTAAGAATACACCTTCTCATACATGTGATTAAGAAGGGATACAACATATGTGTCTGTATGGCTTAGGGTGGAGCTTACTCATACATCTGCTAGAGATCCCAAGCTTGTCTCATATGCATCTGTTTGAGTGAGGGCACAGCTTTGCAAACATATCAGAATATGGTTCCAGTCTAATCTACATTTTATTGAGTAATTGTACAGCTTCTCATTCATCTGATTGTGTACTAGTACTTAGTAGTATTTCGAAAATGGATCCCATGTATATTTGTAGTAATGTTCATAGTGGTCTTCTTTAAAGAATGGACCTATTGATATGCGATAAGAATGGACGACTTAGTGTTCTGCTATAAGAATTAGCATAATGATATGCTTTTAGAATGAACCTAGTGTGTTGCTATACTAATGGACCTAGCTATATAGTCATTGGCTATGGGAGTGGACCTAAAGCTATACTATACGAATGGACTTTCATAGTGTTGTGCTATAAGAATGAACTTAACTTAATGCCTTAAAATTGGCGGTAGTGTTTCACTCTAAATATGTACCTAGTGTTCTGCTATACAATTATTCCTAACGTTATGCTATTAAAATTGACCAAGTGTAAAGTTCTTATAATGTACCTAGTGTTCTGCTATACAATTGGACTTAATGTTTTGCTATAAGAATAGACCTAGTTTATTGCTATCAAAATGTACCCACTGGTTCGCTATTAAGCTCTGAGTAAGAATACACCTTCTCATACATATGAGTAAGAATACACCTTCTCATACATATGATTAAGAAGGGATATATCATATGTGTCTGTATGGCTTAGGGTGAATCTTTCTCATACATCTGCTAGAGATCCCAAGCTTGTCTCATATGCATCTGTTTGAGTGAGGGCACAGCTTTGCAAACATATCAGAATATTGTTCCAGTCTCATCTACATTTTATTGAGTAATTGTACAGCTTCTCATTCTTCTGATTTAGTCCTAGTACTTAAAAGTATTTCGAAAATGGATCCCATGTATATTTGTAGTAATGTTCATAGTTGTCTGCTTTAAAGAATGGACCTATTGATATGCGATAAGAATGGACGACTTAGTGTTCTGCTATAAGAATCAGCATAATGGTATGCTTTATGAATGAACCTAGTGTGTTGCTATACTAATGGACCTAGGTAAATAGTCATTGGCTATGGGAATGGACCTAATGCTATGCTATAAGAATGGACTTTTTTAGTGTTGTGCTATAAGAATGGACTTAACTTTATGCTTTAAAATTGGCTGTAGTGTTTCACTCTAAATATGTACCTAGTGTTATGCTATACAATTATTCCTAATGTTATGCTATTAAAGTTGACCTAGTGTAAAGTTCTTATAATGTACCTAGTGTCCTGCTATAAAATTGGACTTAATGCTTTGCTATAAGAATGGACCTAGTTTATTGCTATAAAAATGTAGCCATTGTTTCGCTAGTAAGCTCTGAGTAAGAATACACCTTCTCATACATGTGATTAAGAAGGGATACAACATATGTGTCTGTATGGCTTAGGGTGGAGCTTACTCATACATCTGCTAGAGATCCCAAGCTTGTCTCATATGCATCTGTTTGAGTGAGGGCACAGCTTTGCAAACATATCAGAATATGGTTCCAGTCTAATCTACATTTTATTGAGTAATTGTACAGCTTCTCATTCATCTGATTGTGTACTAGTACTTAGTAGTATTTCGAAAATGGATCCCATGTATATTTGTAGTAATGTTCATAGTGGTCTTCTTTAAAGAATGGACCTATTGATATGCGATAAGAATGGACGACTTAGTGTTCTGCTATAAGAATCAGCATAATATTATGCTTTATGAATGAACCTAGTGTGTTGCTATACTAATGGACCTAGGTAAATAGTCATTAGCTATGGGAATGGACCTAATGCTATGCTATAAGAATGGACTTTCTTAGTGTTGTGCTATAAGAATGGACTTAAATTTATGCTTTAAAATTGGCTGTAGTGTTTCACTCTAAATATGTACCTAGTGTTATGCTATACAATTATTCCTAATGTTATGCTATTAAAGTTGACCTAGTGTAAAGTTCTTATAATGTACCTAGTGTTCTGCTATAAAATTGGACTTAATGCTTTGCTATACGAATGGACCTAGTTCATTGCTATAAAAATGTAGCCATTGGTTCGCTAGTAAGCTCTGAGTAAGAATACACCTTCTCATACATGTGTTTAAGAAGGGATACAACATATGTGTCTGTATGGCTTAGGGTGGAGCTTACTCATACATCTGCTAGAGATCCCAAGCTTGTCTCATATGCATCTGTATGAGTGAGGGCACAGCTTTGCAAACATATCAGAATATGGTTCCTGTCTAATATACATTTTATTGAGTAATTGTACAGCTTCTCATTCATCTGATTGTGTACTAGTACTTAGTAGTATTTCGAAAATGGATCCCATGTATATTTGTAGTAATGTTCATAGTGGTCTTCTTTAAAGAATGGACCTATTGATATGCGATAAGAATGGACGACTTAGTGTTCTGCTATAAGAATTAGCATAATGATATGCTTTTAGAATGAACCTAGTGTGTTGCTATACTAATGGACCTAGCTATATAGGCATTGGCTATGGGAGTGGACCTAAAGCTATACTATAAGAATGGACTTTCATAGTGTTGTGCTATAAGAATGAACTTAACTTAATGCCTTAAAATTGGCGGTAGTGTTTCACTCTAAATATGTACCTAGTGTTCTGCTATACAATTATTCCTAACGTTATGCTATTAAAATTGACCAAGTGTAAAGTTCTTATAATGCACCTAGTGTTCTGCTATAAAATTGGACTTAATGCTTTGCTTTAAGAATGGACCTAGTTTATTGCTATCAAAATGTACCCACTGGTTCGCTATTAAGCTCTGAGTAAGAATACACCTTCTCATACATATGATTAAGAAGGGATATATCATATGTGTCTGTATGGCTTAGGGTGAAGCTTTCTCATACATCTGCTAGAGATCCCAAGCTTGTCTCATATGCATCTGTTTGAGTGAGGGCACAGCTTTGCAAACATATCAGAATATGGTTCCAGTCTAATCTACATTTTATTGAGTAATTGTACAGCTTCTCATTCTTCTGATTTAGTCCTAGTACTTAAAAGTATTTCGAAAATGGATCCCATGTATATTTGTAGTAATGTTCATAGTTGTCTGCTTTAAAGAATGGACCTATTGATATGCGATAAGAATGGACGACTTAGTGTTCTGCTATAAGAATCAGCATAATGGTATGCTTTATGAATGAACCTAGTGTGTTGCTATACTAATGGACCTAGGTAAATAGTCATTGGCTATGGGAATGGACCTAATGCTATGCTATAAGAATGGACTTTCTTAGTGTTGTGCTATAAGAATGGACTTAACTTTATGCTTTAAAATTGGCTGTAGTGTTTCACTCTAAATATGTACCTAGTGTTATGCTATACAATTATTCCTAATGTTATGCTATTAAAGTTGACCTAGTGTAAAGTTCTTATCATGTACCTAGTGTTCTGCTATAAAATTGGACTTAATGCTTTGCTATAAGAATGGACCTAGTTTATTGCTATAAAAATGTAGCCATTGTTTCGCTAGTAAGCTCTGAGTAAGAATACACCTTCTCATACATGTGATTAAGAAGGGATACAACATATGTGTCTGTATGGCTTAGGGTGGAGCTTACTCATACATCTGCTAGAGATCCCAAGCTTGTCTCATATGCATCTGTTTGAGTGAGGGCACAGCTTTGCAAACATATCAGAATATTGTTCCAGTCTAATCTAAATTTTATTGAGTAATTGTACAGCTTCTCATTCATCTGATTGTGTACTAGTACTTAGTAGTATTTCGAAAATGGATCCCATGTATATTTGTAGTAATGTTCATAGTGGTCTTCTTTAAAGAATGGACCTATTGATATGCGATAAGAATGGACGACTTAGTGTTCTGCTATAAGAATAAGCATAATGCTATGCTTTATGAATGAACCTAGTGTGTTGCTATACTAATGGACTTAGAGTAAATAGTCATTGGCTATGGGAATGGACCTAATGCTATGCTATAAGAATGGACTTTCTTAGTGTTGTGCTATAAGAATGGACTTAACTTTATGCTTTAAAATTGGCTGTAGTGTTTCACTCTAAATATGTACCTAGTGTTATGCTATACAATTATTCCTAATGTTATGCTATTAAAGTTGACCTAGTGTTCTGCTATAAAATTGGACTTAATGCTTTGCTATACGAATGGACCTAGTTTATTGCTATAAAAATGTAGCCATTGGTTCGCTAGTAAACTCTGAGTAAGAATACACCTTCTCATACATGTGATTAAGAAGGGATACAACATATGTGTCTGTATGGCTTAGGGTGGAGCTTACTCATACATCTGCTAGAGATCCCAAGCTTGTCTCATATGCATCTGTTTGAGTGAGGGCACAGCTTTGCAAACATATCAGAATATGGTTCCAGTCTAATCTATATTTTATTGAGTAATTGTACAGCTTCTCATTCATCTTATTGTGTACTAGTACTTAGTAGTATTTCGAAAATGGATACCATGTATATTTGTAGTAATGTTCATAGTGGTCTTCTTTAAAGAATGGACCTATTGATATGCGATAAGAATGGACGACTTAGTGTTCTGCTATAAGAATTAGCATAATGATATGCTTTTAGAATGAACCTAGTGTGTTGCTATACTAATGGACCTAGCTATATAGTCATTGGCTATGGGAGTGGACCTAAAGCTATACTATAAGAATGGACTTTCATAGTGTTGTGCTATAAGAATGAATTTAACTTAATGCCTTAAAATTGGCGGTAGTGTTTCCACTCTAAATATGTACCTAGTGTTCTGCTATACAATTATTCCTAACGTTATGCTATTAAAATTGACCAAGTGTAAAGTTCTTATAATGTACCTAGTGTTCTGCTATACAATTGGACTTAATGTTTTGCTATAAGAATGGACCTAGTTTATTGCTATCAAAATGTACCCACTGGTTCGCTATTAAGCTCTGAGTAAGAATACACCTTCTCATACATATGATTAAGAAGGGATACAACATATGTGGCTTAGGCGGGAGCTTACTCATACATCTGCTAGAGATCCCAAGCTTGTCTCATATGCATCTGTTTGAGTAAGGGCACAGCTTTGCAAACATATCAGAATATGGTTCCAGTCTAATCTACATTTTATTGAGTAATTGTACAGCTTCTCATTCTTCTGATTTAGTCCTAGTACTTAAAAGTATTTCGAAAATGGATCCCATGTATATTTGTAGTAATGTTCATAGTTGTCTGCTTTAAAGAATGGACCTATTGATATGCGATAAGAATGGACGACTTAGTGTTCTGCTATAAGAATCAGCATAATGGTATGCTTTATGAATGAACCTAGTGTGTTGCTATACTAATGGACCTAGGTAAATAGTCATTGGCTATGGGAGTGGACCTAAAGCTATACTATAAGAATGGACTTTCATAGTGTTGTGCTATAAGAATGAACTTAACTTTATGCTTTAAAATTGGCTGTAGTGTTTCACTCTAAATATGTACCTAGTGTTATGCTATACAATTATTCCTAATGTTATGCTATTAAAGTTGACCTAGTGTAAAGTTCTTATAATGTACCTAGTGTTCTGCTATAAAATTGGACTTAATGCTTTGCTATACGAATGGACCTAGTTTATTGCTATAAAAATGTAGCCATTGGTTCGCTAGTAAGCTCTGAGTAAGAATACACCTTCTCATACATGTGTTTAAGAAGGGATACAACATATGTGTCTGTATGGCTTAGGGTGGAGCTTACTCATACATCTGCTAGAGATCCCAAGCTTGTCTCATATGCATCTGTTTGAGTGAGGGCACAGCTTTGCAAACATATCAGAATATGGTTCCAGTCTAATCTACATTTTATTGAGTAATTGTACAGCTTCTCATCATCTGATTGTGTACTAGTACTTAGTAGTATTTCGAAAATGGATCCCATGTATATTTGTAGTAATGTTCATAGTGGTCTTCTTTAAAGAATGGACCTATTGATATGCGATAAGAATGGACGACTTAGTGTTCTGCTATAAGAATTAGCCTAATGATATGCTTTTAGAATGAACCTAGTGTGTTGCTATACTAATGGACCTAGCTATATAGGCATTGGCTATGGGAGTGGACCTAAAGCTATACTATAAGAATGGACTTTCATAGTGTTGTGCTATAAGAATGAACTTAACTTAATGCCTTAAAATTGGCGGTAGTGTTTCACTCTAAATATGTACCTAGTGTTCTGCTATACAATTATTCCTAACGTTATGCTATTAAAATTGACCAAGTGTAAAGTTCTTATAATGCACCTAGTGTTCTGCTTTAAAATTGGATTTAATGCTTTGCTATAAGAATGGACCTAGTTTATTGCTATCAAAATGTACCCACTGGTTCGCTATTAAGCTCTGAGTAAGAATACACCTTCTCATACATATGAGTAAGAATACACCTTCTCATACATATGATTAAGAAGGGATATATCATATGTGTCTGTATGGCTTAGGGTGAAGCTTTCTCATACATCTGCTAGAGATCCCAAGCTTGTCTCATATGCATCTGTTTGAGTGAGGGCACAGCTTTGCAAACATATCAGAATATGGTTCCAGTCTAATCTACATTTTATTGAGAAATTGTACAGCTTCTCATTCTTCTGATTTAGTCCTAGTACTTAAAAGTATTTCGAAAATGGATCCCATGTATATTTGTAGTAATGTTCATAGTTGTCTGCTTTAAAGAATGGACCTATTGATATGCGATAAGAATGGACGACTTAGTGTTCTGCTATAAGAATCAGCATAATGGTATGCTTTATGAATGAACCTAGTGTGTTGCTATACTAATGGACCTAGGTAAATAGTCATTGGCTATGGGAATGGACCTAATGCTATGCTATAAGAATGGACTTTCTTAGTGTTGTGCTATAAGAATGGACTTAACTTGATGCTTTAAAATTGGCTGTAGTGTTTCACTCTAAATATGTACCTAGTGTTATGCTATACAATTATTCCTAATGTTATGCTATTAAAGTTGACCTAGTGTAAAGTTCTTATAATGTACCTAGTGTTCTGCTATAAAATTGGACTACATGCTTTGCTATACGAATGGACCTAGTTTATTGCTATAAAAATGTAGCCATTGGTTCGCTAGTAAGCTCTGAGTAAGAATACAC
This sequence comes from Mytilus galloprovincialis, assembly GCA_037788925.1. Classification (NCBI taxonomy): domain Eukaryota; kingdom Metazoa; phylum Mollusca; class Bivalvia; order Mytilida; family Mytilidae; genus Mytilus; species Mytilus galloprovincialis. Next base: position 55,628,850 of record CM075342.1, read on the forward strand.
CTTCTCATACATGTGATTAAGAAGGGATACAACATATGTGTCTGTATGGCTTAGGGTGGAGCTTACTCATACATCTGCTAGAGATCTTAAGCTTGTCTCATATGCATCTGTTTGAGTGAGGGCACAGCTTTACAAACATATCAGAATATGGTTCCAATCTAATCTACATTTTATTGAGTAATTGTACAGCTTCTCATTCATCTGATTGTGTACTAGTACTTAGTAGTATTTCGAAAATGGATCCCATGTATATTTGTAGTAATGTTCATATTGGTCTTCTTTAAAGAATGGACCTATTGATATGCGATCAGAATGGACGACTTAGTGTTCTGCTATAAGATTTAGCATAATGATATGCTTTTAGAATGAACCTAGTGTGTTGCTATACTAATGGACCTAGCTATGTAGTCATTGGCTATGGGAGTGGACCTAAAGCTATACTATAAGAATGGACTTTCATAGTGTTGTGCTATAAGAATGAACTTAACTTAATGCCTTTAAATTGGCGGTAGTCTTTCACTCTAAATATGTACCTAGTGTTCTGCTATACAATTATTCCTAACGTTATGCTATTAAAATTGACCAAGTGTAAAGTTCTTATAATGTACCTAGTGTTCTGCTATAAAATTGGACTTAATGCTTTGCTATAAGAATGGACCTAGTTTATTGCTATAAAAATGTAGCCATTGTTTCGCTATTAAGCTCTGAGTAAGAATACACCTTCTCATACATGTGATTAAGAAGGGATACAACATATGTGTCTGTATGGCTTAGGGTGGAGCTTACTCATACATCTGCTAGAGATCCCAAGCTTGTCTCATATGCATCTGTTTGAGTGAGGGCACAGCTTTGCAAACATATCAGAATATGGTTCCAGTCTAATCTACATTTTATTGAGTAATTGTACAGCTTCTCATTCATCTGATTGTGTACTAGTACTTAGTGGTATTTCGAAAATGGATCCCATGTATATTTGTAGTAATGTTCATATTGGTCTTCTTTAAAGAATGGACCTATTGATATGCAATAAGAATGGACGACTTAGTGTTCTGCTATAAGAATCAGCATAATGGTATGCTTTATGAATGAACCTAGTGTGTTGCTATACTAATGGACCTAGGTAAATAGTCATTGGCTATGGGAATGGACCTAATGCTATGCTATAAGAATGGACTTTCTTAGTGTTGTGTTATAAGAATGGACTTTCTTAGTGTTGTGCTATAAGAATGGACTTAACTTTATGCTTTAAAATTGGCTGTAGTGTTTCACTCTTAATATGTACCTAGTGTTCTGCTATACAATTATTCCTAATGTTATGCTATTAAAGTTGACCTATTGTAAAGTTCTTATAATGCACCTAGTGTTCTGCTTTAAAATTGGACTTAATGCTTTGCTATAAGAATGGACCTAGTTTATTGCTATTAAAAAAAAAACCCATTGCTTCGCTATTAAGCTTAGAGAAATACACATCTTCTCATACATGTGTTTAAAAAGGGATACATCATATGTGTCTGTATAGCTTAAGGTGAAGATTTCTCATACATCTGCTAGAGATCCCAAGCTTGTCTCATATGCATCTGTTTGAGTAAGGGCAGAGCTTTGCAAAAATATCAGAATATGGTTCCAGTCTAAACTACATTTTATTGAGTAATTGTACAGCTTCTCATTCATCTGATTTAGTCCTAGTACTTAAAGTATTTCGACAATGGGTCCCATGTATATTTGTCGTAATGTTCATAGTGGTCTGCTTTAAAGAATGGACCTATTGATATGCGATAAGAATGGACGACTTAGTGTTCTGCTATAAGAATCAGCATAATGGTATGCTTCATGAATGAACCTAGTGTGTTGCTATACTAATGGACCTAGGTAAATAGTCATTGGCTATGGGAATGGACCTAATGCTATGCTATAAGAATGGACTTTCTTAGTGTTGTGCTATAAGAATGGACTTAACTTGATGCTTTAAAATTGGCTGTAGTGTTTCACTCTAAATATGTACCTAGTATTATGCTATACAATTATTCCTAATGTTATGCTATTAAAGTTGACCTAGTGTTCTGCTATAAAATTGGACTTAATGCTTTGCTATACGAACGGACCTAGTTTATTGCTATAAAAATGTAGCCATTGGTTCGCTAGTAAGCTCTGAGTAAGAATACACCTTCTCATACATGTGATTAAGAAGGGATACAACATATGTGTCTGTATGGCTTAGGGTGGAGCTTACTCATACATCTGCTAGAGATCCCAAGCTTGTCTCATATGCATCTGTTTGAGTGAGGGCACAGCTTTGCAAACATATCAGAATATGGTTCCAGTCTAATCTACATTTTATTGAATAATTGTACAGCTTCTCATTCTTCTGATTTAGACCTAGTACTTAAATGTATTTCGAAAATGGATCCCATGTATATTTGTAGCAATGTTCATAGTGGTCTGCTTTAAAGAATGGACCTATTGATATGATATAAGAATGGACGACTTAGTGTTCTGCTATAAGAATCAGCATAATGGTATGCTTTATGAATGAACCTAGTGTGTTGCTATACTAATGGACCTAGGTAAATAGTCATTGGCTATGGGAATGGACCTAATGCTATGCTATAAGAATGGACTTTCTTAGTGTTGTGCTATAAGAATGGACTTAACTTTATGCTTTAAAATTGGCTGTAGTGTTTCACTCTAAATATGTACCTAGTGTTATGCTATACAATTATTCCTAATGTTATGCTATTAAAGTTGACCTAGTGTAAAGTTCTTATAATGTACCTAGTGTTCTGCTATAAAATTGGACTTAATGCTTTGCTATAATAATGGACCTAGTGTATTGCTATAAAAATGTAGCCATTGTTTCGCTAGTAAGCTCTGAGTAACTATACACCTTCTCATACATGTGATTAAGAAGGGATACAACATATGTGGCTTAGGCGGGAGCTTACTCATACATCTGCTAGAGATCCCAAGCTTGTCTCATATGCATCTGTTTGAGTGAGGGCACAGCTTTGCAAACATATCAGAATATGGTTCCAGTCTAATCTACATTTTATTGAGTAATTGTACAGCTTCTCATTCATCTGATTGTGTACTAGTACTTAGTAGTATTTCGAAAATGGATCCCATGTATATTTGTAGTAATGTATATAGTGGTCTGCTTTAAAGAATGGACCTATTGATATGCGATAAGAATGGACGACTTAGTGTTCTGCTTTAAGAATCAGCTTAATCCTCCGCTTTACGAATGAACCTAGTGTATTGCTATACTAATGGACCTTGTCATTGGCTATGGAAATGGACCTAATGCTATGCTAAAAGAATGGACTTTCTTAGTGTTGTGCTATAAGAATGGACTTAACTTTATGCTTTAAAATTGGCTGTAGTGTTTCACTCTAAATATGTTCCTAGTGTTATGCTATACAATTATTCCTAATGTTATGCTATTAAAGTTGACCTGGTGTTCTGCTATAAAATTGGACTTAATGCTTTGCTATACGAATGGACCTAGTTTATTGCTATAAAAATGTAGCCATTGGTTCGCTTGTAAGCTCTGAGTAAGAATACACCTTCTCATACATGTGATTAAGAAGGGATACAACATATGTGTCTGTATGGCTTAGGGTGGAGCTTACTCATACATCTGCTAGAGATCCCAAGCTTGTCTCATATGCATCTGTTTGAGTGAGGGCACAGCTTTGCAAACATATCAGAATATGGTTCCAGTCTAATCTACATTTTATTGAGTAATTGTACAGCTTCTCATTCATCTGATTGTGTACTAGTACTTAGTAGTATTTCGAAAATGGATCCCATGTATATTTGTAGTAATGTTCATAGTGGTCTTCTTTAAAGAATGGACCTATTGATATGCGATAAGAATGGACGACTTAGTGTTCTGCTATAAGAATTAGCATAATGATATGCTTTTAGAATGAACCTAGTGTGTTGCTATACTAATGGACCTAGCTATATAGTCATTGGCTATGGGAGTGGACCTAAAGCTATACTATAAGAATGGACTTTCATAGTGTTGTGCTATAAGAATGAACTTAACTTAATGCCTTAAAATTGGCTGTAGTGTTTCACTCTAAATATGTACCTAGTGTTCTGCTATACAATTATTCCTAACGTTATGCTATTAAAATTGACCAAGTGTAAAGTTCTTATAATGTACCTAGTGTTCTGCTATAAAATTGGACTTAATGCTTTGCTATAAGAATGGACCTAGTTTATTGCTATCAAAATGTACCCACTGGTTCGCTATTAAGCTCTGAGTAAGAATACACCTTCTCATACACATGATTAAGAAGGGATATATCATATGTGTCTGTATGGCTTAGGGTGAAGCTTTCTCATACATCTGCTAGAGATCCCAAGCTTGTCTCATATGCATCTGTTTGAGTATGGGCACAGCTTTGCAAACATATCAGAATATGTTTCCAGTCTAATCTACATTTTATTGAGTAATTGTACAGTTTCTGATTCATCTGATATAGTCCTAGTACTTAAAAGTATTTCGACAATTGATCCCATGTATAATTGTAGTAATGTTCATAGTTGTCTGCTTTAAAGAATGGACCTATTGATATGCGATAAGAATGGACGACTTAGTGTTCTGCTATAAGAATCAGCTTAATTCTCCGCTTTACGAATGAACCTAATGTATTGCTATACTAATGGACCTTGTCATTGGCTATGGAAATGGACCTAATGCTATGCTATAAGAATGGACTTTCTTAGTGTTGTGCTATAAGAATGGACTTAACTCTATGCTTAAAAATTGGCTGTAGTGTTTCACTCTAGATATGTACCTAGTGTTCTGCTATACAATTATTCCTAATGTTATGCTATTAAAGTTGACCTATTGTAAAGTTCTTATAATGCACCTAGTGTTCTGCTTTAAAATTGGACTTAATGCTTTGCTATAAGAATGGACCTAGTTTATTGCTATTAAAAAAAATTCCATTGGTTCGCTATTAAGCTTAGAGAAATACACATCTTCTCATACATGTGTTTAAAAAGGGATACATCATATGTGTCTGTATAGCTTAAGGGGAAGATTTCTCATACATCTGCTAGAGATCCCAAGCTTGTCTCATATGCATCTGTTTGAGTAAGGGCACAGCTTTGCAAAAATATCAGAATATGGTTCCAGTCTAAACTACATTTTATTGAGTAATTGTACAGCTTCTCATTCATCTGATTTAGTCCTAGTACTTCAAGTATTTCGACAATGGGTCCCATGTATATTTGTCGTAATGTTCATAGTGGTCTGCTTTAAAGAATGGACCTATTGATATGCGATAAGAATGGACGACTTAGTGTTCTGCTATAAGAATCAGCATAATGCTATGCTTTATAAATGAACCTAGTGTGTTGCTATACTAATGGACCTAGGTTAAATAGTCATTGGCTATGGGAATGGGCCTAATTCTATGCTATAAGAATGGACGTTCTTAGTGTTGTGCTATAAGAATGGACTTAACTTGATGCTTTAAAATTGGCTGTAGTGTTTCACTCTAAATATTTACCTAGTGTTCTGCTATACAATTATTCCTAATGTTATGCTATTAAAGTTGATCTAGTGTAAAGTTCTTATAATGCATCTAGTGTTCTGCTATAAAATTGGACTTAATAGCTTTGCTATAAGAATGGACCTAGTTTATTGCTATAAAAATATACCCATTGGTTCGCTATTAAGCTTTGAGAAATACACACCTTCTCATACATGTGTTTAAAAAGAGATACATCATATGTGTGTGTATAGCTTAAGGTGAAGCTTTCTCATACATCTGCTAGAGATCCCAAGCTTGACTCATATGCATCTGTTTGAGTAAGGGCACAGCTTTGCAAACCTATCAGAATATGGTTCCAGTCTAAACTACATTTTATTGAGTAATTGTACAGCTTCTCATTCTTCTGATTTAGTCCTATTACTTTAAAGTATTTCGAAAATGGATCCCATGTTTATTTGTAGTAATGTTCATAGTGGTCTGCTTTAAAGAATGGACCTATTGATATGCGATAAGAATGGACGACTTAGTGTTCTGCTATAAGAATCAGCATAATGCTATGCTTTATGAATGAACCTAGTGTGTTGCTATACTAATGGACCTAGGTAAATAGTCATTGGCTATGGGAATGGACCTAATACTATGCTATAGGAATGGACGTTCTTAGTGTTGTGCTATAAGAATGGACTTAACTTTATGCTTTAAAATTGGCTGTAGTGTTTCACTCTAAATATGTACCTAGTGTTCTGCTATACAATTATTCCTAATGTTATGCTATTAAAGTTGATCTAGTGTAAAGTTCTTATAATGCATCTAGTGTTCTGCTATAAAATTGGACTTAATGCTTTGCTATAAGAATGGACCTAGTTTATTGCTATAAAAAAGATACCCATTTGTTCGCTATAAAGCTTTGAGAAATACACACCTTCTCATACATGTGTTTAAAAAGGGATACATCATATGTATCTGTATAGCTTAAGGTGAAGCTTTCTCATACATCTGCTAGAGATCCCAAGCTTGTCTCATATGCATCTGTTTGAGTAAGGGCACAGCTTTACAAACATATCAGAATATGGTTACAGTCTATTCTACATTTTATTGAGTAATTGTAGAGCTTCTCATTCATCTAATTTAGTCCTAGTACTTAAAAGTATTTCGAAAATGGATCCCATGTATATTTGTCGTAATGTTCATAGTGGTCTTCTTTAAAGAATGAACCTATTGATATGCGATAAGAATTGACGACTTAGTGTTCTGCTATAAGAATCACCATAATGGTATGCTTTATAAATGAACCTAGTGTGTTGCTATACTAATGGACCTAGGTAAATAGTCATTGGCTATGGGAATGGACCTAATGCTATGCTATAAGAATGGACGTTCTTAGTGTTGTGCTATAAGAATGGATTTAACTTTATGCTTTAAAATTGGCTGTAGTGTTTCACTCTAAATATGTACCTAGTGTTCTGCTATACAATTATTCCCAATGTTATGCTATTAAAGTTGACCTACATGTAGTGTAAAGTTCTTATAATGCACCTAGTGTTCTGCTATAAAATTGGACTTAATGCTATGCTATAAGAATGGACCTAGTTTATTGCTATAAAAATATACCTATTGGTTCGCTATTAAGCTTCGACAAATAAACACCTTCTCATACATGTGTTTAAAAAGGGATACATCATATGTGTCTGTATAGCTTAAGGTGAAGCTTTCTCATACATCTGCTAGAGATCACAAGCTTGTCTGATATGCATCTGTTTGAGTAAGGGCACAGCTTTGCAAACATATCAGAATATGGTTCCAGTCTAACCTACATTTTATTGAGTAATTGTACAGCTTCTCATTCATCTGATTTAGTCCTAGTACTTAAAAGTATTTCGAAAATGGATCCCATGTATATGTGTAGTAATGTTTATAGTGGTCTGCTTTAAGGAATGGACCTATTGATGTGCAATAAGAATGGACGACTTAGTGTTCTGCTATAAGGATCAGCATAATGGTATGCTTTATGAATGAACCTAGTGTGTTGCTATACTAATGGACCTAGGTAAATAGTCATTGGCTATGGGAATGGACCTTATGCTATGCTATAAGAATGGACGTTCTGAGTGTTGTGCTATAAGAATGGACTTCACTTTATGCTTTAAAATTGGCTGTAGTGTTTCACTCTAAATATGTACCTAGTGTTCTGCTATACAATTATTCCTAATGTTATGCTATTAAAGTTGACCTAGTGTAAAGTTCTTATAATGCACCTAGTGTTCTGCTATAAAATTGGACTTAATGCTTTGCTATAAGAATGGACCTAGTTTATTGCTATAAAAATGTACCCATTGGTTCGCTATTAAACTTTGAGTAAGAATACACCTTCTCATACATGTGATTAAGAAAAGATACATCATGTGTCTGTATGGCTTAGGGTGAAGCTTTCTCATACATCTGCTAGAGATCCCAAGCTTGTCTCATATGCATCTGTTTGAGTAAGGGCACAGCTTTGCAAACGTATCAGATATGGTTCCAGTCTAATCTACATTTAATGAAGTAATTGTACAGCTTCTTATTTATCTGATTGAGTACTAGTTCTTAGTGATTTTTCGAAAATGGATCCCAAGGATAATTGTAGTAATGTTCATAGTGGTCTGCTTTAAAGAATGGACCTATTGCTATGCGATAAGAATGGACGACTTAGTGTTCTGCTATAAGAATCAGCATAATGATTTGCTTTAAGAATGAACCTAGTGTATTGCTATAATAATGGACCTAGTCATTGGCTATGAGAATGGACCTAATGCTATGCTATAAGAATGGACTTTCTTAGTGTTGTGCTATAAAAATTGACTTAACTTTATGATTTAAAATTGGCTTGAGTGTTTCACTCTTACTATGTACCTAGTGTTCTGCTATATAGTTATTCCTAATGTTATACTATTAAAATTGACCTAGTGTAAAGCTCTTATAATGTACCTAATGTTTTGCTATAAATTGGATTAAATGCTTTGCTATAAGAATGGACCTAGTTTATTGCTATACTAATGGACATATTGCTTTGAGTAGAAATACACATTCTTATATATGTGATTTAGAAAAGATTCATAATTTTTGTCTGTATGGCTTAGGCTGGTCAACTGTACTATTGGACCTGATGATATGCTATAAAAATATACCTAGTGTTTAACTATAATAATATACCTAGTGGTCTGTTTTAGGATTTTACCTAATGCTATGCTGTAAGAATGAACCTAGTGTGTTGCTATACTAATGAACCTAGTCATTTGATATGGGAATGGACCTAATGCTATGCTATAAGAATGGAATTTCTGACTTTCTTAGCGTTGTGCTATAAGATTGGCCTATAATCCTAGGTTAAAACTATGCTATAAATATGAAGCTAGTGTATTGCTATTATAATATATCTAGTGGTCTGCTAGTTAGAATGAACCTAGTTATATGCTATAAGAATATACCTAGTGTATTGTTTTATTAATATACTTAGTGTATGGTTTTACTAATATACCTAGTGTATTGTTTTACTAATATACCTAGTGTATGATTTTACTAATATACCTAGTGTATTATTTTACTAATATACCTAGTGTATGGTTTTTTAAATAATGTACTTAGTGTTCTGATATTCATACATCATTACCAGTGAGGCTATTTTCCACTAGAGACCAAATGATGAAGACGTTAAAAAATAGTTTACTGTGTATCTTTGAAAAATGAGAAAAACCTAAACCGTATAGTAAGCTGTAAAAGACTTTGAAATAACAGATGTAAAAGAATTCAAAGGAGAAAGCTTATAATGGGATAATGTAAAATCCAATGGATTTATGCAGAATTCCAGGGGAATATCCAGAATCCCATGGGAATATACAGAATCCAATGGGAATATGCAGAATCCCATGGGAATATCCAGAATCCCATGGGAATATTCAGAATCCAATGGGAATATGCAAAATCAAATGTTTTTTTAATTCAAATTCCATATCAACTTTATAGTCTAGAGAATTAAAACTATATATGTATTTAATGAATCCTAATTTATTGTGCATATTTTGGTTATTCATATAACCGCTTGTCTTAAAGAAAAGGCAGCGCCGGATTGACAAGTGATTGGTTTGCAAACTAAAGTGTCCAGTGTAAAACCACAAAAACAAGAAATATGAATATGGGTCAAGGTCAAGTGAAATTGGCCAGATAGATACGATACAATATTTCCATATACCAAATATGGTTGCCTAATTGCTTAAAGAATCTGAGATATATAACACAAACATGTGACATATCATCATGTTATTCAAAATTAAAGGATTTTATATCATTGACTTCAAATCTAATCATTCAAACCTTTTTATCGTAGTTTAATCTACATTACTAGTAACTATTTTATAAACTTATAACAGTTAACTCGCATACATAATTGATTTTAACATACACATAATTGTATATCTATAATTTGAACCACATTGGATTTTATTTTGTTCCATGGGATGGGATTTGTGCAATCCATGGATGTTCATTCGACGCATATAATTTATTTGTCCAATGGGATTTTTTCTGTTCATGCGATAGATTAAATTCCATGGGACTACAGATATCACATCGCCATGGTATCGTATGGGATGATGTAAATTCCAATAAATTATGCAAAATCCCATGTTTTTTTAATACAAATTCCATATCAACTGTTTATTCTAGAGATCTAAAACTTCGTGTTTAATGAATCCCATTTTATTGTGCACGTTTTAGTTATTTATATAATCCCGTATATTTAAGTTAGGGCAGCGGCGGTTTTGCAAATGATTATTTTGCAAATTAGAGTGTCCAGAGTAAAACTTCATGAACAAAACATTGTTCAATGAAATAAGATATAGAGGTCAAGGTCATATGAAAATGGCCAGATAAATACGATACAATATTTCCATACACCATATATGGATAACGTATTGCTTACAGTATCTGAGATATATAACACATGCATGTGACATGTCATCATTTTATTCAAATTAAAGGATTTTACTTCATTGACTGCAAATAAAACATTTCAAACTTTTTATAATAGTTTAAGGATGTTCGCTGGTCATAATTTTGAATTTTTGTCAGATTTTCGGAATTCTCTGGGGTTTTATCCATCTGAATACCTTAAAGAATTGCCCATTGACCCCCATTTTTCTTTTTATAAATCTTTTACATGTATAATGATAAGCCATCTGTTAATATTTGTTGAGAGCTTAAACTTGTCAATGATAAAGCTATAAGTCAAGAGACAACATTTTCCCGCCAAAATTTCAATGGCTAATATCTCAAAAAAACAAGCACATTGACCCATATATTTTTTTTTTGCTCTTTTGATTCCTTTGTTAATCCCCTATCAATATGGTACGAGACCATTCCATTCACAAATATAGTCCCTAGTGTTGACAGTGGGTTACTTGCCATTAAATTTATACCCCTTCCAAATTTATTTCTCCATGTTTAATGCCTCAAATTGCAAGAAGGGAAGGGGGGGGGGGGGGGGTGAAATTACACTGTAAAAAAATTTGGGTCCCGAATTTTTAAGGAAAGTAGTGATTTGGTCCAGCTGAAAAAGGTGAAAAATTAGCACTTCGGGAGCTGTCAAAAGATTTCAAGACGTCCTTAACATAAAATTGTCCATATTTTGAGTTAGAGCCGATGACGTTTTCTATAATTTTGATATCATTTGTCCCAAAAGTAATACAACACACTGTAAAAATTTCATTGAGAAAGCGCAGGTGGGATTTTTTAAATTTTCATTTATGTTCTAAAAGAAATGCACTACGAAATAATTGTGGTCTCGGACCAACTAGTGGTTTGAAAAACTAATTATTTTGAAACTGATAAGCAAACTACCTTAATCTACATTGACTATTTTATAAACTTATAACAGTTAACTCGCATGCATAATTCATTTTAACATACACATAACTGTATATTTATATATGAATCCCATTGGATTTGATTTTGTTCCATGGGATTTTATTTGTCCCATTCATGAATTTTTATTCGACGCATATAATTTGATTTATCCCATGCGATTATTTTTTTGTCCCATGGGATAAATTAAATCCCATGGAACTACACATATCACATAGCCATGGTGTCCTATGGGATGATGTAAAATCAAATGGGATTATGCAACATCCCATGTTTTTTAATACAATACCATATCAACTTTTTAGTCTAGAGATTTAAAAGTTCGCATTTAATGAATCCCATTTTCGGTTATTTATATAACCCCGTATCTTTCAGTAAGGAGGACAGCGGATTTGCAAATGAGTGTTGTGCAAATTAAAGTGTCCAGTGTATAACCACAAAACAAAAAAATAGGAAATAGGAGTCAAGGTCAAATGAAACCGGCCAAATAGATACGATAAAAAATTCCATACGCCTTATATGGTTGACTTATTGCTTATAGATTAGTATATGAGATATATAACACATGAATGGGACATGTCATCATTTTATTCAAATTAAAGAACTTTATTTCATTGACTACAACTAAAATCCTTCAAACCTTTTTTTTATATTATAGTTTAATCTACTTTAACTATTTGATAAACTTATAACAGTTTACTCGCATACATAATTCATTTAAACATACACATAACTGTTTTTTTTAATAATTGAATCCCATTGGATTTCATTTTGTTCCATTGGTCTTTATTTGTGCCATCCATGGATTTTTATTTGACGCATATGATTTAATTTGTCCAATGGAATAAATTAAATCCCATGGGAGTTTAAATATCACATAGCCATGGTATCCTATAGGATGATGTAAAATACAATGGGATTATGCAAAATCGCATTTTTAAAAGAATTTCATGGAAAAATGCAAAATCCCATGTTTTTTTAAATACAAATTCCATATCAACTTTTTATTCTAGAGATTTAAAACTTCGTATTTAATGAATCCCATTTAAATGTGCACATTTTGGTTATTTATATGACCCGTATCCTTAAGTAAGGGCGGCGTCGTATTTGCAATTGAGTGTTTTGCAAATTAAAGTGTCCAATGTTAAACCACAAAAACAACACAAATATGTCATGCATGCTAAGGACCAGAACACAAAAAAAAAAACCCAGTATGTTGGTCCTTTTATAGAGGCTGTCCAGGGTGAAAGAAGAAACATATGGACTTCCTGGGATTGGGGACTGGAAAATGAGTTTATACTGGATAGGGACAATCAAACAGAAGCCCCTCTGTTGCAAAATTGACTATATTTCTCTTCCCTCTTCATCCTTTGGAGTTTTATTTACTATTTATAAAACTATAAACTTTTATTAATTTAAAAAATAATTGAATGAAAACAATTCCTTACCTTGCCTTTTAACAATTTTCGTCTGTCTTGTGAGATTATACATATCCTTGATATTAACCAATTTTCGTCTATTTTAGATCCTAAAATGCTGTTTTCCTTGTGTTTGTCCCTGTCCTTTTGGTCGATAGCTGAAAAAAGAATATTGACATAAAGACATGAGCTATACACTTTTTTATATCGATGCTTAAGGATGTACTTAGGTGAACTTAAAATGACATATAATTTAAAATTGACACTATAGGTTAGAGGGAGGGTTGGGATCCCGCTAACATGTCTACCCTCGCCACCTAATGTACAAAAATGTATGTATGTGCCTGTCCCAAGTCAGCAGGAACCTGTAATTCATTGTTTGTAGTTTGAATTGTTTATGTGTTACATATTTGTTTTTCTTTCATTTTTTGTACATAAATTAGGCCGTCAGTTCTTTCGTTTGAACAGTTTTGAATTATCATTTCGAGGTATTTTATTGCTGACTATGCGGTATGGGTTTTGTTTATTGTTGAAGGCCGTACGGTGAACTATTGTTGTTAATTTCTGTGTCATTTTGGTCTCTTGTGGACAGTTGTCTCATTAGCAATCGTACCACATCTTCTTTTTTATACTATGAATCAGAAAAGCATTAGTTTAAAAACAAAATAAGCTACAAATATTAATAGGGTATCGAGCTCCTTTTCGAAATAATATTTTCAAATGACAGGACAAATCTGACTCAGTAATGTACCTTATATATGCGTTGGTATTATTTGGGTCTCAAATCGAAAGAAAAGAAATCTAGATAGGCTAGATATAAAAAGATGTGTTATGAGTGCCAATGAGACAGCTCTCCGTCCAAGTCACAATTTGTAAAAGTAAACTGTTAGAATCTGCTTAAATTTTAGTAAATTTACTTTAAGAGCTATAGCAGTCTTATATGAAAAAATAATGTGTGAAAAATATAATACATGTATACAGTATCGTAAGAAAAAACAAGAACTTAGAATAAATGAATGCGCAGGGACGTTAAAGCTAATTTCATAATGCTTGTCGAGTAAGACTTTGGTTAGCTTGGTTGCTTTGTTTGTATAATGGATTACTCAAGCATTGTAATTAAGATTGACATCTGCAAACAATATAGATAGGCATAGTTAGACCTTTATATATCATATTTAGGCATAGTTAGACCTTTATATATCTTATTTATATCTAATTAGACATCATCTCATATACAATTGTACAATATAAAAACAAAGCAAGCAAGATAACCAAAGTCTTACTCTACAAGCATTAGGAAATTTGCTCTAAAACTTCGATCAGATAGCATCTACTGGTAACTTTGACCTTGATCTTTGTCAAAAGAACGCTCGATATGAATTCATTAATGACCAGTATCATATTGATTGATTATTTTTTGCTTAACTTTCTGTCACGTCAGACACTTACTTTTTGGACCTTATGGATTATAGCTCTTCATCTTTTATATAAGCTTTGGATTTCAAATATGTTGGCCACGAACATCACTGAAGAGACATTGATTGTCGAACTGTGCATCTGGTGTAGGAAATTGGTAGCGTTAATGTTATTACTACCACTGGGTCGATGCCTCTGCTGGTGGGCTGTTAGTCCACGAAAGTATCACCAGCCCAGCAGCCAGTACTTCGGTACTGACATGAAACTGCGGATTTTTTGTGTTATTAAAATTTGCTGTTACAAAATGTTAGAAATTATTATAAATTAAGGAACGTATCTCCCTCATGCAAAGCTCTGAATCCTTTCACGGATTTGGCTATACTTTTTGGACCTTTTGGATTATAGCTCTTCATCTTTTATATAAGCTTTGGATTTTAAATATTTTGGCCACGAGCATCACTGAAGAGACAGGCAGGTATTGTCGAAATGTGCATCTGGTGTAGAAAATTGGTACCGTTAATGTTGTTGTTAATACTTCATATATATTCAGGACGATCAAATAAATTGACGTTACGCACGATATTGCGTCTCAAATGGTAACGTCAACTTTTTACGTTTTACGGCGATTAATGATTATTTGGAATATTTTCTTATTTCGCTTGCAATTTTTGTTTTGCACATCAATATGGATACTTCTTAATGTTTGGTTGTACTGAATATGCATGAAATATTGCCCACTGGAATTAACTTAAGCAACAAACAACACAATATATCGTACTTGGGTAATTCATAAGTCTATATGAAATGAGAAGATATAAACGGTATGATGAGTGTCAATGAGAAACTCTCTACCAGAGACCAATTGAGATAAATCGTAATAAAATGCAATGTTTCCCCATTTAGATCCCAAAAGGAGGAAGATATATATTTTGCTTTAATATAAAAAGTTTGTCGGGAATTACAAGTTAAACGGGTCTTGCTTATAAAATTCAATTTACTTTCTTTAATAGCGGTACAATTAGATTAAGAAATGAAACTATTGTCAGAAAAAAATGTTAATTATAATTCATCTCATATGCTTACATGCTTTGTATGACATGGAGAGGTATATATAGCCAATGGCACGCTTTAGGCCCAATTTTATTTTCACTTTCAAGTTCTATACATATGAATCTTATTGCAGGGAAATAAAAAAAATCGAAGTTTTACGCTTTCCAAATTTGAAAAAGAGGATTTTTTATCCTCTCGTGATACAAAACTTTTTCACAACTTACATTGTAAGAACCTCATATAAATGAACAACCCCAGTCATCGGATTTTTTTTTATACTTTGTTGTCTTGTTGATAGTATCTGACCATCAAGAAAATTCCATCTGAGGAAATATATACAGATGATCCACCATAAATAGCGTACCCCGAATCGACAACGTTGAAAACGTATGAAAATCGTCCAGTGGACACACTTGCAAGACATTTCATTTCTTTAAAAACGAAGTCGTTTTGACTACGCAAATTATTAAAAAGTATGTAGCTGTTTTGTAAAGTTAAAGTACAATTACGGAAAAGCACTATGTAGCATGCAACTAATCTAAATTTTCAATAAATAACGTCGCAAATAACAATTTATTTGTAAAAAGCGGCGAAATCCGACATTGGACATCTTGCAAGACATTTGCCAGAAGCCGTTGCATTTTAAAATTTAGTGTGAGTGTTGCAAAATTTCGATTTTGATATGGTCTATGTATGTACTTTTGTGAGCATAATTTACACAAACGAAATATCATATCATCTTATATTTTAAATCCTATAAATTTTGACAACTTAACATTTTCCAAAACCTGACCATAATGAACACTACTTGTTTTTGCCAAAAAATAGCGTTGGTCGTTGCAGGAACGCATATCGATTAGTGTTGTAATACTTTATATATAAAGCATATCATTCATTCGAATTTTCGTGGATATAACACTGTTTTGAAGAACACAAACACCCCTGCTAAAGTTATAAGGCGGATAGTATGTTACGTCTGACATGCATATTTTTGACGTTTTGTCAATATGTTGTCCTTATTTTAGACTTTAGTAAAATATGATAAAAATTTGTACTTTTTTTCGAAATAGTATTTACCTGTCTGTCATTGGGTATAAATTTTATATAACCCAACTGTTATGATTTTATAGAAAAGCTGTTTATTAGTCTGGACTGGTTGATTACACGGTATTGACGCAATAACGTGCTTAACGTCTAATATACAAGTGTTTCCTTAATATACATGTAGGCTATTGGCTTCTTTTTTTTTAAATATTTTACCGGAAAAAAAAAGCCAATAGCCTATTTATCATTTCAAGGTGCTTCTAATCGCCAGACCACCACGAAACGTCCATAATTGTATACATGTACGTGTGTTGAGACTGATACACTTAGAATTATTGTAAAATTCTCAAATGACATGTACTATTCTAGAAATGCTTTATTGAGTAATAAATAACTTTTGTTAACCATCTCCTCAGCAGAGAATAGATATATATTAATATGATCATTTTCTTTTTATAATACTAGTAATAAATACAAATTTATATATACAATGTTTATAAATGTGGTCAGATATATATGTTTGTATGTTTATGGACCCTCCTTTGTGTAAAGCCAATGTTTATTGTCTTGGTAACAATCCTATAATTTTGGATTTTAAACAAATGGACAATTTAAACTGATCTTATCTTAATTAAGATTTTTTTATTTACAAAAACATTGAGGAAAAAAAGGGGGGGGGGGGTTCATCCCAGTTTAACACGAGCACTTCAAAAATTCCAAAAAGGGTACATCTATTTCTTTGATCTTTTCTTTATCTTACTGGTGGCCATAACTTCATCGACAATTCAACGTCAGATAATTTTATGTATCATATGCAAAATCTATTAGAAAATGAAAAAGATTTTAAAAGTCACGTTTTGATCATTCACTAACTTAAAAGATAATTTGAAATGATAACTTTATAGAGGAAAGGGGCGGATCCAGCCATTTGATAAAAAGGGGGGTCCCAATCAAAAAGAAAGGGGGAAGGTTGGGGGTTCCAACTTTATATCCACATTCAAATGCATTGATCGTTCCAAAAAGTGGGTCCCAATCCCCAGGACCCTTCCCCTGGATACGCCACTGGAGGAGGTATGTTGTCAAAAATAATTGTAGTAAATATTAACGTTTTCTTTTTTCCAATGCTGCATGTATTGTTTATTGTCGTAACAACTATATCATTGTTTGGATTTTAAACTAACACAATTCTTATTCTTATTCATAAAACTATTATAATGATCTCGAGAAATACGAAGAGTAAAAATCTACCTTGTACATGTGGTCTTTAGAACAGTTTCAAATGTAACATCATATATTTTTCTTCTTTACAATTGTCCGACGGGAAGTTATCTTCTGGTCAAAATTTTGGAAAAGCATTCATCAAACCAATGAAAACCCACAAAACAGGACACACCCTCGGAACTGAAAAACTACTCACCATATTCATTTAACCACAGCCTTAATAATTGTTGATCAATTAACTTTTACCCTTTCGAGAAAAAAATGTAGCCTACGGACAAGTGATAGGTAAAAACGAACATTTAATTTAAATTGTCAAATTGAACTATTGTTTTTAAAGGATATTTGAACAACATATATATACCAATGGAAATCTTAAATACGACCTAACCGGCGAAATAACCTTTAACGGATGTACACCTGATATATAGATTTTAATAATTTCCGGATTTGAATCTATATGCAACTTATCATTTAGACATTTCCTGGCGCAAGGGGAAGTGTTTAAACTTTATACTCTGAAGACACAATTCCGACAGAGATAGACCAACATCTTAGCCCTGCATCAAATGACCTACAATATACGTATCATTTTGTTCCTTTCTAGAATGTGCATGTAATATTTGCAACTGGACGACTTCCAAATCGTATAATTATTTGATCAGCATATATCTAAATGAAATGGTGGGAAAATTAACGAAGCAAATTATTTACATAAAGCCATACCATTACCGGTAAATGTAACCGTGATATGGTTTTTAACAGATAAACTGTAATGTTTATCCTATTCTTTAACTTTTGCAGTAATTGCTTATAATTATAACAACCCTATTATTCTCTATATTTTTTTTTATCTTTCTTTTCTCTATCTTTTTTCGCTTTACTCTATTTTTTCTCCTCATTTTTCTCTATTTTATTCTGTAAACCCAATCCCCACCCGCGTTAATCATATGGTTAACTAAAAATTCACCCAGCTTATTTTACAGTTTTGATATGGGGTTACGGAAGCCTGTAACTCAGTGGTTATCTTTTGGTTGTTGTACATGTCATATTTGAAAGTTGTTCATTGTTTTGTACATCAACCAGGCTGCTAGGCTAGTTCTTGTTTGAATTGTGTTGCATTATACAGCCGTTTTGGTTGTGCTCATTGTTGAAGTCCGTACGCTGACCTATAGTTGTAAAACTTCTATGTCACCTGGTCCTTGGTGGAGTCTGGATAATTGTCTAATTGACAATCATATTACTACATTTTCGTATTGGAAATTCACAGACATGTTTAATCCGCAACATTCTGTGTGTGCCTGTCCTACATCAGGATTCTGTAGTTCAGTGGTGGTAATTAGTTCATGTCCGTTAAAATTGTTTTTCGTAAATTTTCACAAATTAGGCCGTTAGTTTAGTCGTTTGAATTGTTTCATATTTTTCTCGTCGGGTTCATATATAGCCGACTATACGATGTTGGTTGTTCTCATGGTTAAAGTCCATACGGTTGTCTATAATATTGCTTACATTCACTTAATTAATTTGATCTCTAGTAGATACTAGATGTAAAACGTTAGCAAGAAAAAAAAATCCCTTTTATAGATCGGGATGTCGGAATAGGGTGATTAAATCTGGTGTTCCATGTAATGTGAATAACACGTTTACTTAAAGTTAAAAAATCCTTGCCGTTACTACCAATGTTTATTTTCCGCGGTTAATTATTCAAATTTTCTACCTTTATCTACTACTAGAACACACCCGCGAAATCGCGGGCATTCAAAGCGTAGTTTAAAGTATGTAAAGTGTTGTTGGAAGAATTTTGTAAAATATTTAATGACTGGAGAATTTCAGCAAAAGTATCATAAGTCATAGGTTATTGGGGACAAGAAAATGCCTTTTTTTAATCCCTCCTCCTTTATTTCCAATATTCCCATTTTTTGGTTTTCTATCAATTTCAATATGAACATACATTTAGTATGTTATGAACATTCAAGTAAGGAGCCTGTAATTCAGTGGTTGTTGTTTGTTTATGTGTTACATATTTGTTTTTCGTTCATTTTTTTTGTACATAAATAAGGCCGCTAGTTTTCTGGTTTGAATTGTTTTACATTGTCCGTTCGGGGCCTTTTAAAGCTGAGTATGCGGTATGGGCTTTGCTCGTTGTTGAAGGTCGTACGGTAACCTATAATTGTTAATATCTGTGTCACATTGGTCTCTTGTGGAGAGTTGTCTCAGCAATCATACCACATCTTCTTTTTTTGTAATCAATGATTTTTGTAAAAGATTTAATGACTGGAGAATTTCAGAAAAGGTATCAAAAGTTGACATGAATATTTTTAGCGCTTATCTGTATATTATGAACATACATTACTATATAAATATAGTCTGGGAACAGTCAATATATATGTTCCTGATATAGTGTTACTTTCAATTCTAAGTTTACTAATCGATCCATAGTGGTCATTGATATAGTATACAGACCCTCTCTATTTAATTAATTCTGTGACTGCCGTGGATAGTAAACTTGAAAATGATAGCAGATAGAATTCTGAAAATACACTTTATTCTTTGTATATGTATGTTCAAAGTATATAACAGAAAAACGCAAACCGGAAGTATAATCTTACTTAAAATGTCGTCCAATGACGGGACAATATCCGGATGCCTTTTTTCTCGTTTTTCTCCAAAAATAACTCAATCTGAATAATCATATGAATGGATGACAAATGGCACTATGCACTGTACCTATAGGACACAGAGGCGTCTTGATTAGTTAATTTTGGAAAGAAGAGAAGCGACACCCAAAATGAGGTCTTCTCGTTTAATAGTATAGATACTTCACATCTAAAGGGATGGTCGAAATTACCAGTCTCAGTGTCGATATGTATCATAGTCTGAATTATACCATTGTGTTTGTATAAATACTTTTTTTAATTTCTGTAATCTTTATTTTTCTGGCCATTTTCTTTATTCTTTATAATCCCCCCCCCCCATCAATCTCTTATCTTTTATAATTAAGCCCCCCCCCTCCCCTTTAATCTCTTTTGTTCATTTTATGTCCATTATATGAGTTAAAGAAATAGAAAAATAAAGGCGGACACAACTAGACACAAAATTATTTCTATATATATAGAAATTATAGAAACTGGTTGGTACAGGCGGAAACAACTACAACTACTCTATCCTTTGAGGATAGCTGAAAGAAAAATTACAATAATTTGTTTTGATTTCCTCAATAAAGTGGGTCTGGATGGGGTTTCTTCATATCTGTCTTGTTTTTTCCCCGCTAATTTTCTCTATTCTAAAATATTTTCCAATTATTCTCTATCTTTTAAAATGTAGCCCTCTTCCCCCATCATTCTTTTTTGTTTGTTTCAAATTATATAAATTAAAGAAAATTGGAGACAAAGGCGGACATAACTTGACACCACTTTACTACTATATAAAAATTCTAGAAACAGGTTGCTAGAGGCGGAAATAACTTGATGCGGTGTTATTTCTATATCTTTTTGGAAAATTACGTTGATTTGCTTTGATCTTACTTGATTACAATTATGACAGTTATTGTTCTATTGCTACCCCCCTTTTTTCCCCTAATAGAAACCATAAAATAAAGAAAATACAGAGGATCTCCAGGTGAACATTTGTAAATGAAATATTGGGCTTTAAATTGCTTAAATGCGAACAGTCCTTAAAGGGGCACTAGCTACGCGATATGAAAAAAAAATTAAAATAGAATACGATTTCGTTTGGTTTTATCATTTATAAAAGTGAAATAAAGAATTAATAATTCGTTTTAGCCGCCAGCTTGGTTCAATTTTGTCAAAATGAATAAAGAAATATTGTCAATTCATTATTCATTTGCAAGTGAATAATTCGACCTTATTAAATCCGTATTCCTATGACCTTTGATTTAACCCATTAGCCAGATATTGGTTACGCATGCATAAGTCGTGTTGACACGTCGTCATATATATAACTTTATTTCCTCTATTATAGAGATTTGGTGTACAAGAAATATATAAATCAGAAAATCAAAAACAAAGAATTAAAGTCACTGTTTAAAGTTAATATAAGAAAACATGAGCACTGTCAATAATATCGATAACGGACACATCGTCTATCGATTGTAGAAATCTGTGCAGATTTTTTCAACGTGACGAACACAAGTCTTAGAGAAAAAAGTTAATTCATCATTTTCTAATTCATATGACGTATTGCAAGAGAGAATTGTTGTTGTGAATTCATGTAGTTTGGTTTAAGTCATATGTGACAAGTGACTGGTGGAAAATAATGTTTATCCAATTCTTGAACCAAATGAATGCATGTATATATCATAAAAAACTAAGTCTTCTGTGCACGATTTTATAATTTTTTACGCAAAAATATCGTATAATTTCATTCTTTTTTCTCTCTCTGTCTGTTATATAGTAAAACTATGGCAGCTCATTAATTGTCGTTTTGAAGCCGTACTTCACCGATTGTCACCTTATAGTAAACAATCAACAAAGAAGCATGAATATTGAGCACGTGTATAACATGTACAATCAGATAATAGTTTATTTCAGTGACAGATCCATGCGTATTGCGATCAACAGATGTTTACGAGAAGGGCAACGCTAAGGGCACTTTGTATACGGAAAATATGTCGGCGAATTGCTTCCTGGAATCAAGCAATTAAAAAAAGTAAACTCCTTCTAAATGTGGACATATAAAAGAGTTTTCTTCAAGAAAAAGTATATATGCATAAGTTGAATAATGACAAATATCCATTTTGTTATAAAAAAAACATATGCATCATTTTTTTTTTAATTTGAGGTTTCATATGACTTTAAGTTTATTTTAGATTAGATATTGAGTTAAATAAATATTTCTTCGTAAACGATTTTCATACTGTTTGAGGTGCATTTTGTAATTTTGTAATATATTTACGAAGATTTGATATTTGGCAAGTGGATTTATGGTATGTCACAATAACTGATTTATACACCGACACTTGTATTTGAACAAAATTACCTATATGCATATAGATAAATTTTATCGTACCTCCTGTACATTTCTAGAAATATGATTGGTTAAAAGCAACACTTTTCTTAAATTTCTTGCATATTCATTGTGCATATCAAAATAAAATTTGTTTTGATTTGCCTTAGTGTCACAAGGGTAAAGCAATTATTGCATATCGTTTATTATTTTTTCTAAACTTGTCTGCTCTCGATCTTGGAATAAAATATGTCATACCGACAATGTTCCTATGTCATATACAGTCACTAGAAAAACACATAGAGGTTGGTCCGATATGATCAGTGGTTTATTTGATATCAACCTACGGAGTACACTAAGATCTGTACTTAGTGTCTTTTTGTTGTTGGGATGTACAACTACCCGGCCACCTCCACTTGTATGTGTACTATTTGTATTTTTATTGCTCTGATGAGTTAAACCTTTTTCAACTGATTTTTATAGTTCGTTCTTATGATGTACTGTTACATCTGTCTCAGGTTAGGAGTGTGACAATACTATTAATATTTCAATATCAGAACTCAGTCAGAATTAATTTAGATATACCTGCACAACCAAAATGTATTAATAGATGGCTGACGTAGCATGCGCACACACTCTCTTGTTATCATGTAGCTAATTAAATATGTAGACTGAAACTGCCTTTGTGTTCATCGCCTCACACCATTCCGAAACATGGTGTCAGATGTGCTAAAAGAAGCGAAGTAACGAGAAAAGACAATAGTCCGACGTCTGGACAGAACTAAATAAATTAGGGAGTACATATATATCCAAAACACTGCCCATCGCAATTGACCTCGTTCGTTTACTTTGTCTATAAAACGTAAACAATGGAGAAACTGAGAGCCCCAGAAAGATTTAACTTAGACGCTCATGATCTTGCCGATGCATGGAACAAATGGAAGGAAGAGTTAAATCTATATATCGATTTGGTAATGGACAGCGAGGATGAGCAAGCAAAGGTTAAACTATTTCAGTATTTAGTCGGTACGAGAGGCCGTGAGATCTACCTTACAATGGCATTCGAACAAGAACCACAAAATAGGACACTAGCAATGGTCCTACAGGCGTTTGATGGGTATTGCAATCCAAAACGAAACGAAACTGTAGAAAGATACCGATTTAATATGAGAAACCAGAATAAAGAGGAGACATTTGAAAAGTATGTCACCGAGTTGAAAATATTAGCAACAACTTGCAACTATGGAGCGCTGCAAGAGATATTAATAAGAGACAAAATTATCTGTGGTATTCAAGATTCACACTTAAGAGAAAGATTATTAAGAGTTATAGACTTAGACCTACCGAAATGTTTACAAATTTCAAGAGCAGCAGAACTGTCTAAAGAGAGAATAAAAACATTAGAAAACCCAACTTTTTCAGACTTAGAAGTACATGGTGTCAAACATAAACAAAGAAATTCTTATTATCAACAGCAAAAGCAATATACACATAAAACTAAACCGTCTTATGCACAAAACTCTTCTGCTTGTAAATATTGCGGAAGAAAACACGAATTTAACAAGGCAAAATGTCCCGCTTTTGGGAAGGAGTGTAGGAAATGTGGTAAAGCAAATCATTTCGAAAGCATGTGCAAATCAGAACAAAAATCAAGGCAAAGACGTCACCTAGGACACAGAGTCCGAGCAATCTCTGAAGAGTCTGAAGAAAGTAATGATTATTTTGAAATAAATACAGTAGCACTCACCAATGTAAACTCTGTTAAAGAAAAGCACAGTAGGCACATATATGCATCTATGAAAATAATAGGCAAGAATGAGAAAAGCAACTTAACAAGATTTCAATTAGACAGTAGAGCAACATGCAATATAATCACTGCAAGAACATTGAAAGAGCTTGATATTAACCAATTACAGAAAACAAGTCAAATACTGACAATGTACAACAATACCACAATAAAACCGATAGGAACATGCATTCTAAAATTGGTGAATCCAAAGAACAATGATAAGTTCAAGGCAGAATTTGTAGTAGTAAAAGATGGCACTTTGACTCCGTTGTTAGGTAGCAAAGCAGTGCAAGCTATGAATTTGGTAACTGTAAATTATGAAAACATTAAAGCAGTGAGACAGGGTGCACTTTTTAAACCCCTTTCAAAAGAAACCGTTATGAAGGAATATGCAGACATATTTGAAGGGACTGGTAAATTGCAAGGAAAATATCATTTAGAATTGGACAATACTGCAAATCCTGTAGTACATCCGCCAAGAAAAGTACCTGTCGCTATTAAAGAGAAGCTTAAATCCGAATTGGAAAGACTGACAAAGTTAGAAATTATAAAACCAGTTTCAACGCCAACTCCGTGGGTTTCAAGTTTGGTTACTGTCGTAAAACCAGACAAACTTCGGATATGCATTGATCCGAAGCATTTGAACCAGCAGTTGAAAAGAAGTCATTATCCGCTACCAACTATCGATGATTTACTACGAGAACTGAGTAGAGCGAAGGTTTTTAGTGTCGTTGATGCTAAGAATGGATTTTGGCACGTAGAATTGGACGAAGAAAGCTCGTTGTTGACAACATTCAACACACCGTTCGGACGATACAGATGGTTGCGAATGCCGTTCGGTTTATCTTCTGCACCAGAAGAATATCAAAGAAGGCAAGACCAAACTGTTGAAGGTTTGCCAGGTGTACGAAGCATAGTAGATGATATTCTTATCTATGGCGAAGGCGATACAGAAGAAGAAGCCATTGATGACCACGATAGGAAATTTCGGGCTTTAATGGAACGTTGTCGGGAAAGAAACTTGAAACTTAACAAAGAAAAGTTTAAGTTAAAATTGAAGGAAGTTCGATTTATAGGACATTTAGTAACCAGCGAAGGTTTGAAGCCGGATCCAGAAAAGATTCGAGCCGTAATTGATATGCCGAAACCGACAGATGTTTCCGGAGTAAGAAGAATTATTGGATTTGTAACATATCTAAGTAAGTTCTTACCAAAACTTAGCGACATTTGCGAGCCACTTCGATAGCTAACTTTGAAGGACTCCGAATTTTGTTGGATTGAAAATCATGATAAAGCACTTGAAGAAATCAAAAGGCTAGTGACTGCTGAGCCAGTTTTAAAATATTATGATCCTAAACTACAGTTAACAGTTCAAAGCGATGCTTCACAAACTGGACTTGGTGCTGCAGTTATGCAAGAAGACAGACCAGTTGCATATGCGAGTAGAGCTCTCACTGATACCGAAACAAGGTATGCTCAGATAGAGAAGGAACTATTATCAGTCATTTTTGGACTTGAAAAATTTCACTCGTATACATATGGTAGAACAGTAAATGTAATATCTGATCATAAACCTCTCGAATCAATCATGAAAAAGCCACTTCATGCTGCACCAAAGCGTTTACAACGTATGCTTTTACGTTTACAAAAGTACGACATAATCCTGCAATACAGACCAGGAAAGGAGATGTACTTAGCCGATACTTTAAGTAGAGCATACTTAAAAGAGACTTCAGATTCAAGTAACACAACAGACGAAATCGAAAGTATCAACATGATAGATGAGTTGCCGATATCTGAAGAGCGAATTTCTGAACTTCAAGAACATACTAGGAAGGATCAACAAATGCAAGAACTGAAAGAAGTTATTCAGGAAGGATGGCCGAGTAACAAATGGAATGTACCATCGAATGTATCAATATATTTCGACATTCGAGATGAACTGACATTACAAAATGGTCTATTATTCAAAGGAGAGAGAGTTATTATTCCTAAATCTCTAAGAACTGTTATGATTAAAAAGATTCATTCATCACATATAGGAATAGAAGGTTGTTTACGTAGAGCACGTGAAAGTCTTTATTGGCCGGGAATGAACGCCGAAGTAAAAGATTATATACAGAGATGCGAAACATGTCGAACATTCGAACGTAAACAACAGAAAGAGACACTTATATCACACGAAATACCAAGTCGTCCATGGTCAAAAGTAGGAATCGATCTAATGACATTTCAAAGTAAGAACTATCTAGTGACAGTAGATTATTATTCTAACTACTGGGAAGTCGATTATCTTGAAGATACTCTTGCGCTAACAGTAATCAGAAAACTCAGAGCTCAGTTTGCAAGGCACGGTATACCCGATGTGTGTTTTACAGACAACGGTCCACAATTTGACTGTGGAGAGTTTAGAAAATTTAGCAGACTTTGGGAATTTAAACATGACACTTCTTCTCCATTGTATGCTCAAAGCAATGGAAAAGTGGAACAAACAGTACAAACAGTAAAAAGGTTAATGAAGAAATCAAAATTTGACAAAAAGGATCCATATTTAGCATTTCTCGATTTTAGAAATACACCAACCGAGGGTTTTGACAATAGTCCAGCTGAAAAACTTATGAACAGAAAGACTAGAACACTTTTACCAACGAAAGAAAGTCTTCTGAAACCGAAAGTGATTACTCCGAATAAAGTACAAACAGAATTAACAAAACAAAAACAGAAGCAACAATTCTATTACAATCAAGGAACAAAAGATTTACCGATGTTAAAGAATGGAGTAAGAATACAACCGTCAAACTTCAACAAAGAGTGGAAGAAAGGAACTATCAAACAACAGGTCAACATCAGATCGTACGAAGTTGATGTTGGAACGCGAACCATACGTAGAAATCGTCGTCAACTTAAACACACACTAGAAGAGGATAACAATGAACCTACAGAAATTGAAAGAGACAATTCCGACTTTGAACATGGAGAAATAAACAATCAAGACAATCTTGAAAATGCGACAGAAATCGAAAATGCGAAAGAAACACCGATTATGACACGATCAGGAAGAGTTGTAAAACCACCAGCACGATTTAAGGATTTTGTGTGTGATTAGATCACAAGTGCGCGCAGGGCATAATAATCCCTGAAGTGATCTCGTGTAAGTAATGTAACATAATTATATACCCGTCTATTAGAGAAGTAGTGTTTTCAAACAATCGCTAGGATATGTTTTATATATGCAAAACAATCATTATGACAATATCTTTGACTTTAACTTCGCATTTAGACATTAAATTTCCTAAGTGTTGAATATGATTTTATTTGGTAAAACAAATTTTATGTATGACTTTAATTGGTAAAATAACTTTTATGTAATTATTTTTATTTAAAGAAGAAGGGATGTGACAATACTATTAATATTTCAATATCAGAACTCAGTCAGAATTAATTTAGATATACCTGCACAACCAAAATGTATTAATAGATGGCTGACGTAGCATGCGCACACACTCTCTTGTTATCATGTAGCTAATTAAATATGTAGACTGAAACTGCCTTTGTGTTCATCGCCTCACACCATTCCGAAACAAGGAGAGGGTTGTAATCCCGCTAACATGTTTCACCCCACCACATTCTTATGTATGTGACTGTCCCAAGTCAGGAGCCTGTAATTCAGTGGTCGTCGTTTATTTATGTGTTACATATTTGTTTCCGTTCATTTTTATTACTTAAATTTGTTTTACATTGTCATTTCGGGGCTTTTATAGCTGACTATGTGGTATGATCTTTGCTCATATTTGAAGGCCATAGGGTGACCTATAGTTGTTAATTTGTGTCATTTGGTCTCTTGTGGAGAGTTGTCTCATTGGCAATCATACCACATCTTAGAACAGTACAGATTGAAGAAAGTTCACATAAATATTCCAGTGATATACTTCTTGAACATCAAAAACAAACATGCCTATCTGCATGAATCGGAGGTCCTGAAAATAGACATGTGAATTAATTATATAATATGTAAATAAAATGTCTATGTACATGTATATAAAACTCAAATACAAATATATAAAAATACAAATTTCTGATAGAAATAGTTAGTAAAAAGCAAGTAGATGTCACTACATGCACACATAAATACATCCTGAGTGCCTTTCTATTGAAATAAGAACAAACTTTCACCTTATCTCGGTAAACAGGTGAAGAAAAAATACATTCAAAACTAAAAAGTTTTCAGTGTCTATTACCATCACCACTGAATCAATACATTTGTATTAGTACATGTACATGTATTTGCATCAGTGTAAAAATGTGCTAAAAAGTTATAAATTTTTTACTAAAATAAATGTATAATTTACGCTGGTGTATGGCTGTTTTTAATTGTTTCGCGCCTACATCATGATTAATATTCATAGTGCTCAGTGAAAAAATCAGTTGTTATATTTTATATATTATTCACGCAATACTTCGCTAAACAAATTAGCTTCATCGGGCGTGTGAATCTATCTATGTGAAATCGGATGCATGACAAAAAATATCTTTGTAGCTTGACGGCTATACATGATATACAGAAGGCTGGTGTGGACGAATGGACTACATCTAGATGCAATTTTGATAAATATATACATGTATGGATGCACAAAAAATCTAGATACAATGTACATGAAGATAGAGAGAGAGGTATTGATGATTTTATACAGAGTTTTATGTACTTTACTTTCGAAAAAAAGACATTCCAATGAAATGGATGTATCAGACATGTTAGATGCAGAAGCTAATCTATTTAACTCTCCCAGTCATCCATTATGGAGTCAAAGTCTCGTGACAGTACTCATGTACAACTAAAACTATGCATAGTAATTCATCTGATTCAACAAATGCATTGCAGCAAGTACTGTGAAATGTTTGAAAACAGCCTATTAATTGTGAAGTAATTGCAGGTCTCCCCACTTATGCAAGGTATAACAAATTGACAAATAGTTAGATGACCATTATTCCATGTAGTCCAAATTAAGCAACGTGTCACAGAAAGAAAAAAATAGCTAACAAATTGACAAATAATTAGATAACCGTTAGTCCAAAGGAATGCGTCACAGGAAAACAATAAAATAGCCTTTCAACAGGGTCAAGACGTCATAATTATTTGGCTAAGATGACCATTTGATAATTTGGGGGGCCAGAAGTAATTTTTCCAAATTGAATATTTATTTTCATCTGAATATTTATGCTTATTTTATTCAGTGGACATGTGGATTTGATCTTCATTTTCAAAATAATCCTCCCCAAAATATCAAAGAATAATTCTCTTTCCTTTCAACTTTATACCTATATGTACTACCTCTGTACCTTTGTCTTCAGATCTAATTCTCTTGCACACTGTTTTTGTTGATCTCGAGAACATATCTATATTAAGTTTAGCTTTTACAGACCCCTTATCTTGGATCTGGGAAATGTCCTACTATAGTGAGAATTTCTTCTTACAATCGATAGGGATTTTTGTTTCGGGGTCAAAGTTTTGAAGCTATTTGGTAAGGGGAGGGTGGCCATTATGTTGTTCATAAAGTTTTTTTTTATGGGGAGGGGGGGGGGGCAATAAATTTGAACATACCCCTCAGCTGATAAACAATGACCGTTCCCTAAGTTTAACTTCTACAGACACCTCTACTATAGTGAGAATTTCTCCTTGCGTAAGGTTCCAGTTCTCATTATTAAATCCGACTGAAAACATATGAAAAAGCATTCCGACCTGGGAGTCCTTGCCTTCACCTGTGATAAATCTTCGTGTCAAGAGACAGATTATTTCACTGGTCAACTGAGAACAAATTTTACTGACGAATAGAAATATTTGCAACAAAAAGACACTAATAATTACCTTTTCTTTGATGCAAAATATCCAAAAGAAATGATAAATGTCCAGCAGGCGATATACGATGACCTAATTTTGGGAGAAAATATAAATTAGAGAACTCTATCAAAATTTCACGGAGCTGAATTTCCGGATTATATAAATCGAACGTTTTGAAAAATCCTTCAGGTTTCCCACACAAAACGAAGGTGTCAAGTGAAGAATTTTGAAACAAAAAGATCGTTTCAGCGATACAGGCCTAATTTATATGTATGTTTATGTGCTTCGTGTCAACCCATAACAAATTAAAAGTTAATTAAAAGTTTTCAAATAATACACTTCCGCTCGCCATGATCCAGTCTGAGGATCCAGTAAATACATATATTATGTTATAAGTGTAGTTAACAAGAGAACATTCTGATTTCAGTGATATCTAGTTTTATACAAGTATTTTTATTAATAAGTCCACCACTAAGGGTCAGTTATGCATTGTCCTTCACTGTTGATTGCACCCCATGGTGTTGATAATTCATTTTCGACTAATAACGTTAAATTTCCCTTTCTTCTTTTTCGTCTTTCGTATAGATTCGTTTTTATGTACCCTATACTGTGTTTATTTTAGGGTAATTAGATGTCGAATATCTATGTCCTTATTGTTGCAGTTATATGCTCTTTTTCGTTCGACTGTTCTCATAATAAAGACCCAACTATATATTTTTCAACAAGACACGCATATATAATAGACTATGTTTCCATATACATAATCCAACTATTTTTTAATATACCAACGAAAATTACCATCCTCAACTTTTTCTTACTTTTTATTTCCATTTTAGTCAGTAAGCTATTGTATTTAGATTGTTCCATACATTACTAAGGATTGATATGCATGTCTGTCAACGATCAGTTGATGTATATGTTGTGAACAAGTTATCATTTTGTACAAATTATAATTGGTACAAAAAAATTGTACAAATTATTATTTGTATTTTGACTTTGTACAAATTGTAATTTGTACAAAAAGTGCCTGTACAAATTACAATTTGTACAAAATTTGACGAAAATTCACTTATAACTTGAACAATATTTTATAATATGTATATTGGTGGTAAAATCATTGATACACACTACATAAATGCTAATAACTGACCACACAATTTACCGTTTTTATTAAATACTAAAACATTTCTTTATCATGTTTATCATTCGGTTGAGATGGCATTGGGATCACTCAACATCTTTTGACTTTCACATTTTAACATTTAAAAGTACTGTACCCGCCTATGCATTTACGTAAAGAAACCCCTGGCATTTAAAGGCTGTTTAACTGCTTCACATAGCGAAAGTTGAAGTTCAAGAATCGTTGCTGTAAATAAACATGTGCTTTTCAGAGCTTCAATTTAACTCTAAGACATAAACATCCTGTTAAAATTTATACAGCTTGTATTATGACATTAACGTTTTGGAAAATTTTCTCCTTGTATTCAATAATGCCATGCATGTTTACATCACTTGGTCAATACATCTGCTGGTGGACTATCAGTCCCCGAGGGTATCATCAGCTCAGTAGTCAGTATTTCGGTACTGACATGGTTTAACTAACTTTACTAAGATTGTCCGTTTATAAATTTAGAAATTATTAAGACACTAAGGTTTCAACTCCCTCAAGCAAAGTTGGCTTTAAATGAATTTGGCTATTTATTTTAGGTATTTTTGACATATAGGTCTTCAATGGTTTCGGTACTTAAACATCTTCGGATTTGACTTTGAGCGTTCCTGATCAAATTAATAATGTGTTGTTTTCAATTTTTTACACTATTACATCAATTTACTAATTGACTAAACATGTAAAAGAGTGAAAATAATAAATGTTAAAGGCCATAATTCAATCACCTGCCCAAACGAATGATAAAGAACAATTTTATATTTTGTAAATGAGATGTACTGTATAGTCAATTTATAACAATAGTGTGTTTCAATGCTTTTTTCGCCAAAATCCATATTATGAATTATTGTACAAGTTAGAAGTGGATTTTCGTCAAATATTGTACAAATTGTAATTTGTACAGGCACGTTTTGTACAAATTACAATTTGTACAAAGTCAAAATACAAATTATAATTTGTACAATTTTTTTGTACAAATTATAATTTGTACAAAATGATAACTTGTACACAACATATATATAGATAAATGTAATTTTGCAAATGTTGTTGACAAAATATATACGTAATGCGTATTATTATGAAAAAATCTCTATAACAAAATTAAGTATGTTTTAAAACTATTTTATTAAAAGTTCAAAAGTATAGACTATTTATACTATATAAAAATTACTATGAGCTAATCAATAAAACAAGAATCTTAAATAATGATGAAAACTGAAATCACAACAAATAAGTTTATATATACACTGGTTACAGGGCAAAGCACTACTCATCTTTTGCATGGATTAAACGAAAGATTAAGAAAACATAGACTAGTAATATAAAGTTACAAACAATATGGAATATGTTTAAACCACGAGGTTCGACCTAAATACAGTCTTCATAAATAGTCCTGGAGGAATGGGTGATTTAGCGTTGGAATAACATACATGTTATAACAGTTTCGGTAATATAAATATGAACAAAAAAAAAAAACATAACTAGCTAGTACTTTCATCTGATTTCTGATAAAAGATATGAATCATATGCAATTAATCATCTTTGGTAAAACCCTAAATGATTTTAAAACAGATTTGTTAATTTCAGCTGTATTAGTTACTAATTGACATCAAACCATATATTTTGTTATCTTTTACCATGTATAACCATTAAAATGGATCTTACAAGGATTTTAGAAATAGATGTACTAAAAACCACTATATAAACACAACTAGACGATAATGTACAAATGAAATGATGGTGTTATTAATAATTACAATATTGTATTAGAAATACAAAAGTAAGACCAAATAAAGGTCTCCAATTTCTAGCGTCTGCAAGGACCTACACATTAAATAGTAAATATCAGGTATTTGTTTATAAGAGCAACTTAATCTTTCGAAAGTTACGAAAGGTCTCTGAGAGTCATAGACTCCAATCGATCAGAACCGGAATTTTCCTCATTATTGATATCTATTGGGACTGTTTCTACAGCCCATGGCTGTAAATCACCACTTGCAAAAATCACATAGAATATTGCGCCAAAAATGTAAATACCCGCAGACATGTAAAATACAATCTGCCATTCAGTCCTTGTCTGTGCCTGAAAATAGAAAAGTATCAATATCCTTTGAGAGGACTTCTTTACACTACACGTAAATAAACCATTTTAATAATAAGAAAAAAAAGATGGTATTTACACTCTATATAAAAAAGACTTCTTCATGATTTTTTAATAATTCTGCGATTGCACTTGTGAACGCTTATGTACTTTCAGCATGTTCAACTAATACCATTTGTGAAAATCTACTTTTTTGTGTTTTTTATACCTTTTGGTAATCATGCACTGTTGCTTTTAATTTTGTAATGTATTTTAACCAATTATGAGTCGTATATATATAAAAAGAAGATGTGGTCAATTCAATCGCAGTCCTCGTAAACGTATATTTGTATTTTAAGTAAAAATAAATTATTCCAGAGAGACGTTCTTTTATTTATCACACTATTTTGATAACTAACCTCTTTTGTTATTTCACCGACTATAATAGGAGAAACAAAGCCGCCAATAGCAGATAATGCATTTGATATCCCAAACAATATTCCTGCATACGCCGGTGCTATATCCACATGGTTGACAATAAACCCGCTGTACTGAAACCCAGACAGACCGACACTTAGGACTAGCAACACAACAGCTAATGCTGTGGCAGAGCATTCTACATAGCCTAGAGCAATCATCAACACAGCTGGTACTATCTTTCCTGGATTAGAAAACAATTGATCATTTCAATCAAAATATATATTTTTTTATAAAGTATGATTGTGCTATTTGATTGTTGTCTAATTGACGGTCATTTTGTATTTTAATTTTTTTAGGAACTGGCAAAAGAAGGCTTATTTTGTTTAGTTCTTTTGTTTAGTTCATAATTATTCCACATGTTCAAATTTAAATGGTAAGTTAGTCTGTAACTGTTTAAAATCCCTTTTCAACTCTCTGTCTAGTTATGAAATTCGTAGTCCCGAAATAATGGCTTTGTTTGATATTATTAAAAACCCAACACTTTTACTTTGAAATTTGAATAGTTACATGTATCATCGTTGAGCTTTTTCAAACAATACTCTTACCAAATGCATCAAACACTTTTCTTGTCAGCGTTGTTGACATCAGTTGTCGTACTCTGACGAAATCAGCAACCCATCCTGCTACATTAATCATTGCCCAGAAGGCAATATAAGGTAAAGCTGATAATATACCATTCTATAAAAGTATACAAATGCATTTTTATACAATGTGTTTTAATCATTCCATTAAATTATAAACACTTAAAATTTCAGGGAGAGCATGATCTTGTATCATACAAGAAATTGCCGTGGTATGGGACTTTAAATTATTAGCAATAACGTTAGAAAAATTTAGGCATGCAAGAGAAGGAAGCCAGTCCATATTTATTGTGATTGAATGAGAAAGACAATAAAATTGTGAATGAAAATGGGGGCAAACAACACCCGAAGTCAACTAATGGGTCTTCAACGCAGGATATATAAGTTAATTCCATATTTCTTCTGCAGCTTTTATATGTTTTCATTACCGTGATAAAGGTTTGCAACTATAACATGAATTAATCAAATCTACATATCACATAAGGATATTTTTGTGATAGCGTTGCTTATACGATCATCAATCAGTATCACCCGATGCACAATGCTTCATTATACGATAAGCAAGATAATGTAATGTCTTGTTGATTTAAAATAGTAAAGCATGAATACTGGGTCATTATCCGTACTGATGAAATACATCCATCCCCTGCAATTTACAGTAACCAGCTAATCGCAATGCCTGGCGGATTATTAAGCTGAAAGGATAATCTAAAACCCTTGTTCAGAATGGAGATGTATCACTATTTCTTTAAATTTAATATTTTACAAGCTTTAGAGAGGCAAACAATACAAAAATGTTATTCGAAATCTTAATTGGAAAACAAACTGACAATGCAAGGTCTAAAAACGATAGAAACCAACAGACAACTAACGATACACAAAACAATAAGTTAGAAAACTAAAGACTCTCGAATCAACCGCAACAAGTGATGATCTTATGTGCTCCGGAAGTGAAAAGTGGATGCTGCCCCACATATGGCATTTTTTAGAATGTTAAATTAGTAGCAAATTAGTTTATAGCATGTGAACTTAATTGGAAATCAAAATAATATCTGTCGATGTACAAATGTATCAACTGTTTACAGATGAAATATTTGTTTTTAATTTGAATGAAGTTGAATATTCTATACATTACCGAAGTAAGGTTCAGCTTAAAGACATCATTCATATACGTTGGTATATAGGATAAGAGTGTATATCCTCCCCAATCTGAAGTAATGTTGGATACTATGATAGCGTTACTCGGCATAGACTTTATTATAGCCATCCAAGGTACCTTTAAATCCTGTAATTTTAGAGATTTTTACTAGTTTTTCCTTTTCAAAACTTTCAACTATAACTTGGCATATATATAAACGATACAATTTGAGGCAAATGATGAAACTTGATTGATATCGGACAATTATGTTAAAACCCATATATACAAATTAGTTGGGTTTCATTAAGATTTTTATTCAGATCTCGTTTTCTCGTAGTGGAATTAACTATTTGTGGATTCTTATAATTCTATATAACTTTTAGACTATTTTAAATCTCGGTCTATTTCTTAAATTTATTCTTACATACTTTTGATTTTTTTAACCCTGTATGCTAACATTGCCTATGTGAAATTTTTAAATTGTTTGTATGTATATTGAACGACAAATATATGTGACGTATAAAATTTTCTGACGTCAGACACGCAAATTAATGAATGTGTTTGTAGATAGATGTTTTTGTGTTCTGTTAAATTGTTCCTTTTAAAATTGTTACACGATGATGACTGCTGTACCCATATTTTGACTATTTTATTTATTGTGTCTGTTTAGTTAACGCATCATTGTATATATAACGGAATTTGATGAGACTGTCATCAAAGTGAAAGGGTTAGCGCTATAAAACCAGGTTTAATCCACCATTTTCTACATTTGAAAATGCCTGTACCAAGTCAGGAATATGACAGTTCTTGTCCATTCGTTGTTGATGTGTTTTGTTATTTGATTTTGCCATGTGATTATGGACTTTCCGAATTGATTTTCCTCTAAGTTCAGTATTTTTGTGATTTTACTTTTTTCTTCTATAGTTAATATCGCGACTTGCTAGTAGCTGCTAACAAATAATAAGTGTTTGTGTGTTTGATTGAAAATCTACTTCTATTCTTAGGCCTGCTCTTACAGATTGTCTGATGCATTATAAAACTGGCTGAAAAAACCATTTTTATCCTTGTATCTCAGTATGATGTGTTTATTTTCATCTGAATTGGTTATGTTATAATTTAAGTTTTGAATTCTTTCTCTGTGATGCATAATATATAGGGAAAAAAGTCGCATCTCATTCAGATTTTAAGACCAAAAAATAATGTTTAATTTACCAATGTTATTATCTGAGTTAAATCAAGAAAACCACTTGGACAGATGATTGGCATTAATCGTAGTGCCTTACATTCACAATCATTGTACATTAATAAAACGAATGTTTATCTTAACACATCATAAAATTGAGAATGGAAATGGGGAATGTGTCAATGGAACAACAACCAAATCAAAGGAAAGAAAACAGCCGAAATCCATCAATGGACCTATTTATCGATTTAAAAACACATCTTCGTACTTGGTATTGAGAATGAATGTTTTTTTTTATCATTTTGACACAATTGCTTTTATAGTTTTTACGTACAAACTATACACATAGTAAACTGTCTAAATGATTTGCATCCAATAGCATATTAGAAAAATAACTGTTGAACAAATGTTATTTTTTAAGTTTAAGTTGGCGATATGAATTAAAAGATGAACGTAAAATATATGTCTAGAATACATAATGCAAACTATGATACTATTATGAATGAATGAATGAATGAATGTCAATTGCGATCATAGTAGTTATGTTTCCTTAATGTACACTTTTCTAAGTACCTTCCTATTTTTCTTGTGAGCACTTTCAACCAATGAGGCCATTATGTACTCTTTTTCTTCATGTGAGATCCGTTTATGTTCTACAGGTGAATCACTAACAAAGAACATCCACAAAACAAACCATAAAAAACTTGCCATACCTGTAAAATTGAGAGAGAGAAAAAAAAATACAAAAAATAGAAAAACGGAAAAACGACAATAACAAAATGTCACACAGACAACTAAAGTTTAAACAAAACAAGCCCCATCAAAATCCTGGGATGATACAAATGCATGACACCGGATGACAAGATGTATGTGTATGATGATAATTAAACTGTTTAGTTTATTTTTGAATTGGTTATGAAAACTTAAATGTGAAAAATAAACAGCAATTTTAAATATCAGTTTACCACAAACATAAAAAATAGAGGGCCAGCCTCCTCCAAATCCGTTTTGACAAAGGTAAGCTCCCAGTGGAAAAGTTATCACTATACCAGCTTGAGTTCCTGTAATGAAAAACACGAATTAGACCTGTTCAAGTCTATATAATTTTCGTTATCCTACAAATAGTTTTGATAATGATAATTTTCATAAAACATACGTTAAAGGCATATGAGAATTATTTTAAAAAATAAAATGACAGCTCCCATTTAGTTCCATGGTTGGTGCGTAAGAAAATCGAGAAAGGTCTATTATGGCGGAAATATGGAGATATGAAAAAGTGCGAATAGAAAATATTTGTTTTTTTAAATTTATCTAAACATACATTTTCAAATAACAAAGGAGTAGGTTCAGTAAGACCGTTTTTGGCTCCAAAATATAGCAGTTTTACAAAATTGTGAAAATGTAATCTTTTAGCTATTCACTGGAAAGAAGAAAGCTTCTGCTACATAAATATGGGCTGTTTTTGACAATACAAAGCAAATATATCTGGTACTAGCATCATTAAGTCATGCTAAATTACTAAAATCATCACAATTTTAACATTTTAGTTAAATTTTAGACGGTTTCCGTCTTAAATGAAAGTGGCCGCATTCATGTTCATTCATAATATTGAAATGTAAGTTGTATTTGATAATAATACATAACATATATAAAGGTTGAGGATGAACACGGATGCGGACACTTTTATTTTTGATAAAAACCATCTGAAAATGGACGTATTTTGGCTTTTTTGACAGATTTTTCATATTTAAGCTTGAATCGGAGCGTTTTTAATGACTTAATCAGTTACTAGTTGAATCAATTGAAATAGACATATTAAAGTGTTTAAAAAGTGTACAAAAACTTTCGTTAGACGAACCGGAAATTTGAGGCCAAAATCGGCCCTTACCGGACCGACTTTTTTTTGTTTTCATAAAAATCTTTACTATTTCAGCGGGGAAAGTTTGCACTCTTTACTTATCTGGACCAAATTGAATACGTTCAACATAAATCGGTGAACATAAATTTGACAGCTGAAGACAATTTAAACCATTCGTCATTATTCTACCAAAAAGCGTGAAAAAAACAGTAGGAAACATATTACTTATGTTAACCAGGCACACTGTGTAATAGTTCATGAATATCCCATTATGCACAACACTCGTACGTGTACATTAGTGAACATGAAATGAACTTTAGCAGAAGGATAGGGCTAAACAATAAACACCTTTCAAATCTTTTTCGCCCAGGCGCTAAATATGACGCTGTTTATTATATGTTATAATATGTTTTATCAATATTCAAGATCAATATTCTAGATCCATAACTAACTAAAGTAGCTTTGCCACGTTGTATGTGCTTGCTCCAAGTCAGGAGCCTATCATTTTAAATGGTTATTGTTGTTGTTGCTCTTTGTCATATCTGATTCTCGTTTATTCTTTTGTATAGTGTGTTCTTGTATTGTGTTGCTGCACCACTGTCCCAGGTTTTAGAGAGGGTTTGACATTAACTAACAAGTTTAGACCTGCTGCATTTTTATGCACTTGTCCTACAAATGTACGCCACGAGCCTGTTGTTCAGTAGTTTCCGAAGAGTTACTCAAAAGAGTTACTCCAAACTTTCTTTTTTGACAAACTGTTTGTACAATTTCTTACACTGAATGTGTTTCCAATGATTTGATTGTAATCTTTAAAAAATATTTCAAAGTTTTCTTTTAGTAATGTCAGAAAATCACTCGGACTTCATCTACTGTAGTTAACTTTACTTCTTATATTAATATATGTTCCTGTATTGCTCACAATTTTGTTCTTGAAAAAACTAAGGCATTGCTCCTATGCAATACTTTTAAAAACGACTACGGCTAAAATAATTGGTTCAAATAATTCTTTGTTAATGTTGTGGTTTGATGCATCAAAAACTTAAACAAGGAGCATGTTAGTAATTTTTGTCATCGTTTTTGGTTTAAAATATCTTATGTATTCATGTTGGTTCATACAAATTGACAATTTTGCAGTTTTGAGGCATTTTACTTCATGCATGCTTTGGTTATATCTTCAGAAATAAGACATTCGTATGGATGTTTATGCTAAATGTTGATATTTCAGATGGAGAAGATGAGGTTTTAAGAGTGAGGGACAAGAAACACATGGCTGACTTGGAATTTAAGAGAGATTTGGACAGTTATGTTTCTAGTCCCCATGTCCCCCTATCGTTTGAAAAACATTTTTTTAATTGGCACGGGCCTGTAATAATTCGATGTAAGATAATTTCAAATAAACATATTTGAAATGACAAAGCAGTAACATCAGGTTAAATGTTTATTCAAATTAAATGCATGCTACCTGAATATGTAAGGGCTGTAAGCTTGCTCCGCTCTAATGGTGGTGACCAATGTCCAAAAAGAGCATGCATTGCAGGAAAAACTGTACCCTATTAATAGTAGACAATACTGTAATGTGTTATCATTATTGTTATATTTGTAAGTGAGTATAACTTAATTATTCATTGTGTTTATCATTTAAAGTCTTGATATCATATGATTCATATTATGTTGTTCCTACTATCATTCTGTATAGGTGCTGAAACAAGTGCAATTAAACATCACAATCTAAATAAAATGATTACACTTTGTTTTGTTTCAAAGTTTAAAACTCTGAAAAATGTGACATTATTGTGTCTGAAGGAAATACACCCATTTTCAGAATTTTTTTAAGTAAGTCAAACGTTACTGTTTTTTTGTATTATTGAAACGTTTGTATGTAATTTGAGAAAACAATACTCATACGGTCCAAATACTCATATGGTGCGGCCCGTTAATAACCAAACGAGTATTATACTCATATGGACCGACCATACGCGTACGGTCGGACCATATGAGTATACGCATATGGTCATGATCATACGCGTATGGTCCAAATACTCATATGGTCCGGAGCATATACAATATTTCAGATAAATGATATGTCAGTTTAAATGAGGTACAAATACATGTAAAGAAAGTCAAATATTTTCCAAATTTGAGTTTATTGTTGCAATCAATCGGGGCTAAGAAAAAAAAACCAAAAAAAAACAAAAAACAAACAAACAACAAACAACCAAAAACAGGTAGAAATTTCTATGATTTATTTAACTAATTGTTGTTATCATAAACAATTAATTTAGATATATAATATCAATACTCATATGGGTGGAGGTTTTCTAAAAATATTGCGAGGTTGAGTAATAATGGTGTTTATCGACGGTGGGAAGACACCCTTTTATCACTATTGCTAGCATCAAATAAACCTCACAATTCATTGTTCTACAAAAAGCATTTGTCATTTCCCTTATGCGATAAATGGACTAATAGTTTTGTCGTTGTCCTGTGGGCAAACTTCGTTTTTATTCGTTGTCTTAACCTATGCGCATCCTTACTTAAAATGATAAAGGGTTAATTAACTCGAGTAGAAAATGTTTCTCTGCATATGTACAAAATGCACCAAATAAGCCTCACAATTCATTGTTCTATAAAAAGCATTTGTCATTTACCGTATGCGATAAATGGACTAATAGTTTTGTCGTTGTCCTGTGGGCAAACTTCGTTTTTATTAGTTGTCTTAACATATGCGCGTCCTTACTTAAAATGATAAAGGGTTAATTAACTCGAGTAGAAAATGTTTCTCTGCATATGTACAAAATGTGCTATTAAAGTTCAAAGCTATTATAAAATGAGAAAAAAAAGAAAACAAAGAAGAAGGTAAAAGAGATATGTAGCCACAAAAATGAATAGGGAAAGGTGGGTAATGGAACTTTTATTTTCTAAGTTGCAGTACATGTACCTTTACAGTGACACACATAGACTAGCTGTGATTTGACATCCTAAATATTTATGATGAGGGAACATATAACTGGAATTAAGAATATTAGAATAATTTTTAC
Organism: Mytilus galloprovincialis; assembly: GCA_037788925.1. Taxonomy (NCBI): domain Eukaryota; kingdom Metazoa; phylum Mollusca; class Bivalvia; order Mytilida; family Mytilidae; genus Mytilus; species Mytilus galloprovincialis. The sequence goes on from CM075342.1 coordinate 55,670,517, forward strand.
ACTACTTTTTAATTAAAAAAGGTGTAAAAGAGAGGGACGAAAGATACCAGAGGGACAGTCAAACTCATCAATCGAAAATAAACTGTAAACTTACATTACACAGCCCCACAATAACACGTAGTACAATCAAAAGTCTATAATCGGTTTTTGCTCCGATAGGTGTCAGCATTGTACAGATGGTTGCAATAAATATGCTCCATCCAAATACTCTTTTCCCACCAAATCTGGTAGCCAGCCATCCTGCTGGAATCTGTGACACTAGATATCCCCAGAAGAAGCCTCCGAGTATAAAGCCCTGTACTTTGGTATCCCAGTTAAACTCTCCACCCTGTTATACAAAATAAAAAAAGATTAGAAAAAGAATATTTTCATCTGTGTTGTGATTGCAAATAAAACAACTATCCTCGAGAGACCTACTGGCGTAGATAATAACAGCTTAATATTAACATACAGACTTTATCAATGAGCAAAATATATGCGATCTAGTTTGATATAAAAGACAAGACAAAATGTAAAACACTCAAACGAGAAAACGTTTTTTATGTTATTACCACCATTCTTCCTACAGTAAGAGAGACTTTCCAAAATTGAATCAGACGTAACTCTTTCTCAAGATCTACTTATTTATCAACTGCAATATCTTTAATTACAATCTTGGCAGTTTAGCTAGCAATAAACCCATGTGTTTATTATGTTAGAACTTTCCTGAGTTTAAACATCAACATTTCTTTATAATTTATCTATTTCACGACATTACAATAAAGAGATAGATAAGAGTGCTGTTTAATAATTGTTTTTGTAAGACATATGACATATGATATAACGGAAACTATGTTGATAAAAAGTAAGAGAATATGCAAGAGGGCAATTAAAAAAACAAGTGTCCAATAAATTAGACAAAATCATGACCAGTATAAAAACTTAGAGAATACAACTGCAAATCATTACACATAAGCCTAAATATTGTGCAACACAAACCCCGCAAAGTTCCAGAGATATGGCCAGATGATCTCGAATTGTGCAGTTCTTGTCTCACGGGTGTAATATAAAAGTATTTGGTATATGTAACCCTGTTAATGTATTGTTTTGTTAATGCTAAAACACTCGATTAAATCAGTTACATACGAACATTTTCTCACAATCTGTATCAATTAAAGTCAACTATTTATGAATGATATTTGTTTTATTAACCTGAATTTCATCGCGATTAATATATTCCGCATGTTGAGTACCTTATCAAGGTATTTTCTTTTCTTGATGAAGATTTATCATTTGGAACAAATATTATGAAGGAACTTCTATTTCGTCACATAACAATGTTTTAATATCTTTATTCATCAAGATGAAACGGTTACCGTTATAAATATAACAAAACAAATAAAAACAGAGGAATTTAGCTCCTGTTCAATCAACTGCACATTCAATTAGTTTACCAAGTTTGTTTTAGTGGGTTTTGAAAACGAGCAGTGTAACAACTGTCAACAGAGTTAACGTAATTATGCAAGGCTTCAAAAAAAAAAAAAAAAAATGAATAATCATAAATTATCCTTGGAAATAATTGATCCCCTGGTTTTTAAAGACTTATTGTAATATTGGGAAATGAGATAGATAATTGTAGTAATTACAATGACGATAAAAAACGTAATTTTTTGAACACTTGACAAAAGGTGATGTAAAGCTTCCTTAAATGATTTTGAATGAAGACTCACACAAACTGTACAAATTATTTTAATATTGCCTTACACGGTGAGTACCAGGCACATCTGAGGAATTCCTATCTCCAGAAAATTCCACACAATCATTTAAATCATCTTTGTTCAGCAACGAATTATTGAATTCTGTGACTAATGTATCTGTTCTGTTAACCATACACACAATTGCAACACTCATATTAACCAGAAGTGCATAGGAATTGACAAATCCAAAAAATCCTAGCACTGCCAATGCAAATCTGCTAGAGCCCCAAAGAGGTGCTGTAAAATGCATATATATCATTTGTTTTAAAGCAATATTTTATAAGTGTATATTGTTATATGACTTAAATGTTTATTTTAAGTTTTCATTTGTTTATTGTTCCAATGCTGTAACTGTTTTAACATGTTCTCGACGGTTCGTACCATCTTTTTTCAAAAATATTGTCTAAATATACCTAACCCTTAACAATATCGAAGCATGTTATTCTATTTAAAGATTATTTCTTGTCATACATCTATGTACTTTATCCTTGTTGTTGATGCTTTATAATATTTCATGCTTATTATTATCAATTTTTAAATTAATCGGTTTGATGCCTTAACTAGGGCAAAGGTTTATAATAAGTTATGGTTATTTTCAAGGCTAAAACTTACTTCTAAGATGTTCATAAGATGAATTTTCGTTATCCCCTGTGTCAAAAGTTGGTGTTTCATCTGAAAATAATATGATTAGTATAAGGAAACGTGAGTTGTAGCGCTTTGCATTTATATGATAGTATACAGAATCATATTAAAAATAATCGTAGTCTGTAAATAGAAAATTCGAAAACCGAAATTGGGCGATTATGTTTCAAGTATGCGAATTCACAGATCACCAAAACACATATATAAAGTGGAAAAATAAATTGTATAGATAACCTTTCTATTTGTTTGAACCCAAATATGTATCTACAAAGCACATTACCTACCCTCTGTATTTTCCGTCCTATCTTTGTCACGAATTATCCTACTGGCGTTTGTCATTTCTATAAATAAAAAAAATAGATCGAATACTAAATACTGAGGCAATGCCACCACTGGTGGATGTTTGCTCCCCGATGGTATCATCAACCCTGTAGCCAATGATTCTGTGTTGACATGAATATGTGTTGATAAAGTAATATTCATAGATTAACTGTTGATAGAACTAGAAAGATAAAGTATTGTCAACCCCAGGAGTAGATGACATTAGTTGTATACAACAAAATTTTTGCGGAATGTTGGGTTCTATATACTCTTCAATTGCGTACTTAATTTTGGCAAATTTTACTACCTTTATTTGTGCATCATTGATATGGTTGTTTGAAGACCAAAAGCGCGTTTTAATCCCTGTAGTTCATGGTTAGTCTTACATTACGCGCACCTTTTCCCTTTACTATAGTGTAATTGAAATGGTGTTTGCATTTCAATACAGTATTAGATAATCAAGTACAGTCGATATCTACTGTATTGCCCCACGGCATACCCGTGGGCGAGTACAGCTAATCGAGACTACACAAAACTGTACAAGGACACAAAACACGATTTATATGAACACACCTATTGTATGGCACCTTTTATAAACAATGACCGAAAATAACCACTAAAACCAAAACGAGAATACCACAACTGTTGGACTCTTATAAGACCGATAAGAACTTTTTCTGTAAATTATAATTTTAATAAAAGAATATATAAGAAGATGCAGTATGAATGCCAGTTAGCAAAATCTGCACCCAAGTCACAATTTGTAAAAGTTAACCATTATAGGGAAACAGTATGGTTTTCAACACGGATGTCGATTAAAAAATGTGCGATTAATTTCTTTTTTTTATTCAACGATAAAAAAAATAATTCTGACACTTTTTTGAACCAACAGCCGGATGTTAAAATTCTGTATTTGACGGTAAAACTTCTGTTGTTTTTTTTATCGATATTACCACGTGTTATTACGACCAGACTTATAAAAAAACAAGAAAATTTATGATGATTTTAAGTCAATGATTATAAATAAGTTCAGTAATTATTCAGTATTACCGCATTTTTAGGGATTAACTATGACGTTAAAAGATATTTATCTTCTACCATGCCATAACGTCGTGAACATTTCAGTGAAACAGAAATGGACTGTTTACAATTGAAAGGTAACTGGAATAATAACATGCTAACTTGTCTTTTCCACTCATTATATATTAGAGCATTTACGAAAGGTCTACTCAATATAGCTTATATAATATATTCCTGGGGAAGAAAAAGTCTTATCAACAGTCAAATTATAAAAACGACCTTATCAATGATACCCCATGTCAGTATATACGTTTCGGCTTATGAGGTTCATTTCCTTTGTTCATTTTTTTCTTGACATCAGCTTGATTAATATCCCAGTTAATACAATATGCAAGGACTTGCATTTGTTCTTTTGTGAATTTTATGATCATGATAGAGATGAGCTGCAGTTTACATGGAAACTATTTAATTAAGATGCTCTAACTATAAAGTCAAAGTCACCGCATCGCATGTTTCACAGACGTTATCAGTTATTTCAATATCTGTGTTGTTGATAACCCCGATAATGTTTCACTTGTATGCATAATCCTGATCTCTTTTCTTTGAATTGACATAGAAGTTGTACTTTAAATGGTGAACATAATGGGTTGCTATGTAGCGTTTAGGTTTTTTTTGACAAATGTGTCAATATTTGTCGTCATTTTTATGATTATTTTGTTCTGTGTTATCGTTTGGTAATGATCAATAGTATCGTTCCCAAATCGTTTTTGCGTGTGTGTCCATATTTTCGGTTAGGTTGTACATCAAATTTACTATTGTGGACGTGCCCTTCTGTGTAGCAACATTCCAGCAGCGTCTGCATCTGGCTACCATCTGATACACTATTCCAGGTCGTACACTTTAGCTGTATCATGATTTTATTGGAAGAGGAGAGCTGTTTTTATGAATGCTTTAAATTCTAACATCTAGGCTGAAACGTCCTTATAAGGTCAATATTTCAATTCCAAAAAGATTTTGATACCTGATATTTCTGCACTGGAATGACAAGATAAGATAATCCTGTTCAGCCATTAAAAAAACTGACATTTTGTTTAACGATAAAAGAACGCAGGGATCAGATAACGGCTAATTTCATTACTCAGCCTTATATTTTTAGGATTAACTTAGAGGTTCACATGTATAGTGAATTTTATTTAAGTATAAAATGGACAAAAGTGTGTCGACAGATTCCAGATGAACATTTAAACTCATATTTCTTAAATAAGTAATACTAAAGAATATAGCTAGTATATTATACTGGCATTAATTATTGCAACTTAAAACAAAAGGTAGAAAATTTAAATAAATTTGAATTACATTTTAAAGAAAGAAAATAAAGACTCATTATAAGGCATTGAAAAATAAGGTTATATTAACATATCGAAATTGTTTTTGAATAACTAGAAAACCTGGAAAAGTTCTAATCTGATCAGTAGCTTGACAAAAAATGCATATTTAGTATGTTTTAAAAAAGACTTTATTGGAATTCAAAGTATTTTTTTTTATTTTTTCAAGTCTGCAATCATTTTCATATTTCAAAAAAACATTTTGCTTTGCAGATATCTATTGCCGGTGCCAATAGGCACAGTTCACTACGTACGTTCGTTACTTTATGGGACCATCTAATAAAAAATAGATTAGAAGAAAGTGAGCATATTTATTTGTTCATTCACAAAACAGGTTACCCGATATTGGTGCTTACGACGTCTACCAAATATCAAAATATGATAACAATAATATTTTTTGACTAATACACAATTCTTAAGTTTTAAATCTAAGTATGAATTCTATACTTTTTGCCATTTTTGGCTTATAAAAACTGAATGATTTCAAAATTTGTTTAAGGACTCAAACAAAACGTTATATTTACAAAATCACTCAACAAAATTAGATTGGTTCTTTTTTGTTGTTCTGAACATTTTGAAAAATATTATGAACTTTGTTGAACTAGTCACAACTCCTTATCCAGATAACGATTTTTAATGTGCATTTGCAAAACATTATTTGGAAGGTGCAGTAAACTTTCTGAGTACACTTAAAATACACCAAATTAGGTGTGTATATCAAAGAAATATAATTTACATATAAACTACTATCAATTAAATATTATTTTGGTGAATTTTAAAAAATATAAAATTGAGAATGTAAATGGGAAATGTGTCAACAACCCGACTAAAGAACAGAAAACAGTCGAAGGCCACCAACAGAAACCATTTTGTTTTTATTTGGGAGTGTAATTTTTTTTTAATACATTATCAATTTATGAACCCAGATGTAAACTATATTTTGGTCAGTAATGGCTGAGTTGAATTGACTTTTACTTTGACTTCTAAGTAGTTCAATACTATTTTTAAAATGGAAACAACGTCAATAAATGAATACACAAATTTGAATGATTTTATTCTATTTTTCAAATAAATGAGAAATCTATTTACATTTTTGAATTCTAAAACATTATTTCGTTACAGCTTTTACATTAATGCTAGCAAGACAAATCTTTGTTTGGCTTACTTGCTTTGTTTGTATCAATGTTTGCTGAAGCATGGCAATTAAGATAGGCGGGGCTTCAGCTTGTATACATAATACTTAAATTCTATTGGACGTTATATTTGAGGTTAAGGACACTAAATTTCATTACATCACATGACAAATAGTATTAACACATGTCTGGGCCATGTACTAAAAAAGTATTTTTTTTATGAAATTGACCTAATGTTGTTTTTATACTGCAATTAAAATTAATACATTGATAGCTTTTTAAATCGTAACACAAGTAAATGTCAAACTTATTTTAATCCCTTAATGGATCCCTGACTGTAGAGAAAGAGTTCCATGATAAAATTGACATGATACAAAATAAAGCTATGTTACTATATTTAGGAAATAAACACAACTAGTTGTAGTATAAATACAATTATTGAACAGAGGCTTGTTTATGACAAAAAAAAAAATATAGCATCCAGAGCAAAATTAAAAAAAAAATATGTGTTTTTTTTATCCCTTTTATATGTATTGATAAATGGACTAAGAGTTTTTGCAGTTTTAAAATATGCAGTGGATTTCTTTTCACAGTAAAACATTTTGATTATAACTTGTGTTTCATTTTAATTATTTTATGCACTTAAACTGTTGCAGATATCCTTTGCTGTCCAGTCCGTTCTATCATCAATTCTCGCATCATTTAGTTGTAACACCAATTCACTTTAATTTCTTGTTTATTTTATTTTCAAAAGTATTCTTAGTATTTAGTGCTTTCAAAAATGCGTATTCATTTATCAGAAAAATATTCTCCACATAATTATTTTACCGAATTTGTTGTAATATGTTTAAAGTAAATATGTGAAGGGATTTTCCTTCCAATTATTACTCTACAGAGATTACAAAGATTGTGTATTGGTTTGGTTGTATTTTTCGAGGTCATTCAGACTGAGTGTCCAGTCAAATCTTGTGTATACTATACTCCGCCCCTCAGTTGGTTGCAAATGTCAATCTTAATAACAATGGTTGATCAAACATTTATACAAATAAAGCAAGCAAGCCAAACAAAGATTTGTCTTGCTAGCATTAATGTAAAAGCTGTAAAGATAATCACAATCTCTCCAATAAATAAGAATCTCAAAATCGACAAGTTGTGTTCAAAAACTGAAAAGTTGATAATAATGATCATTTAAGAATAAAGTAAATTCAGTGATTTAATTTGACAACGGAAAAAGTAGAAAATAAGTTGTAAGTAAGAATTAAGTAGAAGTCATTTAATTTTATTTAAAGTCGACATAGTTCCGGGTAAACCATGAACTCTGATGAGCTCTGGTGAGCTCTTTAATCGACTATTATATACAAATCATTCAGCTTCATGCAAATACTAATACATCAAAATAATAATTATGCAAATATTATAGTGAAAGCAAATAAATTTTGAATTCTGAGCCGCCAGGGTCAATTTTCATGCGGCAAACACCTCTACGTGCATTGAATGAGGGGATCAGCAAATCTTTCAAATTCCTCAAATAAATAGATCAACAAAATTAAAATGCATAAAATAAACAAATAAATTAAGCATCGGCATAAAAAAAGCAGAGAAAAAGGCTAGTAATAAAAATTCCAATCACAAAATTCAAGTAATAACTTGTTCTTCTATACATACATGCAATTGTATAAATTGTTACATTTTAGGAAATATTCATACGATACATAAAGAAACATTATTTTTGACAAAAAACAAAAACAAATAAAAATCAGAAATTAAGGATATACTTCCTTGGAATAGAAATCTTATCACACGGTTAACTAAAAAACAAGATTGTGTCTACGCTGTCTATAAAATCATTATGTTATGTGTTTGCCTTATATTTTGACGTACTTTCAATACAGTTATTATGACGAATCGGCTTCGATTTTAGAGTACCTGAAAATAACTCAATTTTAAGTTAAAGCATGACTGACAACCTTAAAAGCTCTTTCTGAATTTTAACGATTAATTGCCTTTAACATCCTGATTTCTGCAAAAAAAAATAAATCTAAAAGAGTTCACGGTTTCTTACAAACCTTCATTAAGTAAAGATGTCATCTCAAACTGAGCAGTGCTCGTTCAGAGTTTACACAAATTCCCGAATGAAAAGTTATTTCGTGTCCTCTGGAATAATATTTCCTTTCAACAAACTGAAACCGTACATTCATTTACAAGTTATCTCATCAATAAATTGAGAATGACTGTTTCCTTATTTCTCACTTTTATATATGTTTATCAGTCTTGTGACATAACTATTATTTCAGCAATCAAAGTCCAGTTAAAGTTAATTGATATCTAGTGCAACTTTATACATTACATCTAGATGCAAAATGTGTTTTAAAAAAACATATCGTTTAAATTTGATTTTAACATAATTTTACATACCAAATGTAGCACTCAATGATGTGAAGAATACTGAAGCAAGGACTAGCATACATGTTTTTATAACATGTGTGTTTAGAATTTCTAGGAATATGTACATGTATCCCTGGAATTGTAACATTATACAGAAAGCAAATAAGAAAATATGTGTTCTCAATTAAATTGTGAGTGTTATAAACCTATGAAGGTTTCCGAAAAATTATTTATCTCATTGAATACAGCATACATATAGAAAATAAATCAGAGAGTAAACATACATAATTTGCCAATGTTGTACACTGAATACTAGTAATAAAGTTGTAGTTTTTGTTTCCTGGAAGTTACATTTCATGTTTCTGCGTGCATGATAAATATTGTAAGACTCTCAGTCTAAGCAAATTATTAATCTGGGTGAAATTATTACTGTCTTGTTCAAATCTCCCACTATCCTTTAAAGTCATATGTTATTAGGTAATGAAAAATTGATATGAAATTTTAGTAAAAACCAGTGGAGGATCCAAAACTTTTTATTAGGGGGCCCTTTAGCTGGTCATGCTTCAGTAATTTCTTGTATAATCAACCAAATTCTTCCCACAAAAGGGGGGTATGTGTCCACCTTTGGTCCCTTGATCTGCCTATGTACAAGAATGATCTAATGTGCAAACCGAAAGTAGAAATAAAGCATTATAATGCACAGTTCAATAACGTCATAGAAAGGAATTAGGCTAATGTGTGCGTAATCTAAAGGTTTAAATACAATATGTCAAAATATTTTATAAACACTGTAAATAAAAATCAATCTGTAAATAAGGTTACAAAACATTTCAAATGTTCAGAATACTCTAATATATATATTATACATATTCGTGTGTGTATTTTGCTTTACATTGTATAAGCCTTTTGACATAATATGATAAACAACTTCACTCAAAATATAAAATATAATTTTTATTTTCCATATTATTTGCCGTCTGAAAAATGTAAATGAACAAAACCTGTGACAAACACAATACAGTTCACCTTGATGCAGACAATTGAGTAAAATCATAAAAGTACTAAACTCCTAGGATGATTCAAAACTGTAAGTCATTAATCAAATGGCAAAATCAAATGATAAAACGCATCAAACGAATGGACAGCAACTGTCATAGTCCTGACTTGGTACGGGAATTTTCAAATGTAGATAATGATGGATTGAATCTGAACTCTCACTTGAATATCAGTTAGATCAAATTCCATAATATTTCAAATATGCGTGAACAAAACAGACATTATAGTTAAATAACAGTATATTATTTCTATCTTCACTTCCTATCATTAACTTTTGTTTATTCCTTCCCATTTGAGTTTTCGGAACTTTTTTCGTTAACCGTTTGATAGAGAATTCTTAAATAAATTAGTCAAGTTAAATGATAATGACAGCCAATTTGAAGTAGAAGACGTTTTATTCAAGTCAGTTCTTTTTGGGGTTTCTATAATCTGTTTTTAACTGTTTTTTGTTATTTTTTCTGGATAAGTTTTCTGTCGATTGGTTTAATACTCAATGTTTTGTTTTTATATAGTAAGCCTAAGATCATGTTTTGATATGTAATTACTTGCGTTTAAAATAGGATTGGTTCTTTACGAGTACCTTTTGTTTTTGTTTTAAATATATGTAATCTTGAATTAAGGATGAACCATCCACCATTTTCTATATTCGAAAATTCCTGCATCAAGACAGGAATATGACAGTTGTTATATCAACATTGTAATTGTTTGGTTTTTTAATTGTTTTGATCTGAGAGTCACTAAGTATTATGTAGATGAAACGCGCGTCTGGCGTATTGAATTATAATCCTGGTACCTTTGATAACTATTATCCATTCTTTTGATGCGTTTGAGCTTTTGATTTTGCCATTTGATTGGGGAATTTCCTTTTTGGAGTTCGGAGTTTTTTGGAGTTCGGAGTTTTGTTATTATACTTTTTATTGTTACATTTTTCTATATGATCACTTAATGCACTAGTACCAATATTAAAAGAGGACGAAATATACCAGAGAAACTGTAAAACTCATAAATCGAAAATAAACTAACAACGCCATGGATAAAAATGAAAAGACAAACAGACAAACAATAGTACACATGACACAACATATAAAAATAAAGAATAAGCAACACGAACCCCACCAAAACCTGGGGGTGATCTCAGGTGCTCCGGACAGGTACTGTACCAATTGTACTGCAACAGATCCGCATTTCTACAATCAGTATATCTTAGGTGATGCCCAAGGCTAAACAAGATAACTTATTGAACAGGTAAAATATCACAAAAGCAATCGTTGATCTTAAACACACCTCTATACAAAAAAAAAAAAACCCAAACGCTTGAGATAAACTGATATCTCCTGTCCCTTTTCTGCGAACTAAATCGTGTTTCCTAAAACTAATGATGTAATCTAGTTCTTTATTTATAGCTAACACGGAAGTGCTGAAGATTTTTGGAAAAAAGTTAAAACAACTGATCAATTGATCTGGTAAGGCTTTCATTAATTACTGAGTGCGATCATTTTCGATTTCGTTTTCTGTTATCTATATTGTTTATAGAGTACATTTAACAATGTTGCAATGCAATATAAGCAAAAATGAAACACACTCCGACCCCCCCTCTCCCCTAAATTACCATGAGCAACCATCAAAAAGAAACAAGAAACCATTGCTGCATTGAGAACAAAAAACCCACCTTTATTTATTCAAAGCACTTTAATATATTAAAATTTATAAAAAGTTTGCTTATTATAATTTAATGAAATGTTGACATAGTCATTTAAAAGTTTAACTTTTAAACGCGTTTGCTTTTTTATATTAGCATGAAATAATTGCTTAATCTATTCATGTAGTTATCCTTCTTATAAATATCTATCAAAGGTTCCAAATTTATAATTTAAAACGCCAGACGCGCGTTTCGTCTACTCATCAGGGATAAAAATATTATATTTGGTGTCTGTTTTTACATTTTTGTTGTATAAATATATTGTGTAAATTTTATTCAACCTTACAAGTATCTATATTATTATGCAAATTAAAGATCTAAGTGAATTAATTCTTTTATTTGATATTTCTCTTGTTCCTGGATATACTTTGTAGGGTACTGACTGTAATTGCTCTGTCAGACATCTTTTGTAAAGCTTCGAATAATTTAGCGTGTTAGATATTGTATTTTTTTATTTCGAATTCACTTTCAAATTAAACAGTTTACATTTATTTTTATTGAATGCCTGACTGTTTTGATACTTATTGTACAGAATTTCATCTTCAATGTGTATAGAAGAGGTCATGTATTAAACAAGTGAGGCGAAATAACCCAAACGGGTATTTTACTCATTACTACATGTAAAAGACAAACTTTAGCATTGTTAAAGTCAGAGTACGGTACAAACATGTATATGGACTCACCATAAAGTCATTCCGACAAAGATGTATCGTCGTCAGTAGTTTTTATTTCTTAAGACTAGTATTTCGAAAAATAGTCCAAAAGAATACCCAATGTCATATAATTATGCCCATTTTAACGGCAGATAATTCTTTGTCAATTAATTCACAAAGTGAAACTCAATGGAAAATTCATCAATAATTCGCAAATAATTATTTTCTTCTACAAGCAAATTTAAATAAACGCTATTTTTGCATATTCTTTTAGAGAAGATTCTTCGAAAAGTGGCAAATATTTCTCAATTAAGGGCGAAACAGAATAAAACGGGACCCATTACTTTCTGATTTTGTTATATGAGTCATATTCAAGTTGCCGACGTTTTAAATTTAAAGTTATTTCTTAAATGGTTTCAACATTTCTTGTAAAGTGAAAGTTCTTGTGATTTTGTTCACTCATTTAAGTCATGTAGACTAACTTATCTCCTAATTTCTTTTCAAAAAGACATGTAATCAACACATGGTGACAACCTTTGATGAAGATTTATTAATAGATATATTCTCTGTGACAAACTATTAAATATAATAAATAAGATCACCATTTAATAGGTATTTACGCAAAATTTGCAGTTTCATTTAAGTTCTACATAAAAACAATCTTTGATTTAGTGTCAGTTCAACAATTCCCTATCCAAAAGTCATCAGTGAGGCAAATCAAAAACAAAGTTTTTGTGGATAGAGTTAGGGACGACATCAAAAGTTCAATGAAGGATAAAAAAACTTAATTCACATAGTTTTTTCACTGACCCCCCCCCCCCACCCCTTCTTAACTTAATTGGGAAACAAATTTATTGACCCATATGGATATACGTAAAAATTAATGTCGGATAACCAAATCTTGAAGCAGTTTACCCCCCCCCCCCCAACCCCCCCCCAACCCCCAAACTATTTGAATTATCTTACATTGATCTTTTGATGTCGTCCCTTATAAAGTTATTTATTAGATGAAGTTTGCATCCATTATAAAACGAATTTTATACCAAAAATTTATAACTACTTCTAATTTGCTACGTTACACTGATTATTTTTGGCTGCATGTTTTAAATGTCATGACTATTTGTATTTATTGCCAAGAGTCAAATCTTGGAATAGATACCAGGATCTAAATTTCGAACGCTAGACATCGCTTCGACTAATTAAGACTTATAAGTGACGTTCGAATCACACACGATAGAAGGACAAACAAAGTACGAAGTTGAAGAGCAGTGAGGACCAAAGAATCATAAAAGTTTTGCCTAAAGCATAGCTTAAGTATTCTATTCTTTGGGTTTAAAAAAAAAGTGAAAGATAAAGATTTGTTATTATTTTGATAAATTACTCTACATTCAAATTGTTATCAATCCTCTTTCATAGATATTTTACAAAACTGAGAAACTCCGTGATTTTTTTTTTATATAGAAAAAGGTATCATATTCTAAGTATTCAACAACTAATTTTTATATCATAATAGAAATTCCGTCGTCAGAATAGGACGAAAGAATATTGTCTATTCGATTTTAAAATTCACTGTAATTGTCTTATTTATTCTGTTTTTACGCTTGTGTACTTTTAATCATTTTTATCCAATACCTTCACTTTTCAATTAAATATGCCTATACCATATAAAGTTGAGAATGGAAATGGGGAATGTGTCAAGGCGACAAGAACCCGACCATAGAGCAGCCAACAGCCGAAGGCCACAAATGGGTCTTCATTGTAGCGAGAAACTCCTGCACCCGGAAGCGTCCTTCAGCTAGCCCTAAACAAATATGTATACTAGTTCAGTGATAATGGACGTCATACTAAACTCTGAATTATACGCAAGAAACTAAAATTAAAAATCATACAATACTAACAAAGGCCAGAGGCTCCTGACTTGGGACAGGCGCAAAAATCTGGCGGGGCTCACATTCAAAAAGTTTAAATAATTTTCTGATACACTAATCATTTTTAATTTGTTCATTATTATGAAATAGTTATAATACAAATAACAATTACTCCATGTTTTCAAGAATATATTCATTATGCTGTTTTTTTTTATAATCCTTGGACACTTCGGTTCAGAAATTGACATTTTGGTACAGATCCCTTAAATACATCTGATTCCGTTCCTCTACATGTAAGGAGAGGATGAATTTATTCAATAGCCGTGAAATGACTCAGTCTTTAATTTTAATGCCGACTTTCTCAATAATTTTGACTTAAATCAATATAAGCCGTCCTTTTACTTTAAAAACTACTTTACACACAATAAAACCTTTGTAGCATTCTCTAGCAAAACATTTTTTAAAATAAAAATGGCGACGCATTATTTTAGGTGAATATTAATATAGTTTGAAATTCAAAAGTATATATGTGCAAAATTTAAGGCTTTGTTAGTTCCGTAATTTACATATCAATTTATGATTTGAACCGATTTTCTCTTCGTTCAATATTTTGTGTTTATAATGAATTATTTATAAACACTACTATCAAAGTAACTAGTTTGTAAATAAATTAAACATTTTTGTTGATAGCAGTGAAATAAAAACTTTGACATTTCTGGACTATCCAAAAACTTAAATTATTTTCACAGAAATAAAGAAATGTACAATTATTTTTTTCCCAAAACCATTCTACAACGATTTTCAAGTTTTCATACAACATTTTGGAAGCAAACTTTACAAACAACTGACATTGACAATTTTGTAATTTGTCTTATTTAACACATTTTGATTGGTCTAACTGTATGCTATTTTGTAATACCAAAGATTTCCTTCCGCCCAGACCATTGGTGTCAAAAAGTATTTTTAGCCAAAAAAGTCATATACGACATTTTAGAAGCCCAGCGAAGATATGTATGTTTGTTGTTGTTTTATTTGAATGTTATATATTTTACCTTTTTGGATAGAAAGGTCTCGGTCTGTTGCCTAAATTAATGAAGTATATTGGAATAAAATTTTATCCAAGCTATCGTCCGCAGAATCGTGTTCCTTTTGACAGTATAGTAAATGAACAATCTGTATCAAATCATTATTTCAATACAATCTTGAACAGCCACATTTGATTAATGGTGAAAATGTAGTATGCTCTAGCGCGAAAAGATACCAAGCGCTTCTAGTTTTGCATGCATAACCCATTATATGATTCCGAAATAGATTAAAAATATTTCGAAGGCTTAGAACATAACTACAACCGTTAATAATGTAAATTGCAACTAGACGGTAGTGTACGGATGGGCACAACAAAGATATATGTTTAATTATAATCGTATATAGGCAGATGAAGACATAGCTAATATGGTTCCACTGATAGTATGCTAGATGGATTCTGCACCATATTTGCAGATTAATGTGCGTGCATGGGCACATAGTGCATACTGAGTATAAATCTGCAAATAGATACGATATTCCTTAGTTTGTATTTCTTGTCGTTTCCTTGATAGACGATTGCTTCTTACAAGGAAGCTATAAATCCAAAAGTGCAAATGGTGAAGTTGAAATCATCCCTTTGTGCATTTTACGGACGCCATCACAAGTTGGATGACCATTACATAAGATCCGTTTCACAAATGATATCGGATATGTTCCTAGTGTCTCAACTACTATCCCGTTCGATTTCCACGAATGTGACATCCCGAATTAGACTATTTATAGGGTTTGTTATAACATAAGCAACACGACGGAGGCCACATGTGGAACAGGATCTGCATACCCTCCCGGAGCATTTGAGATCATCCCGATTTTTTTATGGGGTTGGTATTGCTAAGTATCTAGTTTTTTTATATTGTGTCGTGTGTACTATTGTTTGTTTGTTTGTCTTTTTTTAACCATGACGACGTCAGTTTATTTTTGATATATGAGCTTGAATGTCCCTTTGGTATCTTTTGACCCTCTTTTGCATATTTTCCAAATGATAGCATTTGAGTTGGATTTATCTTTCTAAGTCTAGAATGTTCAAGAGAATATGTTATGGACTGTTCTTTTGTCTTTTCGTTAGTTTGTGATGTCTTTTTTTGATTTAATAAATATATTTTACGGTGTTGAAACATCAGAAATCGACCAAGAAGGCAAATTAAATAGCAAATACAAAAGTTTCATATCTATAAATAATTTGAAATATTAAGAACTTGTCTCAAAGTTTTCTTGAAAAAATAACTATCTATTGATATCTATTCGTCATACTTGCATTTACCACACCAAATACTATACTTGTCACTATATCATGTATATACGTATACACCTTGTTGATTAATTTTGTTTAAAAGACTTAATCATCAAAATCCGTATGTTTGATTAACATTAATGGTTTATGTTATACCCGTTGAACACTTGCAGCACAATGCTCAGTCGGTTAATATATTACGTGCTTCAAATTTGAATTTAAATTCGAGATTCAACATCTGTAAATAACCATATATAATTTATAAACCTCCCCCAACAGTAAAGATGAAAAGAGTCCTTTCGCAAAAATATAGTGCATATGGTATATTATCAGTCCAGATACCATCTTATACTAGATGTATAGTATGGACTTCTGTTCAAAGTACTTTCATGCTACAAACTAGACATAACTAGTATATTATGTCGATATCATGTCTGATAAGCCATGATTGTGAGACTTTGGTCCTAATATCCATCTGTCTCTAGATTTGGTTTTATCAGATCTATATTTTTATTTTGTTTGATAATGCTCTGTATAGTATCATTGAAGGTCGAAGTTGTCCTGTTAGATATTTTATAACTGTTAAAATTTGGGGTTCGTGTTGCTTATTTTTTTAGTTTTCTATGTTGTGTCATGTGTTCTATTGTTTGTCTATTTGTCTTCTTTCATTTTTAGTCAGGCGTTGTCAGTTTATTTTCGATTTATGAGTTTGACTGTCCCTCTGGTATGTGTATGTTTGAATGGTGATTTTAGATAGGACAGCTTTAAATTTTTTGAGAGCACAGAAATTGCCATCATTACAAATTCAACCTCAATAGATGCTTGAAAGTTGAGTATCGTCTTTGTTTCGTCAATACACATTTCATTTCCATTGCATTTATGATAGATTTATAAAATGTGCCTTTGCAAATTAACGAAGTCTTGTAACGTCGATGTCTTAAATACAAAAAGAAAAAGGGATGGCCTTCATGATGCAACCACAGTCACTTGGGAATTGTTAAAGGCAAATAATTTTAACACTTTATAATAATGATGCATTCGAAGCGCTGTTCTGAATTGACCTTCATGCTTAGTACTCAAACCAAATAGCTTAAAAGTCAATGATTTATAAATACTTGAAAAACTTTATGGCATACACAAATTGCTGAACCCATCTCAGGCCTACTTGATTGAGTAGTGAGAACCGTCTGAGCATGCCAACTTTCAAATAAAACAATGCCAAATAAAACTAGATTTGCCATTGCAAGCAATAGCGGATGGCACCCATTCCCCATTGCCAGGCGAGCGGCAGCCATTTAGAAATTTCCAAAGTCAAAGAGAGCACCTACACGTGCAAATTATCATTTTTCTAAAGTTTCATTAAGTTTGAAGCATTTTGATAATTTGGACATTTTTGCTGTTTCCATGGTTACGGCGGCCATTTTGAAAATTCCAACTTCAAAATGCAACTCTGCCCATGCCAGTTACAATTTTTGTAAAGTTTCATTAAGTTTACAGGATTTTAATTTTTTTTTTCAAATTTTTGACCTTTTAGCATTGTTTCCATGGTAACTACAGATATTTTGGAAATTCCAACTCCAAATGCCACATCTTCCAATGTTGCTCATCGTTACTGTGAAGTTTTATGAAGTTTGGAGCATTTTGATATTTTTTGAAAGTTTTGGTGTAGTTTCCATGGCAACATAGTAGTTCCAATGATTGCCATAATCATCCAACACCTGTATATAGTGGGCACCTACATTGTATTAAAATATAATGATTCTGAGTTAAAGCATATCCAAACTGTTCACCAAAACAAAATACTAGAATTTTTCACATTTGTTTCGTTTCCATGGTAACGGCAGCCATCTTGCACATTCCAAAGTCAGGTGCACAACTTCACATGGTGGTCAACATTATAGCATGGTTCCACCAAGTTTAGTCCATGCAATTCTGAGAAAAAGCTTGGACAAAAAGTGTGGAAGAATAAAAATAACTAGATTTGCCATTGCAAGCAATAGCGGATGTCACCCTTCCCTCCATTGCCACTAAGTGGCAGCAATTTCAACAATTTTAAACAGTGATGTTACATATATGCATGGTAATTCCTCTTTCTACAAATTTTCAGAACATTTGAAGCATTTTGAAAATTTTGAAATTTTTGATGTTTCAATGGCAACGGCAGCCATTTTGGAAATTCCAACTTCAAATTCAGCTTCAACACATGACAGTCAACATTATTGTGAAGTTTGATTAAGTTTAAAGCATTTTGAATTTTTTGAAATTTTTGATGCTGTATCCATGGTAACATTGTAGTTCCAATGATTGTCAAAATCATTAAAAACCTGTATATAGTTGAAAACTATATTGTATGAAAATTAGATGATTCTAAATTAAGGCATACCAAAATTATTCACCAAACCCTGAAGTTTTTGGAGCATTTTGACCTGTTTTGCATTGTTTCCATGGTAACGGCAGACATTTTGGAAATTCCAACGCCAAATTCCGTATCTACTAATGTTGCTCATCGTTACTGTGAAGTTTCAAAAAATTTGGAGCATTTTGATATTTTTGAAATTTTTGGTGTAGTTTCCATGAAAACATAGTAGTTCCAATGATTGCCAAAATCATCCAAAACCAGTATATGGCCGGCACCTACATTGTATCAAAATATAATGATTCTGAGTTTAAGTATATCCAAAAAATTCACCAAAACCAAAAACTGGATTTTTTCACATTTGTTCCGTTTCCATGGTAACGGCAGCCATTTTTTATGTTCTTAAGACCTACTGCAACCCGAATTTTTGTGTTCCTCATTATACTTAACTAGCATTAACATTGGTTCCATTGGCTCCAAAAAAACTGCGGGACAAAATTAGGTGGAAGAATAATAATAATAACTAGATTTGCGATTGCAAGCAATAGCGGATGGCACCCTTCCCACATTGCCAGGCGAGCGGCAGCCTGTTTGAAAATTTAAAACAGTATTTACACATAAATACATTACAACATATTTATTTGAAAATCTTCAGAAAGTTTTGAGCATTTTTCAATTTTTCATATTTTTGGTGTTTCCATGGCAACGGCGGCCATTTTGGAAATTTCCAAAATCCAAAGCCTTATCCTCACTTGCCATTTATCATATAAAATGAGTTTCATTAAGATTGGAGCATTTTGAGATTTTTTGAGATTTTTGCTGTTTCCATGGTAACGGTTTCCATTTCTAAAGTTCCAACAACAGTTTCAACATTGACTTATGCCATGTTATATATATACATGAAATTTGTTCCACTTTGATCTTATATTCCTTAAAAAAATGCTGCTTTGATGTTTTTTCCCATAGGATCAATGTTAAACTTTTCTCAAGTTTCCATGGCAATGGCAGCCATTTTGAAAATTCCAAGTACTGTTGGTACCTCAGGGCACCACTGCCAACATTTACATAAACTTTCATTAGGTTGACCCTTATAACGAAAGATTTAGAATTTTGATTTTTTTTTACATTTTTGCAGTTTCCATGGTAACGGCGGCCATTTTTTACCATTCCAATGTCTCTTGCACAACTTCACATGGCGGTTCATATTATGGAATAGTTCCATCAACATGGGTTTGACCAATCCCGAGAAATAGCATGGACAAAATGTGTGAAAGAATAAAAATAAAAACTAGATTTGCCATTGCAAGCAATAGCGGATGGCACCCTTCCGCCATTGCCAGGCGAGCGGCAGCCATTTTGAAAATTCCAAAATCATAGAGTGCATCTACTCATGCCAATTGTCAATTTTGTAAAGTTTCATTAAGTTTGGAGAACTTTGAAATTTTTGAAATTTTTGCTGTTCCCATGGTAACGGCGGCCATTTTGAATATTCCAAAGTCAAACCCCCGCTGCAATTTTTTCCCTCCATTATCATATATACCATCATATACCATTTAATGTCTCTAGAATACATTTAACATTGATGTTCTGGAATGTTCTGTGAAAATTCAAAGTTTTGACCTTTTTGCATTGTTTCCATGGTATCTACAGATATTTTGGAAATTCCAACGCCAAATTCCACATCTTCCAATGTTGCTCATCGTAACTGTGAAGTTTCATAAAGTTTGGAGCATTTTGATATTTTTGAAATTTTTGGTTTAGTTTCCATGGCAACATACATGTAGTAGGTCCAATGAGTGCCAAAATCATCCAACACCTGTATATAGTGGGCATCTTCATTGTATTAAAATATGATGATTCTGAGTTTAAGCATATTCAAACAGTTCACCAAAACAAAAAACAGAAATTTTTCACATTTGTTTCGTTTCCATGGCAACGGCAGCCATTTTGATGGTGCCATACCCCACTGCACTATAGAATGTGGTGGTCTACATTATGGTATAGTTCCATCAATATTGTTCAAGCCAATTCTGAGAAATAGAATGGACAAAAAAGTGTGGAAGAATAAAAATAATAACTAGATTTGCTATTGCAAGCAATAGCGGACGATGGCACCCCTTACTGCACATTGTCACAGTAGCATCAACAATTATGAGTGTACAAAAGTCAAATGGCATCTATACTATTAAACGAGAAGACCTCATTTTGGGTGTCGCTTCTCTTCTTTCCACAATAAATTAATCATCATGCCTCTGTGTCCTATAGGTAAAGTGCATAGTCGCATTTGTCATCCATTCATATGATTATTCAGATTGAGTTATTTTGGGAGAAAAACGAGAAAAAAGGCGTCCGGATATGTTTCCGTCATTGGACGAAATTTTAAGTCAGATTAGACTTCCGGTTTGCGTTTTTAACATACATATAGGCCACAGACCACAATTAATTCCTCTATCAGTTCTTTATAACCTTTTGCATCATTAAAAAAATTGCACCATGCACTTTTGTCCAACTTTTTGTGTGTGTAATGTATAGTCCTAGCCCAAATACATATCCAAAATTCAGAAAGATTGTAACAATCACTTTTACAAATTTAGCCAATACACATCCATACCCCTATTGACAAGTCAAGAGATGTTCCGAAAACTGTAAATATTACCTTTTTGCACTTGGCCTAATCACTCATTCCAAATCAAAATAAGTTAAAATACAACATCCAAAAATTTATTTCACCTCTCTTCTTTCATTTCCACAAAAAAAAAAAATCTAAGAAATGAGTGAGGAAGGGAAAGAAAAAAAATTAAGGAAAAATACACTCTAATTAAAAGGAACTATATTGGACAACGAAAAGCGGGGTCATTAATTGTGTTCTTGGGCCATACTACGAATACAGGACCTTTTTCGGGACGTCGGGATCGGGTGTTTTTAAGGTCGGAATTTCGTGATTTCTTTTTACGAATTTCGGAATGTCGGGATATTTAATTTTTATCAAATTCGGGACCTCGGGATTTCATGTTTTTAAGCCCGGGATATCGGGATCGGGACCCCTCCGCCCCCCCCCCGGGCCCCTTTATGAATGTTTATAATATACAGATAAGCGCTAAAATTATTCATGTGTTATTAAAATTAATAGAGAACAAACAAAAAAATAGGAATTTTTTGGGAAAAAGGAGGAGCCGGGCTAGAAAAACAATTATCCTGTCCCAAAGTACCTATGACTTTTTATACCTTTTCTGAAATTCTCCAGTCATTAAATCTTTTACAAAAATTCATTAATTACAAAAAAGAAGATGTGGTATGATTGCCAATGAGACCAAAATGACACCGAAATTAACAACTATAGGTCACCTTACGGCCTTCAACAATGAGCAAAGCCCATACCACATAGTCAGATATAAAAGGCCCCGAAATGACAATGTAAAACAATTCAAACGAGAAAACTAACGGCCTAAATAATGTACAAAAAATGAACGAAAAACAAATATGTAACACATAAACAAACAACAACCACTGAATTACAGGCTCCTGACTTGAATGTTCATAAAATACTAAATGTATGTTCATAATGAAATTAATAGAAAAAAAATGGGAATTATGGAAATAAAGGAGGAGGGATAAAAAAAAAAACATTTTCCTGTCCCCAAGTACATATGACTTTTGATACTTTTCCTGAAATTCTCAATTCATTAAAACAAAATTCTTCCTACAACACTTTACATACTTTCAACCACGGTCTGAAAGCCCGCGATTTCGCGGGTGTGTTCTAGTATCTATTATACATGTCGGAATCAGCAAGTCTAAACAACACCCCCCCCCTTTTTTTTTCTCTTCCGTAGAATACGTTTCAGTTCTATACATAGTTTGGGAATCCTTTTTAAATCTAAAATTAGACACGCGCGCAAGTAGGAAGGTGGTGTCACGTGATACTGAAGTATATTATCGTGGGCATATTAATATTCTTTTTAGAGGGGACCTTGGACAGACAACATGTGTATATATTGACGGAGCGGCGTATTAACTGTTCAATTTATTCTTCAATAGCTCGCGTATCACACAATACATGTAACTTATCGTGTACAATTTAATTACATGTTTATCGATTGATTTCAGCTAATGTGTAAATTTTAGCAGGTGTGTCATTCACGGATATGTACTTTAACGCAAGTGCAGAAATGTCAGCAATTTGTACTCTGAGTGTTTCTCGTTCTGTCGGTGGCGATTTTCTCTTTTAAAGCACATTAAATAAAATACATGTTTTTATTCTAGAATATTCTAGTACATGTTAGCAGTACAGCATTGCATGTGACCCTATGCACATACTCCTAATTACGATTTCCGTGGAATTGTTGTTATATTTTTAAAGAAAATGCAGCTTAAATGCATTTTCCCATAGGGTCAATGTTAAACTTTTGTCCAGTTTCCATGGCAATGGCAGCCATTTTGAAAATTCCAAGTACTGTTGGTACCTCGGGGCACCACTGCCAACATTTACTCAAACTTTCAAGACTTTGCCTCTTACAACGAAAGATTTAAAATTTGGATTTTTTTTTACATTTTTGTAGTTTCCATGGTAACGGCGGCCATTGTTTACCATTCCAATGTCTCTTGCACAACTTCACATGGCGGTTCACATTATGGTATAGTTCCATGAACATGGGTCTGACCAATTACGAGAAATAGCGTGGACAAAATGTGTGGAAGAATAAAAATAAAAAGAAAAAAAAGAAACGTAGAATAACAATATGTCACCCCAACTCCGTTGAGGGTGCCATAACTAGATTTGCCATTGCAAGCAATAGCGGATGGCACCCTTCCCCCATTGCCAGGCGAGCGGCAGCCATTTTGGAAATTCCAAAGTCAAAGAGTGCATCTTCACATGCAAATTATCATTTTTGTAAAGTTTCATTTAGTTTAGAGCATTTTGAAAATTTGGAATTTTTTGCTGTTTCCATGGTTACAGCGGCCATTTTGAAAATTCCAACTTCAAAATGCAAATCTGCACATGTCAATTACCATTCCTGTAAAGTTTCATCCAGTTTGCAGCATTTTGATTATTTTGAAATTTTTGATATTTTTGCTGTTTCCATGGCAATAGCAGCTATTTTGAAAATTTCAAGTACTGTTGGTACCCCAGGGCACCACTGCCAACATTTACATAAACTTTCAAGACTTTGCCTCTAATAACGAAAGATTTAAAATTTTGATTTTTTTTTACATTTTTGTAGTTTCCATGGTAACGGCGGCCATTTTTTACCATTCCAATGTCTCTTGCACAACTTCACAAGGCGGTTCACATTATGGTATAGTTCCATCAACATGGGTCTGACCAATTCCGAGAAATAGCATGGACAAAATGTGTGGAAGAATAAAAATGACAATAAAAAGAAAACAAAGAAACGAACAATAACAATATGTCACCCCAACTCCGTTGAGGGTGCCATAAAAAGAAAAAAAAGAAACGAACAATAACAAGATGTCACCCCAACTCCGTTGAGGGTGCCATAACTAGATTTGCGATTGCAAGCAATAGCGGATGGCACCCTTCCCCTATTGCCAGGTGAGCGGCAGCCATTTTGAAAATTCCAAAGTCAAAGACCGCAACTACAGATGTCTATTCACATTGTCGTAAAGTTTCATCAATTTTGGAGCATTTTGAAATTTTTGAAATTTTTGCTATTTCCATGGTAACGAGAAGCATTACCTAAATTCCTAAGACAGATAAGGCATTGACATATGCCATGGTACATATCCATAAAGTTTCAGTAGGTTTCATTCAAAATTTTAAAAGAAAATACAGCTTTTATGTGTTTTCCCATAGGGCCAATGTTAAACATTTCTCCTGTTTCCATGGCAATGGCAGCCATTTTGGAATTTCTAAGTATTGTTGGTACCTCGGGGCCCCACCACCAACATTTGCACAAAGTTTCATTAGGTTGGCTCTTATAACAAAAGAGTTAGAATTTTAATTTTCTTTTACATTTTTTTAGTTTCCATGGTAACCGCGGCCATCTTGCACATTCCAAAGTCAGGTGCACAACTTCACATGGTGGACAACATTATATAGCATAGTTCCATCAAGATTGGTTCATCCAATTCCGAGAACTGCCATGGACAAAAAGTGTGGAAGAATAAAAATAATAAAAAAAATAATAAGAAAAAAAAGAAACGAACAATAACAATATGTCACCCCAACTCCGTTGAGGGTGCCATAATAATAATATGAAAAAAAGAAACGAACAATAACAATATGTCACCCCAACTCCGTTGAGGGTGCCATAATAAGAAAAAAAGAACGGAACAATAACAATATGTCACCCCAACTCCGTTGAGGGTGCCATAATAATAAAAAAAGAAACGGAGGAAAAGCAATATGTCACCCGACATTGTCGATCGGGTGACATAAAAATAATAAGAAAAAAAGAAACGAACAATAACAAGATGTCACCCCAACTCCGTTGAGGGTGCCATAATAAACATGTAAGGCATCTCGTTGGTGATCTACTGATTACAGGGCTAACAGTACCCTCACAGGCTGTATTTTTGACAGTTTTACCTATTATGTGTGTTTTGTTCAAGCATCGTTGTTAATATAATAGAAATTATATTAACTGTCATACAAGTAAGAGGTTTAGCTAGCTAAAAAAAACCAGGTTCAATCCACCAATTTCTACATTAGAAACTACAGGTACCAAGTCAGGAATATGACTTGTTTTCTAGTCGTTTGATGTGTTTGAGCTTTTGATTTTGCCATTTCATTAGGTTTTAATTTAACTCGGAGTTCAGTAATTTTGTGATTTTACTTTTAAGGCTAACACATTAACCTATTTGGTTTGATACAAGAACTTTTTTCTTCTTGATTTCTGAGACGAAAAGATGCGCGAAACCTATAGAACAACTTTCAGTTATTTAAATGACATAATTACACTTTTCTGTGGAAAGACCTATTAATTTTGCTCTGCCTATTTTTTTCTTCTGCCGCAATATTTTTCTTATGGTGCCTTTTTGTTTCGCAATATGTAGCGTATATTTTTTGCATAAGATATCGAACATTTATTGCGATTTGGGAACTGACCCTGTTGAGCCGAACACTTATAAAAACTTATAAAAACCTATATTCTTTTGATTTGAGTTCCATTGTACAAAACAAAGGAAATAAGGTTAAGGACATGTTATGAATTTTGATTTTGGTTTATTTTCAGAAACCGTATAAGTTATGGACAAATGAGTTTAACTATGTTGTTAGTTGCGACTTGTCATAACACATATATTTTGGTAAAAAGTGTGCGAACACATTACATCTGAGTTTTAGCCACTCGTATATTTAGAATAATGCAAAAAGTATAGGGTCTTTTGATTGAATGTCTTTGGTTTATGATCTTGTATTTTAGTTCAAGGTCAAATGTAAAATTGACGTTTTAGAATTTGACTTTTGATGTAGATTCATAATAATACACGAAAAAACCTTGGGATCTTTTGCATTAGGTTAGTAGATATATAACCTTCAAAATAAAACCGGAAGTAGCAATTTATTTTATTTTTATTATTTTTTGTTTATTAATAGTACTTTTACTGTTAACCCACTTTTTTGTGATATACATTTGACGTGACTCTGTACTTATGTATCCCGTCATACTTTGAACCACACTATTATTTTATTTATTAGCTCACATGGCCCGAAGGGCCAAGTGAGCTTTTCCCATCACTTGGCGTCCGTCGTCCGTCGTCCGTCGTCGTCCGTCGTCGTTAACTTTTACAAAAATCTTCTCCTCTGAAACTACTGGGCCAAATTAAACCAAACTTAGCCACAATCATCATTGGGGTATCTAGTTTAAAAAATGTGTGGCGTGACCCGGCCAACCAACCAAGATGGCCGCCATGGCTAAAAATAGAACATAGGGGTAAAATGCAGTTTTTGGCTTATAACTCAAAAACCAAAGCATTTAGAACAAATCTTACAGGGGGTAAAATTGTTTATTAGGTCAAGATCTATCTGCCCTCAAATTTTCAGATGAATCCGACAACCTGTTATTGGGTTGCTGCCCCTGAACTAGTAATTTTAGGGAATTTTTGCTGTTTTTGGCTATTATCTTGAATATTATTATAGATAGAGATAAACTGTAAACAGCAATAATGTTCAGCAAAGTAAGATTTACAAATAAGTCAGCATGACCAAAATGGTCAGTTGACCCCTTTAGGAGTTATTGACCTTTATAGTCAATTTTTAACCATTTTTCGTAAATCTTAGTAATCTTTTACAAAAATCTTCTCCTCTGAAACTACATGGCCAAATTAATCCAAACTTGGCCACAATCATCTTTGGGGTATTTAATTTAAAATATGTGTGGCGTGACCCGGCCAACCAACCAAGATGGCCGCCATGGCTAAAAATAGAACATAGGGGTAAAATGCAGTTTTTGGCTTATAACTCAAAAACCAAAGCATTTAGAGCAAATCTGACGCGGTAAAAGTGTTTATCAGGTCAAGATCTATCTGTCCTGAAATTTTCAGATGAATCGGACAACCTGTTGTTGGGTTGCTGCCCCTGAATTGGTAATTTTAAGGAAATTTTGCTGTTTTTGGTTATTATCTTGAATATTATTATAGATAGAGATAAACTGTAAACAGCAATAATGTTCAGCAAAGTAAGATTTACAAATAAGTCAGCATGACCAAAATGGTCAGTTGACCCCTGAAGGAGTTATTGCCCTTTATAGTCAATTTTTAACCATTTTTTCGTAAATCTTAGTAATCTTTTACAAAAATCTTCTTCTCTGAAACAACTGGGCCAAATTAAACTAAACTTGGCCACAATCATCATTGGGGTAACTTGTTTAAAAAATGTGTGGCGTGACCTGGCCAATCAACCAAAATGGCTGCCACGGCTAATAATAGAACATAGGGGTAAAATGCAGTTTTTGGCTTATAACTCAAAAACCGAAGCATTAAGAGAAAATCTGACAGGGTTTAATTGTTATTCAGGTCAAGATCTATATGCCCTGATGTTTTCACATGGATCGGACAACCCGTTGTTAGGTTACTGTCCTGAATTGGTAATTTTAAGGAAATTTTGCCGTTTTTTGTTATTATCTTGAATATTATTATAGATAGAGATAAACTGTATACAGCAATAACGTTCAGCAAAATAAGATCTACAAATAAGTTTCACATGACCAAAATAGTCAATTGACCCCTTAAGGAGTTATTGCCCTTTATAGTTAATTTTTAACATTTTTCATAATTTTTTGTAAATTTTTAGAAAATATTTTCCACTGTAATTACTGGGCCAAGTTCATTATAGATAGAGATAATTGTAGCAACAAGAATGTTCAGTAAAGTAAGATCTACAAACACATCACTATCACCAAAACACAATTATGTCATGAATTTATCGGTGTCCATTGTTTAATATGCACAAGACCAAGGTGAGCGACACAGGCTCTTTAGAGCCTCTAGTTATTACTTTATACTGTTTAGTCAGTTTTTGTTATATCTATTTTACGTGACTGTATTTATGCATCCCGTCATACTTTGAACGACAAAATTATTTCATGTCTACCTGTGAGAATTTCAAACGCGCAATTTTACACCAGTACTCAAAACCCTCCTTCCTTGATGGGTGCATTTTACATAGACAAATAAAATCGTATAATATAATCAAAATGAGGATGTTGATGTATGCCTTTTTGTGCTTCTTCGTTACATTTGTTGTTTTTATAGTGATTAAGATGATAACACAATGCTGACTGATGTACCCCTATTTTTGACATTTTTTGTCACTATTGTGTCTGTTTATTTTGTTCACGCATCGGTGACAATATAATGGAATGTGATACGACTGCATACAAGTGAGAGGTTTAGCTAGCTATAAAACCAGGTTCAATCCACCATTTTCTACATTTGAAAATGCCTGTACCAAGTCAGGAATATGACAGTTCTTGTCCATTTGTTTTTGATGCGTTTTGTTTTTTGATTTTGCCCTAATGTGATTATGGACTTTCCGAATTGATTTTCCTCTGAGTTCAGTATTTTTGTTATTTTACTTTTTATCACTCTTATTTTAAGCAAAAGTATATAGAAGCTATATATTTTTGCATCAAAGAAAAGTAATCTATTATTTGACACCATCAATAAATTTGATTTAACCGTAAGTAGCTTATTATCTCACTGGATTTATGAAAAAAATTCTTCAAAACATTTTATTTTTAAAATCAGTGTGTGATAAGCTATTATTTTAAGCCTGGGCCTATTGTTTTTATCACAATTTTCTTATCTTAAATTAATTTGAGTTGAAAGACATTCCATTTTTCTCTGAACAATTCGTTTTGAACTCTGTTAAGTTTTTGTAAAAATGATTGTATAATAATATATTTACTGTACGCCTTTAAGTATGTTGCATACGTGGAAAGGATATTTAATAAAAATTACCAAAAATGTAATTTTTATAAACACGTCAGGTAGTTATATAGATTTCTTTCATATGTAAATTCTAACAATTCGAAACATAAATCAAACCCAAAGTTGTTAGAGACAATTGTAAGAACACTCAAATCAACTTTTCGTAACAGTTTGGAACATTTATTTTTAACAACAAATGTACCAAATACAGATGCGAATTACAAAATGTACGTTTTCGGGTACATGGTATTCATAAAGATTTTACAACTTTATTTGATATTCCTTTTTAGTAATCGAATTATTATTTGTCGATTTATATGAAGTAAATAGCTAAAACAAAATGCGATATAGAAAAGTTATATAACTACATCAACTCGAATATCTTGTTGATGAAGTCACTAATCAAATACAAAATGATATACTACTATTTTTTTTATTTCAATGAATGTACTAACATTTGGTATGACACGAATATATGTTATGCAATCATCGTTAATGAAATTGGCAGTATAATGTATTAGCATTCAAGTAAAAATGCTTTTCAAGAAATCGTTGCTATTTGATTACAGATAAATATGACTGATTTTAAATCAGCAAACATGGGTGATAAGAAATATAAATATGCATGGGAAAGGAGTATGAGCCCTAATCAGTTTAAAGACTCGTCTTCTCAAAATGTGTTGTTAACTGGAAAAGCCATGTTTATAGAACCGAAAGTAAATTAAGAAAACCAGACGTCACGTGATTCAACTAATGCGTAGTTAGTCTGTTCAGTTGGCGGGACAAGAAGCTTTAAGTGAGTAACAGTTTATATTTCTACAAAGAACTGTGTTTTGTTATTACTATGTATCCATTTTTTGGGAGAGTAAAAGTGTAATTATGCATTACATTTTAAAGGAGTAGGTCCGGTAAGGACCGATTTTGGCCTCAAATTTCACGTTCATCTGACATAAGATTTTAAACACTTTTTAAACACTTAAGTGTCTATTTCAATGGAATCAATTAGTTTATGTGAAAGATTTTAACTGATTTAGTCATTAAAAACGATCTGATTCAAGCTCAAATATGAAAAATCTACAAAATATGCCGGAAAATGTCACTTTTTAGATGGTTTTTGTCAAAAATGAAAGTGGCCGCATCCGTGTTCATCCTCAACCTTTATATATGTTATGTATCATCATCAAATACAACTTACATTTCAATATTGAGGATGAACACGAATGCGGCCACTTTTGTTTTACACGAAAACCGTATAAAATTTAACTAAAATGATAGAATAGTGAAGATTTCAGTAATTTAGCATGACTTTATGGTGCTAGTTCCCGATATTTGTGCATTGTATTGTCAAAAACAGGCCATATTTATGTAGCACAACCATTCTACTGTCCAATAAATAACTAATAGTTTAAATTCTAACAATTTTGTAAAACTGCTATATTTTGGGGCCAAAAACGGGTCTTACTGAACCTACTCCTTTGTATAATTGAAAAATCATTTTTTCCAAATTTAATATTTAACATTGCTTTTTTTTAGGGAGAGTAAAATTGTTATTATATACATTGTATTAAGGTTTAAATTTGTATAATTGAACATCATTTTTTCTAAATTTTATATTTAACATTGTATTGTTTTATGTTATGATTAACATTATATTTTTCTTATGTTCACGTCAAAGAGTTATTATGCATAGATATATAATTTTCTTAATTATCTAACTGTGAACACTCTCAGATTTTTACTTTGCGACTGTTGTGATTTTTATGGTCGTTTTTTTGTGTGTGCTTTGTATCGCATAGATGATTTAATCCTTTTTCATCTGAATTTTTTGAATGTGTACGTTTACACGAATTCCCATTGAAAAGGAGTTTTTGGCACCCACAAATATGTTCAACCTCTCCACGTTTTGTATCTGCCTGTCCCAAATCAGGAGCCTGCAATTCAGTGGTTGTCATTTGGTGCTCTATTTTATACTTGTTTTTTCTTTATTGTTTTGTTTATAAATCAGATAGTTTGTTTGTTGTTTTGTAGAGTTATACATTGTTTTGTCATTTCATTCTTTACCTTCCGCTATGATGTTTGCTTATTATGGAAAGCCGTAAAGAGACATATAGGTATTAGCTTCCATATCATTTGTATCGGGTGGAGAGTTGTCTCACTTGCAACATCTCCTTGTTATTATATGATTTGATAATTTGCTCCGAAATAAGATCGGGTTATAAAGACAATATTATAACACATAAAATGTTTAGGTTTTTTATTTATTTGTACAAACAAGGATAACATAATCTTTTGTAAATGCACTTTTAAGATTGGGATTAGCATTTTGGTCCAAATAACAGCAAAGTCTCCGTATTTGCTGTACTGTTTTGTTCTCTCATTTTGTACTATAATTAGATTTGCAATTGTGATTCTAATAATATAATGCGATTATGATCACTTCTCCTTGATAAAATAAATTTAAAGTAATATAGGAACACGAAAAATGATTGTGGTTACAAATATTAAAGTCGTTATATGAAATTTTTAATTGAACGAAATCTAGAAAGAAACATATCAAAAGAATAACCGGTCATACGCAGAATATCTCATGTTTTACCTCTTCCTCTTTATAGTTATATATCATAAGTTAGTATCAATCTTTTTTAATGAAACTTTTTTTACCGATCCGACTTTTCCGACATCTTTATCAATAATATTATATTTTGTCTGTTTTTGAAAATCTACTCTTTTATATTGTTTGGTAAACATTTCACTAAGAAATACATCTATCAGTTTACTGAAGCAAAATAAATGATACAAAAAAGCATCTGCTATTATATGTTTATAGTTGGCGGACAATTAAAACATTTGCCGTTTCCATCGTTCATACATCTATCTGTCCGTTTAAAAGTCACCAGTCAGTTC
The DNA here is from genome assembly GCA_037788925.1 of Mytilus galloprovincialis. Lineage (NCBI taxonomy): Eukaryota > Metazoa > Mollusca > Bivalvia > Mytilida > Mytilidae > Mytilus > Mytilus galloprovincialis. The sequence goes on from CM075342.1 coordinate 55,702,384, forward strand.
ATTTGTCACATGGTCATCGAACACTCCGTTGTTTTGTTGAAGTGTTAGTGATAACATCATATTTTAGATCAATCCAAATCAATATATACTTTGTTGTAATTAAATCATACGACATACACCAATTTTTATAAACAGGTAGTTATATAGACTTTCTTTCATATGTAAATTCAAACAATTCGAAACAGAAATCAAACCCAAAATTGTTAGAAACAATTGTAAGAACACTCAAATCAACTTCTCGTAACATTTTGGAACTTTTAATTTTGACAAAAATGTACCAAATGTATATGCGAATTACAAAATGTACGTTTTCGGGTACTTGATATGCATAAAGATTTTACAACTTTATTTGATATTCGTTTTTGTTATCGAATTATTATTTGTCGATTTGATAATGTAAGTTGAGAAATTTTAAAAGTACAGCCGTATTTGATATATTTCTTCACATTAAAAGTTCTTCAAAAGAATTGTTTCGGGAAAGAACCAGTTTGAGCATCACGGGTAGTATGAAAAGAAAGGATCAAGTTTGTTGTCAGTTGTCGAGACGGTCATCGTGCCGGACAAAATCAGGAATGTGTTTCTTTATTTTATGTCAGTATGGAAGAGTTTACAGTTTGGGTTTGTAGTAGGTTTAAAAAATTAAGTAGCATTGTGCACATGAATACTGTATGTTGGTTTGAACAAAATAATTACAACATAAAACGAAATTATTGATTAAAATTATTCGGTTATCATAACCTTATGAAATCAGGTGTGTAGGCATGTATCTTAATGTTTATTTTCTCAATGGTTAAAAATTCGTACTCAAATATATTTTAAATTTGTAGAAATATTGTGACTTGTTTTTTTTTTTTAATAAATCTGTGTTTTATGTACTACTTACTGTAATTTAGTATTTTTCTTCATACAATGTATTATTGAGGCACTATTTTAACCTTTTGAAATATCAAATGGTTAGTAATTTAGGGGTAACAACATTCTACAACACCTAGAGTATTCATGTATTAATGAGTTGGCGTGTTAGGTGTAACAACTTTATTTAACAATAAGAGTATATACGTATTAAATGGTATGTGAAACACCTTTAGATGTTTGGTTGGCTATTTATTGTCCAATGAAAATTTAATGTGTATCTAGGATTAGAATATGTTAATAACGAACCCTACTTTAATACAATGATACGCGGGTCAAGATGGCTACGTGCTAGTTCACACAAGTTTAAACATTTGACCGTAACCGAAGATATTTTTTTTTAAACCAACCAGACCAGTCTTTGCTTTTCTAATATGTAGCTTGCTTACAAAAAAAAAAACCAAGCAGTTCAATATTTTGTTTAGTTGAATAGGTAAATATTAAAATTTTAAAACTTCTAGCGCAACTTATCTATTCTATATTTAAATGCATGCCGTCAATAGAGTTCTATCCATATGAAAGATACAATATTTCTTTTTCAGCTCAAGAAAATTGAAACCAACTTTAAATGATGGAGCAAGAAGTGCAAGATATTATGGATCAAATTAATTTTTTAGAAATATCAAGTGCAGATTTGGTAGGTCAAAAGTGTAGTAGACTGATAGATAAAACGCATGTTTTAGATAACATATACAATGAATAATATTACAAAAATAGCAATTTTGCGTTAACAAAATCATTTGGTATAGACTGTTTAATTTTTTGTATGCTTTAGTTTGCTGTCTTACTCAACATATACCCTCACGATACTCAACAAAGAGTAAATCCTGGATAAGCATAGGTCTGTTCTATGTTCCTTTGGAATTTCAACCAAAGATGAACAACTGGATCTTCAATCACTGTATTGGATACTTAAACTAAATAAGTGTCCTTACAAACACCGGTTTATTGCTGGGTCTTCCAAGTGCTCCACTAAACCTCTTTTTAAATTATTAAAATCTATTTTATAAGCAATCAAAGCCGGACATCAAAGGTATTCTGAAACTGTCAATTTTAGAGGTGGCATGAATCAGATGTGGATACTAAAAAAATCCAAAGATCTTTCAGAGTATATACAATCTAAGACCCTCTCATATTGCCATAGTACTAAAACCTTTGACTTTTATATACTATACACAAGTATTCCCCATTCCAATTTTTAAAAAAAATTGAAATAGTTGGTATTACTTTGTTTCATTAAAAAGAATGGAAAACGTAGATACACGTTTTTTGTCTTTAGGAGGGGAAATCCTACTTTGTAAAGAATCACTCTTATTTAAAGCTAAAGTTCTTTGAAACTGACATTATCAAGATGCTTGATTTCTTGATTGACAACATATTTGATACGTTTGGAGGACGTATTTTTCAACAGACTATCGGAATACAAATAGGAAGCAATTGTGCCCCTCTTCTTGCCTACTTGTTTCTTTATTATTATCAGGCTGACGAATCCCTTCCAACTCAATATTTAAAATATTACCAATTTATGCAAACATATTATCTGAAAAGATTAGAAATAAAAATGACAAAATGAAAATGATGGTTATGAATTTTAATCAAAAAAATTGATGAAAAATGAAATTGATTGTGTTTAAATTATATTCAGATAAATTAGTTTTCTAGAAATATAAAACCAAAAAATATTAACCAAAGAGAACAAATAGCATAAACACAGTTTGGCAAGGAATAAAAGTTAAATATAAATAATTTCCAAAATTTTAATCTGCTTCAAAACTGCAAATAACCTTTCTTAGATAAAAATACATGCATAACTTTTAGGAGGAACTCGAAAAAGCAAAAGCAAGTGGTAATGTCCAAACAATGAAAAGAATTTACCAAAAGCTAACGAGTGAGGATGGTTCTAAAGATAAAGGAAAGAAGAAGGTAACCAGGTAACCGCCTTCAATTTTGAGAAATGTACTTGTTACGTCACTTTTTGTGGTGTTGATACACTCGTGTGACGCACATTTTATAATTCGATTATGCTGTATTTTTTAATATTTTTTTTTAATAGTTATCAAGTTCAAAATGAGGATCTTTTAAAAATCATGATTTCATTACATTTTTGACAATCTTTCGGAAATCCTCGTAATATACAAAAAGGATCTGAGAGTGTTTATAGAATCAATGATTAAATACTAAAAAACTAACAAAGACAGATAGACAAAAAGAATAAAGTAAAATGCGCAAATAATATAACGAATAAAGAAAAAAATACCTAAACCAATAATGCATACCAGAATGAGGGGTCTATTCTCCATGTGGTGTTCCTCTTCTTAATAACACTTTGTTATAACATGTGTTAGATTGTTTTGTAAATATACTGCTTTCAGGATCACTTCGGAAATCTTTACAAGTTTGGTAACCTTTACTTTCGTCATAGTGGTTACCTTGCACTTGTCCTTTGTTGCCAAAGAGTTATTGAATATCAGGTTCTCGACTTTGGACAGGCACATATAGAATGTGGAGGTGTTAAACATGTTTGTTTTTGTTGATGCCATCCCCTAACCTGGAACAGTAGTGTAAAAGCACAACATAAGAAAGAACTATGAAAATCAGTTCCATATTTACTCGATACGTCAGCATGGAGAATACAAAAACAATAACACTAAAACAATAAACACAAAACACAGAGCACAGATCAGATATAAGAGTACTCGAAGTTATTGAAATCTATTGAAGTCCAAATTTGAAAGAATACAACCCCTTCTGATTTACCGTCATCAAGATCACTCATAACAAGACATGTTAGAGCCCCCCCATGTATAAATACGTAACACCGAAAGAGTTAGCTTAATAGTATTGTTCAAGGTTACGGGGATGGTAAGATACCATCAAAGTAGTTTAACTCCCGAAGGATTATAAATGTTTTTATAGCTAGTTGAACACCTCACTTGTATTTGAAAACCTTTTGTCCTTTTTAGGTCATCAATGATCTTCAACTTTGTATTCTACCTGGCCTTTTGATAAAAAAAAATCCGAGCGACATTGATGAGTCTTTTGTAGACGAAACGCGCGTCTGGCGTACAATATGTTAATCCTTGTATCGATGATGAGTTCATTGTATACATTTCCATCATATTGACAACAATATGTTAATAAAACAAATAGTATAAGTAAAAATGTCAACAATTGGCCAGGTTCAGCAGACAGAATATGTTATTCCGGGAAACGGTCATCAGTTTAATTTGTCATGTGACTTCCATCACCACGTGACCAAAATGTATCATCGTCACATCCAATACATGTTGGGCGAACGAATAAAATTGTTTTATCTTATACTGCAGAAAATATTAGGTAAATTAAAATCTAATAAGTGGATAATATTCCCTTCAGTCGTACGGGAATAATGATTACTTACTTCCAGAACATAAATGATTTTTATTCTCCCCCGAAGAATAGAGATTCTGAAAGTTCTTATAGCTTTCTGTTCAATAGCACAGGGATACTAGCATGACTTCTATCTGGTGAATGACGTCATAGATGGATGCGAAATTGACATTTCCGATGAAGGTTATGATTTTAGAAATAGCCTTTTGTGTTTTAAACATAATCACTATAAAAATAAACAGCTTTGTGATCAAAGAAAAATAAATTGACATGTAGACACTTTACAGACAAAGCACATAGGCAAAACTGAAACAGCATTCAAAAAAATTACCATTGCACAAAACACTATGATTGACTGATATATGAAGACCTAGCCATGCCAACAGTATATCAATAAGTTCAAAATATGGCCTTATAAAACAGTTAAGGCTTAAACAAATATACATAGACAAATAAAAAAAACCCATAACACATATTTAAGAGGATAAACAACGTCAGTATTTAGAATATGTACTTCAAGACCATCATGTATCATATTGAAGTTGATACATGATATTTATCAATAAGGACTCGGTATCTGTCGACGAACTTTTTTTTAAAAAACGACGAGACGTTCTTTGACATTGCCCTGGTTCATCAACTTTCTTGTTCAGATGCTATCTGTGAAAAATATATCACTGTGAGACACAAATCTTAACCTCTTTAACTTGATTAATAGTTAGTTGAAGAATATCCCGTATCGAACTTTTATAATCGAAATGTATTCGGAGAAACAAAACACCAAAACCTATAGAATAGAACGCCCTACGTTGTTGTGACGTCAAAAATAAATTTAGATATATAAAATGAGCCAATTCTTGAGAGTATATGGTTTGCTTACATGAAGAAACATTTAAAATGTATGATACATCTAACTTTTCATTGAATTAGATTATGTTTGGAAGCGAGAAAAGAAGAGAATTTATCTGAATGGTATTCACAGGTCAGTAAAAATATTTTAAATTACATTGATTAAACATTGACTTTGAAATCCGTTTGAAACATAAAAAACAGCTTTTTCTCCTATTAGTTTCAAACCCAAAGATAACGATACCTCACAGTCAACAATACATGTTTCGTGAGTAATATTGAGATACCTTATCCTCCTTTATGAAAAACCAACATTGTTATGACAAATTTAGTGTTGAAACATTTTGAAGAGTCTATTCAACGATAGTGGGGTGCATTTATGACAAATGCTATTATTGAATTTTTGTAAACTGCGAATATCACAGTTATATTCACTAAAACCAACGTTTTTGATGGAAATGCAACTAGCTCGAAAGTTGTCTATTGCTGTATACCATAGAATAAGCAATAGTTATCTCTCTGAAAAATGGTAAAATATAAAATTGAAATTAGATTTATTATAATTGGAGTTTATTATGAAATTGTCATCTCACATTATTTTGGATAGTTAATTATCTTTGACCACGGTACATGGCGTAACAATGGACATTCCATTCTAGTCAGCTTTTTAAAAAAAAAATGAAAGTCCTCATGGCTCTGACAGCAAGGATAATGGCGGGGAGGTGGTAGCAAAAAGCTGACCAAAACAATAAAAGTTCATGTATTGTTTGCATTCACATATCATACGCAAACATCGTGTGAAGTGATGACGTTGCAACATTTCGATTTGATAGAATGTAATGTGCACTATTAAGTCATAGACCGTTTGCAAAGATAATAAACTACGGTACCAAATAGAATGAGATGACAAGTTTATAACAAAACTCCTATTATGAGTAATATAATAATGACTTCACTTGTTCTATATCAATTAAATAGCGTGGTTATATCTAATACCAAATCAAGTCTCTTTGATTACTAGTATACCCATATCGCTCTACCAAAACAGAAATAATAATTCTTGCTTACAGTTGCTGTCGCATATGCATTAAACCAAACCTCAATTTCAAATAGACACATGCTGCAGTTCGTAATAAACTAAGTGTGATGAGAAGTATACTAATATATACAGAGACTAGGTACTAAACTGTTATTTACAATATGGGAACTGGGAACTTATACAGCTGCATAGTAAAAACACATACTAGTAACGTATAATGTTTTATCTCATCAGTTGTGTTCAAAACCTTATAGTGCAAAAGTGAAAGTATTAAATGTGGAAACGAAAACTCTAAGATTGATACGAAATAAAATTATTCAGTCACAAAGTAACGAAAGGACAGGATTAAACGTAGTGTCGACACATAATTCGGGTATGACCTGCATGCATTACCCGTTTATAATGAAAAAGGGAACCTATTTAAAACGAAAAATTATGATCCATGCTTCAGCTAAATCGGTTTGTATACTTTACATTGATACTGAATCATAAAAAGTAAAACACAAAAATACTGAACTCGGAGGAAAATTCAATCGAAAAGTCCCTAATCACATGGCAAAGTCAAATGACAAAACACATCAAACGAATGGACAACACCTGTCATATTCCTGACTTGGTACAGACATTTTCAAATGTAGAAAATTGTAAATTGAACCTGGTTTTATAGCGCTAAACCTCTCATTTGTACGACAGTCTCATCAAATTCCGTTATATTTACAACGATGATGCGTGAACAAAACAGAAATAATTAAAAAAAAAAAAAAATGGGTACAGCAGTCCCTACAAATAGACATATCAATGTGTGCATTCTACTTCCCCAACACATTCTAGTGAAGATACATTTGTAGGCAGCTCCTTAATTATTCACCAATATCTCAATATTTTGGTCGATTGACGTTTTAAGCAGTGTGCAAATATAATTGGTTAAAATTAGGCAAATGTATCGGTTATTTAACATTATTAAAGACGCCTATACATAAATCTCTAATGTATTAATTCATCATTTACATTTTGCCCATAAAAGGTTTGCAGTATTAATGAAAATTACTGTATAAAATGGATGACGAGACCACGTAGAGAAAACTGAGTCGTGAATAAGAATTATTTTCTATCTTTTTAAACACTATTGATATATCTTTAAGAAAAAAGTCAAGAAATTAAAACCTATTGTGAGATAAACAAAATATTCAAGTGGCATTAAATATATATTTGAAAAGGTCATCCAGAAATCTGAGATGATAGAGTACTATGATGTCAGTGGATGCTATATATTACGTCCATGGTCGTATTCCATCTGGGAAGCTATCAAATCTTTCTTTGATGGTGAAATAAAGAAGCTGGGTGTAGAAAATACGTATTTTCCCATGTTTGTTTCCCGTGCTGCTTTAGAGAAAGAAAAGACGCATATTGCAGATTTTGCACCTGAGGTAAATATCGATTATTGTATTCTTTAGCATGTGTAATAAGTATAGATTTTTATTTTATCATGTAAGAAATGAACTTTAACATCAACGTGCAAATGTCCCATTTTAATCATACTGCTTTCCAGATATTGGTCTTTGAAGCTGAAGACACTTTGTTTGGTAACTCAAATTAAGTGCCTTACACATGCTGAAAATGTATTTACTTTGTGTGTTTGCTTCGACATCATGCGGACTGTTTATCTTCCTGATAGGTTGCTTGGGTAACAAAATGCGGAAAGACGGATATAGCAGAACCTATAGCAATTCGACCTACAAGTGAAACAGTCATGTACCCAGCCTATTCAAGATGGATAAAATCTCACAGAGATCTTCCATTAAAGCTAAACCAATGGTGTAACGTCGTTGTGAGTATATATTTGCATACCTTTATTAATAATATTAGTAATAAGTCATTAAAATGAGCTTTAAGCTTAAGAAACGAATGGGTCGTAGGGAATATGGTATATAAATGAAGAAAACATATCACTTTTGAAACTCTTCTTGAGAACCATTTAAGGTGGTATATGTGTCTTTCGTTATCTTGGACTAAACAATACCAGAGAACTTGAGGTTCAGATTTTCAATCAAATAAGTAAAAATAAATTCTTTTGATATTTCCAAAGAATTGTCTAAACGCTTTCTTCTCGTATTTTATTTTACAATTCTATCATTTAGTTAACATAATGGTGTTTTTCCTGTATATTCTACACAGAATGTATCATTATGTCACTGCAGCTTCAGAAAAGGTGCTGTGACCTATCTTCATTATAATATTTTTGAAAATATATCAAAATATAGTACCGAATTCTATTATTTTAAATGTATACTCCCATACCACCTTAAATAATTAAACTTAAAGTGATACGTGATAGGATAAGTAAGGAATTTGACAATAAACTTCAGTATTTCTTATGGCTCTTTTGTGTTATAGTCAATGGATACTAACAAAATTTTATTGATTTTTTAAAGATGAATACACAAAATATCATATCTTTACAAATCAGTAGAATTTTCCCGTTTAAAAATTGTAAAAGGTACAATAAATAAATTTCCAGGTTAAGACAAGCTTGCTGTCAGAGATCTTTGTTTTATCTAAAAGATGTTCTTTTTCATAGAATAGCTCTGCTTAACTTATATTGAAATTTTGTAGAGATGGGAATTCAAGCACCCACAGCCATTTCTTCGTACGAGAGAATTTTTGTGGCAAGAAGGACATACTGCCTGGGCAAATAAAAAAGATGCTGAAGAAGAAGTAAAGTTAATTTCTATTTTAATAAACAAGATTTTAAATCAGAATTCAGAATTCAGAATTGAAAAAAAGACTCATTTCAACTGACCTAATCTTAATTGCAATTGCGTATTGTTTATTTTAACAAAGCACTATTTTGTCTTATTATACATGTTATATGCAAGTTACTCGTACAATTTACAAACATTTTATTAGATATAATTTTCAATACCATGATCTTTTTAAGGTATATACCATTTTGGAGCTATATGCCAGAGTATATGAGGAACTTTTAGCAATACCAGTTGTTCGTGGCAGAAAAACTGCAAAAGAAACATTCGCCGGAGCAGACTTCACTACAACGGTCGAGTCGTATATTTCAGCTAGTGGGAGAGGGATCCAGGTTGTTTTTTTCATTTCGAACTTTCTGTTTTCATCTTCTGGTCGTTTTTGAGAAATATTCAATCACTGGCATTCATTTATTTTTTCATATTAATAGTCATGATGTGCATTAGAAAAGGGAAGAATAAGTAAAGATTATACATGCACGACTCAAGTATGTTCTTCTTCAATAATTAGGAAAAAAAATTAAAATAATTTATATTTTATTAAATCATAAATCTGCTTACAGGGTGCAACCTCACATCATCTTGGTCAGAATTTTTCTAAAATGTTTGAGATTGTCTATGAAAATCCTGAAACTCAGGAAAAAGAATTCGTCTATCAGAACTCTTGGGGTTTAACTACCCGTACCATCGGTGTTATGTGTATGGTTCATGGTGACAATAAAGGATTAGTACTGCCACCTAAAGTTGCTAGTGTTCAGGTATAGTAGATAATTTTTTTTAAATTTTGCTCTTCGGAGAGGGAAAGTACCTTGCCATATAATGCGTGCATTAAAAATGTTGTTAGCTGCAGGATAACCTTTTATGGTCATGTATTAATGTTTATTTTAAAATGTAAACGTAAACAATTTTGACACCCTTTACTTTAGAACATCCCCATTTCACTTATATTGAAATAATGTTAAGTTACTCGAACTCGAAACGTGATATATTTTATTGGAATTCATTTCAGTTACATGTATTCTTGTCGCAAAAGCAAACAGATGAACAAACATATGTATTGCTGATAAATAAATAATCTTGTATAACATGAAAAGAAAGAATGAAATAAAAATAGCTTTAAAGGAAGGCTGGTTGTTTTGTCCTCTTAATTTTGGATACCAATTCGGTTGTGTGGGTGTCCCAAATAGAACACAAATCTTCAAGTTTGGGTTGGAAGAGTGTTTCATATATATGCCTAGGTTTTATATGTGGATTTGTTGTAAGATTGGAAATAGCGTTTTACAAAACACAGTAATGTCATACCTCTGGATTATATGTCATTTATAATTATGTTTGTCCAATTTGAGGTTTGACTGTACTGTGACACCAAGGTATTTAGCTGATATTACAGATTCAAGTGTGGGATTATTTAAATTGTTGATGTGCTGTATAGTAGTTTTTGTGACAGATAGCACAGTACATTTATCTAGATGGAAAGCCATCAGCCAATCCCTCCCAAACAAGTTGCCAAATCTACTTGCATGAGATTATTACAGTCACGATTGGATCCGATCGGTCTGTATATTATGCTATCATCTGCGAATAGCCTGAACTTGCTGTGGGTCAAGTTTAAAATTGAGAATGGAAATGGGGAATGTGTCAAAGAGACAACAACCCGACCATGGAGCAGACAACAGTCGAAGGCTGGCAGGTCATTAATGTTTACCATTTATGAAAAGGTTCAATACAGCACCGTGTGGACCACCATATTTGACAGAGACAGCGAATGATGGATATTCATCTATGACAACAGTATGTGTATCCAGTAAAGTGAGTGTCCAGAGACGCCATAACAGTTTGATATATAAAGAAGTCTTCGTTGAGGAACAATTTGTTTGTCTTAGCAAATTCCAAAATAATAAAGTCGGTCTGAATGGTTTTTATTGTTTGTTTCCGGTAATTCTTGTATAAAGGAAAGTTGCTGCGATTCAAATGATGGTGAATGTCAGAAGCTATGTTGGAGAGTATAGAGGATGTTATTATTTTCAAGGTGGTTCATTTATTGTTTTGTAACGATGTGTTCCATAAATTTGCAACAGATGTAAGACAATGATATACCTGTAGGTCTATATGTTTATTGCTGGAGCAACGTTAGCATGTTTCCATTATTTTGGAGTTTGTCCAGTTTCAAATGATATTTTAATTATATGCTGTAATATCTGTTTTATTTGTTCGTGTATTTCTTTGAAAACTCGACCATTAATGTCGTCTGGGTCGGTTCGCTTTGTGAGTTATGGGTCTTGGGGAGTTTTGTAATACCAGTTGTAGGCATGGTTAGAAATTTTTGGATGCTAAGCTCTTTATCTATAAAAATATCAGAACTCAGTTACTTTCTCATTGTGATATTTAAATAATCTTGTTTTAAAATGTTCTTGAAGTATAAATTTCATATTTTCAATATTAGCGCAAATTATAGATATTAATTGACAGTGCTTCGTAAGCCTTTGAAGGCTGGCTGATTGACTTTGTATTAATGTATGTAAAAAAATGTTATATCAGGTTGCACTATAAATGAAATTATATATATCTAGCATGGTATCATAGGGTTCGGATGTGCAAATCGACCGAATATTTTTGAATTCATCAGTTCCAATATGAAACTTTATATAAAATTTGCAGAGCACAAGATCTAGAGATAACCCATTTAGTATTGGTGAATCTTTTGGTTTCTCTTTAGCGACAACTAGTTGTCTTCCGTTTTATTTTTTGTGATAAAGATGTTTAAAGTTCTGATTATACCATTATATTTAAGGTTATAATAATACCCTGTGGAATAACAGCTAATTCAACAAAAGGAGATAATGACTATTTGATCAGCAGATGTGAAATGTTAAAGTCGCAGCTTAATGGCATTGGAATTAAAACTAAAGCCGACTTGAGAGACAACTATTCTCCAGGATGGAAGTTTAATCATTGGGAACTAAAGGTAAATAAATATATAGAATAACCATACATTGTCTCGAAATATCAATGTTAATTGTACAACGAAATATCAATGTTATTTGTACAAGGCTTAGAAGCAGGTAGAAAGCGAGTTTATGCTAGTAAAAAGATACTACTGTTATTACCAACCTGTTTTGTTATAAATGGGCAATTTACAGTCTCCTGGTTCTTCTGTTGTAATACCTAATTCCTTTAATAGACAAAATTAGTATGTAGGCTAGGGGTGTTTTGCATAAATTTCATCTTATTGGTTAGTCTTTTTTCAAACAGGGAGTTCCAATTCGTATTGAACTTGGACCACGTGATGTGAAGAATAACCAAGTTGTAGCAGTTAGACGAGATACCGGGGATAAAATCATTATTCCAAACGAAAAAGTTTGTTTGGAAACAGGTGATTTATTAAAGCAGATACAAAGCGACCTATTCCTGAGGTAAATGTCCATTAAAAGACAGAAAAATAAAGTTGTGTCTTGACGCGCTTTTTGAACGTTCATAGTGAAGGTCAATCTAAAAAAGATGCTCCCAATGCACAAGATTTACATAGATGTCAATATATATATAATTAAGTTCTTTTTTATTTGCATATTAAGAAAATAAAAACTTTTAAATTTTGCGTACAGGAACTATGAAAGTTGAGTGAGGCAGTCATAAAATGGTGGTCCTATCTGGAAAACGTTTAAAGCTACATTAATCTTATTGCAGGGTCCGCTAACCCTTCCAGAGCACCTGTAATCACCCAAATTTTCGTTTGAGTTCCTGTTGCTAATTTCATATGGTTTTTTTTACATTGCGTTGTCTTTTTATTTTCTACTTGTGTGATTGAATGTCCATTTAGCATCTTCCGCCTCTCATTTATTTCTAAACATTTGATTATTGATTTGCAGGGCCAAATCTGAAATGGACAATCACACGGCTGTGTCACATGATTGGGGAGATTTTTGTCTTAAGTTAGACCAGCGAAAAATAATACAAGCCCCGTTCTGTGGACGCGTTGAGTGTGAAGAAAGTATTAAGAAAGATAGTGCAAGGTAAATTAAATCATAGAAAACATTCTAAGAACAACTTGATGAAGAACATTTCAATCTTTTTTTATTAATCAAATTGTTTCAGTAGAAACAATTCTTCGTTTATATAAATTGTCAAACACAATTGTTAACTGGAATACTCCGAAATCGAAAGCTAATTCAAACACAATTGTTAACTGGAATACTCCGAAATCGAAAGCTAATTCAAACACAATTGTTATTTGGAATACTCCGAAATCGAAAGCTAATTCAAACACAATTGTTAACTGGAATACTCCGAAATCGAAAGCTAATTCAAACACAATTGTTTACTGGAATACTCAGAAATCGAAAGCTAATTCAAACACAATTGTTTACTGGAATACTCAGAAATCGAAAGCTAATTCAAACACAATTGTTTACTGGAATACTCCGAAATCGAAAGCTAATTCAAACACAATTGTTAACTGGAATACTCAGAAATCGAAAGCTAATTCAAACACAATTGTTTACTGGAATACTCAGAAATCGAAAACTAATTCAAACACAATTGTTAACTGGAATACTCCGAAATCGAAAGCTAATTCAAACACAATTGTTAACTGGAATACTCCGAAATCGAAAGCTAATTCAAACACAATTGTTTACTGGAATACTCAGAAATCGAAAGCTAATTCAAACACAATTGTTTACTGGAATACTCAGAAATCGAAAGCTAATTCAAACACAATTGTTTACTGGAATACTCCGAAATCGAAAGCTAATTCAAACACAATTGTTATTTGGAATACTCCGAAATCGAAAGCTAATTCAAACACAATTGTTAACTGGAATACTCCGAAATCGAAAGCTAATTCAACAAATGAAAACCTTATAAACCACAAAGAACATGAGAGTATATATATCCTTCCAATAAATTGCTTTTTTTAATTTGAAATGCAAATATAAAATTCAATGATGACATTTTCCTCCAAGTTTTCAAACAAAGGCCATGTAAACAAAGGGAACTAAGATAAGACGGAAAAACTCTTCAAGCAATCTTAAGCAGATTTGACATTTTAGAAATGAATGTAACCGGTTTTTTTTACAGAGACAATGTTGCAGAAGAAGGTCAACCAGCTATGGGCGCCAAAGGATTGTGTATCCCCTTCAAGCAACCAAAACAACTAAAGCCAGATACAAAGTGTATTCATCCGAATTGTTTAGAAATTGGAAAGCATTATACGCTTTTTGGGAGAAGTTACTGATAAACAGTTAAGGAACTGTACTAGTATTAATTTAAGATTCTCCCTGTCCGGGTTGGTTAACGGAAATCATAACAGTGTTGAATTATGAAGTGTTCATAAATATATAGATTATCATCTTTTGTGTACTTTAAGGTAGTATTAATGTATTAACATTCTGGGATTGCAAATGATCATTTCATAGAATTTTACATAAAACCTAGTCAGTTTTTGACAATTGTTTTGTATTATGATTTTTTTTAAATTTTTTATGATTGTAATATTGTTTCAGAGGATCTTGTCATCTGTGTAATGAATTATAGAATTTGGGTTGTGCAGGGATATGACTAAGATAATTCAAGTTTACAAGCAATAAAACGATTTTATTTTTTTTTTTATCTTTCTATACTAATTTTATAAGACCTAGCTCCTCGTTAAGGTTATTCAAGATGGGTGGTAAAACTAAAATGGGTTGGCAGTATTGCTCACAGATTTATTACTACTGAAATCAAATTTAAATATCAAAGCACATATAGATTCATAGATAAGAAATATATAATAATTAAATAACGCATACATTTTTGTATATTCATAGATGTATGAAGTTTTCGTAAGATCCTTTTTTTTGTAACCTTCAGATAAATTTATCAATTCATAGATAGATGAATATATGATCATTAGATACAGTGTTTTACTAACTGAGCTTATGTATCATGGGATACAGAGATCCATAAAGTATACGTTATAAAAAAAAAATATCAACTATCATCTATTATAGTTTACAACTTGTAGCAAAGTTACCACAACCAAGATCATGTTGTTTTGGATCCTATAAAACAGAGGTCCATAAAATGTACGTTTATTTATCAATAAAATATAGAACATTAATTCTGTTAGTATTGTTTATAATAAACGGAGCGAATTTGCCATATATTAATCCGGTATAGCCAAATGAAATTGTACCAAGCTGCGGCAGATTAACCGCCATAAAAGTAAGGGGATGAAGCTGCGATAAACTTTGGGTCAATGCATGTTATTTACATGTTTAATTTAAGCATATGTATAATACAACAATTCAACTGGATATATTGCGACACCTGCAAGTTGACTCATGCATATTTACAAGATGGGGCATCTATGGCTCATGGTCACAGTTGTAAGCGGATGGTCGTAGCGTAAAGATCGCCACACTTAAAGTAACGAAAATCCGAAAATGGGAGACAACTCTAGGGATAAGTTTTTCTTTTCCGATTATCGTGCAGTAAAAGGTTTATTATACGAATCAAATAGCACGAAATGTTTCAAATAATTTTTAATTACAAATTAAATCAAATCAAATAATTTTATTGGCGTAAATTCCTATACAGAAATGCATATGATACCAGCCGACATTTACAAAATACAAATACAAAAGTAAACAAACAAACAAACAAACATAAACCAACCACACATTTTTCTCAATGATCATGATAAGAGATACATATTTTATATTTACATTGAGTAGAGGTGTTATTCATACAATATTATTAATTCAAGCTATTACAATCAACTTTAATACTATAAAAGCTCTTAACAACATTATGTTTGCTTTAAATGAATGTTCAAATCATACATATCGCTTATACCAGCTACCCTTACAGTACTAATGTCCATATCATTACTTTTCAAAATGAAACTAAACTTATCTTGTTCACAAATATTAACATGATAAACAAGAGATGGAACTATATCACTTAAATTTATACAAAAGAGTACACAAGATAAATGTTTTTAAGAAAGAAAAAAATACAAAATTAATTAGACATCACATGAAATAACAGTATCCTGTTTTTTTCTTTATATTTTGCATCTATTGAAAAGAAAAACTTTTCAAAAACTGTACTGTACCTAATAGGTTTAATTTAAAGAAAAAAATCTTCAATTTAAAAATGATATTTTAAAGGGGTACTAGCTGTCAAATTCATGGTCACCGATTTGACTCAAATTCTCATATTTGATTTATAACAATGTAAAACATTTATCCAAACTATCAAAAGTCTAGAATAAACAGTTTACAGAGCATGGGATAGATAATTTGTGTGTATTTTAGTCCAGACGCCATCTAATGAACTATCGATTTGACCTCAGATGACCATATAAGCGATGTAAACATAAATAAAGATATGAATAGATTTAACCAACACATGCAATTGGATTTTTATAGGTCTGCATGTTTGATTTTATTTTATAGATTAAAAACAGATGTTTCTCATTGTTTTTAACCGTATAAGAATGATTTTATGTGCATCGAATTAGTAATCAAATGATTTACCGTAGTTTCACTTTCATTGTTGACATTCTTTTTCTTTAATTCAGAAGTAACATATTTGGATACATATATTTCTTTTCATCGAGCCAATAACAGAGCCTTATCTTCAGGAAAAGAAATTAATCAACTTGATTTTATAGACAAAACCCCCATTGAAAATATGCATCTTAAATTTTGTAAATCTACTCTAGGAATAAGAAAAAATGCATCCAATTTAGGAGCAAGAGCTGAATTAGGGAGATTGCCTATCGAATGTTTTATTAAAACACAAACCCTTTTATATTTAGCTAGACTATATAATAATAATATTAATCCATTGATAAAGGAAGCTTTTTCTCTAGCACAGTCTCTAGATTTGACAGGAACTTACTCATGGTATACATATGCAAAAAATATTGCTAAAGAGACTAATGTTGACCTTAATATTCTTTCTACTTGTAAGGACATAAAAGATGTAAATAAAATAAAAAACGATATAAAGTTAAAAATGAAAAATAGATATGAAGATTTAATTCAAAATAAATTTCAAAACATTGATGATAAAAGTAAATTTTTTCTTTATAAAAAAATTAAAAAAGATTACAAACTAGAATCTTATCTTAATACATCTAATTTTCAGATAAGGAGATTAATCACTAAATTTAGAATAAGTGATCACTCCCTTTTGATTGAAAAGGGGAGATATTTTAAAATCCCAAGAGAGGAACGTCTTTGCCATAAATGTAAAATACTAGAGGATGGGAAACATTTTTTACTCTATTGTGAGTATAATAAACTCTAAGAAATGATTTTTTTCATCACATATGTACTGAAAATAATAACTTTAATAATTTAAATGAAGAAGAAAAAATTCAATATTTACTAAATCCATCATCGCCTTTACAAACAAATAAGTTAGGATCCTTCTTGAAAAAGTCATTAGAACTGAGGGCAGGGGACTCTTAACAACTTGTTTGTTGTTAAAAAACAAATTGATGCTGTTGTTATTGTGTATATTTAATATGTATGTTTATTGTGTTTATTGTGTTAATATATGTTGGTCACAAACTATAAAGTTTATATGACAATAAAATATTTGATTTGATTTGATTTAAATAACCAGTACACGTACAATGCATGCGTTGTCAATCTTTAGCTAGGGGTTTAATTGAAGTTCACAATTCAATGTTTTATTAAAGTCTCATCTCTCAACAAGTACAATCAATCTTTATACATTGTAAAATAACACTAGATAAAATGAGAGCCATTCTATACAGAATTATAAGAGACTATTAAAATGCATAGATATAATACACAATATGAAATAAAATACTATTTACAATATATAAAATTTCTACGTCTTTTTAAAATCAAATGACAGGTTTTGGCACACACACGTATCATATTTACATCTGAGAATAAAAACACTAACTTTTGATTATCATCTAAAGTATTAAAATTGTCATTAAAAGTTTCAGCAACATAATATAAATGGTTTCTAAAATCGTCATAAAGAGGACATCTTAATAAAACATGCGCTTCATCTTCAATAAAAACGTCACATATATATGGCACACTCTATTTTCTAAAACAATATTTTCATATCTCCCTGTTTCAATTCTTAGGGGAGCAACACCACATCTAAATTCGGCGAAAGCACTTCTGTGATTGAAGGGTAAAGCTATTTTGCAGTATTCCTCCGGTTCAAAATTTTCCTTAAACAGTCTGTAAGTTCGTAGCTTATTGCCACCTCTGCCCGATATAGATTTATCAGAATGTAAAACAGCATGACAATTATCGACATGTTTTTCGTGTAATTTTGACATAAATTTTTTTATAACATAGTTAGTGTCCATATTTTCGGGACACGATAAATTACTTAAATTTAGTTCACAGAAGTTTTTCTTTACTAAAAAATTCCAGTTTTTAACACACTTATGCTTAATACTCATACTATCAGCCCACTTGTGAATTTTTGCATTTAACCGATTTGAGCTCATGTTATTTAATCTACACCACAAACGTATAATACTTTTCCACTGCTTATCAAAAATAGGTGTTATACCTAAGTCTCCAGTAACTGCAGCATTTAGTGCATATTTTCCTACTCCGAGAAAAAATCTACAAGCCCTATTATGTATGGAGTTTATACAAGAATATTTTTTTCCACCCCATATACCTGCTCCATATTCTATTATAGGACAAACCAAACTTTCATATAATTTTACAAATATATCGAAACAAACACCACCTAAAAGTTTACACTTGGCTATTACCAACCCTAAAGCTCTATTTGCTGAAGATGCAACTGCTTTTGCAGTAACATTATAGTCTAAATGTTCGTTTAAAACGAGACCAAGATAAGTATAATTACTAGAAAACTTAATAGTATGGCCATTACAATTAATAATTACATCAGATCTAGGTATAGATGGCGGTCTAAAATGTACAACGTTACTCTTGTTTGCATTAATTGTCATACAATTGTCCTCACACCATGTAGATAAAGCATTTAACAGAAGTTGTAGCTCTTTTTCATCGTTTGCTATAATTACAACGTCATCAGCATATAATAAAATACACAGTTTTTCATCACCTATTTCTATTCCGCAGTCAAATGACTTAAGAAATGTAACTAAATCATTAATATACAAGTTGAACAAAATGGGCGACAAGGGACATCCTTGTTTCAAGCCACAGTTAACATCAAACCAGTCTGTGAAGTGGCCGTTTATTCTTACAGAACATAAAACATTTGTATAAATTGACTTAATAGCAGAACAAAAAGGGTGTGCAACACCCATTTTATTTAATTTATACCACAAAATATCCCTTTGTATAGTGTCGTAAGCCTTTTTAAAATCTTTAAAGGCGCAAAAGGTTGATTTACGAAGTTTTTTTCTTACATCAATCAAATTAGTAAGACTAGATAATTGGTCTATTGTACTACGTTGTTGCCGGAAATCATTTTGCTCGTCAGCCAGTACATTGTTATCATCTTCC
This sequence comes from Mytilus galloprovincialis, assembly GCA_037788925.1. Lineage (NCBI taxonomy): Eukaryota > Metazoa > Mollusca > Bivalvia > Mytilida > Mytilidae > Mytilus > Mytilus galloprovincialis. The sequence continues at coordinate 55,721,811 of CM075342.1, forward strand.
CATTGAGCTAATCTATCGCATCAGTATATTACAGTACAATTTGTAAGACACTGCTGCCAGGGCGATCCCTCTATAACAAAGGGGGTCTCTCGCGTCTGACATGTTAGATTTAGGAATAGGATTTATAATAATTCTATTCCATAAATCGGGAACATTACCATATCTAAAACAAATATCAAATAAATGGTTTAGAAATAGAGCTGAACTCTGGTTAAGAAAAACCTCCCCCGGTAGGTTATCGATGCCAGCAGATTTACCCCTTTTTGTCTTTTCAATAACTTGTACTGTTTCCTGAAACGAAATGGGTTCCGTCAACAAAAATCATTAAAAGTACTCGCTTCATTTAAACTGGTACAAGAATCAGAAACCCTAATCGAACTGTTTTGCTGATTAAGCAATTCTGAATATTCCGATTTCCATTTGTCAAGAACATCTGTTAATTCAGAACTTACAATACCATCATCATCGATTACTTCCATAGGAATTACGTGTTTACGACTTTCTGCAATACCTATTTTACCAATCTTTTTCCAAAACATATGCTGATTTTTGCTAGATTCAGAGAGTAATTGCTCCTGCATGTCATACCAATACTTCCTCTTACTTTTTTGAACCTCACTATCAAAATGTTTCCTCTTTTGTACATAAATAGCTTTTAGCTGTTTTTGTTGCATGTTATTACTTTTATTCCATGCTTTTTCAGCATTACACATCTCATACCACAATTTACTCAAAGATTCATTCCACCAGGGTTTCTTATTCCGATATTTTTTATTTGATTGCTTACCACCAACAAAAATAGTCTTACTTGGTATTTTATCAGACATCTCTGATTCAACCGTTTTACAAAAATCATCATAAATGCCATTTACACAATTTTGTTGATGTTCAACAGTCTTAAGGTTTTCTATTAATGAACATATATTTTGATAAATGTTATTGGTATTCATAAAATTTGCAGGAATATTAATAAAATTAAATTTCTCAAACTTCGTAGAAAATGTCTTATCATTTTCATTTTTTGGTTGTACATTAGACATAAAAGCATTTAAATCTATACTCCATTTAATTAGTGAATGATCAGGTATTAGTTTTAAATCTACCCCGTTCACGTCGAAGCCTGCGGACGTGACCAGATCATTTGCTCGTATAACACAAAAATCTTTAAACAAGTTTAAATTATCATAAGGTACAATGCAATAATCAACCACTGAACAGCCTTTTGTCGATACACATGTAAAATCATTGTTTACAAAGTTTCTACCATTGAGTATACAACAATTAACACTAATAAGGAAATCAATTAATGCATTACAGTATGAATTACACTTAAAATCAATGACATCTCTTTGACATAAATTGTCAACACCCTCAATATAATCACTTTCATTACCACATCTACTGTTAAAATCTCCACAAATGAAAAACGGCCCTTTATTTTGATGTTCATAAACTTGTGTAATTAAAGTGTCAAAGAAAGTATCTTTATCGATTTGACGTGTTGAATTTTTTGGAGGTAAATAACAAATGCAAATATTAAATTCAAATTCAGATGATTTTTCAATAAAGTTTATCCACAAAATACCTTCAAATGAATTGTCTAATATAGTAATATGAAATAAGTCATATAAATACATTTTTATAAAAATACCTACACCACCAGATCCATTTTTTGCATTTCTATGTAATGCTTTTCTATTTTGACCTATCCATTTATAACCATTAATAAATAATATATCATCTCACATGAATACGGATTTAAAGAGGTCGACTCATTCACTTGCAAGTGAATAACTAATTATCAATGTTTTTATCGTAATTTCACAAAATTGAAACTTTTTGGCTGCAAAAAGCGAATTGTTATTTGACTATTGATTGAACAAAAAAAAAATCAAACTTTAGATTTTTTATATATCTCGCAGCTAGTGCCCCTTTAATTCGTAAAATCATTAATAAGGAATCAAAATAAGCTAAAAATATTGATAGGTTATGGAGGTCGTTATCGAGACTAGACCATACCCTCGAAATCGCAGGTTCGTACCTGAATTAATTAAAGAACATACGCCTTTATTTTAACCTGGATTTAGAGAAGTCGTTTTGTCATTTGGTAAAGTAAAGCTGAACATAAAGTGCACAGTTGATAATTATTAACCGAGCAAAATCCTGAATACGACTTTTAGTACCATGCCAAATTACCTCCGATGAAATTATGCAATCATCCGATGGGCAAATAACACGGATGATTATAGCCGTATTCTCAGTGACACGTACATGCAGGTTATGAATTAATTTGTTGAATGAAATCAAATTGGTAATTACTGATCGTCTGATGGGTTCCGTAGAAGGTCCACAGAAGTTTTGAGCGAAGATTTCTTGGCATTGTTTGGATCACTGAATCCATGGATGGGATCGCAATGAACCTTGTGTTAGCTTCGAACGTAGGAGGTGGTTGTTGATATTTATTTTATACTGCTATCCGCTATATACACTGAACTTAAGAATGGCATCAACTACATGTATGAGTAGCTTGTAGCCAGGATAATATTTAAAAGTTAGAACTTTATGCTTCAACTCAGAGTGCTGGTCTTTGAAAGCTGAATACATTCATACAATATAAACATCTAACATAAACATTATTTTCAGCCTGCATACGCATGTGATAGTTGCCGCAGTAAATTTAATTCTACCTTGTAATATTACCCTGGCTACAAACTACTAATATTTGATCTTACTCTTAAATTCAGCGCGTGTAGCAGGGTAAAACATATATCAACAATATTCCTACTTTCGAGGTTAACACAATGTTCATTGCCGCAACATGGATTCAGTTTTCTTTCCATACCAATACTTAGAACTATTATCAATGATATACCGCAATATATCCCCGAGGAACCAGTAATGACGCACCTAACGTTGTGTTTGTCTCTGCATTTTTTTAAAATCTACCATTTAAAAGAAAAAGAAATACGGAATAGAATGAAAGGTTGATCACTTGTTAATGTATTTCAATCATTAAACAGTTGATTTTTGAAACAGTAAAAGCAATAAAAATCATGTTTGCTAACATTACAAACGGACTGTCAACTTATGATGGGTACCAGTAATGACGCACTATAAACAAACCAGTAAAAACCACTTGCAGTGTACCTGGTGTTCGAAAAATTGCTTCAATCCGGATAATTTAAAGTTAACACTATTCAACAAATTTAATTTTAATAACAAATGTTGACATTTACAGTCACTTTTATGATCATGTTGATAGCAACACAATTTTTTTCATTAATTTAATTGTAACCTATATTTTATTTCAAATTTTATATAAAATTGTTCAAAATTTATCAAAGTGACATATATATTCCATATACTTGAAAATAAGAAGTAATTGCATTCATAAAACAACATTGACATTAAAACATTTATCAATGTATACTTCGTACAATGAATGAAAAAAATCGATAAACAATAGAAAATTATATAAGCGACGATCATTTGTTCTACAGTGATTCCCGCTTAAATGTAAAACTATGTCACATGACAGTCATATGATTTGAAAAACACAAACTGGGGCAGCATGTGCTTACATACTTTTGCCGGCCAAAGTGGATTTAGGACTGATAATCATTCTGGGAAGGGTCGACTGTTTTTTACCTCAATAAAATGGCGGAAATTGCATTATCTTTACTAATTCAAGCAATAATAACATTTCTGGACAGAGTTTGAGGCATCTATGTTGTAGTCATATGACCTTCACCATCATGTTATGAATAGTAATTATCGATGACGTCACAGCTTTTGTTTAGAAATATAAAACCCAAAACTAAATTGGTGCGTCATTTCTGGTCCGCGTCAAAACAGGTACCAAGACGATATGATCGTCATGCAATCGTTAAAAGATAAAGACAACACGTGAAAAACACAAGGACTCAGAAGTTTGTGGATTTACCTTCATCATGAACGATCAAAAGCCAAATATTTGAAGGCCAATATGGTTTATAAAAACAGCAATAGCTGATTAAAAGTTAAAGACGATTGTTCAAAATTGTTCATTTAATATTTTTGCCGACATGATTGCAGGTAATCAAAAGTCGAAAAAATAAATTAGGAGAATACACGTGTATTCAACAATTTGATGCTTTAACGTACAGTAAACACATATTAAATACTCAACTCTAACATACTATTTGGCTCAATGCGAGTTGATTATTTTTCACTGTTACTCCTACATGATGGTCGGAATACAACAGAACTGTGTTTGTTTAATTATACTTCTTTAACTAAATTCCAAAATACTATAGTTGACGTTACGACCACCACACATTTAAAGTTAATAAAATAATTAGTTTTTAATGACTATTTTACGAAAATTGGTATGATTGTATGTATCGAATTTGTGTTCAATACCAACACACTCACGATAAGCGTATATGAGAGAAGCCGTTTGGCTCAAATGAACCATCATAATTTACATTACGACCATCCTCAACATATTTGTTGTTTTATTTACGACCATCATGCTCGAATTTTTTAATGACTATTTTACAAAAATTGGAATGTTTTAATATCAACGCACTAACGATTAGTATGTACTACATGATGTATGAGACAAGCGGTTTGGCTCAAATAAACCTTTTACTGCACGAAAATCGGAAAAGAAAAACTTATCCCTTGAGTTGTCTCCCATATTCGGATGGTCGTAACTTTCAGTGTGGCCATCATATTTGATTAATAAGATATGAGTATACTAGTTTAGGTCTTTAACAATTGAACCTTTAGATTGTAAAACGACAGCCAACGCCGTTGCTCACCCAGAGAACTTAGAGATCTAGGTCTAGTGAAAGCTTGTAAGTGCAAATTTATAGGTGTCACATACAATGTATCTAATACAATGTTCGATTTAATAGAAAGCTAAGAAATTGAGAAGGTGACTTGTTGCTGGGGGTACGAACACATTTTAGTGCATGAATTCTGTTGAACATAGTGCATGAATATAACATATAAAAAAAGATGTAGTATAATTGCCAATGAGACAACTCTACTCAAGAGACCATATGACACAGAAATAAACAACTATAGGTCACTGTACGGCCTTCAACAATGAACAAAGCCCACATCGCATTATCAGCTATAAAAGGCTCAGAAATAACAAATGTAAAACAATTTAAACGAGAAAACAAACAGCCTAATTTTTATACAAAACAATGAACGTAAAACAAAATGTATCACATCACCGAACGACAACCACTGAATTTCGGATAGGCACATACACATACAGAATATGGCGGGGTTAAACATGTTAGCGGGATCCCAAACCCCGTAACCTGGGATAGTGGTGTTACATTACAACAAATTAAAAGTCTTAGAACTTACTATAAAAATCAGTTGAAAAAGGCTTAACTGATCAGATGGATACAAATAGAATTACTACACAGAGTGGACGTGGCCGGGACACATTTTGATGAAGTTTGGAAAACTAGTCAATATAACTTCTTCCAAAATTAATTGACGAGGGGGTGCAGATTTGGGGGTGGGGTGGGGCTGGGGGCAGATGCAATATAGTTCAGTATCAATGATTGCGTCGAGCAGATTAAAATGCAGTGATGCAAGTTTTTCTAGATACTTTTGAATAATCCTCTTTTTTCTTGTTTCCATAATTAAATTCTTGGAAACGAGATTTTATATTTTCATCCTTTTTTTTTAGAGAGAAACTGATGCCATTTAGTCGTGTGGTGAACAGTGGTGAATCCACTGACTGCTCCGGTCATGCTTCAAAGATTGCCTATAATTAAAACATATATTCCCTGAAAAGGGAGGGATCAGTCCCATCTCCCGCGCTCTAATTAAATCCGCTTCTTGTGAATGCACGTCTGAAAAAAGTTTATTCATTTCTATATTTCAAAGATTATTATACTGCAAAGAAGTACCAACATACATACATACTCAATTAAACTGGATGGTATTTTTACTTAATTGTTGACATACCAATTTTATCATTTTTACAGAGCGGACAAACAATGGATCATTCCAGTTAATGTCTGCTAAAGGGGATGGATGGTCCTTTCTGAGAGGTGTAATTCTGTTTTTTTTCATCTGACATGTACAATTATATGCAAAAAAACTTCTGAGGATCTTGCAGCACTAAATAGTTACATCTTGGGGGTTACAAAAATGCCTATCATTCAGATCTTAGGGTGCTTTGGTATCTAGACTGTTTCGTTTCATAGATTATCTTGTATTGTATTTAAGTGTCAGCGGCAAAATTCTGCATTAAAAAATTCTGATAGGTCAATTTTTTCCATGAGAGCCCATCCACCCAATTTGAACAGAAACATCTGATAGGTCTTAATTTTTAGATCTGATAGTTATTTTTTCATGATACGTAAAAAAAAATCTACCAATCCGTCCCCACCTTGTAGAAATTAACTGGAATGGCCCAATACAAATGTATGTCTCTGTAAACTACATTCAGGTCTGATGATGCATATAGATCACCAAAAATTTCTTTGTAACCCGTGATTTAACCAGAATACAAAGTTTACATTTAGTCTCAATTGGTTTAGTTGCCGTTTTACAACCTTATTGTCTTGACCACAAATATCAAGCCTCAATAATACATCAACATGTCCAATCAGTTTTATAAACAATTTTCAAAAATATTTTCGCGAGTCAGTCTTACTGTTTGAAATTGTATATTTATAACTGTGTTATAGACTAGTAGTCTCCGATATTATCCACTTTGTATATATGCATACCGTTACTCATCTTCATTACAAATTAATTTATGTCCACTTTATATCTTTTTTTTTTATTCGGTCAAAAGCCCTTATTAAAGAGCTAACTGATTGTGTTGTATATTTAGACCTAAGCCCGAATCATATCTGATATCATAACAGACCCATCCTGACCCTCATATTCTGCGTCACAATCGATTTATCTTTGGCCGATAGAGGGCGCACTAATTATTCGAGTAAACCCTACCTCACATTGTGAGAAAAGCATGCATATCTCAGCTGGAAATTAAAGGTAATGGTTGTGTATATACTTTTAGTTTTATACTTATTTTTGATAGTTTATCAAAACTGGAAGCAAACCATTTTAGGAATCTGATAATTAAACGCATTCATCATGTCTTAATTATAAAGAATTATCTCAAATTAAATCTTGTGTAAGTACACATAATCCAGTCGCAGGACCTTGAAAACGGTTGAATAATATTAAAATATTAAATAAAAATCTTGATTTATTTGCCACAAAGTCCTCTTTTTCTATTAAATGCAATGGAACAGTAAAAAATAATGCTTTGCATCAAGTTCCCCTTGGAATATGTACAAAATGGCCTATCTCTATTATTCATAATATCTGTAGTTTTGATACAATTGAAGTTTGAAAAGTTCGTACAAAAATGGCTACAGAAGGGTACATAAACCTTAATTATTTAATTGTTTTTACCAGGAACATTCAAATAAATAACAAGAATAATTAACAGGAAAGCAGGACCAGCTTCCAAATTATTCCTGTCAAATGAGGTAGTCTCAGTTGTCAATTTGAAATTCAGAATGTTCCTGAAAGAAATTTTTCATAGATTAATTTTACAGCTATGAAAAAAAATAGACGCAAAAAATATACAACCTAATGTAGTTCATATAACGAATGGACGAAATGACTATCACTAAATATATTATCACTATTATATGAAGAACGAATTAATTATACAGTGAAACCTGTCCAAACCGAACACCTAAGGGACTTAGCGTTTTCTTCGGTTTTCACAGGTGTTTGAATTGAAGAGGTTAACGGAAGTCGACACCAAAATAATTTTGGCACTTACTGTCAGACAAGGCACGAAAGGTGACACAACAGACGACATTTATTTTCATGATGATTTAGATGTAAATGTAAAAATCAAGGTAGATGAAGATAGTCATATTTTTTCCTATTTTGATACAAATCAAACGCCACTCTGTCAATCTGAATCACAATCCTATTGTGTAAAGGTATTAATCTTTCAATGACGCGATTTTGCGTTTTAAAATTATTTTCTAATCCGTTAAATTTAGTGACCAATTCAGATTCTCAGTCACTGTCAAAAGACGATTCCGTAGTTGAATCGATGTTGGCATTTTCAATTATCTGTTCACACGAGTTCTCTGACTAAACAGGTCACCTTCTGATCGATACTTTACCACGAGATAAGAGCAAAACAACAGCAGGGGTCCAGTTCATTCTCTTACTTTATTGTTCACAAATAGATAACAGGAGGGGCATTTGAATTATATATATAGCCTTTAAAGAGAATCTGGCATCCCGTAAATATAATTTGAAAGTCTGATTGACCTTGTGTCTTGCACGACTTCTTAATCCAGTGAAACGCTTTAAAACTATTATTTAGTTAAACAGGTTAGCAACTTTAAAATGGCAGTTACAAATTTGTGACCCTAAATATTTGAGTTATGAGCATTTTTTTATCTAAGGAAAAGTTCCATTCTTGTCCTTTTCGGCGATAGGGCAGCTGACCAGTTTAACGTTTCTTTACAAAGAAATCATTTGATCACTGGATACAAAGACACAAACATGCTAATTAGTTTATAATAACAACTCACCAGTTTATTAAACCTCAAATACCTTGGGGATACTCTGTCATTTTTGTTTTGATTGCTATCAATTGATTTTGACAGATAATTTTTGGATACATATTTCATGTATTTACTAACTAGCCTTAAAAAAGTGGTCAGAATTCGGTGTTTACAGGGTTCATTTTTTTTAGGTTAGATTAACGTTAATTTGTTGATAGGGAAATTTTGTGGGACTTTGAAAATTGTTCGGTTTAAACTGAAATTCGGTTTTAACAGGGTTCAGTTAACCCAGGTTTCACTGTAGTTCTTCTTGTACGATTGTAGTGGCAGAACCAGATATTTTCACAAGTAGGGGCCCATTGAGGCCCGCTCCGGCCAAGTTTCAGTGATGCCCCATGTAAAATAATTCAGATTTTTCCAAGAAAAGAGGGGCCCGCCTAAGCCATCCCCTAAATCTGCATCTGTATTGGAAATTCTGTGGAATTTCAGATTTTGTGTTCCTTTAAGATGGACTCCTACTAATTAGTCCAGTGGGAATCCTGCTAAAAATGTTACGACTGTTTTTTTCCAAATCTAAAATGAAGGTTAAATCCTCATTTGATTGTTTATAAAAGTTTTTTGGAGAAATACATTGTATAATATAAAGTTTCAAGAGTTTGAAAAAAGGGATGTTTTTTTTAATTTACAGATGTTTTGTTAGATGCTGTGCACGAGTTGTCCTCAAGATGACAAGAAATGCTTGAGATTGTTGTAAAAGAATCTTTAAGTAGGTACATTTACATTTTAAATGTGTTTGTTTATTTTAGGTATTAAAATTTCCAAAATGATGAATTATGTATGTTACTGCCTCTTTTACTATAAGACATGGATACGTTTGCTTTTGGTACAGGTAGAAACATGACATTTTTCTGGACAAATTTTTTTTTTTCGCCTGCAGCTATTAAAAACAATCTATTTTTTTCGTGACAAGTCGAAAACAATTTTTTTCTTTCAATTTTAGCATTACATATAGTGGCAGCTGAGGGTGAAACAAACATTTTTTTTTTCTCAGAATCAAAACCAAATTATTTTTTTCTCCAAAAACTGGAAACAAACTTTTTTTCCAAAAAAAACCATAGCCCCCCCCCCTCGAAAATCAAATGGTTGCTGCCTAAGGTAGTATCATCCCTGGCATCAGCTGGCTTAAGTTTTAATACTTTCATTTTTGCTGCTGATACAGGATGACTCATTGACCTGCTTACCTTTATTTTCTTTTTAGCTAACTATTTTATGTTAATTTCCTTTGATCCAACTTATTGTCTGCTCCAATATCTATTTTTAGCTGTTAATGTATCTACATGTATATCAACCAATGTTCAAGCATCTTTATTAAGATTGGCATCTGCCATCAATAAAGATAGACAGGACTTCAGCTTGTTTGTTTACATTATATATATACTTTAGAGAACAGCCCGGATTTTCCCTGATATTCAACATTGAAACCATGTAATTGATTGTTTATACAAGCAATTAAATGATTAGGTTAAGTGCTTCATTCACAGTTGGTGTCCACTGATGTTATCAAATGAACACAGATGGTTAGCTGGTCAAGATTATTTAATTTCCATATCCTCTGCACTAAATACATTATATATTCTTGTCTACACAATATTCTCATAGTCAAGGTATTTTGAATGGAAAAAAAATTACTTTAAAAATTCATTTAAATAATATTCAAATTTAATTTTTCTTTATGATTTCTGCAACTAATTTGGAAATGCTATGATAAATATTTTAAATTTATCAAATTTGATATGTTTTAATATTATATTCATATCAATAGGGTCCAGGACCAATCCAGTCTATCGTATAATAGTCCTTCGTAATTAATTTCATTTTTCATGTGCATATATTTAAAGCTGGTATATTCAGTGAAGGATACATATTTCTTGTTAGAAAAGGTTTTTATGGAATACTTTATTTAGCATTTATTTGGATTTTTTTTTGAAGTACCACTTGCAAGCTTGTAGTAAAGATTTTATTGTGTGTGTATATTTAGAATAAAAATCAAAATCTGGTCTATGTTTCTAATACTAAAGGAGGTGTTTCGGTTACGGTCACCTTTCCTCATCAGGTATCCCTTAGCTATATGTTTCCTTTCTTATAATACTTAGAATGGTTCGAATTTTGTTTCAATTATGGGGATACTCCAGAGGCTGATTTAGAGGGGAGCCAAGCCCCCTCTTTTCTGTGAGAAATTTGATTGATAAAATAGGGAATCACTGAAGCCTGACCGGAGCAGGCCCCTCTAAAGCAGTCAGTGTACTCAAACAGATATATTGAAATCAATCAGGTTCAGGACCAATCCATATATTCGTCATTTTTAGGATGAAATATTACCTAATTCTGTTCACATGCAAATGTGGAGTGGACACACACCCCTTTTTATTTTCCACTGAATAGAGGGGCTGCCCGGCAATATGTTTATAAACCACTTTTATTGTTATAGTATTGCATTGAAATGAGTGAGATCAAACGCTTAAAATAAGAGAAAATAAGTTCAAATATGAAATAAAATTGAGAATGGAAATGGGGAATGTGTCAAAGAGACGACAACCCGACAAAAGAGCAGAAAACCGACGAAGGCCACCTATGGGTCTTCAACACAAGGGGAAAATCCAGCACTTGAAGATGTTTTAAAAATGAAAATTAAGCACAACAAGAATGTGTCCACAGTATACGGATGTCCCACTCGCACTATCATTTTCTATGGTCAGTGAAATTGGGGGAAAATGGTAATTTGGCATTTAAATTAGAAAGATCATATCATAGGGAACATGTGTAGTAGTAAGTTTCAAGTTGATCGGATTCCAACTTCATCAATAACTACCTTGACCAAATACTTTAACCTGAAGCGGGACAGACATAAGGACGGACAAATAAACCGACAAACGGACGCTACAACCAGAGTTTAAACATAAAGGCCCCTCTATTATTGTAAGAGGGGCATAAAAATTATAAACAACTGCACCATGAGCTAGAGCGAATGATACGCCTTTTTAACAGTTTTTCAAGTATACAGATCAATAACTTCTCAATGTCATACCAGAAATTTATGAAAAAAAGGGGGGGGGGGTATCTTAATAGATATAAATAAGGGACGACATCAAAAGATCGATGTAGGATAAAAAACTTAAATCGAATAGTTTGGAGGTGGGGGGGTCAACATAGCTGAAAGTTTTGTTCATATAAAATCGATTTTACATATATCCATATACATGTAGGTAAATCAATTTTTCCCAAATTAAGTTAAGAAGGGGGGTAGGGGGGTCAGCGAAAAAACTATGTGAATTAAGTTTTTTATCCTACATTGAACTTTTGATGTCGTCCCTAAGTTAACAAAGTTGAACGAAAAATGGTCAAAGCACTTTAAGGTTATTGTCTGAAAACTAGAAAATCACTCCTTTTCATTACTAAATTCCCATAACATTCCCGGAAATGTGAGATCTAAAATTTATATAGCGAAAATGAGCTTAAATAAATAGATATAAACAATTTACCAAAGTTTCATGAGAACTGCTGAAAGCATTTTTGAGTTTTTCTCCAAATACTAGGTGTCTGACATGTTAAAGACGGACTGACAAAGATATACCATAAGACTTCCTTTAATCAGGCGTAAAAAAAGTTGTCTTTGCTTTATGAATATTTTATAAAAAAAAGTTTAAATATTAGGGAGATTTTATTTTATCATTAAATCAAATTTATCAAAAAAAATGTGAAAATTAAAAAGAATATTCATTTCTTAACAAAATTAATCTCCAAAATGACAACAATTATCAATCTATTCAACATTAAAAAAAAATGAAAATTAGTAAAAAATATTCATAACTTTATTTCATATTGATTCCTTTAAAATTAAAATGTATTTGAACTACATCCAATAACATTTTCAATATTGTATACAAGTTGAAGCCCCACCTATCCACTGATTAAAGATGTCGATGTTAATTACAATTGCAAAGATATATATATCAAGACTTGCAAAGAGAACTTGAAACAATGTAAAAAAATAATCTAATGTACTTATTTCCATGTATGCCTAATATCCCGTACTCTGCTTGTTGTGCATATGTAAGATTTGATAGATCAAAGGTACATTGTATGATGCTTTGATTTCAAATTCAGTCAAGTATTTTATGTCCTAGCTTAATATGTGTTTTCATATATCAACTTTAAATGGAAAAAAATAATTTAAAATAGGATATATACATGTATAAACCATGGCAATTTACAGCATGCTATATATATATAGATGTCTTTATTTTACTAAATGTATTCTGTATACATATTCAAGCTAAATACGATTTGTAATTTTAACATTTATGTAATCTTATTTATATATTTTGTTTCAGGTAAATGAAAGCTTTGAAAAAGAAAGCATGCAGACAGTGTTGATAAATTCAAACATTGCAACAGTGCAGACATCGAAAGGACTGGCAGATAAAATATACTTCTTGCCTATGTCATACAGGTATGTCATTGATGTAAACACAGGACTGGTAACATCCAGCAGACAAACAATAATTTTTTATACCACTTATCCCACCAAAATATGTCATAACATTACCTTAAATTAACTCTGCAGAAATGAGGATTTTGTTTTGTCAGTATTTTAATATTTTTTAAATTCATGTAAAATATGATTCTTTTGATGGGGGTATCAGTTGTATTTGACTATATAATATAATCTTCTGCTCATGAAAGGTACAAAAACAAAGTAATATTGGTATTATTTTTTTTGCACATTTTTCATTCAAGAAATTGCCTATTGATTGATGGCTTTCTGACCATTTTGAAAAAAAATATGAAGAATTCATTGGCGGATTCCAGGGGAGGGTTCCGGTGGTTGGAACCCCACTTTATTCGGGCAATCAATGCATTTGAAGGGGACATATAGTTGGAAGCCCCCCTTTTTAAAATTGCTGGATACGCCCCTGTAATTGGTATTGTTTACATATATGTAAATTATTTTCGTCCAGCATCTACATGTACCTTGTTTAAAGAAACTTTAAACCACAAAAAGAAGAATTATGCTTAATAAGTTTTATTCAATTTGAGATTCTTTACCTTGACATGCTGAAAAATCTAATAATTGGTTAACTAATGAATTATGAAATCTAGGTTGTAGCCTGATAAAAGATTATGAAAAGGCCTAAAGAGTTGTTTATTATACTCTTAAGTTGGCTAATTAAGATATTAAGAATCAATGCATTCTGTTGATTAGGAGCAGTAAAGTTATAATTTTGTATCAGTTTTTGTCGAGCCTGCAACTTTTGTTGCAGAAAGCTCGACATAGGGATAGTGATCCGGCGGCGGCGGTGTTAGCTCACTTCTTAAAAGCTATATATTTTAGAAGGTGGAAGACCTGGATGCTTCATATTTTGTATATAGATGCCTCATGTTACGAAGTTTCCGTCAGTCACATGTCCATTGTCCTTGACCTCATTTTCATGGTTCAGTGACCACTTGAAAAAAAAGTTCAGATTTTTTGTAATGTTAAATTCTCTCTTACTGTAAGTAATAGGATAACTATATTTAGTATGTGCGTACCTTGCAAGGTCCTCATGCCCGTCAGACAGTTTTCACTTGACCTCGACCTTATTTCATGGATCGGTGAACAAGGTTAAGTTTTGGTTGTCAAGTCCATATCTCAGATACTATAAGCAATAGGTCTAGTATATTCGGTGTATGGAAGGACTGTAAGGTGTACATGTCCAACTGGCAGGTGTCATCTGACCTTGACCTCATTTTCATGGTTCAGTGGTTATAATATAGTTAAGTTTTTGTGTTTTGGTCTGTTTTTTTCATACTTTATGCAATAGGTTTACTATATTTGTTGTATGGAATGATTGTAAGGTGTACATGTCTAGAGGGCAGATGTCATCTGACCTTGACCTCATTTTCATGGTTCAGTGGTTATAGTTAAGTTTTTGTGTTTTGGTCTGTTTTTCTCATATTTTATGCAATAGGTTTACTATATTTGTTGTATGGAATGATTGTAAGGTGTACATGTCTAGCGGGCAGATGTCATCTGACCTTGACCTCATTTTCATGGTTCAGTGGTTATAGTTAAGTTTTTGTGTTTTTGGTCTGTTTTTCTCATACTTTATGCAATAGGTTTACTATATTTGTTGTATGGAATGATTGTAAGGTGTACATTGTACATGTCTAGCAGGCAGATGTCATCTGACCTTGACCTCATTTTCATGGTTCAGTGGTCAAAGTTAAGTTTTTGAGTTTTGGTCTTTTTATCTAATACGTACTATATGCCATAGGTCAACTATATTTGGTGTATGGAAATATTTTATGATCTATATGTCAGTTGTGCAGGTTTTATTTGACCTTGACCTGGTTTTCACGGTTTATTGCTCAGTGTTAAGATTTTGTGTTTTGGTCTATTTTCTTAAACTATAAGCAATAGGTCAACTATAGATGTTGTATGGAAGCATTGTTAGCTGTACGTGTCTGCCTGGCATATGGTTCAACTGACCTTGACCTCATTTTCATGGTTCATGTTAAGTTTATGTGACAGTCGTAATAAAGCTTTATATTTAGGAGTATCAACATAATATCAATGATTAGTAAAGAAGGCGAGACATTTCAGTGTGTGCACTCTTGTTATTATATATTTCTGCTTTTTAACTCACCTGGCCCGCAGGGCCAAGTGAGCTTTTCTCATCACTCGGCGTCCGGCGTCGTCATTTACTTTTACAAAAATCTTCTCCTCTGAAACTATCAATGCATTTGAAGGGGACATATAGTTGGAACGCCCCCTTTTTGGGATACGATTGCTTTCAAGCAATCTGTAGACTTTTACCGTTGACTCAGGGCTCATTCCCTCACGTCAACCGTTTTATTCTAAACATTCAGGAGGGGGGGCAAAGGGGGTTCCAATAACAGCAAAATGATTTGGCTCATAACAGATAACAAGGAATTAAAATGGACAAAAACAGATAACAGTAAATGAAATATTAAAAAAATTCGGTCTTTGACAAATCAGTATTTCTTATTACGGATATAATCCTTTGTAATGCATTCCATTTTCTATGACTATGTTTTTAGTATTAATTTATGTTTCTAGAATGTGTTTAAATTACTACTCAATATATTATAATATTTTTTATACGCTCGTTTACGGAACGTATTATGGTATACTGTTGTCCGTCTGTTGTCAACATGTCGGACATTAACTCAAAAACTCTTTAACCAATTTGCATTAAACTTTGGGAAATTGTTTATATCTATTGACGTGAGCTCCCTTTTTTTTTTTTTTTCTTATAAATTTTAGATTTTAAGTTTCTGGGTAATGGGTTTTTATTCAATCAAATTGGTGTTTTTTTCTCAGTTTTCTGATAATATCTCAAAAATGCTTTCACAAAGCAAGGAATTTTGGTGAATTGTTTATATCTATTAACAATGAGGTCACTTTCAATTTTTATAAATTTTAATAGATTTTACGTTTCCGAGTTAACAGGTTTTATTAATTAAAAAGGGGGGATTTTCCAGTTTTCAGATATTAACACAAAAATGTTTTCAGCAGTTCTCAGGAAACTTTGCTGAAACGTTTATATCTATTGTTGTAAACTCCCTTTCGATTTTTATTAATTTTAGATTTTATGTTATTGAGTTAAGGGATTTTATTCATTAGAAAGAGGTGGTATTTTCTAGTTTTCAAAAATAACTCAAAAATGCTTTCAGCAGTTCTCATGAAACGTTGGTGTATTGTTTATATATATTGACTGAAGCTCCCTTTGTTGCTAATAAAAAAAATGACCTAAAAGAGTTTGAATATTCTGACTTTTTCTAAATGACCATTTAATGAGATGTGTGAATTTTTCTTAATAAGACTATGAGGCAAAGTGGTATATAGGGTAGCAAAATCAAAAGCACCAATTATAAGCATGCAATTTATCAAGTACTTCGAACAAATTTTTACACTCCAAAAGCTATTTATTCCACTATTTTCAAAGGCCTTATTTAAACAATTTTTTATCAGCGGAGGTTTTTGATTGTACCAAGTGTACTAGTAAGTAGAATACATAGTTTCGTATAGGGAAACAATGGCTTGAAACGAAAGAAATCTTTGTTTGTAATGAGTTATGTGCAGCTTCGGACCCAAGTACATGGTTGGAACTTTCATTGTACAATGCATTTGGTTCTGCTTTGAAAAGAATCACAGAGCTGAGTCTATGTACCATATTATATAAAAGGTTAACTGGTTGTTAGGACCTATAGTCCTTAATTGAGATCCTTGTCCGATATTCCTGGCCATATGTTTTCCTTTTTGTCATATTAAGAATTGTTTTAATTTAATATGTTTGTACGAGAAACAAGGAACATAATTCTCATACAAAAAATTAAGATAATTCTAAATACACATTCATAAAAAAAATGGAATTTATTACAAAGGATAATCATAAGATATACTGGTATTGTCCTGGACCTCACTTCTGTGATGGGTAAATGTTAATGGAATCCTTCTCTGAATTCGGGACAAACATATTAGTACTGGTAGACCCCAAAGTCCAATGATCTTCAATTTATACCCAATATTGACTGTGAAAAAAAAATGCTAACATTCCAATTTTCAATAACAGTTAACAGAAAATTCATTATCACAATAACAGATAACAAAAAAAACTAATAGCCCAATAACAGCTAACAAAGAATAAGACAATAAATATATTTTCCAAATAACAGATAACAAAGAATTAAATAGCCCCATAACAGCATAACAGTTAAACCCCTTGCCCCCCCTCATTCAGCAACATCTCAGATTCTTATGATTGTCTTGCTTTAAAAGGTAAAAACAGGCAAAAGGATTGAACATAAACAACTTTCCTGTAATGTTCTTCTCATAATCTTCATGTTTAATTTTTCCCTTGATCGACTTATATGCGTGTTTTTAACAACACGGAAAATCAGAATTAAGCAGTATTTATATTTAGTGTTTTTATAAATTAAGAAACACGTCAGAGGGAATTCCCCAGTTTTGATAAATGCGAGAGTTCTTTGAATTCCGATAATTCTATTTCTGTCATATAAGAACTGAAGTGGAGTTTTTCTATATATATTTTTTACCGTCATGAAACTGAAAGAAATTGACTCATTCATCATATCATACATTAAATAAACGTTCTTGTTCCAAATCGCAAGTCGCGGGTTTGTTTATGTATTAATGCGCATGCGTATAGTTTTCTTGATTTCAAGGGGTATCAGATTGAGTGGTTGTTCTGGATTCCCCCTTATTAATTAATTTGAAACTCATTGGATTCTTTCTATGACTGCCTGCTATTGAGGGTTTAATATTGTTGTTGCATAATTTAAAATCATATATGCATCATTTAAATTGAAATCAATGAAGTTTTACCTATAACACCCCTTTAGCCGAAATGGAGTGTTCCATATTATCGTTTCGAGTTGTCTCCCTTTCAGAAGTATTTCCCGTCAAAATCGTCAAGAAAAAATTAACTCGTTAGATGTCGATAAACGTCGTATTATATTAAGAACGATCTCAATATTTAAACAGAGGAGTGCATGAGTACGGAAGGATTCATGCCCACTGACCCAAAGGAAATTAATAATTAAACAGTTAGAAATGGGGTTCCTCCTAGAATTAGATCTAACAGTGACATGAGTGATAAGATACGAAGTGAAAAGTCCGAGATTATTGGGTACAAGTCAAATCGGCACCTGGTCAAATCAGCACCTGGTCAAATCGACACCTGGTCAAATCGGCACCTAGTTAAATCGGGCATCTAGTCAAATCGGCACCTATTTAAAATTCAATTCGGCATCCAATAATATTTGATATAATATATGGGACTGGGAAATGGGATTCCTCCTAGAATTAACGGTGATAAGATACGAAGTGAATAGTCCGAGATTACTGGGTACAAGTCAAATCGGCACCTGGTCAAATCGGCAGCCATAGAAAAAGTCAAATAGGCACCTGGTTAAATCGGCATCTAGTCAAATCGGCACCTATTTAAAATTCAATTCGGCATCCAATAATATTTGATATAATATATGGGACTGGGACTATTTAAGTTTGTAATTTAAGTATACTCAGCATAAAAGTCCCCCACGGTCCCTGCTTGTCTGGCAAATCAGCCGTCGGACATCAGAGTAATCTCAGACTATGAAGTGAAATACCTTCTCTCTCTCTCTCAGTGACTGCTGTGGAAAGTAAACTTGGAATTGATAGTACACAAATAAAACACAATAAGTACATTGCTCGTACACTTGTATCCGGGATTGGCTATTTTTAAAGTTGAGTGACTATTCAGATTTATATTACCTTTGCATGTGCAGTTGAATTAGTTTTGAAAATAATGCTATCCAGCTGTACCAGGCCTTGCGGTCATAAAACTTTCGAGTCAGTTTTTTTGTACTCATACTCGAAAATCAACCAAAGTTTTATGCCTTCGTCGAAGTAAGGCGTCAAAGAAAAAAAATTATAATAGCCTTTCAAGACGTCATAATTATTTGGACTATCAAGACCAGGCCTTGAAGGCATAAAACTTTGCTCAGTGCTCGGAGCACAAAAATCATGCTCGAAACATGAAATCCAGCAATTTGATTGGTTGATTTTCGAGTCTTGAGTACAAAAATCATGTTCATGCTTTTTTGCAGCACTATCCTTGGATCTATTATTTTCCTCTTTGATCTTTTCTATTTTTAGTACTGCAACCAGAGTTCATTTTTTTAAACTTTAATGGTCCGGAAGAACACACACCTAAATTATATATCGATGGAAAGAGGAAAACGTGAACAATAAGAAAAGTTGGGTCGTAAAAATCCAGAGTAGAGGGGGAGGACAGGGGGGTACCCTTCTCCCTTCTCCCACCCCTCTTCTCCTTTCTCCTACCCCCGTTCTCCTTTCTCCCATTAGAATAAAACATCTCCTTTTGAGATATTTTTTCTTGAAATATTAGAAAAAAATTTAAAAGGAGAGATATTTTATTTTTTCTCCTTTCTCCAACTTTTTCTCCTTTCTCCCAGCCTTCCTCTCCTTTCTCCTACCCCCTTTCTCCTTTCTCCCACCCCCTTTCTCCTTTCTCCTACCCCCTTTCTCCCTGTCTCCCTTACCCCTGTCCTCCCCCTCAGAGTAGTCACAATTTTGTGAAATTGAGGTCAAAGGTCAGACCTAAAAATATCAATATTTCAACCACAAGAACAAAAAGGAGAAATATTCTGATATTTATTCAATAGAATGCTACAAAAACGATTCAATCTTAAGCATATGCTATAAACGATGTTAAAACGACAAATTTGACTACTTATATGAAGAGCTGCCATTACAAAATGGCGTTGATTTGGAACATTCTGATTTTTTTCCATTAAAGACATAACAAAAGAAGAAATGGCCTT
Organism: Mytilus galloprovincialis; assembly: GCA_037788925.1. NCBI lineage: Eukaryota > Metazoa > Mollusca > Bivalvia > Mytilida > Mytilidae > Mytilus > Mytilus galloprovincialis. Next base: position 55,741,793 of record CM075342.1, read on the forward strand.
GACCTTTTCACATCCATAAACTTTCATATTGTGTATGGTATTTCACTACAGTATATTACAGAATTATTTTCTAAAGTTTAAAACACCACTTTATGAAATTATTTCAATATTTTTTCTATCTTTGAAAAAAAACAAAATTCAAGCGCTGAAACAGTGTTTTTAATTTTGCATCTTAAAGGTTGTGTATTTTGTGAAAATTAGTATCTAGTTATAGATAAATACATATTGTGTTTTTGCAAAGTCTGGACAGAGCAGTTATAACACAAAATATACCATAGTCACCCGAGGCGAATGCGAGGTCCCTTTTTTATAAGAACAAGTTAGGCGCAGGACAGAGTTTGTTCAAAGCAAATACAGTTTTTGAGTACAAATGCTATCTGGAGCGTAAATACCTTCATGATTCGGTCAAACTTGTCAGATATAGTCGTACCTTTGCATAGGAAACACAAAATAAATGTGATATGCATGATGTATCTGAACTGCCAATCCCAAATGTAATGGGGCGAATGTTGCTACAGAAATGATTGATTTTGTAATAGCCATACGTTTACGAATTTTTGTTATCTTTCGGGACAATATACGGTTCAGAAGCGCCTTTGTGTTATTTTTCATCATTTAACTAACAAATGAAATTTTGAGCCTAGGCTCCTTGTTGAAGACCGGACCGTGACCTTTAATAGTAGCATTGGCACTCATATCACATCTTCCTATATCTATTAACAAGCTATGCGGGCATCATTTCCATAAAAATACCAAAACGAGGACATAGCTCATAAGAGCACTGGTGGCAGGGTGAAGTATTTGTTCTTCTTTTAATGTATCCTTGATATTTTCAGACACACCTTGGTGTAATTCTGAAAGTCTTAACATAGACTTCAATTTTCCTACAGCAAATATGGCATCCCCTAAATTGAGTTCAGAGCTAAACTCTATTATTATTATATTTCATATCCCTTGGCCCAACTGTGTCTGAATTGTAAGGTGTCACAATATCTAGTTAGTTCTGGAGTTTGGCAGTTTGGTAAGCATCAGAGACAATCTTGGATAAAATTGATCGGTATATATAGAGGATGTGCTACATGAGAAAGGCTTTTTCTTACGGAAGAACAAATCACATCACTAACAATCGTTATTAATGAACTGACAGCAAGTTCAAATTCTAATTTTTCAGTAACTGTTTTACTTAATTGCACAGGTGTTGACTTCAATAAGTACTTGGTTATGCATGGATAAATGATTATTCACATTAATAAGCACAACTTAAAAGACTGTCAACACGTTTAAAGGACTCAGTTTTGCGTAGTTTTCTGGTTTTTTTAAAAGGTTTTTCTTGTACACAAAAGCCATGTTTTCATATACAAACTACAAGGAAGAAACTGAGCGCGAGATCGTATAAAAGTGTCAGGTTGTGAGGATACATGTCGATTAGTTTGATCACATATATGGATTTCTGTTGTTTCTAATTTAAAGTTCCCCAAGGGTGACTGGGGAAACGAAATATGGTCACTTGGTCTTCCCCCGATCGGCAGTAAAACGAAGTGGGGCGTCCGTTTGGCTGTGCGGGATTTATCAAGTTCGCAGTCACGTCCGGTCAGAATGGGTACGTTAAATCCGATGCTTCGTGTAAAGGGAGTGTCGCGTTCTTTGCACGTTAAAAACCCTTGCATCAACTCTTTGAGGTGTCCGTAGGTTGCATGTTGCAATGGACAATTTCTGTCCAAATCCAATCCCTACTGAAAATGGTAAGTGGAATTCCACTGGAATCCCGTACAAATCCCACATGGGAATTCCAGTGAGCTCCACTGGTTTCCACTGGACAATTTTGTCGGGATTTTTTGAAGATTCCAATGGGAATTCCAGTGGAATCCCAGTGATATTTTTGAATTCCCACTGGGATTCAATTAAATTCCTGTGGAAATTCTGGGCATTTTCCACTGGGATTTTAATAAATTCCAGTGGGATTTCCTTGCGATTTCCACTGGGATCTCAGTGAATTCTGATCGGTTTCTTGGCAATTTCCACTGAGATTTCAATGGAATCCCAATGAGATTTCAATAAAATCCAGTGGGATATAAATAAATATCAGTGGGATTTTCATGCAACCCTGTGAAAAAATAAAGTATTATCACAAGTTCCTGAATTTCTTTCGTGCATAACTGATTTGCTCTGTAACAACATCATTAAGCTGACCATCTTGCATAGATCTGTTGTGTTTTGTGCACTAAGCAGTAACATAATCTGAAAAAAAATTAGGACATAAATTAAAATAACTATGCATTATTGGTTTAACTAAAAGGAACTTGACAAATTGGTCTATGTTATACAGGTAAATTGTGAGCTGCCTAAGTAGGTGGGGTTATCCTTCATTTTGACATATTGACCTGAATTTACTATTTTTACCATATCATTCAATAATACAACAGAAACATTTAAAACTTGAAATTATAAGATTAAGCTATGAAAAATAAGATGTTAGCATGTTTTAAAGAATAATTATATTTTTAGAAAAAAATCCTTGTAAAATCAAGGGCAGATAATTATAATGAATTTCTATGACCTGTTTTGGGGATTTTCTCAATAAAATAAGACCTGTGGGCTGTGACCCCCATTTTCAATTTGCTAATTTCAAAGGTATATATCATGTTTTTATCTAAAAAAAAATACAAATGGTTTTACAACTTTTGATTTTTTTCAAAATGTTTTGAAAGTCCAATTAATATGTGCAAACAATACTTAAAAAGCATTCATAAGGATTTCTTTCATATAAAACTACTTACTCCAAGTCTGATTGAATGTGTCCATTCTTCAGTCCTATCAGAAAACAATTTTCTTTTGTTTCACCAATTCTGAAATATAAAAAAATTGTTTCATTACAATTAATTAAACTAAATAATTATTACATATTCTGTGCATGAAGTGTATAGGTTATTCTTTACTTTGATTAGTATTGGTCTTTAATTTTACTCTAACATCATAGGCCCATATTTACATGTATGTCTTACCATTTTTAAAATCTTAAATTTGATCCATAATCATGATAATTGAGTACATATGTACTTAAGTTTTAAAAGATAATACTTTTTGCTTTTTTGGAATAGATGTCTCTCTATATATTTAATTATTACAGTCATACTACAAATCTCCAATTTTGTGAAAACTACTATTGAATAATATTTTATAAAAGAGATTGTCTTAAAGATATAAGTTTTGTGTCATACTGTGACAATTAATATCACAGTAATTATGTATATGCAAAAAATGCATTGTCTTATAGTTATTTTCTTGATCCTACATGTTACTTATATATATGTCACAATTTATTTGAAGGAAATGACTGTAAGTTTCATAATTTTCAAAAAGGTTGATATACTTATTCATAATTTGTACTTACCAGAAGATTTAATCCAAAATATATGAAAACATCAATCTTCACAAATCCAATAGTCATGTCATCAGAAGAATACATCTGCACTTTTTAATGTTAATAGAATACTTTGGCTCTTTTTAGTCCACAACTCTACATCCATGGTAAAATTCATATTTTGGTCAAGATAAATAAGACATCTTTTCTTGTAATGTCTGCAAGTTCAAATTTTGAATCTGACGATTGTTGGGGTTGTTTAGGGAGTTGTTTGATTCCTTGAGATGTTTCCTTAATCATACTATTAATTACCTAAATCTTAAATATTTGATATATATAATAATAGATAAATAATATTCACCAACTTTTATCTATTATTTTTATATTTTGAACTGTAGAAATTTAAGAGAAATGTACAAAGACATGTGGTCTCCTTTATTGGGCCCCAAGTCTTGAGTGTGTACATATCATTTCCTGTCCATTTCACAGAAGCAAATGGAAAACAGATGGTCACATAACATTTCTATCACTAATTGATAAGAAAGAGACTGCTTGGAAATAATATTTGTGTACTATCATGATTAATAATTAACTACCAAATAGAGATACACTTAATAATTAATTGTACTTAAAAATAAATTAATTTTAACCTGCAATTCCTTTGTTGAAAAGTTTAAAAATAAATTATTGTCTTAAATACTGTTAGGGAAATAAGTATATATATGTTTAAATGTATATAAATAGCAACACATAAAATAAAGTTATAAATAACCTTACAATGCTATCACTATTCAAATTTAATTGAATTTAATATGCCATCTTTAAGACTCTTTAAATAAATGTTGGATTTTAGGGTGATACAAAAACTGGCATGATAGATGAATATATAAATGTTGACACATTATAATTAGACAATTCCAATTTTTGCAGTCCAAAAAAATTACAAATTTAACATATTCTAAAATATTGAGGGTTTTCAAACAATTTATAAATTGCCTTGAATAACTTAACTTAATAACTGCTGGAATGTACATATGTATATCTTTCAGGTCCATCATCATTTAATTATCAGCTAAAATTTTTATTATGAAAATTCTACAAGTCCAACATCCCACTGGAATTATATATCTATAAAATACACATGTCCAAATTCCAGTGGGATAATTAATAATGACAAAGTACAAATTTCCACTGGAAAATATAGAAATAATCCAGTGGAAATGCCACTGAGATCCCATCGGGATAAACTTCCCATTGGGATTCCACTGACACTCCAAAACATTCCAGTGGGATACCACTGGATTTTTTCCCCCACTGGGACTCCAGTGAATCCCAATGGTATCCCACTGGAATCCCAAGTACATTTTCAGTAGGGATATACCATCATTTTCCATTGGCAGTCTAAATTTTCCCGATCATCATCCCGAATGGCCTCTATTATGACAAAACCAACCTATTGTTTTTATGGTTAACTTGTTCACATCCTGAACATGCATGAAATATTTGCGAATGGACGTTTAGCAACCAACAATCAATCAATCAATCTAATTTAAAGATGCACACCAAGTTTGCCTTCTGTTGCAAGTCTCATAACATCACTGATGATTCGCCCACGGAAAGCAGAATATCAAGAGAAGTTGGTTTTAGCATCACCTTGTCACACATCAAATCTCTGCGAAACTTCAATAGTACTTTTCCCTCGACCACTTGCATGCATATTAATTGCTCTGAGGTTAAACATTGACATACAATGTATTTTCACACAATGTCAACTATAGTCATTATCCGGAAAAACCTCTTATCCGAAGGATTTGGTTAACTTTTATATAAAGTCAAAATTTTATTAACAAAAATATAACTTTTTTACAGAAAATACACGAAAGAACTACTATATATATTCAAATCACTCAAAAATAAATTAACTTCTCCTACAAAATCTACATAATCACATCGAAACTATCAAATTGATTGTGAAGGAAAAAATAAATGGTGGAGCTGATTGACGGATAGGAAATTTCCGTAATTAAAAAAGGTACAAATGATGTTTTTATTTTTGAGTTTTTGACGAAATTGTTTGGAATTTGTCCAACAAAATTTGCATGCAGTATCACAATAATATGTTTTGTCCTCTCAAATGTCAAATACTATTTTTGAATCATATGTTTTCTCGTTTTCAGCCAACTTTAAGTTTGAAAGTTTTACTTGGAGATGGTATTATATTTATGTCTTCATCATTCCGATGATCCTTGATGATATGTGCATAGAAAATATTTATGAAAATAGCGGGAAATTTAACCAATAAAATATATTTTTGGATTTTAAGGTAACTACCCAAAGCTGTAAATTGAGGGGTACCCCCATTAAAGGGATAAAATACAAAAATGTGACCATAGAAACTTTTTACGACCCGACGGAAATTAAAATATAGATATTATTCTATCATTTAAAACAATTTGCAGCTGTGTGTTATTCCGGACCATTAAACTCGTTAACTAAGCGTCTTTTTCGATGTCAGTTGCAGTACTATTTGGCCAAATCTCACGAATTTGCTTAATGAAAAGTTGGCAGAACTGCTATACATGTGTCAATGAAAACTATATGGCAATCGTATCCCTCAGAGCATTCTGCTCTTTGATTAAAATGGCTGGATACGCCCCTGTAATTGGTATTGTTTACATATATGTAAATTATTTTCGTCCAGCATCTACATGTACCTTGTTTAAAGAAACTTTAAACCACAAAAAGAAGAATATATGCTTAATAAGTTTTATTCAATTTGAGATTCTTTACCTTGACATGCTGAAAAATCTAATAAATGGTCAACTAATGAATTATGAAATCTAGGTTGTAGCCTGATAAAAGATATGAAAAGGCCTAGAGTTGTTTATTATACTCTTAAGTTGGCTAAGATATCAAGAATCAATGCATTCTGTTGAATAGGAGCAGTAAAGTTATAAAATTGTATCAGTTTTTATTATATATTTCTGCTTTTTAGCTCACCTGGCCTGAAGGGCCAAGTGAGCTTTTCTCATCACTCGGCGTTGTCGGCGTCGTTGTCCGTCGTCATTTACTTTTACAAAAATCTTCTCCTCTGAAACTACTGGGCCAAATTTAACCTAACTTGGCTGCAATCATCATTGGGGTAATTAGTTGAAAAAATATGTTGCATGACCCAGCCAACCAACCAAGATGGCCACCATGGCTAAAAATAGAACATGGGGGTAAAATGTAGATTTTGGCTTATAACTCTGAAACCAAAGCATTTAGAGCAAATCTGACAAGGTAAAATTGTTTATTAGGTCAAGATCTATCTGTCCTGAAATTTTCAGACAAATCAGACAATGTGTTGTTGGGTTGCTGCCACCAAATTAGTAGTTTTAAGGAAATCTTTTCAGTTTTTGGTTATTATCTTGAATATTATTATAGATAGAGATAAACTGTAAACAGCAATAATGTTCAGCAAAGTATAAGATCTACAAAAAAGTCAACATGACCAATATTGTCAGTTGTTCCCTTAAGGAGTTATTGCCCTTTATAGTCAATTTTTAACCATTTTTCAAAAAATTTAGTGTTTTTTAAAAAAAATCTTCTCCTCTGAAACTACTGGGCCAAATTTAACCAAACTTGGCCACAATCATTATTGAGGTATCTGGTTTAAAAAAATGTCTGACGTGACCTGGCCAATCAACCAAGATGGCTGCCATGGCTAAAAATAGTACATAAGGGTAAAATGTAGATTTTGGCTAATATCTATGAAACCAAAGCAAATCTGTCAAGGATATAAAATTGTTTACAGATCAAGATCTATCTGCCTTGAAATTTTCAGACAAACCAGACCACCCCTTGTTGGGTTTCTGCCCCCAAAATAGTAATTTAAAATAAAATTTTGCAGTTTTTGGTTATCTTGAATATTATTATAGATATCGATGAACTGTAAACAGCAATAATGTTCAGCAAAGAAAGGTCTACAATTAAGGCCAACCTTAAAAATATGTTTGTTTGCAGTTTTCCGACTGTACCTTCAGACTGAAGGGTCGGTAGGTAGGAAAAATATTTTATTTTATCAGCCAAAATACAGTTTAAACAAGCAGCTATGACAAAAAAAACATTTTAAAACAACAAACACTGGACATGCTGAAAACCAACATCAAATGAACAGGCATTTTCAGATAAAAAACTTTTTAACCAAAACTGAAACTTTAACATAGTGTCATTATCCAATTTATGACATAAAATATGGTATAATTATTAAATACTGGAACACTTATAAACAAGGAACGTCATTATGACTAGAACTGTTTTAAAGAAATATATTCAGACATGTATGCTTCTTGACTAGAATGTTTTCATGAGTAGAGTATTTCTATCAGAAAAATGTAGATATTACATTGTAAAGATTTATAAGACAATGTATTAAAGAGTGTATTTTTAATAAAAAAAAATAACCATTGAATCTTCCTCAATTGAAAAAAAGGCAACTTGAAAAAAAAAAGTATTAAGACCTTCGACTGTTTTCATATTTCTAACAATATTTAATTATATGTGATAAGGTTATATTTTTGCCAGGCTTTAATGAAAACCAAAGAAATCTATAGTTTGGGGTGAAATCCATAGCACCCCATTAAAAGTAAATGGTCTGTACTGAAATGTTTTTAATGCATAAAAAAAAATGGCAGCATAGCTCCTACGGACATGTTTTAATTGAATTCACACAGGCCACACAGTTTGGGTATATTTAATATTGTAAGAAAGAGAATAATTGCAATGAGTGGGGCAGCCCCCCTTATCCTAAAGGAGCATACTCATTGCAATCGAAGATAGATTTGATATAGAGAGAGTATATATATTTTTCAAGCTAACCATTCATTTTCTCTACATCTTTGTGTAGTTGCTTCTTATTGATTTGGCATGATCTATATTCATTAACATTTCAAATGAGCCCTTCCTCCGTACAGGCGTGTTTACAGATATCCATGAAGATTTAAGTCACGGAGGAGTGGTTTCATCTTTGTCGCCTTCACAACGATTTGTAGAAAATATGCCATACTTCAAGCTGCTGTCGAATTATTAAACCACTGAAATTAGTTCCATAAAGTCAGGCTCCACAGATTCTGTACCCGATTTGTTTGAGACAGAATGTGACCTACCGAATTAGACCTATTTACCGGATTTGTAATCACATAAGCAACACGACGGGTGCCACATGTGGAGTTCGTGTTGTTTATTCTTTAGTTTTCTATGTTGTGTCATGTGTACTATTGTTTTTCTGTTTGTCTTTTTCATTTTTAACCATGGCGTTGTCAGTTTGTTTTAGATTTATGAGTTTGACTGTCCCTTTGGTATCTTTCGTCGTTCTTTTATCGTGTCAGTTATGAATATTTGCTGCATCATCGTCAATGATATCATCACACATCATTACATTATTACAGTGCCTGAATCTGTATAAACAGTTTACTAATAAACTTTTTTGTTTGTTATTTGTCTTAAAATTGACACGAGACGACAGCCTAAAGTACTCCTCCGTGACTTCATGGATACCTGTAAACAATTTCCATGTGCTTTATCATTAAATGGTCACATGAACGCTTGACGGGAAGCTAAGAAAAACAGAACTTGAAATGCGTAATTGACCCAGACTTTAAATCATTTCCGGAAAGGACCCAAAGTTCCGGATCGCGTCAATAGAAGTATTAAAAAAAATTTCTTCAAATATAATTAAAGCAATAAAATTTTCACAGTCGGGAGGATTTTCAAGGGTCGGTCGGTAAACTGCAAACAAACAATATTTTAATTTAAGCCTAAGTCAACATCACCAAATTTTCAAATGACCCTTTAAGGAGTTATCGCCCTTTATAGTCGATTTTTAACATTTTTCATAAATTTTTGTAAATTTTTGTAAATTTTTAGAAAATATTTTCCACTGTAATTACTGGGCAAAGTTCAGTATAGATATAGATAATTGTAACAACAAGAATGTTCAGTAAAGTAAGATCTACAAACACATCACCTTAATCAAAACACAATTTGTCATGAATTTATCTGTGTCCATTGTTTAATATGCACATATACCAAGGTGAGCAACACAGGCTCTGAGAGCCTCTAGTTTTGCAGAGTTATCTCCCCTATCAATGCAAATCTCCATAGGAATTTTAAAACCAAGTTTTTTTAGTTTTCTTCAAGTTAAGATTTTATGGGACTTTTTTTTGTATAAATGGGTTGTATAATGCTTTAGATTAAAACTTAAAAATCTTCTGTTGCAATTATTTCAAGGTTAGGGTCAAATTTATGCTAGATTGACTGGAATTTATGATATGATCTTTCTAATTTTCATGCCAAATAGGAGTTTTAATACCAATTTCAGTCCATTAACATATAAAATGAAAGTGCGAGTGGGGCATCCTTGTACTATGTGGACACATTCTTGTTTTTATATTGATAATAAACCGTTGGTGTTACACTAGTAATTTTTGGGGCTCTTTATAGCTTTCTGTTCAGTGTGAGTCAAGGTTCCATGTTGAAGGAGCATGTTAAGAACGCTTGCAACAACTCTTTGAGGGCCTGTCTGTCTTTATCCAATATACTCTCATTTTCCAGTGGCAGTCCAAATTTCCCGACCATCATCCCAAATGACCTCTAAAAAGTATGACAAGACCTACCTATTGTTTATAGTGTGAACTTGTTCTCGTCCTGAATATGCATGAAATATTTGGCACTGGACGTTAAGCAACCAACAATCAATCAATCCATGTTGAAGGCCATACCTTGACCTATAATGGTTTAACTTTTATAAATTATTACTTGGATGTAGAGTTTTCTCATTTGCACTCATACCACATCTCCCTATATCTATATATGTAGTATATCTATGTATGTGATTAACCAACTTTTGTGTTTCTGTTCATTCTATGAGAAAAGTTTGGAAGATATTTTTTCTGTTTAGGTTGTAAAAAGCATACAACTCGATGGTATTTTGTTGACCTTTGGGGGTCAAACAGCATTGAATTGTGGGATATATTTGACCAAACAAGGCATATTGGAGAAGTAATATGTGAAGGTTTTTGGAACACAGCTGGTTGCATCAATAAAATGGACAGAACATAGGAAAATATTTGCTGAAAAGATGGAAAAAATAAATGAAAATGTAGCTCCAAGTGAAAATACTTATGCAGCTTATCAGGTATATATAACTATCAAATAACAATTTATCTGTTGCAAGGTTGAGGAGGTTGACAAAGGTAGGGGGACATAGGAGTGAGGGAGAAGGAAGAGGGGGTAAACAATGTGTCTGCTTGTTAGGTAAAGATGACAATGTCTCTAGGCTCAGTCTGTTCTTGAATCTTCTGATGTTCCGTTTTTATATAAAACTAGATTTGCCAAAACAACACGAATGGCCTTCGTCTCAAAAAGTTAGAAAATCTGCAATTTCAATAACACATGTGGACACAAACATGGTGGTAGTCTCACATATCAAAAATCAGCTCAATATCTGAAAGCGTATAGAAAAAAACATAACATAACTTAGACTTGATATGTAACTCATCATGGTTAACTCATACCCTACTGAAAATGTACTTGGGATTCCAGTGGGATACCATTGGGATTCACTGGAGTCCCAGTGGGGGAAAAAATCCAGTGGTATCCCACTGGAATGTTTTGGAGTGTCAGTGGAATCCCAATGGGAAGTTTATCCCGATGGGATCTCAGTGGCATTTCCACTGGATTATTTCTATATTTTCCAGTGGAAATTTGTACTTTGTCATTATTAATTATCCCACTGGAATTTGGACATGTGTATTTTATAGATATATAATTCCAGTGGGATGTTGGACTTGTAGAATTTTCATAATAAAAATTTTAGCTGATAATTAAATGATGATGGACCTGAAAGATATACATATGTACATTCCAGCAGTTATTAAGTTAAGTTATTCAAGGCAATTTATAAATTGTTTGAAAACCCTCAATATTTTAGAATATGTTAAATTTGTAATTTTTTTGGACTGCAAAAATTGGAATTGTCTAATTATAATGTGTCAACATTTATATATTCATCTATCATGCCAGTTTTTGTATCACCCTAAAATCCAACATTTATTTAAAGAGTCTTAAAGATGGCATATTAAATTCAATTAAATTTGAATAGTGATAGCATTGTAAGGTTATTTATAACTTTATTTTATGTGTTGCTATTTATATACATTTAAACATATATATACTTATTTCCCTAACAGTATTTAAGACAATAATTTATTTTTAAACTTTTCAACAAAGGAATTGCAGGTTAAAATTAATTTATTTTTAAGTACAATTAATTATTAAGTGTATCTCTATTTGGTAGTTAATTATTAATCATGATAGTACACAAATATTATTTCCAAGCAGTCTCTTTCTTATCAATTAGTGATAGAAATGTTATGTGACCATCTGTTTTCCATTTGCTTCTGTGAAATGGACAGGAAATGATATGTACACACTCAAGACTTGGGGCCCAATAAAGGAGACCACATGTCTTTGTACATTTCTCTTAAATTTCTACAGTTCAAAATATAAAAATAATAGATAAAAGTTGGTGAATATTATTTATCTATTATTATATATATCAAATATTTAAGATTTAGGTAATTAATAGTATGATTAAGGAAACATCTCAAGGAATCAAACAACTCCCTAAACAACCCCAACAATCGTCAGATTCAAAATTTGAACTTGCAGACATTACAAGAAAAGATGTCTTATTTATCTTGACCAAAATATGAATTTTACCATGGATGTAGAGTTGTGGACTAAAAAGAGCCAAAGTATTCTATTAACATTAAAAAGTGCAGATGTATTCTTCTGATGACATGACTATTGGATTTGTGAAGATTGATGTTTTCATATATTTTGGATTAAATCTTCTGGTAAGTACAAATTATGAATAAGTATATCAACCTTTTTGAAAATTATGAAACTTACAGTCATTTCCTTCAAATAAATTGTGACATATATATAAGTAACATGTAGGATCAAGAAAATAACTATAAGACAATGCATTTTTTGCATATACATAATTACTGTGATATTAATTGTCACAGTATGACACAAAACTTATATCTTTAAGACAATCTCTTTTATAAAATATTATTCAATAGTAGTTTTCACAAAATTGGAGATTTGTAGTATGACTGTAATAATTAAATATATAGAGAGACATCTATTCCAAAAAAGCAAAAAGTATTATCTTTTAAAACTTAAGTACATATGTACTCAATTATCATGATTATGGATCAAATTTAAGATTTTAAAAATGGTAAGACATACATGTAAATATGGGCCTATGATGTTAGAGTAAAATTAAAGACCAATACTAATCAAAGTAAAGAATAACCTATACACTTCATGCACAGAATATGTAATAATTATTTAGTTTAATTAATTGTAATGAAACAATTTTTTTATATTTCAGAATTGGTGAAACAAAAGAAAATTGTTTTCTGATAGGACTGAAGAATGGACACATTCAATCAGACTTGGAGTAAGTAGTTTTATATGAAAGAAATCCTTATGAATGCTTTTTAAGTATTGTTTGCACATATTAATTGGACTTTCAAAACATTTTGAAAAAAATCAAAAGTTGTAAAACCATTTGTATTTTTTTTTAGATAAAAACATGATATATACCTTTGAAATTAGCAAATTGAAAATGGGGGTCACAGCCCACAGGTCTTATTTTATTGAGAAAATCCCCAAAACAGGTCATAGAAATTCATTATAATTATCTGCCCTTGATTTTACAAGGATTTTTTTCTAAAAATATAATTATTCTTTAAAACATGCTAACATCTTATTTTTCATAGCTTAATCTTATAATTTCAAGTTTTAAATGTTTCTGTTGTATTATTGAATGATATGGTAAAAATAGTAAATTCAGGTCAATATGTCAAAATGAAGGATAACCCCACCTACTTAGGCAGCTCACAATTTACCTGTATAACATAGACCAATTTGTCAAGTTCCTTTTAGTTAAACCAATAATGCATAGTTATTTTAATTTATGTCCTAATTTTTTTTCAGATTATGTTACTGCTTAGTGCACAAAACACAACAGATCTATGCAAGATGGTCAGCTTAATGATGTTGTTACAGAGCAAATCAGTTATGCACGAAAGAAATTCAGGAACTTGTGATAATACTTTATTTTTTCACAGGGTTGCATGAAAATCCCACTGATATTTATTTATATCCCACTGGATTTTATTGAAATCTCATTGGGATTCCATTGAAATCTCAGTGGAAATTGCCAAGAAACCGATCAGAATTCACTGAGATCCCAGTGGAAATCGCAAGGAAATCCCACTGGAATTTATTAAAATCCCAGTGGAAAATGCCCAGAATTTCCACAGGAATTTAATTGAATCCCAGTGGGAATTCAAAAATATCACTGGGATTCCACTGGAATTCCCATTGGAATCTTCAAAAAATCCCGACAAAATTGTCCAGTGGAAACCAGTGGAGCTCACTGGAATTCCCATGTGGGATTTGTACGGGATTCCAGTGGAATTCCACTTACCATTTTCAGTAGGGTATACATGTACCAAAAATCAGCCCAATATCTGAAGGTGTTTAGAAAAAAAACTGATGGTTTGTTTCGAAGTGATGGAATAACAGAATGACAGACAAGGGTAAAACTAAATGGCACTGACAACTTTGTTGTGGAGCCATAAAAAGATGTGGTATGATTGCCAATGAGACAACTCTCCACAAAAGACCAAAGGACACAGAAATCAACAACTATAGTTCACTGCAAAGCCCATACCACATTATATATAAGTCAGCTATAAAAGGCCCAGAGATGTGACAAATGTAAAACATTTCGAAAGAGAAAACTAACTGCCTAATTTATGTAGGTTAATAAATTTTTGTAGAGCCTGCTACTTTTGTAGCAAAAAGCTCGACAAAGAAATAGTAATCTGGTGGAGGCGTTAGCTTACTTCTTAAAAGTTTTATATTTTAGAAGGTGGAAGACCTGGATACTTCATACTTTGTATATAGATGCCTAATGTTACACAGTTTCCGGCTGTCACATGTCCATTGTCCAGGTCCTGCACAAATGAAATTCATTTGACAAACACTAAATATAAATGAGAGATGTTTACGTTTATTTTCAAATTTTTCCCTTCCTTTGTTTCCTCTCCTTTATTCTCGGAAGTTTTTTAGTGCTGTTCTGATTGTTCATTAGCAAGTACAGAATCTAACTTCAAATTTAAAGATCTTGTTACAAAAATACATTTCTTATCTAGGTCTGTCACTGCAAATTGTTCACATGATATACATAATACAATCCATTACATTGCAATCAACTATATAATTAAACCATTCGAGCTTTGTACCTATGATTTTTTATATTTACGTATCTTTTTGTCTTCTGATCTTCCATTTGAATGTCACTTATTTTTATGCCCCATTTATGGGCATTATGTTTTCTGGTTTGTGCGTCCGTCTGTTCGTTCGTTCGTCCGTTCGTCCGTCTGTCCCATGTCAGGTTAAAGTTTTTGGTCGAGGTAGTTTTTGATGAAGTTGAAGTCCAATCAACTTGAAACTTAGTATATATGTTCTGTATGATATGATCTTTCTAATTTTAATTCCAAATTAGAGATTTAACCCCATTTTCACGGTCCACTGAACATAGAAAATGATAGTGCGGATGGGGCAACCGTGTACTGGGGACACATTCTTGTTATTTTTTTTGTCCATCAATTTGACTCATTCCTAAAATTTCCACATTTTGTGTAGGACGCTCAACCTCGATATTAATAAAAATTTAATCAATTGTAATACTTAGTACCGCCAGTACAGTGTAATTGATTTCGCAGGTAAACAGTTATGTAAAAAAACGAAATAGCGATTCAATCAGGGATTTTATCGTCAATTTTTTACTGGTCCGCCAGACCACCAGGTGACAAAATATACTGGTCCGACCCAAATTCTACTGGTTCCGAACCCCCGGACCAGCGCTAATTTCGACCCCTGTTCATTGCTCAGTGTTAAGTTTATGTGCAGAAGTCTGTTTTTCTTAAACTATATATATAAGCATAAGGTCAACTATATGTGTTGTATGGAAGGATCGTAAGCAGTACATGTCTGCCTGTCATCGGTTCATCTGACCTCGACCTCATTTTCGTGGATCATTGATCAATGTTTAGTTTTTCATGCTTAAGTCTGTTAGAAACTATAAGTAATATGTCAACTTTTTTAATGTTTTAAATGATTGTTAATAGATGTACATGAATTTCTCGTTTGGTTTATCTGACCTTGATGTCATATTCTTAGATCATTTTAAGTTGATGTAATTATAGTTGTAGTAAAGCTTTCTATTTGGGACTATCAACATGATTATGTTAATGGTTGCATGGTAAAGATGGCAAGACATTTCAGCGTGAGCACTCTTGTTTGACAAAGGGGAGGAAATAATTTATCCTGTTTTTAAGTTGAAATTGTTTTTTTGTGTTGTAATTTTACCATTTTATTTTCATTTACCCCTTTCTTATAATTACTTCAGGAAAACAAGAATACCAGAGATTTATTCATTGAGCTGAGATTTCATAAAACAATTATTGGAAACAGGGTAGACAATGTCAGATATCAAAGACGAATTTTATCAAGTGCAGATTACACTGATCCTGGTAAGAAGAATGACAGTGTACAGTTATGTGGACCTAACAGTTATGTGGATAAATGTTATGGATGTCTTAAATCAATGCGTACTGATTTGGTATGTCTTAGTAATGCACAAATCCGGAGATGGTGTTCAATCATCATTTCATTACTCTGGAATCATTTTGATTTCTTATATATAAATGACAATTTAAAGAATTTAAGAAAATACGAAATATACAGATTTGGTCAAAAACCACAAAATCAAGTAAAAACACAATTTGACTGCAGTCCATGAAAATATATATGCTTTTTTTTCAATTTGTGTACTGTAGAAACATTAATTTTTGTTGAGGTTAAAATTTCATGGTTTTGTCTTTATAAGATTTCATGAGGATTTAACTTCTTGGTTTTTATTAATTGTAAGTGATGTTATATGAAAGTTAAATTTTCATGTTTTTTTCTATTTTGTGGATATATTTTTTTCCAGAAAATTAATGAAACTAAATCCTACATGAAAATTTCTGCTTTTACAGTATATATATATATATATTGTCTTGAGGTTATAAGGTCAAGGGATATCTACAGTTGTATGACATCAGATTGTTGCACCAAATATTAACTTTTAGTAACACTAGTACTGCCAGTGCCATTTTAGTTCATAAATTGTTATAAATATGTTAAATGGCAATGTAAATGTTCTATTGTAAGAACAGGAGACCATAAAAAATAATGAAATAAGCTTTTAGGAAAACAAAATATTCATGAAGAAAATAATTTTACAGTGAAACCTGGCTAAACTGAACCCTGCATAAACCGAAAACCTGTATAAACCAAACTTGTTTTAAGCACCTTCATATCAAATTGTGTGCATTGTGAACCTGATAAAACTGAACATCGGCCAAACTGAACAAAATCTTGAGTCCCGAAGAGGTTTGGTTTCGTCAGGTTTCTGTATATAAAAAAGAATAGGACAAAAGTCCAATTCAAGAGTATTTCTTTTTTTAACATATCTTGTGGTCAGCTATAATATGGACCACTACTACCAATTTTCAACATTGCTATTTAGAATTCAAAATCAAGGAAAACATTTTTTAACAATAATAAGAATGTTCCAAAGACAAAAGCTAAATTCAAGAGTTTCTATTGTAATATTTCTTTGGGTCAGCTATATGGACCAATTACCTTAATCCTTGCATTTAGTCTCAAATCTTTGAAGTAGAATCATGATTAGGCCACAATTAAAAATATTTCAGTTTGCCCAAACCCGACCCATGATGACTGGGTGTGGGTAGGTAGGTAGGCAAATTCTTTTTTTTTTTCTTTTTTATCCGAATTTGCTTGAAAATATTAAAAGATCTTAAAACAGTATATCATTTTTTTCTCTGTCAAACCTGAGGTCAAACCTTTGTAGAGACAACCAAAAGCCATGAATTTAAAACCTCTATAAATAAATTAGTCTACTATATGATTTGTATCCTGAGATATTTATAACCCTGACAATTGCTAACTGTGTGAAAGGGCTGTTGGATTTGTGAAGTGATTTTCAACAGTTCCATTAACACGATGTTTGTGTAAAAAAAATATCAGCTGATTATGTAATGATTAAATTTGTTTGCAGTTTTTAAATCCTATTTCTTTAAAAATAGATTAAATGTTCTAAAATATTTATATGAATTATTATCTACCATCCTTAGGTTGTGTCTTTTTTATGTTTTGAAAACAAATTTATATTTTACATTATCACACAGGTAAACTAATTTGGCTATAAATAGATCAAAGCATGTTCTGTAGAATCTCCAAACCAAGGATTTGTATAGTAAGTCTTACTATACAAATCCTTGTCCAAACTAAAAACGTATTTGTTATAATTTTATTTCTTTAAATAATCAAGTTTAAATTTTTGAAAATAATCATTATTGATAAAATATAATTGCATAAAGTTAACGTTTTCTAAAGACTTTATTTTTAGGTCATGGTTCTAGAGGCTTCCTCACAAATTGTATAAAAATCCAATATGGCGTCCATAACATGTTTTTACTTTTGCACATGTGAAAAAATATTTCTGACAAAAGTCAGATTTCTCTTGTGAAAAGGGATTTATATTTATATATATTGCAATAAATTATTCTGAAGGAGTTACATTCAGTTAAGACTATTAATATTTCTGATTCTGTGAGCAATTATAGTTTTACCAAATTCTCCCAAACAGCAATGTTACCTGACTGTCTAATTAGACTTGTAAATTTGAACTATTTGAATAAAAGGGCATCTAATTTACATGATAAAGGAAGATTATAATGAAAGACAACAATTTATCAAGAAATAATTCCTTTTTATTCAGTAAAAACAAAATCTTCTTGCAAGATTGTAAATTCGCAACTTCCGGATCAATTTCCTGTCAGAATAACATTGAAAATATTCGATTGCACATGGTTTTGAACAAATCTACCTGAATATTCTTATCAGATATTCGATAACACGATGAAATTAACATTGAGCATATAGGTAAGGGTTTGGTAGTACAAACAACTACAGCGTAACAAAACTGTGTCACTTCACATGTTTTACTTCTTTACGTTCGTTAAATCAGAAGATAAAAACAGAGAACATCGAATATCGATTTAACTGCGTCTCTTATACGCTTTCTTTTAATCTTCTTCACAGTTACTTCCAAACGCAAAGACGACAAACATTAAGTTTTGTACGATGACGGATCGGACCCAAAATAAATCCGAAAAAAAAATTCTTCCAAAAAACGTCAAAAAAAGAATTTGAGTCGGCGGGTTTATTTTGGGTCGGTCGCGTTTGGGCAAACATACAATCTTTTTATTTTGGCCTTACAGCGAGACAGATTGAATTGAGAATTATCTAGGGGTCTATTCCTTTTGGTGCTTCTGAAATCATATTTCAGCTTTTTCATGGTTGGTGGGTTTCTAGCCTTCAAGAGCAAACATACATAATTCATCTTAATTGACTTTATGTATATGCATGAAATATTTGCCACTAGGCATTAATTAAGGAACAATATCAATCAATGCCAATTGTAATCCCTATGTCTCTAATGTTTATTTGATTTTCTTCACAGGTGAGACAAAAATCTCCACCAAGAGTGATTCTTAATTGAACCAAAGTGTTTGTTATGTAATTCAAACACCTCTTCTCGTTTTGCTCATTAACGATGGTTTGTAATCTTAGATTTTTTTCTTCTTTCTCTAACTTTTTCTGCAACAGTTCATTCAGGTTCATACAGTTGATTTAAAATCATGTTCGTGCAGCCATTGATTAACTAAAAGTCGTATGCATGTCAATAGAATAAAAAAAAAGTAAAAACAATACAACTCTGCAAACTCATTTTAATCTCCCACCACTACCACTGGTCTGCCTGTATACATGTACCAATTGACCGCACATCTTGAACATGTGCTGCCAGTACATATATGTCTAATTTAAACTAAACCACTTTGTTTATACTGTTATTCCAAAACACCTTCTCATCTTCTAGCTGTCTTTGTGAAGCCAATTCTCTCTTTCTCTTCAAAAATTGCAGTGGACTTACATAAATCACAACCATGAGTATTAATTACTAATTTATTTTGTTAGAACTGTAATTCCACTTTCTTACCTTCTGTCTTTCATTCAGCAGGGATCTGCTAATTCTCTCTGAAAATTGAATATGTAGTGTATCAATATAAAAGCAAGAAATTATAACTGTGATCAGATTAACAATTGATCTAAGATCTTGTCCATACAGCCTTTTGTGAACACCAAGTCATTTACATGTCAAGAACATTTATATTACCTTTATCATCATTAGCCTCTGTACACTTTCTGGTTAAATCTTGGACCTGAAACAATCAATGATAAGGGAAAAATAATGTCCAATTGAAGTGACCTGACAACACATTTACTCAGTCATGAAGCCCTCTGCAAAACACTCTCCTTCTGTATTTCATTCTGCAGGGATGATTTGCTCATTCTCTCTGAAAATTAAACATGTAATGTTATCTATAAATAGAGAGGCAAGAAAGTATACATAGAATATAGGTTTATAGTTGATCTAAGACCATGTTTGTGCCTTTATCATTAGTTGGGCTATCTGAACCATGTGTTGCCAGTACATGTATGTCTAGTTTCAATTGAACCATTTTTTTGTGGTAATTCCAAACATCGCCTTACCCTCTGCTCATTAATGATATGTTGAAGACCTTCAATTTTTTCTGAAAAATATCAAATTTTTCTGCTATCTCATTCTAAAGATTTACATGTTGTGTTATGTAGAAATAGAAGAGCAAGAAATTATATGTTGATTAAGTTGTTCATACAGCCATTTGTGAACTGCAGGCCATATCGGCATGTTAATGAAATAAAAAAAAGTTTTAACTAAGTATTACTCTTTCAAACTGATATAACTCCTCCACCACCACATTTGTGCCTGTATCATTAGTCAGGCTATCTATAGCATGTGTTACCGGTACATGTATGTCTAATTAGTTACTGAACTATTTTGTTTTTTTACAAAATGTACTGTGATTCAAAGCACCTTCTCACCTTCTGTTCATTGAGGGTTTCATTCATGTTTTCATTGGCTGTTATTACTTCTCTCTTTCCATTCTCTCTTTTAATTGAACATGAAGTCTAACATCATGTTCAAACAGCCATATAAGCATGTTGATGAAGTGAAAAAAAGTTTAAACATAATAAACCTCTTGAAACAGATATTTATAACCCTATTACATTTGTGCCTGTATCATTAGTTGGGATATCTGAACCATGTGTTGCCAGTACATGTATGTCTAATTTAAACTGAACCAATTGTTTTTACTGTAATTTAAAACATCTTTTCATCTTCTGCTCATTAGGACAATGTGTTGTAGCTGGCTTTTTCTTGTTCCACCCCCAATACACTAACTTTTCTTTCTTTCTGAAATTAAACAAGTAGTGTTATGTATCAATATAAGAGCAAGAAAGTTATATACATTGATTAGGTTTATACAATTGGTCTATGAATATGTTAATAAACAAAGAAAAAAAGAAAAAAAAAGTTTAAACAATATACTCTTCAACCCAATTTGTTTGTACTGTAATTCTAAACATCTTGGCATCTTCAATCTGCTCATTAACAATAGGTTTAGCTGATGTTGCCTATCCCTGGTATATTCATCTTGGTTAAATAACTTTTCAATCTCTGAACAAACATTGAGCATGTAGTGAAAGTATAAGATCTAAAAAGTATGAATTCATTAGAATTTCTAGTATAAACATTTATGTTACCTATTTCCTCCTTAGCTTGAATTAATTCAAACTGACCACTCTCTTTTTGTTGGATGGTACTAATTAATTTTTGTTTAATGAGGCCTCTTCATTTAAATTGTTACAATTGTTGTTTTCTTGTTCTATCCCGAATACAATAGCTTTTTATCTTTCTGAAATTAAACAAGTAGTGTTATGTTTAATTTGAATATCAGAGCAAGAAAGTATTTGATTAGGTTTATACAATTGGTTTATGAATATGTTCATACTTCCATTAGTGAACTGTAAACCATGTTAATGAAATGAAAAAATAAATAAAAAAATAAAAAAAAGTTTAAACAATATAACTCTTCAACCCAATTTGTTTGTACTGTAATTCTAAACATCT
The DNA here is from genome assembly GCA_037788925.1 of Mytilus galloprovincialis. NCBI lineage: Eukaryota > Metazoa > Mollusca > Bivalvia > Mytilida > Mytilidae > Mytilus > Mytilus galloprovincialis. The sequence continues at coordinate 55,763,428 of CM075342.1, forward strand.
TTGCATCTTCTGTTCATTAACAATAGGTTTAACTGATGTTGCCTATCCCTGGTATTAATCTTGGTTAAATAAATTTTCAATCTCTGAACAAACATTGAGCATGTAGTGTTATATACGTATCAAATCTACTCTAACATCTAACATCGTTAGGTTGATTTCCTAGGCACTTTATATATATATGTATATATAAGTACGTCTGAGTCAGTGACAACTCTACAACAGATTTATTCATCTGATCACCAGCAATGATGGTGATACATGGCTGTGTACATTATGTATATACAACTCGTCTAAACCTCAACCCAACAATGTTAGATCTGTAAATTTGCTTTCGCAAATTTTTTGTTCTTCCCTCGTTCTTCCCTCGCCGGGCATGGGTTCGAATCCCAGCGAGGGAAAAACAAAAAATTTACAAAAGCAAATTTACAGATCTAACATTGTTGGGTTGATGTTTAGACGAGTTGTATATATATATATATAGCACTACATGCTCAATGTAAATATAAGATCTAAAAAGTATAAATTGATTAGATTTTCTAGTATGAACATTTATATTACCTATTTCCTCTGCTGCCTGATTTCTTTTTATTATGGTCTCATTGTTCATCTTTTGAGTCCATGCTTCAACCTGAAACAATCAATAACCATGCAGGAAAATTTATGTCTTATCTAAGTGAATTGACAACTGATCCTAAGATCATGTTAATACATGTATAGACTTTTTGGAAATAAATTAATAAATGAACCAATTTGTTTGTACTGTAATTCAAAACAATTCTTTTCACCTTTTGGTCAGTCATACAACATGTTGAAGCTGATCATGCAGACTATGTTGTCATTTACAATTTATCTGAAGAAAATCACTTGCCATTTTCTCTAAAAATAAAACAAGTTGTTTTAAAAATTCTGAATAAGTTTAAAAGCTTAAATGTGTAAATTGTTTATCTCCCCTTTCACCAACAGTTGTTTCATGGAATCTCTGTTTTGCAATTTCATCTCTGGTCATCTTTTCTCATTTTCCTGAAGAAAGATTAAAGGGATGTGAAAATGTCTAGTATTTTCTTTTCTTTTAATTTTATCATATTTTATTGAAATCTGTACATTTGTTAGTTGAAAAACATCAAGTACCGGTACCTTATCCCAGCCTCGTTAACATTAGTAAATAACATATTTAGACAGCTTTTAGGTTTTGTTAGTATTATACATACAATTTTCCGTACTTGAAAAAATTATATACCATGTCAGTAATATTAAAAAATAAAGTTTACATGTCTAGTATTTTGGTAGAACTATAAATCTAACTGTCTTTAATATTTCATATTAATTTTTTAAATTATTTTTAAACAGCATTTTATTTAAGGAAATTTATATTACCCTTTTCGTCATCAGCCTTGTCACATTCTCTGCTCATTACACATTATGTTCATGACTTCTGGTTGAGTATTTCTGTCTTCAGCAGTTCCTTGCTCATCTTCAATACATCTATGCATTGGTCTTTCTGTCTGAGGGCATTGCTTATTCTGGTGTTGTTGCTGCCCAGGTGTCCTGGGTGTATGAAATAAAAAAATAATAATTTTATTAAATGATTAACAACCAATTGCTAATATTTCTAAGATAAAAAAAAATGTGGAAAAGAAAATGAATGGTATAATATGTCCATGATATGAAATAAATTATAAAGTATAATAATTATATACTATTTCCCCGTTTTTCAATGGCTTTTGTCTTTCTGTTTTCTTACTGAGTTTCATGTATGTTTCTTGCATGCGGCTTGATCAGTGAAGATAAATGATAAATTTTTACTAAGTAAATCTATTAAAACTGATACTATTATAACACAATTACATTTGTGCCGAAATCACAAGTTGGGATATCTGAACCATGTGCTGCCAGTACATGTATGTTTAATTTAAACTGAACCAATCTGCTTGTACTGTAATATAAAACATCTTTTCACCTTCAAAGCATTAATTGCCAGTTGGAGGTGGTTTCTTTCAGCTTCCATCCCTATGCAATAATTCTTTATTCTATCTGAAATTAAACAAGTAGTACTATATATATGAGCTAAAAAGTATCAATTGATTAGTTTTAAACTGATGTAAGAGCATGTTCATACAGAATTTTGGGACCTACCAGATATAAACATTTAAATGAAAAATAAAATGAAAACTGCATATTATTAGTTACATGGTGTGTTAGTGACCTAATACGATATATATGGGGTTTACAAAGAATCTTAGAGATCATGTTTATTCAGACTTAAATTTTGGGAACAATATTAATGACTGAACCAATTTGTTTGTACTTTTATTCAAAACATCTTTCAACTTCTGCTCATACACTTGGTTAAGAGTGATAGTGTTGTCATTTTAAATCTATCACGTGAAAATCACTTTTCATTCTCTCTGAAAATAAAAGAAAGTGTTAAAATTTGTGAATAAATATAAAAGCTGAAATGTGTAATATGTTTATCTCCCCTTTCATCAACAATTTTTTCATGGAATCTCTGTTCTGCAATTTCATCTCTGGTCATCTCATTTTCCTGAGGAAAGATTATAAAGGGATGGGAAAATGTCTAGTATTTTCTTTTAATTTTATCATATTTTATTGAAATATGTACATTTGTTAGTTGAAAAACATCAAGTACCGGTACCTTATCCCAGCCTCGTTAACAGTAGTAAATAACATTTATACAGCTCTTAATTGTAAGTATTATACATACAATTTTCCATACTTGAAAAAATTATATACCATGTCAGTAATATCAAAAAATGGAGTTTACCATGTCTAGTATTTTGGTAGGACTAAATCTAGCTGTCTTTAATATTTTATATTGTTTTTTCAAATTATTTTTAAACAGCATTTTATTTAAGGAAATTTATATTACCCTTTTCGTCATCAGCCTGTTATCAGCCTTGTCACATTCTCTGCTCATTACACATTATGTTCATGACTTCTGGTTGAGTATTTCTGTCTTCGGCAGTTCCTTAGTCATCTTCAATACATCTATGCATTGGTCTTTCTGCATGAGGGCATTGCGTGTTCTTGTGTTGTTGCTGCCCAGGTGTCCTGGGTGTATGAAATAAAAAAATAAAAATTTTATTAAATGATTAACAACCAATTGCAATATTTCTAAGATAAAAAAAATGTGTGGAAAAGAAAATGAATGGTATGATATGTCCATGATAACAATTAACATATTTAAAATGAAATAAATTATAAAGAATAACAATTATATACTATTTCCCCGTTTTTCAATGGCTTTTGTCTTTCTGTTTTCTTACTGAGTTTCATGTATGACAATGTGTCTTGCATGCGGCTTGATCAGTGAAAATAAATGATAAATGTATACAAAGTAAATCTCTTAAAACTAATATTATAACCCAATTACATTTGTGCCGAAATCACAAGTTGGGATATCTGAACCATGTGCTGCCAGTACATGTATGTTTAATTTAAACTGAACCAATCTGCTTGTACTGTAATATAAAACATCTTCTCACCTTCAAAGCATTAATTGCCAGTTGGAGGTGGTTTCTTTCAGCTTCCATCCCTATGCAATAATTCTTTATTCTATCTGAAATTAAACAAGTAGTACTATATATATGAGCTAAAAAGTATCAATTGATTAGATTTAAACTGATGTAAGAGCATGTTCATACAGAATTTTGGGACATACCAGATATAAACATTTAAATGAAAAATAAAATGAAAACTGAATATTAATAGTTACATGGTGTGTTAGTGACCTAATACGATATATATGGGGATTACAATTAACCTTAGAAATCATGTTTATTCAGACAAATTTTTGGAACAACATTGTTGACTGAACACATTTGTTTTTACTGTAATTCAAAACATCTTTCATCTTCTGCTCATACACTTGGTTAAAAGTGATAGTGTTGTCATTATAAATCTATAAAAAAATCCACTTTTCATTCTCTGAAAATAAAAGAAGTAGTGTTGAAATTTGTGGATTAATATAAAGCTCAAATGTGTAATATGTTTATCTCCCCTCTCACCAATAATCGTTTCATTCTGTTCTTCAACTTCATCTGTGTTCATCTCATTTTCCTGAAGGAATAAAGGGATATGAAAATGTCTAGTAATTTGGTAGGACTTGAGTGGTCTTTAGAGCTATAGCGGCCTCTTATATATTTCCTTTTTTTTTCAACATAGCATTTTATGTATCGAAATTTATATTGCCATTTTTGTCATCAGCCTGATCACATTCTAGCTCTAATCAAATGTTCACTTTAATTTGAAAAATTAGTATATTAAACTCATCATAGATAACCTGATAACTGTGAAATATAGAGCATCAATAAAAGATCTCATGAAATGAGGTGAATCTGCTTTGCACTCATATTATACGATAATAAGAATTATGTTTTAAAAATAAAAAAGTAAAACTACAAGTAAAACTAACTTACTTTGATTGACAGCAACACCTTTTAACAAAGGAAACAACTTTACAAGTTTTACTTTAGAAGAGAGTGGCTTAAAAACCTGTAATACAATGACATTTGCTAATGATAATATCTCCTTCCCATTCTACTTAGCTGAGAAACAATAATACAGCAAGTGGCTTGATCAGTAATGCAGTGACTGTGAAATATAGATCATCAATAAAAGATCTCATGAAATGAGGTGAATCTGTTTTGCACTCATATTGTGCAATAATAAGAACTATATTTCAAAAATAAAAAGTAAAAGTAAAACTAAACTTACTTTGATTGACAAAATCTTTGAACAGGGGGTAGATTGGGACAATTCCACTCACTGGGATTTCTGGCTCCAAAAAATCTGTCATACAAAACAGAATTAATTATATATCAATATACTAAATAAATAAATGATTGGGAATACGTTAAAGTAATAAAAAGTCAAGAGAATTTCAGAACGCAATTTGGTTCCGAACAATATCTATCACGCTTTGTGCATGCAGACTCCACGCGGCCTTCACGTGATTTTACTATTTTTAGAATAATTGCATAGTAACCAAATGCACTAGATTCAACCTTTACTAATTATGCAACATTTTCGAATAATTCTCTAGAAAATATTTCAATAGGTTCTAAAATTTATATTGTAAATATACACACTGCAGTTATTAATAGATAAATAAAAAAATAACTTGTACCCTTTAATACATCCAATCACAGCGTTCTTAAGTTGACTTCCTACGCCCTGTCTTGGGTACACAAAAGGCCAAGCTAATGCTGGGAAAATGTAATACTACCGTTTTCCCTATACATCAAACATCATGAAATTGAATATTTTGTCCAGAACTATACGAATGAAAATTATAATAGATCCAAATTTTATTCAGATTGTACTATAAAGAAACCAAAGTTTTTTTTCCGATTTATTTACATAAACTTATTAAATCAGCTGCAGCATTACTATTATATGTAGACCTTCATTACATAAAACAATGGAAATAACATTGTATATTGATATAAACGATAAAACTTGTAACAATAAAATAAATAACAAAAGACAATTGTATTTTTAACACATTATGTTGATGACTTCTTATTGGTTATTTTTTTCTGTCTTCAGCTGTTCCTTGGCCATCTTCAACACTTCCATGCATGTCTTTCTGTCTGAAGGCATTGCTTATTCTAGTATTGTTGCTGCCCAGGTGTCCTGGGTGTCTGAAATAAAATAAAAAAATACTAATAGTTTTTATTAAATGTTGATTTAAAACCAATTGGTAATATTTATAAAATAATAAAAAAATGGGTGAAAAAGAAAATGTATGGTATAATATGTCCATTATAACAATTGACATATTTGAAATGAAATAAATTATAAAGTATAATAATTATATAACATTTTCTTTTTGTTCAATGGCTTTCCTCTTTCTGTATTCTTACTGTGAGTTTCATGTATGTGTCTTCTTTGTACAGCAAGTGGCTTTATTGATTAGTAATGCAGTGACAGTGAAATATAGAGCATCAATAAAAGATCTCATGAAATGAGGTGAATCTGTTTTGCACTCATATTGTGCAATAATAAGAACTTTATTTCAAAAATAAAAAGTAAAAGTAATACTAAATTACTTTGATTGACAAAATCTTTTAATAGGGGGTAGAATGGGACAATTTTTCCACTCACTGGGAGTTTTGACTAAAAAAATCTGTCATACAAAACAGAATTAATTACGACAAAATAAATAACAAAAGACAATTTAATTTTTAACACATTATGTTGATGACTTCTTATTGGTTATTTTTTTTCTGTCTTCAGCTGTTCCTTGGTCGTCTTCAACACTTCCATGCATCTGTCTTTCTGTCTGAAGGCATTGCTTATTCTAGTATTGTTGCTGCCCAGGTGTCCTGGGTGTCTGAAATAAAAAAAAAAATACTAATAGTTTTTATTAAATGATGATTTAAAACCAATTGGTAATATTTATAAAATAATAAAAAAAAAAAATGGGTGGAAAAGAAAATGTATGGTATAGTATGTCCATTATAACAATTGACATATATTTGAAATGAAATAAATTATAAAGTATAATAATCATACAAATTTTTCCTTTGTTCAATGGATTTCCTCTTTCTGTATTCTTACTGTGAGTTTCATGTATGTGTCTTCTTTGTACAGCAAGTGGCTTGATTGATCAGTATTGCAGTGACTGTGAAATATAGATCATCAATAAAAGATCTCTTCAAGGTTTAATACCACCAAATCATGGTACGTCACATCCGGTTGTATACGAAAGTAGGTCGAAAAAAATATTTCCTTGAATTTGACAGTTGTAGGTAATTAATCCTACATTTTATTGCAGAAAAACCATTTCTGTGTCATAAACATATGTCTTGGGTATTTCTATACACCATCATTTTTTATTTGGGATTTATATAGAAAATTTTGTAATCTTGAGGTTACTTGGTGACTAAACCTTGTACACAGATAAAATAAGGGGAGAAATTTGATTGGTTAGCTTCCAATGATGGTTATTTTCTTATATGCAATGAAATGTTATGTGATTTTTTTTCTATACAACTGGACAGGATAAAACTTTACTCATGCAAAGTATTTCATTATTTGAAACGAGGATAAATTCTGCACATTTTTTTGAAAAGTGCAAATTTAACAGACTAATAGGGGAAAATCAATGGTGGTATTACACCTCAAATGAGGTGAATCTGTTTTGCACTCATATTGTGCAATGATAAGAATTATATGTTGAAAATAAAAATAAAAACTTACTTACTTTGATTGACAGCAACACTTTTTAACAAAGGAAACAACTTTACAAGTTTTACTCTAGAAGGGAGTGGCTAAAAAAAACTGTAATACAAAAGAGAATAAATAACGCCAAATTAATAACAAAAGACAATTGTCATTTTGATGCATTATGTTAATGACTTCTTATTAGTTAATGTTTAGTCTCATGTCTTTTTTGTACAGTGTGGCCATCCCCTGTGTTTTCTGTTGGTTACCTGTACTGATCAGCTTTTGTCATATATGTGTGAGTGGTCTTGCTATACAACAGAACATGTGTCTTTAACTTTGGTGAGAGACTTGATTTGGCCAGTCTGCAAGCTCAATGAAATGTGTTGCTCAGGTTTGTGTATCTTCTGTAGCTGCTGTCTCCATCAGATAGGATAGGTGACTGTTTCATTTTCTTAATATAGGTCTGGTAATTCTCTTGTGGGATTAGAGGAGATATAGGTCTGGCAGAGTCTGCTATGCTTTCCATGTTTAATTGTTGTGCAATAGACTAATCTGATATTAAATAGTCCCCAAGGGTATCATCAGCAGTACTGATATGATTTATAACAATTAAACCTTTCTCCAAATTTAAAATGCACATGCATTGGATAAGGGACCGTTCAATATTTATCAGAAGGATGGGACGCTGGTGCATTCTTTATTTAATATTGTTGCATTAAAAAACTTGATGCCATACATCCTTTTAAATTCTGCAAAACATTGCTTGTCCCCCTAAAACATAGACAACAAATAATCATGATAATGATATAGGTTATTTTTCTATTTTTTATTGCCTGCATGTTTAAATCTAGAAATCAAAGAATAGACTTTAATGGTGTATAGAGTTTATATCTGTATTTATACTGCACTCGTTCTATTTGAGCTGTCAAAATGCCTTGACCGTATATTTCTATGTCATATACAGTCACTGACATATAGGATATCGCTTTTCCTCATGAATATTTAAATAGAAATTGTTGAAATTATGATTTTAAAATTATTCATACTACCTACTTAACCTGTTCTTGTTTTCAATGTATACATGAATCAAACTTATTTCTTTTTGCAATTTTTATAAAAAAAAAAAAAAATTACTTGTTAATATTTTTGGTCTGCAAATTATAAATCATTGTTTTATGCTTATTGTTGATATTCTAGTTCATTCTCCAACAAATTTGTTCATCAGCGATTGAGACAACAGGTAATGTACATTTCATCGTGCTGTATATTTCTCTGCCTGCATGATATGAGGCCTTTTATAAGGGGAAGTTTCCCAATATTTAAATCAAATAATAAAATCAACACATTAAACAACAATTGAAAATGTTTTTTTTTTAGATTGCAGTATAAAGACAATAATAGTGCATTGACTTGACATATCAACAATATAAGGATTCGGACCAAAACGTGGAAATATCTCGGCAAATCCTCGCATTTCCAAATTTCTAAGCCTCATCCTTATATCGTTGATACGTCAAGTCAACGCACTATTATTGTCTATGTATCAGAATCAGACGTTTTATTATTTTAATCCATTAAAGTATGAATGTCATGAATATACATGTCTCACCAAGGTCCACTCGAGAGAATTGTTAGATAAGGGGGAGCTAACTGGTATGTGCTGGAACCAAGGAACAGGGGGGTCAGTCTATCGCTAGACTTAATGTTCTGATAGGCATAGATAAAACACAAGGAAGGTTTTCAGAATTTAATTACTATAACAATTAGTAAACAATTACAAAAAATAATAATAATCTAATTAAAGTACAAAGTATCAAATCCAAAGAAAACTGTTGCTCTTTAAAATGTACAATATAAAATAAATGCCAAAATTACTAAATCATAAAATGTACTTAATCTCAACTTCAAAAATATAAAAGTCTCAAAATAAAATTATCTCAAAAGTATTTTCTAAAGTTAAATTTATGAGTCGGAGATAAATTTTGTCTCAACATTATACAGTCAACTGGTAGACTGGTAGACAGTCTTATAGGTCCAGTATAATACCATGAGTAGTGTGAGGTTACGCTTCCGAAACACTGACTGCCTTTCCAAAATTTCACAACGATATTTATACTAAAATCCCAAATAAATAAATATGTCTCGACACATTCATAATACTCTCATTAGCAAAAATATACTTTAATTGGCAAAGCCTAATCCTGTAATGTTTTGATAAGAATATAAACTTTCATAATTATGTTAATTACAATTAATATTTCAAAATAAAGTGCTTTAAGCAAACTGTGACAGTTCGAGTATTAATGCCACAGCAAAGGTAAAAATAGATTAAACAAACTAATTAAAAATTTTACAAAATACAAACATAAAATTTCTTTTCTTAAAATAAAACATATTTTTTATCCCAAATAACACTATCACAAATATAAGCCAAATAACACACCATGACACATGTATAAAGTTGATTTTATAAGTATAGCCTGATACAATATGCCTATATGGTCAAAATTACATCTCAATACACCAAGTCATAGTATTCTATAACAGCAAGCCTTTAATCGAGACTTTAAAAGTGCTAACACTATTTATACAAATCATGAATATAATGAAGAAATATTAACCTAATGCTCATAAATGTACTAAGTTTTTATTTATTCTGAAGTCTCAGGTCGTTTTAAATTTGAAACCTAAAGGTCTATTAAATTATTGAATAAGTGGTAGTTTCCTAAAAATGACAGTAAATTATATTACTAATTAATGAATTATCTCCCCTTTCTTACAGTGTTGAATACATATCCTGCTTGGTTCTTGAAATATTATAGAAATACTTGTATATTGAAAGACTGGTGTTTGAAATATTTTTGTTGTATAAATATATATATATATTGATCCTATATTTGTCTAAGATTAAAATAGAATATCATTCATACGATTAAAAATTATATTATTTAAACATGTATTAGAGGACAGCCTCTGGTATTATTTAAAGTATAATAACAAAAAAAATATACTCTTTTTAAATACATGTGCTCTTGAAGTTGTTCTGTTATTTTGAAATTAGTAAATATAAGTCAGTATGCAGTATCTCTTTTTATAGTTATTTTATATTTTTAAGAATTTATCAGAAAAGATATACATTTTTTTAAAAACATTTTATATATTTTACAGTATGATTAATACATGCTTTAATACATGGGAGATAATCCCATTCATCTGAAAATTGTTACATTTTAGTTGATCAAAGTTTTGAAATGTTGTTTTAATATTTCAAGAGAAAAAAAAAACTAGTTCACTTCAAACCGCAGATGACTTTATATACTGTAAATTCAGAAATTATTGTGTGTATTTATTATTGAGATTTTGTCATTTTAGACTTAAAAGCGATTTTATTTTTTTACGATTTTGAGAAAAATCCTGTTTGATTTATATAAGAAATTTCAAAATTCGAGTTTAAATTTTTGCGTTTACAACTCTTGCATTTTTCGCAATAATAAAAACCTAATGCAATAATTATATGAATTAACAGTTTATAATTTTACATTGTGATTTTGTTTTGAATTGTATATAATATTGTTGTATTACATTGTGATTTTTGTTATGAATTGTATATAATATGTTTGTATTACATTGTGAATTTTGGTATAAATTGTATAATTTTTTGTTTGTATATTTAATTGTTTGTTTATCAAACTAAATTGTAATATTTTTCTTATATCTTGCAACTGTTGTACAGACAGCAGGTATACAAATACATTTGTTAATTTCTGTGTAATTTGGTCTCTTGTGAAGTTGTCTCATTGGCCAAAAAATTATACCACATCTTCTTTTTTATGTTTACTGTACTGTATCAATAATGTACTGTTATAGTACTTTGTTTAGCAAATGATAATTATTATAGATTATTGTTGATTATCTCAACAAGATTGATTTTAGAAAAGCAATCGAGTTGAGATGATCAATGATAATCTGTTTATCGCTATTCGACCTACGAAGACGTTGTCATTTTCATGTCAATTTCATAAGCAATACCACACGGCTCCTTAGTTTCTAGCGATAATTGTCCATCTCAAGCGAGTAGCATGATATGAAAATTATCACAAAAAAAGATCAAAGGAAAAATGCACAAAATAGCGATAATACAAATTACTGTATTTTACAGTAAACAATTCCTCTTAGTTAAGTCCCATTTTAAGCCATCTGAATTTATTACTAAAATCAGACAAGAATTTGAAATTTAAAAATAATTTGAAAATGCATGATAAAAACTAAATTTATACATTTTCAAAAATAATATAAAGTTTGAAGGTTTGTGGCATTACTATTAACTAATGAGTTTTGTACTCAATAATTCCTGACAGAATACTCTTTTTCATCTTGTTCAGTTTATTTTCAGTATAAATTCCACGTCTGCTTTTTTTCTGCTAAAAAATCAACCTTTCCATGAAATATCATGTGAGATCATTTAAGAAAATTTAACTTCTGTATACTGTTGACACTGAGGTTGTGAGTTCAAAACCTGAACATGGCCAACTCTTATCATAATTGTCTAGGAGTCAGTTTTCTTAATGAAGCTTAAGGTTGGTCATCATCTCAAAGCACCTCAGCTTCGATTCCTCCTCCAATAAATATTAGACTGCTATGAAAAGAAAATGCATGTTGAAAGTGGTGTTAAACTCATAAAATAAGTCAATGTCAGAATCATTCATAACCTCACTCACAGTATAGAGTGTAAAGGAATTTTTTTTTTTCACCAAAATTTGTCTCCATGAACTTTCAAGCCAACCTATTCCATTTCTGTCGAGTTCAACAAAAAACTTTAACAATATAAGCTAGAACATAATAGACTTTAATTATAAAAAATATATGTAGAAATATTCCACATTTTATAAAAAGTATACCTTAAGATTTCTTTTTTGTATAGCAAATTGTTGCTCAATACTGTAAATAGTTTTGTTTATTCTTTTCACTGTTTGTAATTGAATTATCTGTAAGTGTTCAGTTTAAAATGTACTGTATTGACGAAATATCAAATCAAACAGATTATCACCAGACTATTTTAAATTTATTTTTCTCATTGGGTATTAAAGCCTAATGATCATTAGACTGGTTTTCTGTCCTTCATCTGTTTGGCTCTGAAATACCCGTATGTTGCAAGGGAGAGGACCAGCCTAATGATCATAGATTATCTATGGTTATTAAAACATGGGGGAAATTCTTGGATGCAATCTTATCGAATGGCGTTTGGGACCAACCCCTGAAATGAATAGTAGCCTAGAAAATCATTATCCTTTCTGAAGCTCACTCAGTAGATAATCTATCATTATTAGTAATAATATATCAAATTCACAGAACTTTTCAAAAAGATCATCATAGATGTGTTTATAGCTTTTTCAAAAGCAATGTTAATTACACATCACATCTTCTCATTTTCAATCTACTCAAATGAGAAAAAAAACCTTCTCAATCTAGTAGCTTGTGATAGAAAATTATAAACAAAATTGAAAGGAAAATATGTGAAAATAACATTTTAAGTAACAAATACATTATATTTTATACAATGATATGAACATATGTTATATTTTGTATTAAAGATATATTATAGTAACTGATTTTAATTGTTATTATCATCATTGATATATGTTTCAAATACACACTTAATGGTATGCTTTAGCTCACCATTCACCAAGCCCAAAGAGCATACATCTGTCGTCGTCATGGTAAACTTTTTCAAAATTCTTCTCTGATACTACTCTGCCAAATACCTTCAAACTTTAACTGAATGTTCCTTAGAATATCTTGTTTGAAATTGTATCCGAAGTTTTGATCCAACACCAAACATGATCAAACATGGGTGCCATTGCTAAAAATGGAACACGCGGGACAACAACAGGTTTTGGTGTATGTCGAAAAAAATACAGCAATAAGAGCAAAAGTGAAAGGGAGTTAAAGTTATAAATTGGTCATCATCTACTAGTATCTGTTATGAAATTGTCAGACCAATAGGACCACTAGTTGTAGGGTTTCTGTCCAAGATAGTTTTACTGTTATAATAGTAAAATATTAAAATAGTAGATAGAAGTTAAGTATGAATGGCGATAAATGTTCGGCCAAGTAGGGTTTACAAATAAGCCAGCATGATCAAAATAGTCAATTGACTCCATAAGGATTTAATGCACTTGAAATGCTATTTTTAGCTCTTCTGGCCCGAAGGACCAAGTGAGCTTTTCCCATCACTTTGCGTCCGTCGTCGTCCGTCGTTAACTTTTACAAAAATCTTCTCTGAAACTACTGGGCCAAATTAAACCAAACTTGGCCACAATCATCATTGGGGTATCTAGTTTAAAAAATGTGTCCCGTGACCCGGCCAACAAATCAAGATGGCCACCATGGCTAAAAATAGAACATATGGGTAAAATGCAGTTTTTGGCTTATAACTCAAAAACCAAAGCATTTAGAGCAAATCTGACATGGGGGTAAAATTGTTTATCAGGTCAAGATCTATCTGCCCTGAAATTTTCAGATGATTCGGACAACCCGTTGTTGGGTTGCTGCCCTTGAATTGGTAATTTTAAGGAAATTTTGCTGTTTTTGGTTATTATCTTGTATATTATTATAGATGGAGATAAACTGTAAACAACAATAATGTTCAGCAAAGTAAGATTTACAAATAAGTCAACGTGACCGAAATGGTCAGTTGACCCCTTTAGGAGTTATTACCCTTTATAGTCAATTTTTAACCATTTTTCGTAAATCTTAGTTATCTTTTACAAAAATCTTCTCTTCTGAAACTACTGGGCCAAATTAATCCAAACTTGGCCACAATCTTTGGGGTATCTAGTTTAACAAATGTGTCCGGTGACCCGGCCAACAAATCAAGATGGCCACCACGGCTAAAAATAGAACATAGGGGTAAAATGCAGTTTTTGGCTTATAACTCGAAAACCAAAGCATTTAGAGCAAATCTGACATGGGGTAAAATTGTTTATCAGGTCAATATCAAATTTTCAGATGAATCGGACAACCCGTTGTTGGGTTGCTGCCCCTGAATCGGTAATTTTAAGGAAATTTTGCCGTTTTTGGTTATTATCTTGAATATTATTATAGATAGAGATAAACTGTAAACAGCAATAATGTTAAGCAAAGTAAGATTTACAAATAAGTCAACATGACCGAAATGGTCAATTGACCCCCTAAGGATTTATTGTCCTTTATATAGTCAATTTTTAACAATTTTCATAAATTTGTAAATTTTTATTAACGTTTTCCACTGAAACTCCTGGACCAACTTCATTATAGATAGAGATAATTGTAAGCAGCAAGACTGTTTAGTAAAGTAAGATGTACAAACATCACCATCACCAAAACACAATTTTGTCATGAACCCATCTGCTTCCTTTGTTTAATATTCACATAGACCAAGGTGAGCGACACAGGCTCTTTAGAGCCTCTAGTTACTTTTATGTCTAACCTTAACAGAGACAAAAAAGGAGACATATGTATGCTGTTTCTGGCGGCGGCTGCAATGTTTTAGTTTTTGATTAGGTCTAGTTTATGGTGAACAACTAGTGGTAAGTCAATGGCGGTTTGGTATGCAGTTGTATTAGCATTGGCACATCTCATTACCATGGAGATTATTTGGCCTGTCCCCTCAGTTATGGTCTATTGACGTTGAAACGTTTGCTTATATATAGATATACGAAGATGTTGTATGAGTGCCAATGAGACAAGTCACAAATTATAAATTAAAGTAAACCATTATAGGTCAAGGCAGGGTCTTCAACACGGAGCCTTTACTTACACCAAACAAGCTATAAACTGCCCCAAACAAATACTGGTGTAAAACCTTTCAAACGGTAAAGCCAAAGGTCTATAGATTTCATGTATTAGTTTGTGATTAGGTCAGTTTATTGGGAACCACTAGTGGTAGGTAAATTATATTTGGTATGCAGTTGTACAAGTATTAGCTTTGGCAAATATCATTATCATGGAGATTATTTGGCCCCGCCCCCTCAAATATGGTTTATCTCTGAAATTTTGCGTAGTTTACATGTATTATTTTGTGTTTAGGTACATTTAAAGTGAACTGCTTATGATATGTCAATTGATTTTGGTATGCAGTTGTATTAGCATTGGCACATTTCATTTCCACGTACTAAGATTGTTTAGCCATGTGCCTTCAGTCATGATTCATTGACTGAGTTTTTGCAAAACTTGCATGTTAAAGTGTTGCTATTTAAATTTCAATATCAGTTGCATTATTGAAATTACATAAAGGCGAGACGTATCTCTTTGTTAACATAAAAAAGAAGATGTGGTTTGATTGCCAATGAGACAACTGTCCACAAGATACCAAAATGACACAGAAATTAACAACTATAGGTCACCGTTCAGCCTTAAACAATGATGAGCAAAGCCCATACCGCATAGTCCGCCATAAAAGGCCCCGACATGACAATGAAAAACAATTCAAACGAGAAAACTAACGGCCTCATTTATATGAAAAAAAAATGAACGAAAACAAATATGTAATACATAAACAAACGACAACCACTGAATTACAGGCTCCTGACTTTGGACAGGCACATCACCGTGAGGCACATACATACACAGTTTACTTCTGAAAGTCTTATTAGTTTTTCAAAAACCTTCTTCTCTGAAACAACTTGGCCAAATACTTTAAAACTTCATTCGAATGTTCCCTAGGATATCTAATTTATAGATTGTATTCGGGGATTTGATCCATCTAAATCATGGAGGCCGTTTCTAAAAAAAAAATAGAACACAGGGTTGAAATGATTTTTTTGGGTTTCATCTCAAAAACTCAAAACAAAAAAATTGCGAAAGCGATATTTAGCGTCAATATTCGTTTCTGTGGTTAATGCCTTTTCAGACACCCATGACGTTATTGGAATTTTATGAAATTTGCACATAAACTTGATAATGTCCAACATACAGTTTCAAGATCAATATTCCATTTTATAATAAATGAACTGAGTTATTTCAAAATTAACAAGTAGATACAGTCTGGGGTTAAACATTAATTTGTTTCACATCACATACTTTGTCAAACCCTCAGGATTTTATGAAACTTAATAAGCAAAAGCTAAAGAAGATAATGTCTGATGCAAAGTTTTTAAACTGTTTTTTTCATTTTCAGTATTTTTCTGACAGATTGACTAATAAGTGTTTAACAGTTAACGTTTGTGGGGGGACATGGTTAGTTTCATGGATTGTTATGAAAATTGGACAGACGCTAATCTCCAAGACCAAGAGAACGAATTTAAAGGAAAAGCTCCAAGACCAAGAGAAAGAATTTAAAGGAAAAGCATTATTTTTTAATTCTGTATTTTAATGGACTTATTTACACTCAGACATAACACTGATAGTAGTAATCGTAAGGGAGACACGGTGTTCCACGGTGTTCCACGGTGTTCCACGCAACCCCTTTGGAATTGCTTTTGTTGCTTTGTTGGTTTGTTGCTGCCCTGGAATTGATAATTTTAAGGAAATATTGCAGTTTGTTATCTTCAATATTGAAATAGATAAAGATAAACTGTAAACAGCAAAATTGGTCAGCAAAATAAGCTCCTCTTAGTCTTATTCTTCCTATCACCAAAGTTTCCCTAGGATGGTGAGAATGATACCACATGGGACTTTCTAAGATGAAGAGTTATACTGTATATATATCTAGGACTCTAAAGTGCGATGGAGTCGTAAACACACGATGGTCACGATAAAGTACGATGGTCTGCGCTAAGTGCGATGCCTCCATACGCTAAAGTTCGATGAGACGGATTTATAAAAGTTTTTCAAAACTTGTTTCCGAATCCCATATTTAAACGTTATGTAACATTTAAAAAAGAAGATGTGGTATGATTGCCAATGAGACAACTATCCACAAAAGACCAAAATGACACAGACATTAACAACTATAGGTCACCGTACGGCCTTCAACAATGAGCAAAGCCCATACCGCATAGTCAGCTATAAAAGGCCCCGATAAGACCATGTAAAACAATTCAAACGAGAAAACTAACGGCCTTATTTATGTATGCATGGATTTATACAAATCCTTGAACATTGTAATATATATCTTGTAATTTTTTTCATTGATAAATACTGTTTAAACTAAAGTCCGATGGTCCTCGAAAGTTAAGACATTCGAAACAGCGGTTGGGTTATAACGTTAACAGTCGTTTATTCAAACCAAAAATGAATATGCCGGACCTTAACCGTGCTTTGTCGGCAGAAGCAAATTTGTTTTATTTCGATGCTGGAAGAAGACTTGTGTCATGCAGCCGATCAGTGTACTATATATAGATACGTATAGATATCATATATCCTGCTTCAATTAGAAGCAAACGGATACATTTAAATCATTGATTTCGTTGAAGTTTACTTTGTGGCCGCCGTTAAGATATTGTCGACTTCATTGAAAACATAAAGGTACATGTTTTTAAGCGTAAATTATAAATTGGCTTAAACATAGTTTGTACACTGTAGGGAAATATAACATGTAGCCATACTCCTTACAAACATCACATTTTTCTCGCGTTTGATTAAAAGCTTGTACAAATAAATGTTAGTTATTTCGACAATGAACGCATTTTTTTTTATTTACAATGACGACTGTAAAGAGGACGTTCAGATTATTGATAGACTGTGTGAACGGCAAGCTCATATTAGATTGAAGGAAGATCGAATGTTACATTTACCGCCATTTCGATTGTAATATAGCAATAAACTCATCGGTCTAGTTCTTGCTTAAATCGGCAAATTTAAAAGGGTGAACCAAATTTTCAAGTCATTTTGAATAGAAAGAAGAAAAAAAACATTTATACTTTAAATTTAATTTCATATTAAATTTGTAAGTGTAAATCATGAAAACACGAAGGATTGTAAGGTGTACATGTCCATCTGGCAGGTGTCATCTGGCCTTGACCTCATTTTCATGGGGTCAGTAATTAAAGTTAAGTTGTTTTTTTGTGTCTGTTTTTCGTATACTGTATGCAAAATGTCTACTATATTTGGTGTATCGAATGATTGTAAGGTGTACATGTCCAACTGGCAGGTGTCGTCTGACCTTGACCTCATTTTCATGGTTCAGTGGTCAAAGTCAAGTATTTGAGTATTGTTTTTTTTGTCAATTACTATATGCAATAGGTGAACTATATTTGGTGCATGGAAATATTTTAAGATGTACATGTCAGTCTCTCAGATTCTATTTGACCTTGACATCATTTTCAATGTTCATTGCTGAGTGTTAAGTTTTTGTGTTTTGGACTATTTTTCTTTAACTATAAGCCATAGGTTAACTATATTTGTTGTATGGAAGAATTGTAAGCTGTACATATGTGCCTTGCGCATGGTTTATCTGACTTTGACCTGAGACATTTTCATGGTTCATTGGTCAATGTTTAGTTTTATTGGTTAGGTCTGTTTCTTAGAAACTGTAAGCAATATGGCAACTAAATGTAGTGTATTGAATATTTGTAAGGTGTACATGTATCTCTTGTTTGGTTTATACATAGGCATTGACCTCATTTTCTTGGATCATGTTATCCCTTACAGAAATGAAAAGTTTGCTGCAATATTGCAACAATATAGCGGCAATATTGCGGCAAACAAATTTGTTTGCAAGAAGTGTTTGCAAGAAAGTTGCAGGTTGTTGCAGTTACCTGCAACATTCTCGCAATGTTACTGCAACAAAAATATGTTTGCAAGAAAATTGCAGCAAGTTTGCTACAATGTTGCAAGAAAGAATTTGTTTGCAAGAAAGTTGCAGGAACCTTTTCTTTTATTATTTAAGAAATAACTATTTGCAACAACTTTGCAAGAAAAGTTTCTTCCATAATGTCTGAGACTGAGACATGATAGTTTGCACCAATTTTTCAAGCATTTTAAAAATATCGTATATATGATTATTTGCTTTTAGGTTCAAATAATACACAACATATCGGTTCTTTGAACATTTGGTTATTGATATTACTATTTATCTAAATTTGTTATCATCATACTTTATTTTACTCAGAAATATCTGAATATTTGAATAATTCATTTTAAATAAATCTACAAATAACGTTATGCTTATAAAGAATTCCTAAACTGTACATCACATTAATTATTTATATGATAGTTTATAAGGAAAGAATTTCAAGAATACTTTGGTATTTAAAATTTAATCCAAATAATTGAGTCATAATCATTTTTTGTTCAATATGTATAATTATTATGACTTTTTGTCACTTTTTTTGTGACATTTATCTATGAACAATATTTTTAATTCTAATATTTTCCATCAAATGAATTAAGCCTCACCTGCAGATTGCATTTTGTTTAATTTCTAGTATCATTATTTTAAAATTATTTATACACAAATTATCTTTCTCATCTCAATAAGTAATATGAGCTGGTGATAGAAATGTAATATGCCATCTGGTTTCCATTAATTTATCTCTGTATAGTGGCAAAGACAGGAAGTACCATAAATTAATGTACACACATAGTTTGAGGCCAAATTAAGGATAGAGCAATTCTTCTTTGTATATATTTCCATTATAACAAGATAAACAAATATAAATATAAATTTTTTTTTTTATTATAATATATAACAAATATTCAAGATTTAGGCAATTGATATTTATAATTAGGAGCAAATTTCAAAGGTTCACACTGTCACTATATTACCCTTAGCAACCTTGATCAACATATTCAAAATTTGAACTGGACATGAACATGCATACAACAAAAAAGATGTCTTCTATCAGGAACAAAGTAATATGAATTTTACA
Organism: Mytilus galloprovincialis; assembly: GCA_037788925.1. Classification (NCBI taxonomy): domain Eukaryota; kingdom Metazoa; phylum Mollusca; class Bivalvia; order Mytilida; family Mytilidae; genus Mytilus; species Mytilus galloprovincialis. Next base: position 55,783,410 of record CM075342.1, read on the forward strand.
ATGGATTTAGATCCAAAAGTTCCAATTAATTCTATTGACACTGGATAGTGCAGATGATAGCCTGCAGTTGACATGACTCTTGGAATTAGTAAGATTGAGTATGGAGTAGAATGTCCACCATTTTGAATAAGTGCATGCTCTTACAGTTCAACATAGTAATATTTAAAGAGTCTTCTTAACTTAATAGACTTGACAAAAGTATTAGACAATAGATTTATGCACATGAATACTATTAAAATTGTGTAAGACAGGAGATATTTTTTTAAATCTTTTTAAGTTTATATGTTTTAGAAAGTACATTACTTAAATTAAAACAAGAAATATACTTCTGATAAAAGTAGTTTGGTATTAAATTAGAGATCTGTGATTTGACTGCCAATAAGACATCTATCAACAAATAACAACAATATATACTTCTTATATATACACAACTAATCACAAAAATTAAAATTTTAAAGAATAGACAAGACCCATTATGTTATAGTTCAATGAAAAAAAGATTCAAAAAAGCAATAACAACCTAGTACTGGCATAAATTGTTATTTGGATGGATAGTTGTCTCATTGGCACTCATACCACATCTTCCTATATCTATTGACCCTTTAAGTGAAACAAATGCTGGAAAAAATTGCTCTGTAATCATCTCTTTATAAAGAGTTATTTTCATTCTTCAAGTCCAGAATTTACAATATATAGAAGTAACTTATATCTTTATAATGTTTAGTTATAAATTGTTTTTACATAAAATTATGCTAAATTCTTTAACTTTCATTTTGCAGTATTTGAAACCAGAAAATTCAACTTTAAGGACAGTGAGTACAGAGAAACGGAACTAAAAGATACACAGATGTAACACGACAACCTATAGAGGACAGAGGAAATTTTTTTTTATTATTAAATCATATTTTTTTTAAATGCTTAGTTTTTAATTCCTAATTTTTCACCTAAACATTGTTGAAAGATTTGCTGCAATGTTGCTGCAATATTGCAAGAAATTAATTTTCCTGCAATATTGCAGCAACATTGCAGCTAATAAATTTGCCGCAATATTGCTGCAACAATCACAGCTACTGATGTTTCCGCAAACATTTGCCGCAATATTGCTGCAATTTGTTGCGGCAATGTTGCAGCAACTGTTTGCAAGAAAACTGATTTGCATACGAAAAATGAATATTTGCAGCAATATTGCCCCAACTTTTTGCAGCAACATTGCCGCAAATATTTGCAAGAAGCCTTATTTTTCCATAAGGGATAATATCAATGATTAGTAAAGAAGGCAAGACATTTCAGCGTGTTTTCTCTTGTCTTGGTTAAGTCTGTTTCTTAGAAACTATAAGCAATAGGTCAACTATATTTAGTGTATTGAATGATTGTAAGGTGTATATGTATTTCTCGTATGGTTGATATGACCTTGACGTCATTTTCTTAGATCATGTTAAGTTAATGTGATAGTTGTAGTAAAGCTTTTGTTTATATTTAGGACTATCAACATAATATCAATGGTTAGTTAAGGAGGGGAGACATTTTAGCGTGTTTACTTTTTCAAAGAAAATCAAGTTATTTTATTTCTAAAACAAATCTATCTCATAGCCTTTTTTTACACAAAAGTTTTATTTTCATGAATTATCTATGCAAATGTGGGCAATTTTGCACAACTTGTAGCTTGAAAAATAGAACCGTGGCCAGTACTTTCATTATATTTTTGAACAATGCATGGTAAAAGGTACATTTGTAAAGTATAAAACAATTATATCTGAGAAAATATATACCGATGATCCACCTTAACAACCAGAAATGCAATCTGCAAAAAGGCATAACTTAAAGGTCGAATGTGAGTAAACTGCTTGTTTTTAAAATCAAAGCCTTTGCAACACCCGAACTTCTGTCCTACATTTAACATATAAGGATATTGGCCATGATCAATACAAGTACTATAAAAAAAAAGAAATTAAACAAAAACGTGCAACTTCGTCACTTGAGTGCAGATGCCTGCATACTTGTTGGTATATTTTAGATGCAAATCCAAGTATTTGAAAAGGGGGCAACATAAGGAGGGGAATATGTAAAGGGGCCACCATGAGGAGTGGAATATGTAAAAAAATAATGCAAAAACACAAAATACGCCACTAGATTTACATTAATCAAGACATTTGAAGAACAAGTACATATATAAGAATTATATGATCAAAAGGACATTTACATACCTTTGGTAATGTATAGTTATGTACATGTATTAATTTGTTTGCAAGTTGTATGTACGATTGGCGTGATCTGGTTATTTGTTGAAGATTACGTGTGAACCTTTTTGTATAGTGTGTTGTTAATATTCAGTTCATTATTTTCACTTTCAGTTTTCAAGTCGGTGGGAGATGTACTCTGCTTTAATATGACCTTTTTTTTGCATTTTGACATGCAACAAGTCTCTCAGATGCGGATCCTTAATATGTAAAGAAGGGATCCCCATACAAGGCAGAGTATTGAGTGGAATATGAAGAAAACATGGGTTAGCCATACATACAGCTCCGTAAAGGGGGGGGGGGGGGGGGGGGTACACACACCCGTTTAATTCACCTTTGCCTCTGTTCCAATACATTTATTTGCATCTATATTTGTCATTAAAACTCAAATATGCCAAACTTCACTGCAATCATTTAATTTTAGTAATAAACTCAAAATGCCCCATGAAAATATGTAGTAACGATTTTATGGGTTATGATCGGAATATTATCAACTCATAGGTTCATTTCAGTCTTGAATTACATTGGTTGTATCAACTGAATGCTTCTTTTTATAATGTTTTGAAGGAATAAAAAGCTTGAACATGCACGCATTTTCAAAATTAAGCGTAAAAAAAGAGCTGTATAAAAAATTTGGTCAACTTTTATGTACCCCAACAAGATTATACAAAAGGCTCTTAAGAACCTGAATCTATATCGCTCACGTGTTATTTTTTTGCTTAAATTTTTCATTAATGATCATTTTTGCTTTTCAATATATATATTTATGAGTCACTGTGGCTTAAAAAAAGCAAATAAATGCATTTTACCCATATGTTCCATTTTAGCCGTAGTGTCCATGTTTCTTGACGTACAAGGAAATAAAATCCATAGATTCATTTGAGAAGATTTTAAAAGTTTAAAAACATTGGTATAGTGATTATGTATAACGTTACTCTAAAAATTATAAATTACGTTTATCTACTTTACTCATGTATGTCTTTAAGGACAATTGTTTTTTTTTTTATTTATTATCACCTCCAAGTTTTGGTTAGGTTTGTGTTGCTCAGTCTATTGATTTCTATGTTCTGTGTACTGTTATTTGTTTGTGTGGTTTTTTTTGTCAAGTTCAACTTCTGATGTTTGATGGTCTATTTGGTATCTTTGCTTCTCTGTCATTAGGCATTCTCGTTATTATTTGCACAAATATGTATTAAAAGAAAGAGTGATCTCTCATGACCTTATAACAGCAGTATCGATTAATTTCGAACGTGTACATTTTGATTCATTTTTCCAAAGAATTTATTAACTCCTCACTCTTTGGACAATACTGAAGTAACCTTTAAGTTTAACAAAATGACCCCAAATACTATATTTATATTCAATCATTTTTGTTACTAATAAATCAATCAATTAAACATTTTATTGCAATACATGTCTCACCTTATACGTATTAACATATAATACAATCATAAAAGAAAGCCTGTTAGAGCTCCAGAAGCTGATTATGTTGTCATAATTGGAGTAATAAATGTGGGAGGAGGAGGATTTGTCATTGACTCGACAGGGATTATACCATTAGTAGGCACTGCAGTCAGCATCGAAGAAACTTGATAGATCAACTTGCAGCCAATTGTTTCTGCAATGGTGTTCAGCTCTGAACCACATATGATTGATTTATAATAGGTTGTAAGTGTCCGTAAGAAGACACCTAAACCATTTACTGGTATCCTTTATCAGTACTAGAGGTTTCTGTTCTTAAATGGAGGTTGGTGTTGAATGATTTGAACTGTCTCATCAGGGCAAAGGGTCCTGCAATAAGACTACCGACTTTAGGTGAAGACACCAAATTTGCATTCAACAGAGTTTGAGCGGTTGATGGCTCATGTGAACTATTGGGGAAAGACATAAGGCAAGAAGTTTGTTATGTACATTTGGTGTACTTGTGTTGTACTGGCTTAAAGGTCGAATTTTGGCTAAGATGATGTGTCCATTGCAGTAACTGTTTTCTTCTTTATTTCGCTTCTCCACTAATTCACTTACAACATATGCCATTTTTTTTGAAAGTATCCTGCTGTTCAAGTGCACTTTTAAATTGAACTGTGTCTCCTTCCTCAGTTGTTGTCAGCTCGTCCATCCGTCTCACCTCTTCATTGAATTGCTCACTGTTCTGACCGTCAATTCCGCCAAGCGCTTACTACAAGCCTTGTGGTCTATCCTCTGTTCAGACTGCTGAAGTTGCTGATATATTGCTCCCATCTGTTCATTATTAATATATATTGCCTCTTTCTGTTCAGCTTGCTTCGTTATGAGACCATAATATATTCTATCAATTCGTGCTTCGCTCTGTTTTATATTGCGGTCAATCTCATCTGTTCTTTAAGCAATATATTTCCTATCTGCTAAAGATTCTTTGTACAATTGTTGAATATAGTTGTCATCTGTTAAAGTGTCTTAAGCTTTGGGTTTCTCCATATCCCCAAGTGATTCAGTTTCTGTCAATTCAATATTTTTGACCTACTTGTTCTCAATTCCTGCCATTTCACTGATTTGTTGTTATACAATTCCCAAATCACAGTATAATATTTCAAATTGCAAAATATTACAAACTAAGTAATAAGATAGGCAATGAATAATATCTTACGGCAGATAGATCTCAAATCACAGCTTTTATGTATGACCTAAGACAAAACAAACATTCAGCTTTTAATGAAAGCTACTATTGCTGCTGGTTATGAAAGCTACTACTTTGTATAGAAAATGACCAGCCAGGGAAAATCAAAAGGACAGAACTGGAACAGAGATTGAATGACACTATACTTTAATGAAATGATTAAATTCAGGTCAATTCTCAATAATGAATATTTGCAATTTATCAAGGCGGCCATTTTGAAAATAGCCGTCATTTTATATTTCAAACATAAATGAAAATAAAATCTTGCTAAGTACACAAAATCACTAAAAATATGTTGAATTTTGTGCTTCCAGCATCAAATCCACTGTGGTTTATGCAACACTGGACAATATTTTAGAATATATGGCGGCCATCTTGAAATTAGCCGCCATATTGAAATTTGAGGTAGAGTCCATAGCTTACATTGATCAGTACGCTGAATCTTTATAATTTGTAGAATTTTGAGCTTCCAGCATCAAATACACTGTGGTTTGTTCAACACTGGAAAATATTTTAGAATATATGGCGGCCATCTTGAAATTAGCCGCCATATTGAATTTTGAGGGTGGGTTCATAGCTTATATTGCTCAGAACACCAAAATGTAACATCATGCAGAATTTCGTGCTTTCCTCATTATTTGAGCAATTTTTTCACAGATCGGCCGGACTAGTAGAAAATTTGTTAAAAGTCTTATGACCAAAGGGAATGTACTAAAAGCCAATGCTTTCCAACTTTATTCGAGCTAGTTTAACCTTATAGTCTATATAATTTCATAATATATTGATAGGGAAGTTTAATATGAATATACAGCTATTGTGTACTCCCCTCAATATTAGAGTTAGGTAGCCTTATGTCATTAGGGTACATATTCATATTTATATATGGCAATGGATCCATAGGATAAAGCAACATTTACTCAGGAATCCTATTGGAATATTTGAACCAATAGAAGTCACTGTATTCTAAGAAGACACAGTTCCTATATTTGTTGAGACTAAATGCCATGTTGGCTGCAGATACAATCAGCATCAGTAGTAATGTTTGGGGGGAATAACCCACATGGATCGCATATATTGTTACAGATAACGTCTACATATCTAAGTCATTTATGCATGTGGCTATATATAAGTCATTTATACATGTATCTAATTAGCCTTAAATTTCTACAAATTGACATTCAAAATATGTATGTCGCCTTTAGCTTATTTCTGTCTTCCAAGTGATATATATTTACACCATCTACGTTGTTTAAGAAGAAAAAGTCCACATGCTTTGATAATCTCGTAAAGCAATAGCCAGACAATCAAGTGTTGTAGTTTTGCTGCATATTGCTAGAGCTGCAAAAGACAACTAGGTCATTTCTTTATTTACCATGTCACCAAGACAAGTTTTTATTCTTTTTATCCTGGGAATTTATTGCAATATTTCACAGGAGTATGCTTTAAAGAGGAAACAAGTTAAATGTAAGTTTGTAAATATTTCATACATTTTGACAATGTTACCGTTTGTTTTGTACTTTTTAAGGTAAAATTTAATTGAACGGATACGCTGATTATAGGTTCATAAAACTGCAAGAAGTTACTAATAACTTTGGACAAATTGATGTTGATGAAACGTAGTTACCACTATGTATTGAATTACATCAGTATCTTTTATTTGCATAAATCAACAAAATGTATGAACATTATTAGCAGTAGCTATAGCTACAAGGGAAACAACCCATGAGATTATGCTCAGTTCAGTTAGAAGCCAAATTCAATGGTTTCTTTTGTCGCTATTTCATCCAAACACAATCAGAAATTTGACAGAGTCTATACCGACTGATATCAATTTAAAAAGAATTGTTTACGTCTGTTTCTATTGCTTCAAATTTTAAAAGCAGTGCTAATTTTGAGTTTTCCTTTTATACTATGTACGTGTTTTGCTCAAACTATAGTATGGACCCAACAGATATTTGTTAACCTAAAAAGTAATCACAAATTTTGACAAAAGAGTCAATTGTGATAAATTGAAGAAATCTTGATATTTACTATGCACAAACATAAATGCACCTGAATAAAATTCTATAGAAGATACAAGATTGTCAGAAATCTAAAACATATACGAGAATTGTATTGATCAGAAAAAATCGAGTACACTGTTTTATGATCATGTATGCTTCAATTGACTGTGTTTGGTAATTAAAACGTGTAAACCAAAATATTCCAAACATCGTCTAGCTTTGCATTCCTCTACTATCATATATTAAAGCTATATGTTGATATAATAACAGTAAAATTCATAGTCCCTAACATTTAAATATGGGTCAAATGAACTACATTTCTATTGAGTCATAATAACAGCGTATGTGCATTTATTTATAAACAAAAAGCTTGTGATACTACAAATGTTTAAACTTGAGGTGTATATCTGACTCATAAATTATTCAATTTTGTTTACTTATTTTTAAATTACATAAAAGGTGCACTCGATTTTCTCTTTTCGATACAATTGTTACCCATTTTTTGGAATTTTTTCTTGAGTCACATAATGGAAGGGCAGACACGAAAATTGCTGAACTAATAGATTGATATGTTTTCCGTCCGTGGTAAATTTTTTTTAAATCGGAGGTTATGCATTTTCTACATCCAACTTTAAAGATACCCATGTCGTCGACTTGATATCTAATTGTTCTGCTTAACTATGTACTAGATAAATTGAAAACTTACGCAAATGGTGTTTTTAAAATAAAACACTTCGTAATTGAGAAGAAAATTGTAATTTTATTTGTTTCTATTAACTTTTAATTTGTTTGTCACTATAGTAAACATTTCAGTAAGCATTTATCGCCTTCTCTAACAAAGAGCTTCGATTCTTTTGTTCTATTTCAACCGGGTTTCCGACTGTAAAATGAACTTGACAGGGTTTTATCCCTACAATACATACGGCTACCTTATTCCCGATTACAAAAATGAGGTGGCAATTGGAAGTTTTTGACGAAATAGAATCATGAATGAATTTGGAAATCATGGAAATTGAAATGCGTGCTCAATAATTATCCTTTAAAAGTATCAAATGCGTTGATAGGTGTACGAACCAGGAATGTTAAAAGGAACTTGATTTCGATAATCTCACATAAGATAATGATAATTTGATTGTTTTTTTTCACAGTCGCTACACCTGCAACTCTGGAAAACCGTTCAGCAGTATATGACCAGTTGTGCAGTTACTACAGGCAGATGTGTAACTGTTCAAGGATTCGACAATTTTGTGTAGATCCATCTTGCTGCAACCAACCACTATTTGCTGCCATCAGACTGATTGGTCAGATGAGAGATATAGAGGATGATGACGACTGAACTACTCTTTAGGTAAAGAAACATTTTCTTTCTAATAAGTTGCATCGTTTGATTACAATGTTTCATTTAAAACTAATTGAATAATTATGACAACTAATGGTCCTACATATTTATAGTTTCTTTTGCGAGAGCTCATGTTTATGAAATCTTTACATCAGAACTGTTTAATTTATTAGTATGGGAAGACATGGACTACTATTATTTATTTGTTGAAATTGATATTAAACTCACTTTCAATGACTACGAGTATTCTGTATAGATCAATACTTAATCTATGTGATTTGTGTTGATTTGATTTTTGAAGCTCTTTTCAATTGATTCAAAATTGTGTTCTAATATTACACTCCTACACCGCTCTTAAAATTAATTAAAAAAACCAACAACAACAAAAGCGGCAAATATGAGATGAATGTTGTTTTTTTCATTTTCTATTTTTCTTTTTACAGGTTATAAATGATCTCCAGAAAACCTGTATGTCGTACTGGATATACGTTCGTCAATCACCTGATTTATGTAGTGGACATATATTAATTAGTCACTTTCTTTATGAAGTTTACATATACAATACTCTAGCTATACATAGATTAATGAACCAGCAAATGTTATAATCGTAAATTAAATAACTATGTTGATTATGCGAATGACACCTTTTTCTCTTGTTTTTAATAATAACCTTTTAAAAAGGCATTATATGTAAAATAAATGTTTACCAATTTGACTCTAATTTTCATATTTGATTAACAACATACCAAAACGTAAAAGTCAAAAATATCCACGATCTCCGATGATATATAACAGCATTCTATGGGTATTTAAGTCTAAACTGGATCTGATTTACTATCGAGATGACCTCAATAGACTGCCGACGGTCATACAACGAGGTAAACTAATAAATAAAGTTATAAATATATTGCGAAAACTTGCAATATGTTTTCTATGTCTGTTTGATTTCATATTTATAGGTTACGAAATTATGTTCCTCGTCGCTCTTGTATTTATAAAATCTCATTATCCATCGAGATGACCTTAAATACTACCGACCCAGTATAACCCAGTATAATAAAAAAAAAAATAAACATATTGCGAAACCGTCTATTTGATTTAATATTACAGGTTACGAAATTATGCTCATCGTCTTTCTTATATCTATATATTTATAAAATGATTTTTTTGTAGATGGAATCAGTCAAACAAATGGTTAAATCTTGCGTAACTTTCAATTTCGTTATCCCTCCTTTAATAGCTGACAAATATAAAAAAGAAGGTGTGGTATAATTGCCAATGAGACAACTCTCTATAAAAGACAAAATGACACAGACATTAACAACTCTAGCTCATCGGAAGGCCTTCAACAATGAGCGAAGCCCATACTACATAGTCGGCAATAAAAGGCCCCGACAAAACAAATGTAAAACAATTCAAATTAGAGAATTAATGGCCTAATGTATGTACGAAAAATGAAACGCTTAGTTCATGCGTAACCCTTATAATATTTATGTCAAACATAGGGTACATCAGAAAATATTTTAACATAACCTTAATTACTATACAAAAAAAAAATAACTGTTTCAACAAAGAAACACGAAACGGCATGCAGAAAAAAAATAATTAAGCAAAAGTGAAAGTCAAGAACTCAAAATTAAAGCACTACCGGTCGACGTAATAAGTGTATAATCAATAATTGATAAACAATTACGGCAATTATGACATCATAATTTAAAATATTTGACGTCACAATTTAAAAGTGATTGTTGCTTGACGTCAAAAGGTGATTCGGAGTAGATCTTAGGTCATTCGGATGCAAGATTCAGCTAAATACCAAAAGTGTAAATACGTTTATTTATCATATCTATTATAGCTACACTGAATTAGTATTATTGTTTTTAGTTTACACAATACAATGCTTGGATACTGCATTCATGTATCGTTAATTAGACCACGTGTACTTTCGATCATTTTTTTATCTTTGGTTTGATCGCAAAAAATACCATTTAATAAAAAAAAAATTATGTTGTTCATATAATGTGTGAAAAAACAACTGTCTTACCTAATCATTTAAGACTCCTTTTCACAATTCAACGGAGTAAACTAACAAAAAATTTCGAAATTCTACTGTCGGCTGAAAAGTCATGCTGTCAGTATAAAAGATCATCATCAATTTCTCGGTTCAGTGAAGCTTAAATAAATAAAATCAAATACAGTTTAGGTTAAGAAACGTACCGTATTCCGATATGAAATTGTGCTCTGTAGAACTGCTGAATATTTTTCCCTAAATATTCAATAACTAGTTTAAGGGATACTTAATTGAAGCTGTAGATTGAGTAAATTGTTAACAGCAAAAGTGCAATAAAACTTTGATTAATTTAAAAAAAAATAAAAATATTCTTTATTAAGATGACAAACAACGTCAGCTCCTGTAATCTATACTTCAAGACTATCAGGTACTGTTGTGAAGTTGATACATAATATTTATCAACAAGATCTTGTTATCTTCCTATTACAAAAGAGGGGCAAAAATTACCAGAGGGAAATTCAAAATTATAGATTGATAATAAACTGTCAAATCCATGGCTAAAAACAGACAAACAGACAAATACTAGTTCACAAAACACAACATAGAAAACTAAAGACTAAACAACAAGAACCCCACCAATAACTTGATGTTATCTCGGGTGCTCCGGAAGACTACACAGATCCTGCGTCACATGTGGTACCCGTCGGGTAATTGTATTTAGAAACAGGATGAGACGTCACCTTTTGTCATCAAAGTTTTGAACAGACACGGTTGAAGTATTAATTTGTATGAGCAGAAATGTGTATCTCATAAGCAGGTGAAGTTGGTATGTTGCTTCTTAAGTGACGAAAATTTGTAATTTCAAAATTGAAGTTGAAATTGTCTCATTTATCATAGATTTAGAAATGAGATTACCCATGTTAAATTCGTGGTTAATATCAAGAAATGATTTTAGTCTGCAATATAGGAGGATATATAAATAATGGAACAGTAGTATACCGCTGTTTGAGAGTCGTCAATCGATTGAGAAAAAACAAATCGAATGAGACATAATCAAAAACGTTTAAGACTGTTAATGAAAAGAACATCATAAATATACTGTGGGTGCATTTATTTTCGTGGGTATCCATTTTTGTGGATATCTGATTTCATGGTTTTCCGGTCTCTGTATACAAAGCCTATTGAGAATGTGTTATTCGATGGACATTTGAATTCGTGATTCACCTGTACCCACGAAACCTGCGTAAAATTGGTATACAGCAAATTAAAATGAATCCACAGTACCTGTTTTTGAATTTACATAATCTAGCTTCTTTGATCTTTATACTGTTTACTAGTGTCCGACTCGCGAAAATAAGAAGTGTTGTCCAGAAAACGTTCACAGTTTGTCACCAAGGGAAAAGGAACACTGTTAACGTACGCGTTATGGATTTCGTCGTTCCGACTCACTTTTGTTAGATTAAGGAATGCACAAACTTTAAGATTTGCAAGCCAGGGATGCATAAATACGTAGAATCATTATTAGTTCTTGTAGTAGTTTTTATGAACAAATGAAAAATGAAAAAAAAATAGCTAGGTTCTTTCAACTTTGTTCCAGGCAGTTTGCACCTTGGTTTAAAAGTATGTTATAAATCATGCCAACACTTTTATTTTTGAACGGTAGCAGTGAAAATGGAGAAAATTCTAAAGAATTGTTATATAACCTGAAGTGTTTTTTGTGTTTTTCCCTCAATATTAGAGATAGGTGAAATGAGGCCTTAAGTTATGTATTTTTATTCAGATCTGCAATCAATCTATAGAGTGAAACAACATTAACTTTAGGATTCTGTTAGATTAGCTCAATCACCAGATGTCACTGCTTTCCAAGCTACCTGGAACTGACAAAATTCCATTTAGTTGAAGATGTTAGATACATGTTAGATACATGGATTGCATGTATTTTTTTCTCATTCAACATCTACAGATAAATGCTAATATATGCAATATCTAAGTCAGTTATTCATGTACCTAATTAGTCTATAATTTCTACAACTTGACATTTGACATTTTACTGTCGCCTTAAGACTATAACTGTCTTTTATGAAAAGCATCAATGTGACACTTTTTACAACTTTTATTTTGTTATAGAAGAAAAGGTCACAGGACGTGGATGTTCCTGTGAAGCAACAGCTAGATATTCAAGTGTTGTAGTTTTGCTGCATTTTGCTAAAGCAGCAAAAGACAACAGACTGTTTGAAGGGACTTCTCTCTGGAATTGAAAATGTCTCCAAGAGAAGTTTTTATTCTGGTTATCTTTGGAATTTGCTTCAATATTTCACAGGAGTTTACTTTAAAGCGTAAACCAGCTGAAGGTGAGTATGTAGAGATTGCATACATTCTGCCAATGTTATCGTGGTTATTGGTTGTATTGTAGTTTTTTTAGGTTAGTTTTGATTGGACAAATACAATTTTGGTGAAATTTATTTACCATATTTTATTGCATAACATTATATCTATATTATCCAACAAAATGTATGAAGTAATATATGGAGTAGAAATAGCAGCCAAGGAACACAACCCATATGATTCCATCCAGTTCAATTACATGAAAGAATTCAGAAATATTATTACTATTACTATATTCAAACATAATCACACATTTGACAGAGTGTATACAGACTCAAATCCTATTTTCCTTAAAACTCGTAAATTTCATGAATCGTCTCGCCACAAATAACACTATATTCCTATATCAAAGCTTCATGCTGGTATAATAACATTAAAAATTCATAATTACAAAAACGTAATATATATATATATATAGGACAATGAAGTATATTTCTATTTAGTCATACTAACATTCATGTAGTAGGTGTATATGGATTTAAAATAAGCGTCGTGCTACTACAGATAATTCAACTTTATTTCAGACATATTTTATACAGTTGTTTATTTAGTTTAAACTTGTGAATATTAAAATATTTATCTTGTTCATGAAATATACTTTAAAAGAACAGTCGGACAAAATTTTCACTCAAACTTTAAACTCAATAACAACATTTGTTAATTTTGTGTATGTGGAACTGCAATGAGATTTAATTCTCAGTGTGTTTTACCTAGAGTAGTTAGCCTTCAAACATTGAAGAAGTAAAGACTGCACTATAACGATATATTTTGATTTTTTAAAATTTTTAAATCCCCCTCCTGCGAAAACAAACCAGGCAATGATTTGAAATTATCATAACCCTCAAAGTACATTAAATGGTGCTTTATAGCTAAAACATAAATGAGTCATGAGAATGCAATTGTCATGTAAATATCTTGATAATACCATTTGAATGAATTTATCGGGTTTTAGAAATTAATTGACAGCGTATCATCACTAATAATGGGAAGTATTTTAACGAAATGCTTAATATATATGTAATTTGAAATGCATATTAAACACATTTCTG